>CM059220.1:25119069-25764069 GCA_030347435.1 Clarias fuscus
ACAAACAGACGTGTCGAGTTTACTGTACATAGTGAATTCATGTTTCGTCGGTTGAAATCAATGGCCGTGACCATTAGTCACACCTTATTGTTGTCCCATTATGTAAACACAGAAAGCCGTTTTAATTAATAATTGATGCCACACATGAGGGATATACATATGGACAAATACAGTACTGTACTCGTAGGTCCACTAAAGGAGGAAATACGGTATAACTGGCACATAGTAGATGCCCACTCACCAGAATGACATTTTGTGCTGCTGTAATTTGATATCACTGTCATAAAACTAAAATCTGAACTGTCTGTTGCATCAAACTCTGTACATGATTAGTTGGTGACAGAAGACTAACACAAAAAATGACCAAGCGTCTAGGTTTATAATAATGCTCCAAACTGAGCCCTGGGCATTGCAACAGCTTACATTATCTCTTGCTGATGCAACAAAAAACTATTTGTTACTTTAATACAAAACACACCACACAATATATCTGATGGCATATACAGTACAGTACGTAGCATTACACTTTCCCTTCATTGGTACTAAGAGTCTTCCAGCATGGCAACGATCCTGTGCACAAAGCCATGAGCTCCATGAAGATCCTGTTTCGAAGAGCCTTCGCCTCATTGATGCTCTGGTGGCTGAATGTGCAATCCCTATTGAATTTAGTGAAAAGCCTTCCCAGAAAAGTGGAGTTTGCTACAAAAATGAATTAAACAAACCCTCTGTGATTACCCCTAGGTTTTATAAGGAGTGGTTTTGAAGCTCAACTGTGGGAGCACTGGTCATCGCCATGTGGGCAAGAGCAGACTCCACCTACACCACGATCGAACCATGGATGGGCAAATGGATGAAACGAATCGAGCCTGGTTTTTGGTGGGACTTACCACTTACTTAAGCTTGCTTAGCTTTAGCTTAGTTAAAATGCAAACGTTAATTTCTTTTCTAAGGTCACTTTGGTTATACGTCATCCATGTCAACTTCTTCAGCACATTTCTTGTGGTAAGTTAAACTACAACGTTAAACTACATCCAATTAGCTGTAAAACTGTTTAAATGTGAGCATTCCAACATGGCCGTCTATGGGGATTAGCGTCTCTGGCACTTCCACCTTGGCTTCATTTTTCAGAACTGGTGATCGGCCCTTGGACCCAAGTTTGGAATGGATCTTCAACAAACACACACTATCAACAAACACACATGGGTATAATGGCCGGGGGATTCGCCTACTTTTGGCTATATGACATATTATGAAATTTAGACAATCTCCCACACAGCACAACACCACGACAACGGCGCACTTTGATTCGGATCTGGTGAAGTGGGAGGACATTAAAGTATACTGAAGTCATTGTCATGTTCATGGAACCAATCCGAGACAAATTGTGCTTTGTGCATCATCGTCATGCTGAATGCAGCGACTATAAAATAGACAATCTGCATCCATGAAGAGGTGCTCATGTGTTCAGAAACAATACTCAGATAGACCATAATGATCAATAGGTATCAACAGACGCCAAGTTTTCCAAGAAAACCATTACGCCACACTCACCAGCTTGGACTGTTCACACATGGCAGGTTAAATCCATGGGTTGTCAAGTTCTGACCTCTTCATTCCGCGGAAATTCAGCTTCATCAGACCAGCTGATGTTTTTCTGTCCTAGTCAGCCTGTGTCCACTGTGTCTCTTGTTCTTGGCAAGAGTGAGAAAAAAAAATGCTCTCTGCTTTGTTGCCCAGTGGTTTGAACAGTGGTTGTGCATTCTGAGATGCTTTTCTGCTCACCACATTGGCAAAGATCTTGTTCATCCAAAAATCATTTCTATCCTATCCTATCCATTTCCTATCCTATTTCAATCCTAGCATTTTAATTTCCCTGTAGTTATAGCGGAGAACATTGAATTTCAGGATTGAACCTTCTACTTCAGGAACACTGACAGGCTTTTCCCAGAATACCACACTTATTAATACTACAGTATAATGACTAACCTGTTTCTGAGTAAGCTTATTTAAGACTTTTCTTTTTTTGATTAAGCATTTAAATAATTGCTCGTCGTTGCCTTCTTGACATTATGTACTTACTGTAATACATAGGTCATAGAGGTTTAAGGTGCAGCTAACTTTGTTACTGTACTTAAGTACACATTGATCATATCTGTACTTCACTTGCATACTTTTATTAGAGGATTATTTTACTTTTACTCCAAAGTACACCAAATATCGGCACTTTTATACTTAAATGCATTTCTAAATGCCATTGCATTACCAGCGGCGGTGGTGTGTAGTATTTGAAGCGGCAATTTCGCCACCTGCTGACTATTTTACATAATTGTGTGACTTGCCTTTCTTTCAAAACACCTAATAACGTAACAGGTTGCCAATGAAAGGTCAGAAGCCCATGGAAAAGAACGCAGTTTCACAAAGAAGAGAGAGAGAGTAGTATCTAAAGTTTCATTTTGCAGCTGTAAGCTGTTAAACTCTTACGTGGAACTCTGAATTTGTACAATGAACAAGTATTTCAATGCTGTACTTTTTCTCAGGTACACAAGTAAATGGAGGACTTCTACTTTTACTTGAGTAATACCTGTAATGGCAGCACAGTGGCTTAGTGCTTAGTACTGTGGATTTGCCGCTCCAGGGTCTGGGTTTGATTCCCACCTCTGGGTCTATGAAGTTCGCATGTTCTCCCAGTTCTTGGTGGGTTTCCTCCCAAAGTCAAAAGACATGCAGATTAGACCAATTGGCATTTCTAAATTGGCTGTAGTGTGTGTGAATGCACGTGTCCTACTAACATGGGAATAGATACATTGGTCACCATTGGCTTGGACTACAGAGGTTCCTAGATGGATGGATAAAACATTTGTCGTATGGAATCTCTACATTTACTCAAGTAGAGGATGTGTGTGTGTGTGTGTACTCTTCCCACCTCTGTTCAGAACACACAGTTCCTTCCTCAGCTTTTCCAGCCATTACATTTAGCTGTAAGATAGCACATTTTGAAATCCTTGTGACTGTATACTCAGCAGCATGAAAAAATAAATAAATAAAATCCTTACATAATCAGAACATAGCAGCCTGGCATAAATAGTCAGGTCTTTAGCAATCCTGTACATCTGGGGAGGAAAATATCAAAATATTGCACTGTTCATGGAACTCTGTAAATACAGCTTTGTCTGGCCTTCACGGGATGACTGAAGTCAATCTTTTTTGACATGCCCGTGCCTAAGGAGTTCACATTTCAGCCTGGATTGTTTTTTAAATGCCATTCAATACAATGTAGACATCGTGCTAAAACGTTTCTCCTGAAGGATGGATCAATTTAGACGATATTTCTCCTGACAGTAAATCTCACAATGTGCACGCCGTTCAATTTATTTCAAATGTTTACACAGCTCAGCATCAGCACCAGGATGCAGGTTTATCTGCACTTCAATTATGAGCTCCTCAATTATGAGACATTTTTTTTTTAGACAAATTATTTATAATATACTTAATAGCTGTGCCTATTAACATGCACATTTTAATAGCTTTTATCTAACTAAACTGCTGTTAAGACTATAGATGCCAGGGATAACATTTTCATGACCCGAGCTTAACTTATAAATGGAGTGTGATTTTTTTAAAATATATTTCACAAAGAGGTCAATCAATAAAAACATTCATTAAAGTGCAGTAACACGAGGATCCTTCTTCATTTGAAATATAGGCAGAGATAGAAAAAACGTTCACAAAGGTCCATTTCTCCGGTTTTTCTCTGTCTATACAAAAGCAAAAAAGGGGACTTAAAGTCAAACCGGGACTTCTTGTGAATTCAGGCTTAATACTGATTGACATTTACAAAAGATGAGATGAGACTCTAAACCGCAGTAAAATATTTGAATAGTGAACACCACATCCCCACTTAGCCCTGACTTCACTCCCAGCCATGGCCACATGTTTGGGCCATTAAAGGAGTTCCAGATGGGAATGAGGCATTCATTGATCGATCGATCTTTCTACTTTGATGGTGTCCAGGCACTAGTGAAACGCTGGAATAAGTGCATTAGCGTAGCAGGGGATTATATAGAGAAAAATGTTTTACTCTCATCACTCTCAGCACAATCAAAAGTCCCAGTTTGACTTGAACACATCCTCTACTAGTTGATGTCTGGATTAACTTTTTTTTTTTAGAAAAAAATGCTTTCGTTTGCAAGGGAGCATAAAGATCGGACTTTGGAGCAATGGAAAAAAGTCACATGTTCTGATGAGTCCAGATTGAACCCTATTCCACAGCGATGAACGTGCCAGGATAAGAAGTGAAGCACATTATGTGATGCACCCATCATTCATAGTGCCCACAAATGCCCCAAAATCAAACCTAAAGTCACTCCAATGAAATATGAAGGTGCATAAACTTTAATTATTATAATGTCTAATATGCTGTCTTCCACACCACATCCGTAAATGCACTGTGAAACAGCCAGGGATCTACAGTATATAATTTATCTCATGGCTCGTTGCTTTTACTAACACTACCAGCTTGGTTCTACACTGAATAAGCAGTTTTTCACCAAATGGCATGCAGGTCAAATCCACAAAGTCACATGTATAAATTATTAAACTTTTCCTGACTGAGAAATTTCAATTAATTTCTGTACCTAACACAGGGCCTTCACAGGCAATTTTGCTGCGTAGCTCATACACACTCGCCTGTACAGTATACATGTAAAACCCGGTACACATTTAGATCTCATTGAGCTGATGAGAACCACTTTCACCCTGAAGATCATGGGCTCTAGTCAACAGTAAGTCAGTTATTTTGGGTTGCTGCAAAGTGCACCCAATGGAAGTTGATATACTCTTCCTGGGGGATTTACATGCTCGGCCACCAAATTGGGCCAATACTATCTCAAGACATTGAGGATGCAAAATTGTGAACGGATTTTTGATATCTCGAACAGTTCAGCCATGGCGAGGATTTAAATTTATGACAAAAAGTGGCCAATACGTAACTTCCTTATTTTGTCTCCTATATAAACGCTGGTGACGCCGCCGCCTACTCTTACCGTCGGCCTGTGGCACATTCACAGTATGAGCTATTGTTAGGTCACATTATAACACGGTCCCCCCTTTAAATGCATGTGCCCACTGTCTTTCTGCTGCGCCAGGGCAGTGACGGATCAGGTGCTTGGGCCCGATCATCATTGCTTTGAACTTATGTTGAATTATTAAACCTTTCGTGACGGAGAAATTTCACATACACACAACCACACTCAGGCAAAGTGGAGCTAAGACTGCAGAGGGAGTTGCTGTGAGCTACATAATGAATATGCATCTAGTTTACAAATAGTAAATACTAATGTAATGTACTATCATAAAATGTTACGTTCAGCCAGTAAAACATCTGTTCCGTGTGTCTATGAGGCTTCATGAGGCTCCTGAACAACTGGGAGCCATCTGTGAGTGGATGTTCTGTATTTGTGTATTTGTGAGGTTCATTTGTGAATATGAATGTTGCACTATATAGTTTGCGTGTGGACATTATCACCAATAATGCGGAAACCTGTGATGCGTCGATAAAATAAAATTAAACGCAGTGAATGAATGTGTAACCATTCAGCCATACATTTTTATATATTTTCTGTAGTGATCAAGCAAGAATAAAAAAAAAAACAACAAGTCAGGTCACTAATTTTCATTCATTTTGTGCTCTGATATAGAGGTCACCGGTTTTCGGTTATCCGTGTCTTCTAGATTTGCTTTTTCTATGCCTTGATAGAGTTTGGCAACCGCTCCTTCTTTTTTCCAGCATATGCCGATCCACAACAGGTGTTACAACCCCAGACAGCGGTCAAGGTTGGCTCTGGAACTGACAAGCTGCTGTCCAGAAAGCTGATTTCATCTCAGGCTTGGCTTCTCTCCAAGGCATCCTGGATGGATCTCTCCAGGGAATTCTGCAACAGCTGCTTTGTTATCGTTTGCCTTGGCAAGCGGCAACACTGCAGCTTTGTGTACGGGTCAGAAATGGCACTTCATACCCCTTGGCACTTTTGGAGGATATCTATTATCTATGAAATACTGTGCTGTTAATGTAGTCTTTCACAGAAACCTTAAATTATATTATGGTCATCCACTGTAGTGTCTAGCCAGTCGATGGTAATCAGCTCACTATCCTGAAAGACGTCAACCAAAAAAACTGTATATGATGCTTTTTGATTCCGATTTGTCTGTTAATCAGATTTAATAGTGAAATATTAAGGTCCATGTAAATGTACCTAGTGTCCAGGTTTTGACATTTTGTTGTCACCGTTGTCTGCTGTGCTCTCCTACTCATGCTATGTTTAAACTGCTGTCTTGCCTCGCTATAGACCTCTTGCACCTGATCTCACGACATCTGTCCACCATCGCGCTACCCACTTCTCGACAGCCAAAGGGATATCGCTTACTAAATGCCAGTGCCAAAACCCACACTCCAAGCCAGTTACGGGTTACAGTTACAGTTATGTCATCCTAAACAACACTTTGTCTCCTTAGTAATTGCTTCTAAGTTATTTCTTACACAAAGATGAATCCCAAACCCCTCTCGAACCCCTGAGCGAGGGCACTACTTGGTGTGTGGAACAAGGGATTGTACTGACATAGTGCACTAGCTTTCTATTTAACGCTATTTGGGATTCAACCCCAGAGGTTCGTTAGCTATTAATTAGAAGGACTGAAATGTCAGTATTAGTAGGAAAATATGAAAATAAAGAGCATCTACTAAGCTATCAATTGCTGGGTTACTTCTTTATCTGTGTGACGAAGTGTCAGGTAATCTGGTATGTAAACTTGTTATCACTAGGTAATGTTTCTGTATTTTTTTTGGCTCTAAATGTCCACCATGAACATACTTATTAATTAAAATACACGGGAAGTACCTAATGACGGTTAACGGTACCGTAAGTCCTCTACATACGAACGAGTTCCATTCCACGAGCTCGTTCTCAAGTCTAATTTGTTCGTAAGTCCAACAAACTTTGCTTAGGTACTAGGACACTAAGACAACTGGCCATACACAATATATTTGCGGGGATGTTGATCCTGCATCCACACTCTGAGAACTTTCCCCATCTCCTCTATCACTTTTCCACGCTTCTTTGATATTACTGTTGACATCATTGGCACAGCAGACTTCAACTGTTCCATGATTTTGTGCTTGTTCTTTAGAATTGTGCCGATGGCTGAACAATTCATGTTAAATAAAAAACAAGGAATGTCTGCCAGCTGAAATGTTTGTACGTAGGGCACTAACTGTACTTCCACTGTCGTGACTGATGTCATGGTAGTCAAGTGTCTGAAAAAGCTCTATTTCTCATTTCTGATCTTTATGTTTCATACGTCTTCACTTTTTTTTTCTTTTTTGGATTTTTCCCCCAATTTTCTCCCTAATTTAGTCGTGTCCAATTCCTCCCCGTCACTAGGGGGCTCCCACATTAAGGTTACTACTACGAAGGCCGAAGACTACCACGTGTTTCCTCCAAACCACGTGACGCTCACGCACCGTTGGGGGCAGAGTAACACACTCGGAGGACAGCGCTATCCGCTCCTTCCGCTTGCGTGAGCTCACAGACGCCCCTCATTGGCTGTAGAGCCTGTGATTAATGTAGGAGCAATAAGTACCTCTCATCCCTCCCCTCTGAGAGAGCTCGGCCAATCAGCTCTCTCTAGACCTCCGGCTGCGAGAGGTTACAGCATCACCCGGGAATCGAACTCGCGATCTCCAGATGATAGGGCGTCACTTTACCACTGCGCCACTCGGAGGCCCAATACGTCTTCACTTTTAACAAACAAAATCCGCACTTCTATCTCCTTTCCATAACCCATGGATGCTTATCACTAAACTTGAGCTTCTATACATTACTGGAAATGTCCCATCTGAACTTTACATGTAACACAATATGACATAAAACGTTGATGCATTATGAAACTATCCTTTGTAGTTCCTCTATGTGATCATACAAGATTCAGTATCTATACGTCTACTTGTTTCCATTAAGTCCGTTCGGGGTTCTTCACAACATCTCTCTGTCTATTGTAACTCACTCCTCACTCGCCCCCCTAACATCAGCAAATACGCCTCTTGCTACTGATTCTGAATGCAGCACTGTGACTTGTTTTAAAATTCACCTACACTCCTCCAGTGCTGTCTTTTTTCTCCCATGACTTTTTGTAGCTGCACACATTAAATTTAAGATGCTGACGATTACCTACAGAATGTGTATGTGTGTCTGTGTATGTGTGTATTCGCTAATCAAAAGTCTCCTTTCGCTTGAGGTACGATTCAATAACCCGACTCTGGAGAACTAAACAAATAAAGCGTATTCATTTGCTTTACAAGCAATACAGAAATATTAAAAGAATGCTGACAAAAACCTGCTGAAGCCACCAAAGCCAATACTTCTTAAAAAAAATTTAATCAATTAAAAAGAACTTTTATTTGCATTGTACGTTCTTTTATAATAAATTTATTGCAGCAAAAATGTTGCTGTATATATATATATATATATATATATATATATATGATGAATTGAATTAAATTGAGATGATGCTTTAAAATGCCCTAATAAACCAACAATAAGAACGAGAACTTTGGCAGAAATACTGTAGATATACAGTAGAAACCTAATTTGTAATGCACACAAGAACCTAGACTAATCTGATACTGGTTGAAAAATACTCCTAATTAGGATCTGATTCTCACTCAAATGCCTGACTATCAGCAGGAATGAGTCTACCTGAAGGTCAGCAGGGGGAAAAAATCCCTGTTTAATTACGAGAAGGTGCTGTTTCAAGCTACAGTACGATAAAAACTGGGTTGGATTTATTAAACTACATATGACCTGATTTATTCATTTTTATTATTACTATAATATTAACACTTGTGTTAATGTGTCTGTTCCCCGAGCTAAACATAAATTTAGAAAGACTCAGAAAGTCTGTTTTAGTAATTTAATTAACATAGATACCACAAACTCAGATCACACTGAATGCGCAGCCGGCACCTCTGATCTGAAGCTAGGACTGTTAAATATTAGATCTCTCGCATCTAAAGCAGTTATTGTTAATGAAGCTATCACAGATCAGGAGTTTGATATCTTATGTTTAACAGAAACCTGGATTAAACAGGACGAGTATGTAGCTCTAAATGCAGCTAGCCCTCCTGGATACAGCTACATACACCAGCCTCGGCTAACTGGTAGAGGAGGAGGAGTCGCAGTTATTTATAACCATAATCTGTCTCTCGTACAAAAACACAGTTTTAAATCTAATGCATTTGAAGTTCTCTATAGTAACATAAAGTCAGCTCAGTCGATCCCGCTAATCATCATTTACAGACCCCCAGGGCCGTACTCGGAGTTTCTCTGCGAATTTGCAGATTTCCTCTCAAACCTTGTTGTTTCTGTAGACAAAGCGTTAATTGCTGGAGACTTTAATATTCATTTTGAGAATCCAGAAGACCCTCTGAGAACAGCATTTATGTCCTTACTGGACTCAGTAGGAGTAAATCAGTGTGTAGTAGGACCCACTCATAAAGCAGGTCACACTTTAGATTTAATATTATCCTTCGGATTAATTATAGGAAATATAACCACAATTCCACAGTCTGAAGTTATCTCAGATCACTACCTTGTCTCGATTAAAGCGTGTTATAGTAATAATGTATGCAGCACAGCACCGCGCTTCCACCTTAAACGTACATTTACATCAAATACCGCACAGAGCTTTATCAATAATCTTCCAGAATTATCAACTTTGATTGGATCGCCATCTGACTTCACAGAACTCGAACAGGCGAATGAATATCTAGAGTCAGCACTTCGTTATAGCTTAGATAATGTAGCTCCAGTTAAAAGGAAAATGATTAGAGATAAGAAACTCGCTCCTTGGTATAATGACCACACCCGTGCTTTAAAACAAACCGCTCGAAAATTCGAACGTAAATGGCGCCAAACTAAATTGATAGTATTCAAAATAGCTTGGAAGGAGAGCATCCTGAACTATAAAAAAGCTCACAGTGATGCTAGATCAACGTATCTCTCCACTCTTATAGAAAATAACAAAAACAACCCGAGATTTTTATTTAATACCGTAGCTAACTTAACTAAAAACAAGACCACTGCAGAAATCTCCACAACAACATCATGCAGTAGTGAGGATTTCATGAACTTTTTCAATAATAAAATCATAAATATTAGGCAAAAAATTCAGGCTTTGAAAACAGACAATTTAAATTATTCAGATGAACTAACCACATCACATCAGAACTTAGAATACTTTACTCCCCTTGAAGCAAGGGAACTAATTTCACTCATCTCTTCTTCAAAATCGTCAACCTGTATATTAGATCCTGTACCGACACATTTTCTCAAACAGATAGTACCAGCAATAATAGAACCCCTGTTGAAAGTAATTAACTGTTCACTCAGTAGTGGGTATGTCCCCAAATCCTTTAAATTAGCCGTTATTAAACCGCTAATCAAGAAACCTGACCTTGACCCCTGTCTGCTTTCTAATTACAGGCCGATATCAAACCTTCCCTTTATCTCCAAGATTTTGGAAAAGGTAGTATCACAGCAGCTATGTTCACATCTACACAGAAATAGCATAAATGAACTGTATCAGTCAGGATTTAGGCCTCATCACAGCACAGAGACAGCACTTGTTAAAGTAGTAAACGACCTCCTATGGGCCTCTGATCAGGGTTGCGTCACTATACTTGTGTTACTGGACCTCAGTGCAGCTTTTGACACCATTGATCACAGTATTCTCCTTCACAGATTAGAAAAGGTAGTAGGAATTAAGGGAACTGCCCTCTTGTGGCTCAGATCCTATTTGACTGATCGTTATCAGTTTGTAGATTTAGATGGTGACCATTCCTCATGTTCTCAAGTGGAGTTTGGTGTTCCACAGGGCTCAGTTTTAGGCCCACTGCTTTTTTCCCTTTACATGCTTCCTCTGGGCAACATAATTCGTAAACATGGTATTAGTTTTCATTGTTATGCTGATGACACACAATTATATGTCTCAGCAAAACCAGATGAGAAAAACCAGTTTGCTAAAATCGAGCAGTGTGTGCAGGATATACGAGATTGGATGTTAATTAATTTTCTTCTGCTTAATCCTGATAAGACAGAAGTTCTGGTCATAGGACCACAAGTAGCTAGAAGTAAGCTTTCTGATCACACTGTAACTTTAGATGGCCTTTCTGTTCCATCAAGTGCAACAGTAAAAGACCTCGGTGTGATTATAGATTCCAGCCTTTCGTTTGAAGCTCATGTAGATAATATCACCAGGATAGCTTTCTTTCACCTTAGAAATATTGCCAAGATTAGAAACATATTGTCACTAAATGATGCAGAAAAACTAGTTCATGCTTTTATCACGTCTAGGTTGGACTATTGTAACGCCTTACTGTCTGGTTGTTCAATTAGGTGTATAAACAAGCTTCAGTTAGTACAGAATGCAGCAGCGAGAGTCCTCACTAAAACCAGAAAATACGAGCACATCACCCCTATCTTATCTACACTGCATTGGCTCCCTGTGAAATTTCGCATCGATTTTAAGATACTACTTTTGACATTTAAAGCACTAAATGGTCTCGCGCCACAGTATTTGAGTGAACTGTTGGTGTCTTACGATCCGCCACGCCTACTTCGATCAAAGAATGCAGGCTGCCTGTCAGTACCACGTATTATTAAAACTACAGCAGGGGGCAGAGCTTTTTCTTACAAAGCCCCGAAGTTATGGAATAGTCTTCCTATTAATGTTCGGGACTCAGACACAGTCTCAGTGTTTAAGTCTAGGCTAAAAACCTATTTATTTAGCCAAGCATTTTTGTAAATAGATTAACCTTAGGTAAAGGAGCAGATCTGGGGGACTCATAGACGTAGAGTATTCTGGTGAACTGGTATGTTTAGATGCTGTCCTCCCCACTCTCATTGTTCACTCAGGTTTGTTGACGGTGAGGTGATTGGTTGCTTTACATCTCAGGGAGCCCTCATGTTTGTGTTTCCTTCTGGCTCTCCCTTTTAGTTATGCTGTTATAGTTAGTCCTGCCGGAGTCTCTGCTTGCACTTTGCACTAAATATACATTCACCTATACATGTTGACTGTGACCATACCTAACTGCCATCTCTCCTTATTTTCTGTTCTCTCCTTTTCTGCTCTCTCCTCTCTCTCTCTCCCCCTCTTCTTTCCCTCTCTCTGTCTCTCTGTCGAGCTATACATGTTTCGCTCCTGAGTTGCCAGTGATCCAGACCCCTCTGCCCTCTGGAGCCGTCTAACCCATCCTGGAGTCCTGCTTCTGGTTGGAGATCTCGTCGCATGGATGCCCCGTGTGGTCTGCCTGGATTCGTATGGTGGCTGGGGATGGTTTCCATGAAGACTCTCCTGTCATCGAGTGATGCTCTGGGGACCTGTGACTTCAGTTGTTCGATAACTCAGGACCGGAATCCCCTACAGTCTACCCGAGCCTCCGGGAACAAACTGGACTCATTTTAATTTTAAAACATCTCTTGTTATACTGAACTTCCAGTCTTACACATTATTATGCTGAGCAATTCCTGCTATCCGTTATCACCCAGATGAGGATGGGTTCCCTGTTGAGTCTGGTTCCTCTCAAGGTTTCTTCCTATTACCATCTCAGGGAGTTTTTCCTTGCCACCGTCGCCCTCGGCTTGCTCATCGGGGACAATCTTGTCATTTTGATTCATATACATTGCATAAAAACTTACTTCTTTTTATTGTGTAAAGCTGCTTTGCGACAATGTCAGTTGTTAAAAGCGCTATATAAATAAAATTGACTTGACTTGACTTGAACACTTAAAATGTGGCATTCCTGAAAATCCAGTCTGCATCCATGTGAGAGTTTCTGTTTTGGTATGAAGTCGCATACAGTTGAACCTCGGATTGCGAGTAACGTGGTTTACGAGTGTTCCGCAAACCGAGCAAAGATTTTTAATACATTTTTAATCGGAAACCGAGCAAGTATTAGTTTACGAGCGCCGAGTATCATGTATCACGCATGCGACTCTATTTTGACACCGAGCGTCACACTCTCACCTCCCCCCTCCCCCACGGCTTCGCAAACGCACAGAAACTCTGCTCGTCTCTTATGCGTGTGCGCGCGTAATTTGACACCGACACACACACACACACACACACACACACCCTGACGCTCTTTCGCCTTTTCACCCCCTCCCCGGCTTCACAAACACACAGAAACTCTGCTCTGTCGCGATTCTTTTCAAAGGTAAGGTGCTGGTTCATTTGTTTGTTTTTTTTTTTTTTACTTTACAGCAGTGATTCCCTTAGTATGCGCTCACGCCAAGTCAGAGAGATTTCTTTTTTCCCTGTTAATTAAAACGGTGTTTCCGTGTTTATGTGTGTGTCCGTTTGTTGTGAAACTTAAGTGATTCCTTTAGTATGCGCTGATGCCAGTCTCAGATAGATGTCTTTTTTTCCTTTAAAACGGTGTTTCCGCTGTGTTTATGCGTTTGTTGTGAAACTTAAAAAGTGATTCCGTTAATATGCGCACATGCCAGTCTCAGAGAGATTTCTTTTTTTCATGTGAAAACGGTGTGCCCGTTGTGTGTGTGTGTGTGTGTGTTTGTGTGTGTGTGTGTTTGTTTGTTGTGAAACTTAAAAAGCGAGGTGGGGAGAGGGAGGAGGAGTGTTACTGTGTAAAACGAGGCGAGGGCTAATTCCACACACACACACACGGCGCCTGCGCGCACCAACGGAAACACTTATCTGTCGGGATTTATTTGTACTTTTTTTTAAAGGTAAAGTGCAGATTAATTTGTTTTATTTTCATTTTATAGATTGTATTAATTATTTTTATGTATTTATTTTTTGGGGCTGTGGAACGTATAATTTGAGTTTTCATTATTTCTTATGGGAAATGATGATTTGGTTTACAAGTGTTTTGGAACACGAGCCCACTTCCAGAACGAATTATGCTCGTAATCCAAGGTTCCACTGTATATGAATTGTTCATAAGTGAAATCTGATTCGAAGAATTAAAACCCCATAACTGTCCTACAATCCTACAATTTATACTATTAAATTTTATTTGCACATGCGAATTGAATGGAGATTTTATAGAAACTGATATTTAAAAGAAATCATCCAAAACTAATTGACAAATCAGATTAAATTTGGACAAAATAAAGTCATCAATGTATGCAAATGAAGCATTTTCTTGGAACTTTTGTCAATCTGGTGGGAATCTGAAGCTCAAATTGTCAACAAAACAACATTCAAACACAAGTTTGCTCAAAGATTGATAATTGAGGCTGGGGATCTCTGCTGTCATTGTAAAATACACTGATCAGCCATGACATTAAAAAATGAATATCAATTACTGTATATACCAGTAAACTGGTGGCAGGATCATGGGCACCCAAGCCTCACCCATGCCCGCCAGGGACCGAAGACCAGCCCGTCCGGTCTGATCCCACAGATAAGCCAATGCACCACAGCTTTTTAATAATTTCATGATGGCCGCAATAGAAAGGCACCAGAACACCCCGTGGATTTCAGCCCACCACATCTCTCCTTATTTTCTGTTCTCTCCTCTTCTGCTCTCTCCTCTCTCTCTCTCCCTCTCTCCTTTCCCTCTCTCTGTCTCTCTGTCGAGCTATACATGTCACTCCTGAGTTGCCAGTGATCCAGACCCCTCTGCCCTCTGGACCCGTCTAACCCGTCCTGGAGTCCTGCTTCTGGTTGGAGATCTCGTCGCATGGATGCCCCGTGTGGTCTGCCTGGATTCGTGTGGTGGCTGGGGATGGTTTCCATGAAGACTGTCCTGTCATCGATTCATGCTCTGGGGACCAGTGACCTCCAACGTCCCCAGAATGCCCTGGACAAACGAGTCCGATCCAGAGACGCCCCACCCTGCAACCCACAGGATCTCCTTCTAATGTCTACACCACAGAACACCTCCAGAGGTCTTGTGGTGCCATGTCCCAAGGGGTCAGATCCATCCCAGGGGCAAAAGGAGAACCAAAAACTACCAAACTACAGTTTGAGTCTTGCTTCTATGTGCATGGAGTTTACATGTGCTTGGTAGGTTTCCTCTAGGTTTCATTCCACAGTCAGATAACATGTGGTGTAGGCTGATTGGCATTTCAAAGTTGCCTGCAGTGTGTGTCCTTGTGTCCTGCAATAGATTGGCATGTTGTCCAGGATGTCCCCTGTGTTGTATAGCCTCGGGCCCCCTGGATAATCAGTACCGAGATGGATGGATGGATGGATGGATGGATGGGTTGTTGTAAGGCACCAACCAGAGTAGTTAAAGCAGAAGCAATATTTTATAAGAAAGGGAAATGATATGAAACCAAATCTAACATATTGACATATCTGTCAATATAGGCGTTCTCCGGAAACCGTTGAAACATGAAGCATGACTAAACATTAGGCGGAACAAAGAAGACGGCACAGTTATTCTTTTGCTTGGATGTGTGAGCTGTGAAAGAAACCGCAAGCAGAACACCTAGTATGGAGAAATTCCTCTGTTGGTGATGTTTAAAGACTGAAAGACCTTGAACGTACTGTATATGATTGAGATACGATATGATATATGAATGATAGAGCACCAGAGGTCAAGGTTTTAGAGGTAAAAAAGCCCACAAGGACAGAGCTATTCATGGCCAGCTTTATCGACACACTTGTTTCTGTAGCGTCTATCACTCTTCCAGTGGAACAAAGGCGAGGAGATCACCTTACAGAAGCATATGGAGCTTTAGTGGCTGTGTAAAGTCTTTCAGCTGACTATTTAGCAGACGTCAACTTGGTTGTTAAATCGTAATGAGATCGCTTCAGCTTTGCTACAGCAGCTTTAGCGCTAAGGTGAAATACACTGCGTGTTCCTAGTGAGTGAGGCGAGAAGCACGTCACTAAAACACATCGCGATTTAAATATTTATAGTCCCAGGCTGGGCAAGGTTTATTTATAGTTTCGACCTGCCGTGGCATGTGGAAGAGCATGCAGTCGGGAGCATGCGACGTTATGTCCCGTGTTTCTGTGTAATATTGTCACGATTCTTCTTCTAGTGCTAACGAGGTAGGAGGAGCTGTTTTGGAAAGGCAAATCATGAAAGGCTCTGGACAGGGCAGGTTGTAACTTGGTGTGTTTTGTAATTCCTGTTCTTTTCAGGGGCGGCGTAGTGGTTTAATGGTTAGCACTGTCGCCTCGCACCTCCAGAGTCCGGGTTCAGTTTTCGCCCAAGGTCTGTGTGCATGGAGCTTACATGTTCTCCCTGTGCTTGGTGGGTTTTTTCAGGATACTCCGGTTTCCTCCCACAGTCCAAAGACATAATGCAGATTAGGGTACTTGGCGTTCACATAGTGTGCTCTGCGATGGATTGACACCCCGTCCAAGGTGTACCCCGATTTGTGCCCTAAGTCTAAACGGGTAACTCCAGCCCCCTGCGGCCCTGTACACAGAATCAAGGAATATATGGGGTAGCTTAGTGGTTAAGGCATTGGACTATGGTTTGGAAGACCCAGGCTCAAATCCCACAACCTCCAACTTGTCCCTGTTGGGCCCTTGAGCAGGGCCCTTAACCCTCAACTGCTTAGATGTATAATGAGATACAAATTTAAGTGCTCTAGATAAGGTTATTTACCAAATGCCTAAATGTAAGTGTGTGTAATGAAAATAGCTAAACATTCCGTATTTGTCTTTGCAGTTTCAAATGTTACAACAGCTCTGGATTCTGCGCTACACCACAACTTCCAGAATTCATCACGGCCTCCAAACATATCTGCCGCAAACCATTCTGGGAAATCTGTTTCGCAGGCAGCTATGGACTACACCACCAAACACACAAACTCCACCACATTCACAGTCATCATCTCACTGACCGTACACTTGAACTCACTCAGATTCTGTAACGTAATAAAAATGCATGTATTCATGTATCGCAACACTGACTCAAATATTTACTTTTTGACATTTTATTTATGTTTATGCATATGACGTGCCAATCGCACAGATAGCGCTCTCTAACAAAAACTGTGATACCAACAGAATCGCAATACAAATCAAAATCGCCATGTAGGTATCGTGATATCGTGATCTAATTTTCTAATATAGTGGCGAGGTGTCTTAGCGGTTAGCACTGTCGCGTTGCACCTTCAGGATCCGGGTTCGATTCCCACCTTGGGGTCTGTGTGCATGGAGTTTGCATGTTCTCCCTGTACTTGGTGGGTTTTCTCCAGGTACTCCGGTTTCCTCCCACAGTCCAATGACATGCAGATTAGACTAATTGGTGTTCAGAAATTGCCCACAGTGTGTGAATGAGCATGACTGTTGACCGGAGATCCTACCATGGTCGTAAAAATGGGAATAAATACAATGGTCACTATTGGCCTCCATGGAACCCTAGTCGGACTACTAGGTCCCTCGAAGTACATCTTCAAATTCATGTTTTGTTTCCTTATTAGGATTTTGCTCTCGGTTTCATCAACAAAATCTGCCTGTTTCTTTTTCACCACATTTTTGCCTCCTGTTTTTGTTTGCCAGTTGCAATAAAACATTTAACATTTAACCTGCACCTGTGGAGTCCTCTGTTGCCTGACACCATGCTTTTTTACTCCAATATTCATCCAAAAATTAGCAGATTTCGATTTTGTCAAATGTATAATAACGCCTGCCAATTTCATTAGTACAACCTCATTAGTACATTTACTCTTTAAAATGAAATGCTTTCATCCGTAGACCTGTTGTCGAGTAGAATGATTTAGAGTCTTCCTCATGTCTTATGTGGCATCTTGCAATCCAAGATATGATCCGCTAACAGGATACTGTACGTGAAGAGCTCGCTGGTGGGTCTAAAATTAGGTGAGTGTTTGTCCGGGAGAGCATATGAGCTATAGGATGGTCTGGGTGTAAGCCAGTCCGTGGAAATCCATCGCAATTAGAAATTCAGGAGATTGAAACATGCAGCCGGTCTGAGTGTATACGGGGTGTGTGAGATTGCATCGCTGTTGTTGACGGGAGAATCAGTGGACAATGGACATTGTGTAGCACATGCATATCAGTGTGAAATTGGATGAGCAACAGTGAATACCTTTGTGCAACCCACATACCACACACACACACACACACACACACACACACACAAACACACATACACGGAGTGTGACATATCGAGCGCAGCAAGCTTGTGAATGTGCAGCCCACATCACCATGGTAACCTGGGCAAGAACATGAACACCAACAGGTCTTCATGCACCTTCCCCCAGATTAATATCCACTTAAACCAACAGCAAAAACATATTAACCCTGCATTCATTATGCTCTTTGATGGATGCAATCTACAGTATATCTATACATTCACAAACCGTGAAAGCAAATCTCCAGGCAGAAAGTCAGCATTTTCTATTCACATCCACAATCAGGAAGTCTCTTAGCCGTTTACTACAGTGGACAAAAATCTACGCATTTATGACATTTCGGCAAACAGTAAACAACCGTCCAATTTTTACTCGTGACATTTCAAACTGTGATTGTTAGAGCTGGAAATCATGGGTAACGCAGGGTGCCGATTTGATTCGAGGCAATTCTTTATTTGAGCTTTTCAATTCATTTCGATTCAATTCATTTTTCGTCTGATTTATTTCAAGCGGCTGTCTGTCTTAAAGGTTTTAAAGCATTAAAACCTAATAAAATTATCTAGTAAGTATTGAAATGCTGTGTAATTTGTGTTGTTGATTTTTTTTTAATTGGATGAGACAAAGCAATACAATACAAAGCAATAAACTTTTTTTTTTTCCTTCTGCAGAAAAAAAAAGTTTTCTGCAGTTGGTGGTAATTACATAGAATGTAACCTCAAAAGCCGAAGAAGTGATACTCTTGCAAAACACAAGTATTTGCTGGAGATGCAAACGTCGGGGTACAGATTTTCTCCCTAATTTAGACGTGTCCAATTCCTCCCCGTCACTAGGGGGCTCCACATTAAGACTACTACTACCACATAGTCGGGAGGGCCGAAGACTATCACATGTTTCCTCCGAACCAGCCGACCGCATCTTTTCGGACCGCTCGCTCACGCACCGTTGGGGGCGGAGTCACACACTCGGAGGACAGCGCTATCCGCTCCTTCCGCTTGCGTGAGCTCACAGACGCCCCTGACTGGCTGTAGAGCCGCGATTAATGTGGGAGCACTAAGTACCTCTCATCCCGCCCCTCTGAGAGAGCTCGGCCAATCAGCTCTCTCTAGACCTCCGACTGCGAGAGGTTACAGCATCACCCGGGAATCGAACTCGCGATCTCCGGATGATAGGGCGAGCACTTTACCACTGCGCCACCAGTTTTCAAGCTTTGGTTTCCTCCCACAGTCCAAAGACGTGCAGATTAAGCTAAATGGCGTTCCCAAATTGCCTGTAGTGTGTGAATGAATGTGTATGTGTGTGTGCCCTGCGATGGATTGGCACCCTGTCGTGCCTCATGCCATAAATCTCCTGGGATAGGCTTCAGGACCTTTGTGACCCTGTATACAGGATTAGGCGGTATAGATGATGAGTGAGTGAGTGATGATGATAAAATGACCTTGATAGAAATGCATGTAATGCAAGCGTTCTTCATTCTTGAAGAGGCTATTTTTATTGATAGAGTGGGCAAAACAAACAAACAAAAAAAGGGTAAAAATACTAAGAGCAGGCTTAGAGTTGCCTTAAAATACAGGATTGTCCAGTATAAGGTGCAATTTGTTATGCATTCTCATACACATACTGGTGTGCATTATGCATGAAGCATAGGAATGAATGAAAAAATGATGAGGACGTGCTGCGTGAGCTTGCATGGCAACCTCACCATCGCTATGGTTACGGCGACTCGATAGTACAGTTCTTTAAAAAAATGACTTCGAGTTTGCATGTGAAATGCAAGAGCCTCTCAAGGTAGTGGAGTGAATTTGAGTTGGGAAACGGTCCCATCTCTGGCAATGAATCAAGCGTACCGTATACTCGACTCACAGTCCAAAAGATGGAGCACATGGCACGTGATTATCGTGTCCGAGAGGAATCAGAGTGGAGTGTGTGATCGGAGGGCGTCCCTTATTTTTCCCATATTGCTGGCGACACCCTTTAACACAAAGAGTCATACTGGAGTTGATGCCCACTATAGAAAAACACAAGTGAAATGTAATGATATATCTCAGTTTGCCAAGAGACAGCTAAGGATAAATGGAGAACTGCTAAGGCGGGAGCAGTGATGTAGCCATCTGTTGAAGCTTGCCTTCAAGCCCGGGTTGTGAAAGCAAGCACCGCTTCCATGATGTACTGTAAAGTAGCCTACATTCATGCTATTTACTGTTTTAACATCTTGTGAAGATGTCTTTTTAGCAATGAAAGTAGACCACAGATGTCAACTCCGCTAATGAGATGAGTGGAGTAGTGGGATGGATTGCGTATTTAGATCCTATCAACAACAGTAGGTATTGATCTACTTGTGAGGTAATGTGATACCACGCAGTTTTATCACCTGCATCTTGCAATGAAATTTCTCATGAATGAAGGTATAGAACAAGCATGAGACTTAGCTGCAGTAAAACATGCGATTGGTGCAAATCCTTTAAAAAGCGCGGTATGTCCATGAATGACGATCATGGCCGAGTTCGCCCAGAGCCCACTGCGGTCGTTCCCGTGAACATTCAGCGAGTGGAACACCTGATCCTTGAAAATCTAAGGACTTGCGGAAGAGGTGCGATCATTCGCGGATGCCGCCTGAACATTACAGGAACTTAACTGGGAGTTATCGCCACATTCCCCATACAGCCCTACCATCGTTCCAAGCCATTTCCACCTGTTTGGGCCAATTAAAGGAGTTCCCGGGAGGCCGGGGTTTCAGACATGAAGCAGGCAGTCCGATTATGGCACTGAGAATCTTTCTGAGCATTAGTGAAACACTGGGATAAGTGCATTAGTGTGGCAGGGGACTGAATAGAGAAATCACCCTCATCACTGTGTTCTCTTATTGTGCGCAATCAAAAGTCCCAGTTCGACTTGAACGGCACTCGTATATACTGTATAAGAGCGCTAATCTTGACGAATGAACCCTTCAGTTCCCAAGACCGGCAAAGAGCTTTTACCTTTATGTTCTTAGTTTAGAACTCATTTGTGAATCACATTAAATAAAAGCTTTTGCTTTAAAATCATGTTAGTACAGACGTCTGGGCATCATTTCTGCAGCTAATGTGGCATGTGGCACTTTGTTGGCATTAGTGTAAACCAGACAAACCTCTAGCTGTAATGACTGCAATAATATCTGGAATAGAGAATGTCTTATTGGGGCAGGATGGAGTAGATGTGCTGTGTGGTAGCAGGAAGGAATAACAGGATAATTGAGCATTAAAATAACATCCATCTTAGTGACTTTGAGTGTGACTCAGTGGATATAAACGGCAAGACTTTGTAGACTTTATTAGCCGTGAGCTAATGTCCTGATCCGGTATTGGAGTCGCCAGAGACGACTGCCAACAGACAATATTGAAGGATTTTGTTTTTTAAAAAATTTATAATTAAAAGAAGGAAGAAAAAAAAAAAAAACTCAATTCGACTGAGTCTTTTTTGTTTAATAATTACAACTTGCCAGAACTGATAATAGGAGCGACTATAAAAAATTACACAACATTATCTGGCTAATAGGAAAGAACAACAAACAATAACAATTATAATAATCATATAATATATATACTCTGTTAATTAAGTATCTGGAAGCACTGAATGGACAGATGATTAGCACCACCAAGGCCCTTAACCGTCGACTGCTCATATGCGTATTGAGATATAGGCACATTAGAGTTACATTACAAGCTACGTTACTGAATTCGGATTTCGCGCCTGATCGGATGATTTGCATGTCACATAACGGTTCACATTCATAACTAAAAGCAGGTGAATTGTATCTGACTCTGACGTCTGTCCTCTGAAACAGCATGTGCGCGCAAATCAATAGTGGTCCTTGCTCGCGCCATCTGGGTTCAAATACGTCAAGGGTTTGTCCCAAGTCAAACAGTGGATGTGATTTCAGCAAGCATATGCTTGGGATTTTGCTCTAGAGGATGAGGAGCAATTAGTCGGATGTATTTGTTGAGGACCAGAAGAAGGAAGAAAAGCCAGACTTTGCTAAGACGTAGCCTAAAAAAATCTTAAATCGATCTAGAAAAGGGCATCTGCCAAATGCCATAAATGTACCTGTTATTGAGCGATCGAGAGTTTCCAAGGACACCCATATAGTACCAATAACGTCTGTAATGTATTCCTGATAATATAAAAATAGTAGTAGAAAGCTAAATACTAAAATGTATTTCTGATTGTATTTCACTTTGCGTATGGCTAAACTGATTAATATCCCGTGTTGTTGTTTTTTTTTGGGTGGGCGGGGCTGGGATTGAAAAGCTGTGTACTATCTAGGCTGATGAGGTTATATCATTCTGCTCCCCGCCAACAGTAATATTATATTTGACCACCTTTGGCCTTGACTACACAAATTGTGGAGGCCAGTTCGAGGGTTAAAATGATTCCTCGTGCTCCTCCTGCCTCCAGAGTCTTGTACTGAGGACATTATGTACAGTATGATGTCTTACTCTGATGCATTGCTCTGTGGTAGGGTTAATCTGTACTCCTCAGACCACATGACTTTTCTTCCATTTGTTATGCTCCTTAGTAAATTAAAGAAAACTTTTCTTTTTTTTTTCTGATTAGACTCACTAACATGTAGGGCAAGAAGCAGGTAATTTACCACTTTAACCAGCGCTGATTGTCAAAGCTGGTACATTTATGGCATTTGGCAGATGCCCCTTTCCAGCTCGATTTAAGGTTTTTTTAGGCTATGTCTTAGCAAAGTCTGGCTTTTCTAGCTTCTTCTGGTCCTCAACAAAGGGCCGACTAATTGCTCCTCATCCTCTAGAGCAAAATCCCAAGCATATGCTTGCTGAAACCACATCCACTGTTTGACTTGGGACAAACCCTTGACAGCTCCGATGAAATAACTAAAAATGCTGCCCAAATGTCTTTGTCCAAAATCTTCACTGGAAATTGCAGAGTAGCTGGAGCGATCAAGAGTTCAAATTGTGATTTCTTCAGGCTTGTCTTGGCAAAAAAAAAAAAAAACTTGTGGACATACCCCGGGGCGAGGTGAAAGGGCTGAGTTTCCCAAATCAACGTGAACAAAGGACATACTGTAGAGGTTGTGGCTCCAGAACAGGAATTCTGAATTCTTGAATCCCTTTAAAAATTTCGAACCCATCAGTAGAGATTTAAATGTAGAACATGGTGGAACTAGGTAAATATTATGCTCACTATTTAAATCATTACAAGCCTATTTTCAGAGCAGTAGACCTTTTAAAACTTTTTTTTTTTTTTTTTTTTACAGATTTATGGTGACAGTATTTAAAGCCCTACTTGTTTTGAGCAAACCTATTCACATTAATTGGCCAATTAAACGTATCAGTCACTATAACAATTTGGTAATGAATGCATTTAATAAGGCTGGGCTGTATTTTCCACAACTGTAACAAAACGTTAAAAAAAAAAAGAAAAAAAAGAAGAAGAAGAAGAAGAAGAAAAAAAAATCAACACCTGCTAGCTATGCTTCACCGGTGGGTCTTGAGAACAGAATAACGGTACAGAGCTCATTATATCCAGCAGGTCCACACTCATCAAGATGTTCTTAGATAATGGCACCTCCTGGGTTATCATCATTAGAGGATGGAGTAGACCATAATGGATTGCTGGCAGACTGCTGCTAAATTTTTAGCCCTTATGGTCTCGAATTTCTTACGGAAAATCATTGCGGCTGGAGAAATCGGAGAATCATAAATAGCCCGATCATTAATGTTACATTCTATCATGTTGAAAAAGTAAGCTGTTCTGCCTGGGACACGAGCCTGATGGTAATTACTGTGAGGTTCCCTCCATGCTATCCGGAAAAAAAGCATTTTTTTTGTTTCTGCCGTCTTCCCTCACGCAGTAGCGAGATTTGCGTAAGGATGTGCAGTTGTTCACGATACCAAGGGAAGGATCTTCTAATTATTGCTGTTCTCACACAAGATGGTGCCACGCCATAGAACGCAGATATATGTGTGTCTGTTCAGCCAGGATGTACTGTATCACATGGCATGAGGCACAGTTCACACTTTGATATGCTAGCTAATACCTTCGACTGCCGCATTCAATAAATAAGCAGAGTTTGTACATATCTGAAATTTCAAACAGGTTTTGTGAATATTGTTGCTGTGAATCAGCATTAGCTCTAGATTGTGGTTAAACGTTGGAAATAGGAATTTAGAAAGTCTACAGGGACACCGTTTAGACCAATCTGAAACGGCAATGAACAGGATAACGCCAAAATGCGTAGTGAATAACAACCACTGTAAAAGCACACACGAGCAAGGAATCATGAATTTTTCTTTCTATCACGGAACTGCGAGAAAATAGCCAAAGTAGTGACTAAAGTGCATCTCTCATACTACTAGAAACGAGCATACAACCTACACACACACACACACACACACACACACAAAGCCTCAATACCACTGGTATTAGCTGAAGAGATAGATGTAACACACTGGTAATCCCACTGCTCTGTTTTGTAAGCAAGTCATTACCAAGACTATTAATAGCACACTGCAGATCTCTCTCTCTCTCTCTCTCTCTCTCTCTCTCTCGCATTCACTCGCTCTCTACCTCCCTCGGGCTTAAGTCCTTCACAATCCCGTTAAGCCGTTATTTCAGGAAGTTTGATTGGCGCTGTCTCTTTGCTTTGCTCCATCCATTATTCTTTTACACTAACAAACATTCATTCAGAAACATTACAAGAGGCACGGTCTGGAAAATTTAAGGTGTCATAAAATCATAAAAGTCAATGTAGGAGTATCAGCAGGGCAAATCGGGCAGATCGGTAGCTTACGAAAGGAAAACCGTATAGAGCAGGCAACACGCCCATATCCAGAGCGACTTACACTGGCATCTTCACTGACATTATAATGTACATCTGAGAGTTAAGGGCCCATTAGGGGCAACTTGGTGGTGCTTGTGTTTGAACCTGGGACCTTTCCAAATCATAGTCCAAAATCTTAACCATTGCGCTACCCCTTTCTCAGCAACGTTACCTATATAGGGTTTTTGTTACAGCAGTGTATTGTCACAGTCTATAACTGACCGCTGCTCGACCGATCGACCAACACACAGCCTGGGAGCTGATATACAGTAAACATTCACAGAATAGGGTGGCACGGTGGCTTAGTGGTTAGCACTGTCGCCTTGCACCTCCAGAGTCTGAGCGTGTGTAGGTGAAGCTTTGCATGTTCTCCCCGTGCTTGGTGGGTTTCCTCCGGGGACTCTGGTCTCCTCCCACAGTCCAGAGACATGGAGATTGCAAAGCTAATTGGCGTTCCCAAATTGCCCGTAGTGTGCAATGGATTGGGACCCCATCCAAGGTGTACCCCGCCTTGTGCCCTAAGCCTCCTGTGATAGGCTCCAGGCCCTCGTGACCCTGTATACATGATAAAGTGGTATAGACGATAAGTAAGAATGCTCAAAATAGATACAGACAAAAAAAACAAAAAAACATTGATTGTCTCTGATGAATACAGAGATTGAGGAAACAGCACTGATATTTCAGTGTCGTCAGCATACTAGTAAATTAGCAATACCAAATACTGTATATCCACCAATACTGGAAGGAATGAAATATTTTTTAAGCAGCAAAAACATTAATAAATATATTTACCATTTTCATACTGATGGCTGAAATATTACTTGATATAAACTAAATGTAAATGGGTCAGTGGTAATTTAGAGAGTTAAGGCTCTTAGGTTGGCGGTTCAAGCCCCAGCTCCACCAATTTGCTCCCACTGGGGCCCGGAGCGAGGACCTTATCCCTGTCTTCTTCAGCGACACTGTGCATTGAACCCCGGCTTCCTACCCCGGGATATGTGAAGAAAAGAATGTCATCACTGTACGGTATGTCACAGTTTAGGTGGCAAATTAATCTTCTTTCTAATATCTTTTAGTAATCTATTCATACAAGACGTCAATACTGCACATGGTCCAAAATCCACTTATGGTTAAGAAAAGTTAAAAAAACAACAAAAAAAAAACAGACTAAACAGCGAAAAACATGTCAAAGCTTTTAGCATTAAGCTGTTGTCATGCCAATTTTAGTTCTAATATTAACTACTGCTGAGACATGGTTGATATAAATAGTTTCCATCCTCCTGATAATAATGCAAAAACTGTTTAACCATGTGAGATCTTTTTCCACCATTAATATGATATTTTTAACTAAATTTTGAAACAAACAGAAATAAATATTATGATGGGATCTCAAGCCAACCCAGGACTTGTGATAAAATCGATCATGAATGAAAACATATTGTAAAACCAATTATAGGTCCTGAGTTCAAGCACGGTACAGTGATCAGACTCTTAGCTGCAGTAAAACATCTGAATGACGGTGACTGAGGTGACTTGGAGCCAACTGCAGTTGTTTCCCTTGAAAATTCGTTCCTATGGAGTTATAGCCACATCCTCACTCCTGACCTCCTGCCAGGCCATTTCCACAAGTTTGGGCCATTAAAGGAGTTCCAGGGAGGCCGGTGTAAAATAAAGAGAGTTTTTACTAACATAAACGTCTTCTGTTATCCTGTACAATCAAAAGTACCGGTTTGACTTGAACACCTGGTTGCCCTTTTATAGTGCTGCACGTGAATCTGTTTAGAATTCCTCAATCATATTCAAACTCGCGTTGAAAAGTCATTATGACACACCTGGCATCATTGACATTCTTGACATATTCTTGGATTCATTCAACTACTTAAGCCATGATCCACGAACAGCTTAAACTGTAAGGACTTTTTATGTCTCATTGTCCAAAATTATTGATCGGAAGATTGGAGCAAAGGATTTTTCCCACGGATCACTGAAGGCCATCTTCGAAAGGTAGAGGAAATAGACACCACAGCAGCATTACCAGAAAAAGGACGTCCCCAAAAAGTGACTAAAGGACGAAAAGAAAGCTTATCATATGAGCAGGCATGAGACGTAAAAAATATGGAAGGAGTTGCAAACATATCAAGTACAACAATGATTAATCTAGGAAATTCCTGTCGATTAGGCATTCTTACAGAACTAAACGCATCCAATCCTACTGTACCAAACTCATCACGGTGAAAATGATTAGACAATAATGTAATTTTCTGCCATATTTCTAAAAGGTATATACTGTACAAGACAGCTCATCAGCAAAAGAACATCACACCCATGGGTAAGCATGGTGGTGGCAGCATCATGCTATGGAGCTGCTTCTCTTTGGCACGGACCGGTTAAGATAGAAAAACTCACAAAAGGCTCCAAATACCAATTTATTTTGGCGCAGAAATTGCGGCTGAAGATGAGACAATATTCCACCTTCCAGCGTGACAAATGACCCCAAAGCACCAAAGTCAGGAAACTAATGGCTTCAGTGGAAGTATATTAATATTTTAGTATGGCAGTCTGTGGAATGACTTGAGAAGGGCTCTGCAGAGGAGATCGCCTCATGATTTGATAAAACTGGAGCAATTCTGCAAGAACGACTGGAATAAAACTGCCAAATCAAGATGTACTAAGTGGTGGCTTAGTGGTTAGCACCGTTGTCTCGCGCCGCTAGTGTTTGGGGTTTGAGTCTCAAGCGCTTTTCTTTTTCTTTTTTTTTTCAGGTCATGTTGCTTGACGTCAACGTTATCTAGATGAGCTTGGACCTGGACATTTGTGTACCTTGAATATGTGAATGAATTAAAGTACAGTTAATGTCTTTCAGTAGAGCTATGCAGAGTTTATTGCCACGCACAGCATCATGGGAGCATAAACCAGACTGCAGACTGGACATGCACTTGTCAGTATCGTCCAAAGGAAGCAAATACATTTTTGCCAAAAATTGGAAAAAAGCCAAGGTACTGTACCAAGTCCATTCTTTTCATTTATCAAGATATTAAGGCTAGCACGACGCAGTCTACACAAAACCGCTTGCTAGCATAAAAATAAAAATGGCAGGTTTGCTTCTGAACCCTCAGTTTTCATACGCAACCAAGAGGAGAAATCTTGCTTTACTTTTCTTGCTCCCCATGACCACATGCTGTCAGCGCCTTCTAGCCTTTAAATCATTCCTTTCTGCATCATTAAACTAAAGAGTTCCATTGCAGGATTAAGGTCAGGACATTTAATTGGAGACATCACTGGAGGCTCAGGCTGATGCGACATGGATGGATTCTCTAACGCTAACACCGCTGCCTCGTGTTCCTCACAACTTCTGTGCTCTGTAAACCAATTGAATTAATCATTCAGCCTGGGGCAAACCGGAGTTACTCTTACCACCCCGGAGTTAAAGGGGAGATGCGGGAAATGTGGAAATCAGTGGGAACTAGCTAGCCAGGTAGTTCACATGACTTTGGCTTCATCAGGAGGATGCTAATGATGCGTCACAAACTGAACTTAGCGATTAAAAAATCTTGAGTGCAAAAGCCCCTTTTCCTTTTTGTTATAATTTGCTGCCAGTGACACAATCAAAGTGTGAAATTGCTATCATTTTTAATAAACCTCAACCAACATGTTACTGGATGTTATATATTGGATGTTGTAATGTTATATTTATATTTTGCTACAAACACTATTGACTTATCTATTGTGAAAAAACAGCAAGAAGTGGATTTGTAGCGTTTTGCAAAATCAAACAAAATTTTCACTAAAAAATGTAAAAAAAAAAAAAAAAAAATATATATATATATATATATATATATATATATATATATATATATATATATACTTTGGCATCTGTGCCTTTTAACATTCTTCTGACTCAAAGAATCCATGCGCAAAATATTCTCTAACAGCTTGTGCGATGGACTGGCACCCTGTCCACCCTGTACCCGGCCTTATCACCTGGGATAGACTCCAGGCCCCCCACGACCCTGAATACAGGATTAAGCGATACAGACGATGAGTGAATGAGTGAGAGCTTGTTATACAGTTCGTTTTGCATAAAACTGACGAAATGGATATATCTCATTTTTGGGGGAAACCGTTCATATGTTTGCCTTTGGTAAATGGCAGAATGTACCGTGTTTATTAATACTCTGTAAACATGAAATTATTTGGATGACTTCATGTAGAATATCTGCCATAAAAATCTTTATGCATTTCTTGTTTCTATACAAACAGAAACATATTAGGACAAACTCATTACTAAAACCCTTTTCTTTGCCTTGGAGCGGAACCGTCAGAGCTGCTGATCATGGAAAATTAATTAACACCTACTAAGCAATTAGATTAAGAATTAAGAACTTAACATGCACATAGGTTTGCCGTGCATGATACACTAAACGTGGGAGTTTATTTTATAAAGGTGTGAGCATGGAGAAAAAGAAAAAAAAAACACACTAAATATTGAAAGCAATCTTTTTTTTTAGATACTGAGAAGCATTATATTGAATTATTGCTTTTCCAAGTGAGCCAATTCATCAGTTAGATGATAGTGAAGAACTGAGGGAAAGATTTAACTATATACAGTATATATATATATATATATATATATATATATATATATATATATTTTTTTTTTTTTTTTTGTATTACAGTCAGCTCTTCAGTCCCAGCTCATAAATGGAACATTGTTCTAACCTTTTGTGCTTTGCGGAAGCGAGGCTGAGCAGAGGTGCTGCACAGTCATGCCGGCTTATGAGTTATTTCTCACAGGACAGAAGGTCAGCGCGGTAACAAAATGCGATAAAAATTAATCCTTGCACCAAGGTCTCTTACAAGATGATAGTCATGCCATCAAATAAACACAGCTACACAACTTGTTTTTCTGCACGACTATGGATTGGATTGTAACCAGCTTTAATGATACACAATTTATGAAGTGCGCACAGATGGCAGAACATCTCTCGACATTTCCCCTGAGTGCTCTATGGATTTATCATCACTGAAGTTATATAATCGGGTTATATCATCATATGGTGCTGTTGTATGGTATATGGGTGTTGATTTTATTTATGATGGACGGGTCATGGGAACGGGGTTTCTTTCAGGCAGACGTCTTACGCCACTGTTCCATAATACTGAATCTGATCCTGGACCACTATAATTCTGAGATCATAAGAAATCCAAAGGGAGATTGTGGAGAATATACTGTAAGATACACTTATTTGTCACATGTACTTTAGAGCACAGTGAAATGACTTTTTTTTTTTTTTCTTTTTTTTTTTGGTGTATCCCTGTTAGAAAGCTGAGGTCAGAGTACAGGGTCAGCTAGGATACAGCACCCCTGGGACAGAGAGGGTTAAGGGCCTTGCTCAAGGACTCAACTGCAGCAACCTGGTGGTGCTGGAGCTCGAACCCCCAACCGTCTGATTAGAAACCTGGTAATCTACAGCCTTAATCGTTTGAGCCACCACTGATTTCCACATTTATAGAGCATCAGGAGTTTCATGTCAGGGTTCTAGATAAATTAAAGCTACTATCCATAACCATGTAGTCACTGATTTAAAACAATATCATGACAATGTGGTAGTTATTATTATTCCATTGTAGTGATTTGAAGGTGATTCATAATCTTCGTAGGCGGTTCATGTCTGTTTATAATGGATCGGAGTCCAAAATATGCCGAATTCTTGGTTTAGTGTTGATGTCAAGAGCTGTCACTAATGGAGCGTGTGCGTAAACTACTAAATAGTATGTTGTAATAAACACTACACTGCAACTAGCAGTATAGCAAGCAGTTCTTAAAAGTCTTAACAATTCATAGCATCCGTGAGATGTCTTAGATACTTTGCAGAGAAATTGTCGACAATTATGTAAGTTTGTAGACGGTTTGTGACAGTTCGGCATGAGTACGGCGCGTAGCGAAGGTAAGGGATTGCATTATGATCTTACGTATGTCGTATCATATTATAGCTAATGCATAGGCAATTCATACTGCTGGTGATGACGCATCAAGAATTTTCAGATTGGGATACAACACGCTCTCATGAACAATGGGAAAGGGGCGTTACAGATGTCCTATTGCTTGTTCGATTTCAGTGAAGACTTTTCTTCGAAAGTAGACCAACAAAGCTCCATATTCTGTAGCTCCATGGAACCTAGTGGCCAAAAATGGAACTGCAATTAATGCCAACAGTGGTCCATTAGGGTAGGAATCACGCTGCCCCACGCATGATTGAGAGAGGAACAACAAAACAGAATAGGAAATAATAATAATAATAATAATAATAATAATAATAATAATAGTGCACATTGTAAATGAAGTAATACTTTATGGATGCCAAAGATATTGCTTTGTAGATACCAATCATACCAAAAATAAACAAATTGTAAGCAAAATCAAAGTGTAAGCATGGACAGTGTGTTTCTGATGTACAGATCCATTTCAACAGCAAAGATTAGAATAAGGAAATGGGGTTGTGGAGCAGGTAATGCTCATTCATCAGAAATATGTGAGCACCATGGGGACCTTGTTGCCAAACAATGAATGGCCTCGTGTCCGGCAATTTTTTTTGTTGTTTCTGAGATTAGGGATGTTTTTTTTCCCTATAAGCTGGTAACCCTGATCATTGACCGAGCACTTGTCCTTTATGAAACACAAACACAGCTGACACAAAGACACCATCTATAACCTCTGAAAATAAGCTATTACTTTTCTGATTTTCAGCCGTCTATTAGAAAACAAAAACATATTAGATATTAATCATAATTAAAGTCATGCCGGATCGGGGAGAGCGGCTAGACCGGCTGGTGCTTGCGTTCCTTAATTTCTTCTATGAGCGAGTTCACGTTGTTAAATGTTGACCATAATTGTTGCTATTTATTTCTTAGCCTTTTTTGCCTTGTTGTTCTGAATATTCGGGCAGGAATCCTATTTGGTGTCTTACATAAATGCACTAATTAATGCTTTTATGTCTCTGAATAATTGTTGAGTCTCATGTTTCAGTGTTTTGCAGATCTGGAGCAAACTAGGTGCTAAAGATTTTCTTCGGCAGAATAAATTTCAAAGAACATCATTTATTTTCACAGCATTTAAAAAACAACAACAACAACAACAACAAAAAAATCCCCAAAATGAGTCGAGTTTAGCTGTATAAATGACTTGGCTCTAAGTACTAATCAGAGGATGGAATTCACATTCGAACCCCCCTGTTCCAGTTAATCTTGGATACTCATGAAGCACAGCTCATTAAATTTATACTGTAGATCTTCTGAGGATCATTATAGTGCATTATAACTGCGGTGCGAAACAAAGTTATCTATCTACACATATGGTAAAACTGTAAAGTTGGCGTGTCTGTACATTGAAGATATTTGTGAAAAAATCATTTGTGGGGATGTAAGAAGTAACAGAACATATCAAGATGGTTTTAGAAATTTTTGTCCTACAGAACAATTTGTAGTGGGGTTTTCACAGTTTTATTTGGCCGAGCTTGAGTAACCATCATGCCAGATGAGTCCGAATCAGCACTTCCTTTAGCCTGTGTAATCCCAGCTGATTGGCTGAAAGCTGACTGGAAATGATATTAACCAATCAGAATTCTGTTTGAATGCCAGCTAGCTCCACTGTAAGTTCATGGATATCGACGTGACAAGTGACACAATCAGAAGTGATGCTACTTGTGTTTAGCAATGTTATTGGTGTACTGTATTTACAGATTGTGCCTTTATATATTAAAACAACAAACAGCAATACAAACGCCCCGCTTCACGAAATTTTGTCTTAAGGACTGAAATTTTGATCAGAGGATTTTGATCAGAGAAATATGCCTCGGCATACGAAGCGTTTCCGGCATGCAGTATGAGCGACCGAACTGAGCTGAACTGAACGCCGGCTAAGTCACGCGTGCGTCGCGGAGCCGTTCGAAACATTTTTTGCAAGATCAAGTGAAAACATACAGTAGCAGGGACGATGGGTCCGAAAACCATTATCCAGGACGGTAAGAGGAATGAAATAGAGCCACCTTTGGGTTGTTTTTTTAGAGCAGCCGGTGCCGAGAGGAATCATTAATTAATTAATTAAGGTTTAGTGAGGTTTAATGTTTATTTATTTCATATTTCACTTGATTTACATGTCTTTTCTAAATGTTCTGATTGATTCATATGCAAAAAATACGACTATAGTGCTGGAACTGGGTAATATGGGTAATATTTTGGGGCGGCAGGAACAGATTATCTGCATTTACATTATTTCCTATGGGAAAATGCGTTTCACAATATGAAATTTGAACTCGCCTTTGGAACGGATTAAATTCGCATCCATGCGTTGGTATCGCTGTATTTGTTTCATCATGTCACACTTATCAATATAAATTATAACAACCGCACGGAGATTATTTATTACGTACCCTCACCCTTGTGAAAGCACTTCCTGGTTGCGTCTCCGCTATCAGCAGAGTGGTTAAGGTTCGAGTCTATTGACCTGGATGCTATTAGTTAATCCCATGACGGCGACTAATGAGCGCCTTAACCCTAATCCCCTCAAATGCATTCTGAGTTCGAGCTCTATCCCGGTGACTCGTTTTAGATAAAAGCATTCGCCGATTGAACGTATGTAAATAACGCACCACGGACATCAATCAAAGTCAGCGTCCGTTCCTTTACTCAGCGCAGAGTAGAGAAGGATGCGGGCTGGTATCTCGTCCTCACCGAGTACGCGCTATAAATAAACCAGTACATTTTGTTTTTCCCCACACCTGTAGAGCCGGCGTTCGGAGTATATTAATAGTACAGATACATTCCATCTATGTACAGTTCCGTGCATCATCGCTCAGCCCACACACAGCAAAGCACACAGGGTAAAGCATCCCTCCACACCCCCCCACCAAACACACACACACACACACACACACTAACATGCACACACTTTCTCACGAACACTCAAACGGCAAAAACACATCTCTCACCCACACTCAATCCTGATTCATCTAGAGCCGATTGAACAAAGGCTCACATTAGGTTTGAGCCGAGCGCGGCGCTGCCACACACTCAGCCTCCCACAGGTGCTTCAGTTTGCATCGTTTAAGTTCCAACCCATCACTTAAGCTCGAATTAAAGCTAGTCTGTAGGACGCTACAGCCGCTTTTCAGCTGGAACGTTTCAAGACTTAAACAGACCGCGTCGAAACACATTGTACAGTCCGTGTCTTATTATGAAATAAACCTGTGATTAAAAAAAAACAAAGACAACAACAAAAAAAAACAAGAGTTCTGTTTACGTCTTCCGATGCTGCATAAACATAAACGACTGCGTAAATAATAACGTTTTGGACCAAGAGCTTGATGTTATCAAATAATCAAATGTTTTGTTTTGTTTTTCACCCTGTTTTGTTTATCGGCACCGTATTTGTATTTTTTTTTTTTTGCGTAGCCGAAGGCCGTCCTCCTATTGGTGGATTTTAAACGAGCGTCATGGAATTGCTCACATTCGGAAAAAAATAAGAGGAATTTTCTCACACCGCCGGAACTTTATCGTCAGCAGCGTCAAAAATCGTTACGCCGAGGAAGTCACACCGTGTCCTGAGACCGCCCGATATCAGCTGCGATTCTCACCGCCGACAACGGGATCAGACGGATAAGCCTGTAGAACGTTCCGCACTTTATCAGTTTAGCGAATATACCATTACATAAACCTGTATATCCATGTCTCAGACTCTGATCCTCCATATGACACGATGCCCAAAACCCATCACAGCGGCATTCTGTAGCAGCAACAGAAGCGTAACGAATAAAACAATTAAAAAAAAATGAAAATGAAAAAAATAAACAAATAAACAAAAGCAAAAAACAAAAATTAATACAGAGGGTGGGGTTGGGTGGCTTACCATGCTCATACCAGATCCCGCATTCTCCGTCCAGAGACACACACAGCCCCTGCAGCCGTCTCAGCGATGGCCAGCTCATCCACAACGCCTCTCCGCGTGCCCACACACACAAACACAAACACACACACACGCACACACTGCAGGCCTGCGCAGCCGATTACAGTTCCAACAAACAACTGAGCCTGTTCTGTCAAAACAACCCGCAAAACGGAGGGATGGAGGAGGAGAAAAGCGGCAGAGAGGAAGAAGGAGGAGGAGGAGGAAGAGGAGCAGCGGAGGTGTCAGTGCAGAGGAAGAAGAAGCATCTTCTGCAGGTACAGTATAAAGCTCGAAGACAACCAGACAGCATTGGACATCACAACTTCAACTCTTACTCCATAACTCTTTTTCTTCTTCTTCTTCTTCTTCTTCTTCTGGTGCTCCCTGAGACAGCCCGAGAGCGTCCACTGTCCTCACATGCTAGGTTGTGGTTTGAAAAGAGGAGGAAACAGGAGACGAAGGTGTACTGTAGAGTGGAACCGTGCAGCAGAAGGAGCGGCAGTGAGGGAGGAGAAGCAGAGACAGAGAGACAGAGAGAGAGAGAGAGAGAGAGAGATCATGTCTTCGTCGCTATAGTCCATGAATAGGCGCAGTGCTGCTGTTGTCATGGCAACCACAAGGGAGGGGGCGAGAAAGAAAAGAGGGAGAGAGAGAAAGAGACAGAACAGCACACAGAGAGAGAGAGAGAGAGAGAGAGAGAGAGAGATCATGGGCTGGAAGAGTGAAAGAGAAAGACTTTTTTTTTTGCAGTGACATGGCAGTGTATGAATAAAGCAACCTCCCACTGTGATGAGATCAACTGATCTTAATATTGCCGTTTCCATCACAACAGCCTGGCGCTATGTTTGCAACCGTGCAACTATATTTCATTTCAACTCTACACCTAGTACCTTTAAAAGGAGCCAAATGTCTGAGTGTGCGAACGCAATTTCAATTATTTACTCAATTGATAATTGATGATTGTATCTCACTTCACTTTTAGCTGCTTTATTAACTGAAGGCTTGACTCCAGGCTCCCTGGGTAGATCCGGAGCTCAAGTTGCTGTCTCTCTGGTGTTTCTGTGCATGTTCTCCCATTATGGGTTTCCTCTGGGTGATCCAGTTTCCTCGCACTTCCCGGCAAATCCAAGGCTGCGTTCGCGCCACAAGCCACGTTGCTCAGGTTTTTTTTTTTTTTTTTGGTCAGATCGGAATTTCGTTTAAAAAAAAATAATAATAAATAAAAAAAGAACATAAATAAATGAATGTACAGTATATAAATGTATATGAATGAATTCACACTTAAGGAAAAGAAAACTTTTCTGCATGGATATTTTAATACTAAATGTATTGCTAATATTATGATAATAATAGGATGATATTATTAATATTATATTAATATAATATACTGTACATCAGACTATTTTTCTTTTCCCGAAGTGTGTATATATATATATATTTTGGCTGAATATAAATATTATTAATTATTACAATATTTAGTATATAAAATATAATGCCACAAGACAAGAACACCACACCGCAATAGTGTGCGAGATTTAATAAATAAACACTAATAAATATAATAATAATGAGTTCCATTCAATAGTGTAGTAATACTGTACTTGTTTCCATGTGACTGCTTGGTGTATATTCCCATCCATCTTGCATCCGGTTTTCTTAGGAGAGGCTCAGGATTGACTAGAACTCAGACCAGCATACAGTACAGCAGTTCATCGAGGAAAAAATGAATAAAAGTTCTCATGTTTTTGGTCCACTGCCTTCCGTATCTAGGTGAAATTGTACTGCTTGTGTTTGGACGTCTCAAACCAACAGTTTATTCATTAGTTTGATATCCAGTATATAATCCCCCTATCAGTCCATGGATAGCAAACTCAGAAACCGCGTCAAATCTTCACTCATTTGCATTTATCTACCTGCATTGACATTGTATCCAAATACAGTACATACACTTCAGTATGGAGTCGGTCCCCCTTTTGCAGCTAAAACAGCCTCCACTCTTCTTGGAAGGCCGTCCACAAGATTTTGGAGTGTTTCTGTGGGAATTCGTGTCCATTCATTCTGTAGAGCATTTATGAGGTCAGGCACTGATGTAGGATGAGAAGGCCTGGCTCACGATCTCCGTTCCAGTTCATCCCGAAGGTGCCAGGTTGGGTTGAGGTCAGGGCTCTGTGTTAGGGCCGGTCAAGTTCTTCCACACAGAACTCATCAAACCATGTCCTTATAGTCCCTGCTTTGTGCACCAAAAGGGCCTTCTCTAAACTGTCGCCACAAAGTTGGAGGCATAGCATTGTCCAAGATGTCTTGGTATGCTGAAGCGTTAAGACAGACCCTTCACTGTGGGTTAGGGGCCTCATTGATTGAAACACATCAATTCAGTATTTAACAGGTTTGGCCAAATACTTTTGTCTATGTAGTGTAATTCAGGAATAATTGAACTAAAGAATTGAGGGTTCTGGTTCTGTTCAACTCTGAGACTTCAACTCAACTACAATCTACAATCTATTTTTCAAAAGAGCTAGAATCTTAATTTACTTTATTATTAAATATTTTCACAGAATGCACTGAAGCGTCAGCCCAGTTCTTATTTTCTTTCTTGTAATTCTCCTTTTTTTTTTTTTTTTGAACATCAAGCATTCCTTCTGTTTCTATCATTCCGCAACACCTCACCAATGCTTCGTGTCATCAGGATCACTCTGGTGATGTTGATTAAAACCGACATGGTCACAGCTAATTTTCAGATGGCGACAGAGACAGGCTGGTTTATGACACAAAAGCAACAGGACAAATAGTAAACATTTTATTTGCAAGAGCCATCTCTCTCACTCTCGCTCTTCCTTCCTCTTCTCTGTAAATAAAATAGACTTGTCCTGAGTGTCTGGTTACTAAGAGAGTGGAATAGAGAAGAATAGAATCGAGCAGTAACATGCAATCGGGAAACTCTGGTCTGGGTCTGAACCTGAACCAATCTAATTACGAGCCGAGATCAAAATCTCAGTGTGAAACAAAACACTCTTCTTGCAGTCCGCAAGGAAAATTTGCGCATTATGCTTTCGTTTTCTTTTCCTTTACCGTTACAAAGAATCAGAATAGAATATAACAGAACAGAATATAATAGAACAGAACAGAACAGAATAGAACAGAATAGAATAAAACAGGATAGAATAGAATAGAACAGAATAGAACAGAACGGAATAGATTGGAATAGAACAAAATAGAATAGAATAGAATAGAACAGAATAGAATATGACAGAATAAAAGAGAATAGAATAGAAAAGAACAGAATAGAACAGAATAGAATAGAATAAAATAATAGAATAGAACACAATAGAATAGAATAGAATACAACAGAATAGAATATGACAGAATAAAAGAGAATAGAATAGAATAGAATAGAACAGAATAGAATAGAATAAAATAATAGAATAGAACACAATAGAATAGAATAGAATAGAACAGATAGAATAGAATAGAACACAATAGAATAGATAGAATAGAACAGAACAGAATAGAATAGAACAATAGAATAGAACAGAACAGAATAGAACAGGATAGAATGGAATAGAATAGAATAGAATAGAATAGAATGTTCTATTTAAAAACCAGACAAAAGAAAACAGCTCAGTCTCCAAAAAAATACAAGGGTTGTTCAAGTCAGTCCAGGACTTTTGGGTGTGTACAATTCTGACAGTAAAAACTCCCTTTATTCCTCTATATAATCCCCTGCTACACTAATGCACTTATCTCAGTGTTACAGTAGAGCTTGGACACCATCAAGGAAGAAAGTTTTCTCAGTACGCAGGAGCCTGATTAATTTCTGAAACCCTGGCCTCCCAGGAACTCCATTTAAAAGCCCAAACATGTGAAAATGACTTGGACTGTCAGGACTGTACAGGGAATGTTGCAATAACTCTCAGCTGAGTTCCTGTAATGTCCAAGTGGTGTTCGTGAATGATTGTGTGTCCAGATGTGTCTGTTGAAACGTTTTTCATAGATCTGGCGTTCCACTCGCCGAATGTTTATGGGAACGACTGCAGTGGGCGCCGAGCCGCCGCGGCCGGGATAATGTACGTACAGCCTTCTTTAAAACATTTGCATCCTTTAAATGTTTTACTGCGGCTAAGAGTCTCATCACCGTACATCATCAGTTTTTTTTATGCACTGGAACATCATCATCATCATCAAGTCCCGGATTGACTTGAACGATGCTGATACTTATCCGTTTTATTCTATGAATGTGAAAGAAAGTTTAAAAAAAATGCAACAGAAAACTAGAATAGAATAGAACAGGATAAAACAATGTACTGTATATTTAATCACAATGGAATGTAACAGAAGAGTAGAAAAGAATCTCTCTTTTTTTATAAATATATATATATATATATATATATATATATATATATATATATAAATGCACCTGGATTGTTAAACAACAGATAAAACATTTAAAACTAGCAGGCTAAAGCACATCAATAATTCATTTGCCAGCACAAAGGTTGAGTTTTAGTGAAAGCTGTGCGGAATGCTAATCTGCAGCGTGCTCGTGTGTTTATCCAGATTTCACACAGACAGAGATTTACAACTTTAATATCACCCCCTCAGCCTCAGTGTCCTCTCAATGTCAATGTCAAGCATCACCTCGGCATGGGGAATACATCAGCGTCACGCACAGGGTACCGGTAACCGGTACCACACTGCTCCATCTCATCTCGTCTAGTACTCTCAAAAGTGCTTCTTATGCAAGGGGAAAAAATAATACATGCAATGTACTGTATATATTCACTCAGCAGCCACTTCATTAAGTACAACGTTCGAGGGCTCATTAAGACAATTATCTAATCAGCCAATCACACGGCAGCAACGTAACTCATTTACTGTAGGCATGATCAAGATGATCTGCCTAAAGAACGGAGAAGAAAGGTGATTTCAGCGTGGCATGGTTGTTGGTGCCAGACGGGCCGGTCTGAGTATTTTCGAAAAAATAGATAATCCATTGGGATTTTCAAGCACAATCATCTCTAGGCTTGACAGAGAATGGTGTGAAAAAGAGAAAATAATCCAGCGAGCAGGAGAACCCTTGAGAATGAAGTAGATGAACATCAGCAGCAGCAGAAGAACACACCGGGTGCCACGCCCTTCAGCTAAGAACAGGAAACTAAGAATAGTGTTTGCATGATAGGATAACAGAAGATGGGAAAAAGCCTCGATTTCTGCTGGTTGGGTCAGAATTTGGCATAAACAACGTGAAAGCATGGATCCATCCTGCCCTGCATCAACGGTTCAGGCTGCCGGTGGTACATTGGTGTGGCGGAGATTTTCTTGGCACACTTCAGTCCCCTTAGTGCCAGCTGAGCATCATTTAAATGTCACAGCCGACCTGAGTGTTGTCTCTGACCAGGATAATGCGACACGTCGCAAAGCTACAGTAAAATCTTTTGATTTCTTGAACATGACACTGAGGAGTCAAAGGAACGCGGTTAACGAAACAAAAGCACTGAATGTTTTAGCTTTAAACAGCTTCCTGCTCCTTTTAGCCATCAGACAAGCAAGAAGCCCATAAAAACCTCCCAACAAATTCCACAGTATCTGAACTGAAGCTATTCTCTGATTAAATGAATCCAAATATGGGGGGGGGGGGGGGGGAAGAGACAAACATCATGTTTTTGCTCTTTACGTCAGGTTTTTATGATTTTTTTTCTTGACAAGTTTTCTTTAGCATTAGCCGCAGCGTCTGCATATCGACCATGCTCAACCATTTACCTGTCACAGAATCCATTTCAGCGCCAGCAACATTAAATTATTTAATAGCACTGTGTCTCTTACGCATACGTCGAACCGGGACTTGTCGCGTGAATGTAGGCGTAAAAAAAAAAAACAAGAAGAAGACGAGCACAGTACGGTGCTGAGATTCTTAGCTGCGGTAAAATATTTCAATGGTGAAAATGCTTTAAAAAAGTCCATACAGTATGTCGTGGAACGATACCGGATACCGGAACCTATAGCTTGTCGTGAACATGCAGAAGGGACGCGTCTGTCTATGAGAACTGTGCACACAATCATTCATTAACACCAGTTACACATTACAGGAACTCGCCTGGGAGTGATTACAACATCCCCCATAGAGTCCTGACCTCGCTCAGCCATTTCCACATGTTTGTGCCATTGACGGAGTTCCTGGGGGGCCAGGGTTTCCGGCAGTCGGATCACGGCTCGGGCGTTCTGAGAAAACTTTCTACCTTGATGGTATCCAAGCGCTAGTGAAACGTTTTGTTAGTGCAGCCGGGGGTTATACTGTATAAAGGAATAAAAGCAAGTAAAAGTCCCGCTTTGACTTGAACGCCCCTCGGACGCCCCTGCCTACTGTGCTGTTCAAAGTGATTTATTAAAGTTAACATTAGTTCTCTTTTACAGCAGCTACATACATATTTCTAATTAAAATTACTGATTTAGTTCATTCAAAGAGATTTTTATTCCCTGGCCCCCGAACAAAAATCCACTGTACTGACTCGCAATTTGCATAATTTAACAGTCTGAATGGCGGGAAAAAAAAAAAAAAAAAAAAACTGATATAGTGCACTGAATGTAACTCAAAACGTAGTCAGGCCTATATGCTAAGCACCCAGTCCATCTCCAAAATCAATGAATTCCATCTATTCTTCTTTTTTCGCATTCTGTACCTGCGGGAGGCTCTGCTGTGCAAATGTCACATTTCCATTGAGCCGCACAAAATACAGGGCCGAGGCAGGGAGCCGGGCGATAGCGGCCATGACAGAGGCAGGAGTGCAATCGAGAAGAGATTTAGAAAGTCAAGGTTGAGGAATTAACTGGCAAAGGGGGACATAAGACGCACAGAGACATGACCCGAGGCTAATCTCTCGTACGCTGGAGCGCTGGAAAGGGCGCCGGACGACGCAATGACGGCTGTGATGAAAACAAGGCAATGATGTAATTATAGGGTTTTAATCACTGGATGGATGGAAGGGAGGGAGCGAGGAAGTAACCGGGGTGGTATAATCTCATCACGCAAGCTAATGGTCATGGAGAGGCCAATGTCGTTTCGTCTCTTCCAGTGGGAATCCGTCGGGACGGTGGTAATCGTATTGATCGCAGTGGTTAATTAGCGTCTGATACCGGGTAAGATGCTGGGATCAGGGGCCCGGAGGGCTGGTACTTCTAAAACATCAAATCAGCTTCATGCCCCTCCACACACTCGGGTAAGCTTGAACGATCAACAAGTTGGCTATAAACAGTGCGCACCTCTTTCTAACAATCTGCACGGAAATAGCCGTCAAACGACAAGCTGTTCTAGACGCCACAAAGCGCCGTCTGATTAAACGTCAATAAATCAGTCGAGCCATGCTGCGGCTCCATCACCCGTGATGTTGTTACACTCGGGGGTGAATTAAGGGCTACGCTTCAGGTGTCTACCAAGCTTAATAGCTACTGCCTACATGCACCAAAGGCAAAAACAGGACAAAAGCAAAATGGCATTCATGGACCTGGGACTGCAAAGTTGTTCTCCTATCTAAAGGCCCTCTCACGGCGCCGCGACTGGTGGAAGAAGAAGGACCTCCTGGGAATCAGGAAGGGGGTGCATCGATCTGTTAAAAAGGTCAGAGCCCTCATGCTGCGCTTTGTTCAGCATAGGGAAGCGAATAGGTGGGGAAAAAAAAAATCTCTCGTCTACCTCTCGCCTCCGGGTGATCACAGAGCCGGTGATATACTGTACAGTACAGCCAGAGAAAATGATGATGCGAATCTTATTTTTCTAAGGATTGTCAACCTTTTTTTAATCCTATTAGCACATAAAAAAACTTTTAAGCATTATTGTCCCGTAAATTGCATTAATATTCCTTCCAGTTAGAACTACTGAATTCATTAACCAGCTTGGTTTAGCGTGGCGCACCCTAGCATAGGCCCGGTTTATCTCCTGAGCCCCAGCGCCGTGGCGTCGCCTGAACATGCGAAGGATGAATAAACAGCACAGGATGAAACAGCTCGCTCATAAAGAACTGACTTTCATTAAGGCAGATGAGACGCTCCGCATGGCGGCTTACACCAAAGAATTACAAATGAGCCACAGAGAAAACACTCCAAATTACTGCTTAGAATTAAGAAAGTCACACAGCTAGAAAGTCACACAGCTTAGCCAGCAAGTAGGGTTCTGCAGTCAGTCATGACCAACTCAAGCTTGATTATTATTTTTAGAGGTCTAATACAGTCGCGATGCATGTTCCGGCTTTTATAACAACAAAGCACAAAATGAACCACGCAAAATACATCGTACACTAGGAGACTTTGTAATCCGTAGACTAACAAGTCGAGTCTTCAATTTATATCTTTGTATATATATATTATATATGTGTACCGTACCGTATAAATACCCAGTATCAGCTTAGTGCTAAACAATAATGCACAGGAATAATGGAAAGGTAATCATTTATGGTTATTCTGAATATGAAGATACTATTAAAGATATTCTCATGTCCGATGTGTTATTGCAATGTTTTTGCCCAGCACATGATGGCAGCACTCTCTAGTGGAGACGGACGGTCGGTTTCTCCAAACCCGGACTCGTTCTGATCTAAACTGCAGCACTAAGACCCGCCTACACAGCCACACTCAGCTCTCAGTCAGTTCCCAGTCTCCTCAAATTAAATACTCCTATATTACAACAATGAGAGTAAATGTGTTATCAACCGCTGGCCTCAGGAGCACATACTGTAGTGCATAATGTATGAGGTTGGAAAGCTGAGGGGTTTGGCTCTGCTAACAGCCAATTTGCATATGTATGTAAGGAATAATGTATGTAGATATGTATATATGTACATCACTAGGCATCATATATAGATATACTGTAGAGTATATAGATAGATTTATAGCTATAGATATAGACATATACACTATATATTGCTCCTGATTTGACTTGTATACAGTATGTATATATACAGTACATACAGTACAACAGTTCAAGTCAAACCGGAACTCAGTGTTTTCTTCCTAGTGTGCAGGTTCCCCTTGTGCCACCAGGGCGGCTCTTGCCCTTGAGTCATTGGGGAATGACTCCACAAGTGGGGGTGCTGGGGCACCATACTTTTTACATTTACTTGGGGCGATCTGTGAAGAAGAAACGCTACTCTTACTCCGCTATACTCGACTCGTTACTTTTCTAACCGTTCATTCTACACACGCAGCCGGTGGATCTACCACATGACTGTTTCCCCAATCAGACGTAGAAACAGTAATCACATGACTCCGTTTGACCAATCAGCCGCAGTGACAATAACCACATGAGCGCGCACAAACCGGCGGCATAGAGAGGAAAAAAAAAACTTCAGCCGTGGTAGACAGGGAATGAAAATATAAAAATGGCATGTGTCTCCAATGCTTCAACAGAAGAGGATGTACAAAGCATGTTTCGCTTACAAACAGTGTAAAAGAACAGCTTCATACTGCGGTGTCTCCCTTGTCTGCCGACATTCCAGCATATAAAAAGTCGACGTCTAACCTGAGGAAGCCTTAGGAAACATGTCGCTGTTTCATTGAATGTTGCAATGTTTGCACATAACATTATTATAATTATACTATAATATACATATAATATAATATACTGCGCGTATGCATAAACAGTATATACTGTGTGTGTATTATAATCATATAGAATTATTATAATAAAAAATAATAATGGGACATTACAATTGAAACAGTTACTCGGTACTTGACTAGTCTTACACCTAATACTTTTTTACTCTTACTTGAGTACATTTTTTGGCTGCTCTACCCACCTCTGCATTAGGGTGCTGTGGGTTGTGGGGTGGGGCCTCCACGGACTCAATCGCCATCCATGAATGCTCCATCGGACCAGGGAATTTGGAGGCTGGGTCAAGAGGCTTGGGTTCTTTGCCTGCTGGGACCCGGGAGTGTTAGGCTGTGGCGCACCGGGCATTCTGGTGCCTTTCTATCGTGGCCAGCATTGACTTTTTCGGTGCGTTGTAATACATTGGCCTTTGGTCCCCACGGGCACTAATGAGCCTTGAGTGCCCTTTTTTTTCTATGGTAAAAATCAGTCACCTAGTTACAGTATTATTATTAGGCATGCCCTAAGTTAAAAGTTGGTTTGACATATTAAGTTACTTTTTACCTTTTTTTTTTAATAGTTAGTTAATGTTAATGCATGATCAGTTTGTAAAAACCAGTAGTTTTATTATAGAGTGTTCAGTGTTTAACAGTAGTTACCAGAACATGTAACTTTAGAGACATCGGTTAATTATATTCTATAAATAAAGACCAATATGTTTGTTTTATACTGGGTTCTTTTCAGACGCATGCCACCTCAGGAGACCAAGAAACTGCAGGAGAATGTTCCGGAGTCTCCATCAGCACCACATAAACAGTCAGGGACGCACCAGCCCATGGGCAAGCTCAAGCCCACCTCTCAACCCTCAGAACGTTGCGAATGGAGTAGCTGAATGGTGTTTAGGTTCTGTGAATCTCAATGCTTTAATATATACATATTTTTTGTGTTCCATTAGATACTAAGCGACTCCAGGAGTTGCAGACTTTGGACAAACCTAGGGTTAGCCCATGTCACCAGTTAACTGGTATATAATTGATAATCATTATTAATGTGTTAATGTTAATATTAGGGCTGAAACATGTATATATACAGTACATGAGACTGCAATCATATGCAAACATGAGCAAAAAAAAAACAGGTTAAAATAATACTACTGTATAACTATAGTATGTTTATATACTTCCATTTTAGGTAAATATGGTAAATGGTAAAAAAAATATGGTCAATAGGTAAATATGACACTTATTGCATGTTATACATTTTATACATACATCCTGGGGAGTGTTGTATTCCCATGCACATAGCAGTAATTCCCAACTCTGACCCGAAAAATCTCATGCATTTGTTTTCCAAAGCCGCCACACCTGGCACAGTCTCCCCTGCCAGCCAGGCTACTGTACCTACTTATCAATCACTACAGAGTGTGCTAGTTCTTCCACACCTATTTTCCCTGGAAAGAAGGGCGGACGGTGCAAATGGCTTTCAGCTGTTTTTGTATAAACTGTAAAGTAGGCTACTGTGCAAAACTCCCCAAACTGTTGGAATTCTTCAATCATCCATCCAATAGGTAAATATGACACGTAAAAACCTGACCCGAGGGGATGTATACTTTTGAACATGTCTGGTGGTAGTATTAGATGATGATGTTACGCAGATACTCTGGGACTGTCTCTGGCTGAGGAAGGGGCTTCGATTGGCTCACATTTCACACGTAGTAAAGCAGATAACCAATCATCGATGAGACACAGGAGGAACAGGAAGTTCAAATAATGGAGTGTATAAGTCTTAAGTTTCCATGCATAGCTAACGGCAAATTTTTTTTTTTAATAATTTTTTTTTTTTTCTCATTCAGGTTGAATTGTGTCTGTCTGAGTGTGAGACTCATAATAACCACCACGAGAATAAAATGCACTATTCAAAAGTACAGTTCGGACAGAATATCGCTGAGTCATCGTTGCTTATAAGGCCTTCAATAAAATGCAAAGAGTACAGAGAAAATATCGCCGAGTCATCGCTGGTTACGAGGCATTGGTATGAAGTTTGACCTCTGAAGGTAACCCTTTGCACCACTGTAACACACACACACACACACACAACAAGACTTTCCGTGCTTTTTAGTTCTACATACCTGTGGCTGAGCCCGTGCTGATCTTCTTGACCGGCTGTAAGCGCACGTTGACGGTCTGATGAGCGAGGAGTGGAGAGGAAGGCAGCGAGCGGGACACCCCCTCCATGATCCGCATGTGCTGCAGACCCTCAGCCATGGAAAGAGGAGGCACGTCGTAGTCTCCCTCGAAAGCGCACTCACTGTCTATACTGCTGCCTACGAGACAGGATGTGTGCGAAGACAGTATCGCGGTCATCCTTCAATGTGACCGCAGTAAGCCAATGGGACCACATAAGACAATAACAATGATGTATGATATCTGATTTATAACAGCATTACTCAAGAAAAGGTTAAGGAATTATTATGATCCATCATTCCACACTCACACATATGTGTGATATTTATGATAATTCTCATATATATGCACATGTCTAATGAAGACTTGTTTAATGGTGTTCCACATGTTGTCACAGCGATTTCATCTAATGAGTATAAATGGGTGCTGCAAGGTATATCATGGAATCTAAATGGAACCTAGTGCATCATATAATTAATCTAAAAACTTTTGTTTTTGGGCCAGGCAGTGAGATGCTTTGTAATTAATCACAAAGCATCTCACTGCCTGGCCCAAAACCAAAAGTCACATTTGGTACGCGGCGTGATTATGGTGCGGAACGTGCTGTACTGTAGGATATGAAGATTCCTGATTCGCAGAGAACCCCTCGTGCACATCGTCAGTCCTGGAATACAGTATACCCATACCGACAGAGAGAGGAGAGAAACTCCCCCGATTTCCATTGATCCAGTACATTCGGGTCGTCAGCTGACTTCATTTTTTGCCACGTAACATGGCTGAGCCTCGACCTGAGCAACTGAAGCAACCTCAGATCAAGACAGGTGCATCGCTTGATGGGCTTCCCATCTTCCCCTGACGCTCTGGGACAGGGGTCGATCTGCACTCATCAGACCATGTGACCATCTTCCATCGCTCCAAAGTCCGATCTTTATCCTCCCTAACCAAATTGACCACCAAGCGTTTAAGTGATTCCCATTTATGATTTTTTATTTTTCTCACCATATTTCCTCCATAAAGTTGAAGGCTCCAGGTTTTAATAATGTGTTGGACAGTCCGTTGTTTTCTTTGCCTCATCCATGGTGTAATTTAAGGCTAGTTTAAATACACAAAATACAAAAAGGTGTCTCTTAAAAGCTGAGAATGAAAATGTGATTTTCTAATGCTTTATCACAGGCAAAATTGAAATATGGAAATGTAAATTAGATCCTAATTAGGGCCTGATAATAATATTGCTTTCACTTTTCCAGTGTTTATTTCATTTCAGTCAGAACCTGGTGCATGTTTCAATCGGATTCGCACTCTGCATGCTGAATCAGAGCATTATTATAGGAAGGTGCACTTGAGAAGGTAAATCTGTTAAGCCCCATAAAGAGCGCAAGTGAAAAGTAAATATGTGGCCTAGATAAAGTGTCTAATTAGAGCAATAAAGGCGGTGGCCTTTTCCATGGGAATTGGATGATGTTCTGTAATTTCCAGTCATTTCCGACACTTTTAAAAACTCATGTAACGTTTAATAATAAACATTTCTCTCTTTATATTTTTTTAAAGGTCATTTATGCCAACCCTTTAAAATGCCAGTGTACAGTTTACAAATGCATCCTTATATCCTTATACCAGGCCGATAAAGTGATGTTTGTGTTCATTTAATTGGACAGTTTCATAACTCTTCCTGAAAAAAAAAAAAAAAAAAAGCCCAGAATTCATAGCTATCCTGATATCCTATATAACAAAAAAATACATGAATATGAGAATTATTTTGCTGGAATGAATTTGAACTACAGTGTCGCATGAAACATGAAACTGGCATATAAATCATCACGATGCAAGTCCTATAGCAAACGCTTCTAGGCAAAATCATTCACATGAACACGAGCAGTTTTATTTCTGGAGTACACCACTGTTTATACAAAAAGGCAGCGCAATAATCTTTCTCATTTTGCATAAAATCTGTGTTTCGGCTGGATTGTATTTAATCAGCGTCATGCCGGTGGACTGTAGGTGTCCTACCTTACCTTGGCCGGCGAAACTGTGATGAGGGTCTAAGCTGGCACTCCGTATATCGCTGATCTCCTCACTGCCTCCATCTGCAGAAGGTGACAAGGAGAAAGAGGTGAAGGAGTGAGGATGAGGAGGAAGCACATGGAGAAGACGGACCAGGCGCGGGTCCATGGAGCAGGTCCTAGCTGGGAGAATCCCCGGGAACGTGCTGACGCACAGGCCCTCCACACTCCTCCGGTTCTGCACAGACCTCTCCCTCGGAGGGAAAAACAACTGACAGACGGAGGGCAGGCGCTGTTTCTTAATCTTCCCCATTACGGCTAGTTGGCGGACTACGTTCAGATCAATGGACTTAAAGCCGGAGATGACATCTGAGCGAGACCGTGCTGTACATTTCCTGCACTTCAGCGGACTGGAGAGTGACGGATGCTTTATAGCAGCTTGTTACAAATTAACAGTTCCCTGATTGATCAGCATTGTGCTAAGGGTCGCCGAATCAATCCGCGTGGGCCCCGGGGGAAGATATCAGCCGTAATCTGGTTGCGAGAGAGAGAACGGTGATGGGGATTTATCTGATAAGACGGATACCAACATGTGGCTTCTGTACAGTTCTGAATTGGGAGCCATGCTAGTGTTCAGTAGTTCTCATAAGAATGTAAGGATAATAAGAGAACAAGACTTCGGATTTAGTTATTGATCGAAAGTTTGTGGCTGGGACAGATGTACTGTAGTCCAAAGACTCAGGCCTCACAAACTAGTGCTGGGAGAAAAATCGATTCAGTTATGCATCGTGATTCTTTTGTGTCGCTAATTATGTATTGATTTTTTTTTTTTTTTTTAAGATTTTTTAATTATATTATGTTTGCATTTGTGGTGCAGGACTGTTCACACATTCAACCATACACACAACAGCATCCATTTTCTTTGCTTTGAATTGTGATGGAATCAGGGCAAAAACTAACTAACTAAAAAAATGTATAAATATATAAAATCTGGATTTTTATCAATTCTAATCAGCACCTGGGGATCAGGATAATGTCATATCGGGTTGATTCCCGTCCCGAGCGGTTACTTAAATATGAATGCCTTATCAGCAGTGTTTTTAAAGTAACTAATTACATTGCAAAATTACTGTCATTAATAAGTAATCTGTTACATTACTGCGTTACTTTCTGATAAAAGTCACTAGTTTGAATAACTAACATTTTCCATTGCAGAAAATGAAAAGTACTTTGTGCTTCCTCATGCATGTTGTTTTAGTCAAGACCTTTATAATTATTCTACCATCATCACTCAGTGAAGTTTGGCCCACAATCCATTAATCTGTTAACTACTAATACCCCTATCCCACCTACCGTAAGTACGGTTCATCATGATTCACTGCGAGTTTCTGCGCTGTGATTAAGTTTTCATCTTCTCGCGCGTCGGTCCTCGCATAGTCAAACCACATAGGTGAGATAGGGGTATAACAGCAGGAATAACAGAGGGGGCGGGTTATCGGGGATGGGGCTTGTAGGACGGCTCTCTCTCTCACACATACACACACAACCACACACACACACACACACACACACACACTAATGGATTGCGAATGACTGCTGTCTGGCTCACGGATTACATAAATTGTCTGAATAACGGATTTCATTTTTTTTTTAAATAACTAACTATGTACTTGAGTGGCGGGCCGAACGCGTTAGATTACTCATTACATCAAAAAAGTAATCCAAGTGCTCTAGCCAACACTGCTTATCAGATAATTACATTGTTATATACTTTAAATAACTGAAATCCTTATGGCGCTACAATGGCTCAGTGGTTGCGCCTCCAGGTTCCTGGTTCTATTCCCGCCTCGGGTCTGCGTGTATGGAGGTTTTCAAGTTCTCCCCGTGGTTGGTGGGTTTCCTCCGGGTGCTCTGGTTTCTTCCCACAGTCCAAAGAAATGCAGATTAGGCTAACTTGTGTTCCCAAATTGCCTGTAGTGAGAGAGAGAGAGTGTGTATGTGTGTGTCCTGCAATGGATTGGCACCCTGTACAGGGTGCCACACCTCGTGCCCAAAGTCTCCTGGGATAGGCTGCAAGCCCCCTGCTTGTGTGACTAATTAAAATTCTTATCTTTACATAACCCAGCTTGTTAGGAAATTAGGGTCAGAGTGCGCGGTGGTATCATGGATATACTGTACTGTAGCACCGCTGAAGGAAAGAGGGTTAAAGGGCATGAGCAAGAGCCCAAGAGTGACATGCTAAGGCTTGATCCCTTAACCTTCATAAGAAAAGGCCACGGCTTTAACACCACTGCCCCATGTTTTCTATACAGATGCAAAAAGTATTCATTTATTCTTCAGAAATGCCAAAGGGGACCTATTAATCAACATTCACTTCTTTCTTTCATTCCTTCATTTTCAGTCACTCAGATGAGTCTCCAGTGTGGATACAAACCTTTGTGTATTTTTTCAGTTTTTCTCTTGGCCAGGAATCCGGTCAGATTATGTGACCTCATATAAAGAGACACCCACTCCCATGGCTCGTCCTGAGCTCCGCCCACCTGCTGTACAGTATGCTCCACTATGCTGGTTTCACGAGAGGGCGTGGCTCAGCAGTAACTCATTTGCATAGACACTGAAACAGCACATTTGGAGAAGTTGTGAAAAAATGGGGGTTTGTGGCATTAAAAACGCATTATCTGAGGGCTTTCACCTGGAGCATTAACTGACACACTTTGGGTAAGCTCGAGAACTGTGTTAATTCATTTCTTTAAATTTGAAATAAATATGCAGCGTTCATTGATTCATCTGCAAAACTGGCTGCTTTAGGTCAGAGTTGAGGCATGATGAGGTATAGTATGATAAAGTCTGATTTAGACCACACCCACCTTGGAATATGTCTGAATACAGGTACGGATGCGGTGCTGATATCTGTTGCACTAAACAGACACTGATTGTGGCATTACATTACACACCTAATATACACACACACACACACACACACACACACACACACACACACACACACACACACACATATATATACACGCACACTGACCTTGAGAGCTGTTACAAAGATCAAGCTCACTGATGTTGTTCATCACCTGCCCAGTAGGGGTCACTGTTGCTGTTGTTCACCTCCTAGCACAAACTAGTTTGTTTAGCACTAAAATTCAAACTGTTATACGGAGAAAGGAAAATCAAGAGACGTGTACAAGAGGCGTAAAACTGTTCACAGAAGACTTTAAGCACAGTACGGTGATGCGACTCCTACAGTAGGTGCAAACATTTTCAATAAGGCCAGACTTTTAAACAGGCTACGCCTGATCCTTGCAATCTGTCTCATCAGTCACAAACACCACTTGCACATTACAGGAACTCGGCTGGGAGTTGTTTTCACAGCCGCCGTACAGTCCTGACCTCGTGGCAAGGCATTTCCATATGTTTGGATCGTTAAAGGAGTTCCCGGGAGGCCGGCGTTTCAGATGTGAAGCAGGCTCTAGTGAAATACTAGAATAAGTGCATTAGTGTACACTCTGTGTTCTGTGCAAAAATTTAAAAATCCCGGTTTGACTCGTCCGGACTCATATACTAGCCACATAGCATGCCTTGACTTTTATTGGAAACCGACGGCTTGTTAAGAAGCATCAAGTGCAAGATTTACCGGAGCCAAAATTAATTTCCTATTAACTGCCAAGCAGGGAGGAATGAAAAGATAAGAGTTCACATTAGGAAGCACTAGACTGTTATTTGAAGTGAAGTACAGTTTTGTTTTGTTTGTTTGTTTGTTTGTATCTGGAGAATTTTGGAACCCTCTTTTTTTCTTTATTTCCTGTTGACGTTCTTATTTCTATATTTACTCTTTACGGATCAGGATAATTATACAGTAGGTACAGTAGAGAGAGGAAACGGTCGCATGAGCCGAGGAAGCGGCGACGAATCAACAACCACAAAGCGTCAATTATTTTATAGTAAGTGTAGCGATCCACTCAGCATTTCATCAAGGCAACCAATGCTGGTTGTCAGCACTTGATAAGCTGAGTGGTTAAAACGATGCATACTGTAGATCAGATCTTCAGATCCACGTCCGCTCCCCAGTGAGGCGCCATCTAATCCAAAATGCTGAGCGGCTGAAGGTCAAGGGCCTTGTTCGAGGACTCGAAAGAGGCTCCGTGGCAAGACTGGGATTTCGAACCTTAATGTCAATTGCCAGAAACAAAAAAGAAACCACTCAGCCCAACTGTCACCTCCGGTCGCCTTTTAGGACCGAATCTCATCTCGCTGCTCCGGCGATTAGAATAAATATGTGTATAAGAAAAAGATGTCCGAAGGCATAAACATGGCAAAGACTGCAGAGGACACTTACAAAACCTGAACCTCACAGTACATTACTCATATTCAATCTATTCTGCGTGGGTATTTCTCTATCTGGTGTGCGTTTATGAAAATGTATAAATTCAGTAGAAGTGAATTTCAAGCGCTTTTAAAAAAATTTCAAGAGATCTACTCGAATGAATCATCTCCGATAAAACTGTAATAACTGTAATACAGACATCTGTGCAAGAAAGACCACACCAAACTCTGCTCCCTTTCTGAATTCCTTAATATTGGTGATATTTTATCCGTATAAATATTTTAAGGCGTTCTTTAAAATGTCGTAAAAAAAAATTAAGTTGTTGAAAAGATAATATCGATACTGCGGAAGTGAGAGGGGAAGGAAAAAAGAAAAACATAGAGACAGGGGTGAGATGGAAAATGTCACTCGTCAAGAATTAAATGCATTTGTTCTGTGCAGCATTAGCCAGAGTGACAGGAGCATGAAAATACCATCAGACCTTATGCAACGTTATGGTGAGAACGAGACGGCTGGAAACAGACAGAAAGGGAAAAAAAACAAAAAAACAAGTGGAATGAAATGAAGCAAGGACAGGGCGGCTTTTCCACTCAGACACTGTGAAAATCGGATGTTAAGAGGGGAAATGCTGTTACAAAAACCCCAGCTATAAACAATGTACAAACAGATCAGCCGTAATATTAAACCATTAGCATTGGGTTTTGGGTTCCCCTTGTGCAGCCCCTCGGGGGAAGGATGACTCCGGTAAAGATCTCTGGTGGTGTGCTGTGGTGTCCGGCGTCAGGACGCTGGCAGCGGATCACTTGGGTGCCGTGGTTTGCAGGTGACAGGGCGGGGCCTCCGCGGATCGGATTTGCTGGTCCCGTGAGGGCTTGATCAGATTGAGATCCGGACAGTTTGGAGGTTGGGTTGTTGGCCTTGGGCTCGTTGCCTGCTGCGCCCTGTGCATGGTGGCCTGTGGTGCACTCGGTGTCCCGGTCCCTTTCTATCATCACCAGCATTGACTTTTTCAGCAAATTGTGCTGCACTTGCTTTCTAGCCTCTAGGAACGGACCGGACTTGCTGGCCCTGTGGGTGTAGATGAGCCTGATCCTGTCACCAGGTTGCTGGTGTAGAGTTGGTGATCAATGTTTCAGGTCCCCCTCGAGGTGGTGTCCATCCAGTTGGATGATTTTTGTATAAAAATGGACCAACTTGTTTATTATAGTGGAGGAACCTTTATTCACCCTGAACGACTTGCATATCAATATTTCCGATCTTTAATGCTGAGTTGACTGTTTTGGTTTGAACTTCTTTCATTGACATCTTCGACATGCGAGTCAATTTCCTACCCACAATGCAATTTCACCTCCCATTGATAGTGGTTTCCAGTGGGATCTACTTCCTCGATGCATCTCTAGCTAAACTGAGTGATAAAACAGTGGTGCTTTAATCCTTTAGCATGTACAGTACCCGTGTTTCGCCGTTTGACTCACTGAACACTGAGGTTGCAGTACCGTATGTCCTGATAGACCGCCAAAACACATGTTGAAATTATCAAAGATTGAAAATGCATTGAATCCTGTACAGCTTACCTAGAGGACATCATAAGATACACCAGATATAAGTAAGAAGATCAATCCATTCATCCATTATCTACACAGGCTTATCCGGTGTAGCGTCACGATGGGCCTGGATCCTACGCCAGGAAACTTGATATGCACATCGGCACCTCGATGGGATGGGGTTCCAACCGGCTCATACTCATCCTCCCAATCGTATACTATGAGCATTTTTGGAAACGCCAGTCAACCTGCAGTCCATGCCTTTGGATGGTCAGCGGAAACCAGAGATCCCACTAGAGGGAACCCAAGTCCCAGTAAAACATTTGAATGGTGCCAACGTTGTAAAGAAGGTGAGGTGGCTCAGCGCCCACTGCAGTCGTTCCTGTGAAGATTCAGCGAGTGGAACGCCTGATCACTTGACAGAGAACTCGTCACCAACTTGCAGAAGAGACACATCTGTCTGTGGGAACTGTACACACAATCGTTCACAATCATACAGGAACTCGTTAGGAACAGGAGTTATTGCCACATACTATATATACAGTAGTGCTGACCTCGCTCCAAGATATTTCCACACATTAGGGCCATTAAAAGAGTTCCTGAGAGGCCAGTGTTTCAGATTTATATTTACCTTTAGATACAGTATTTGGCAGGCTCTCTTATCCAGAGCGACTTGCAAAAGGGCTTTAAAGTTTCCATCAATGGATAGATGTGAAGCAGGAAGCCTGATCACGGCTCCGGCGTACTGAGAAAACTTTCTACCTTGATGGTATCCAAGCACTAGTGAGAGACTGGGATTAGTGCATTAGTGTGGCAGGGGATTATATAGAGAAATAAAGGAATAGAGAAACGAATATTCCCCTCAATGATGCTGGTGGAGAGCACTGTGTAGAACTACAGTATAATCATTTATTAATATAGAAATATTACTGTAATAACAAATCTCTCATAAGTATTAAGTCAGATTGAGATTTTGTGAATGCAAAGATCATAGCATACAGTATAATTAACATTTTGTCGTTGTTATACTAAATTCAGTGACACCTTGCGATCTGTGGATAGGGCGGGGTCATCGTGCAAGCAAGAGCCTACAGTACTTCATGGACTGGTTGTAATTCAGGCCATTTTGCATCCACGATGCTGTGAAAAAAAAACCTTAAACGTAGACAGAAACCCATTTTTTCTTCCTGCAAAATCTTGATTTTTAAAATGTAAAGGTCCCATAATGTCTGTTGTACGGTAAATGAGAAGGAACGATTAAAATAAACAAACAAGCACAATTAAGACAGACGTGCAGTAATAGACTAGCTTTTTCCAAACTTTTCCAAGTCCAGTCTCCCGAGTGTGTTCGGTATATCGTACCATATATCATGGATATGGTTAAGCCGGACACGCAATGTTGATTCCGGTTGGACGCGCGATATAATAATAATAATAATAATAATAAGGCATTGTAGGTCCAACTAAACCTCAACTACTGCATAATGCATAATGAGCAAATCCTAAGAGAGATTGTGTGTGAGGGCTCTCTGGGCGATCGCCAGCGTCCTGTTCACTCAAGAAATCCGCAATAACGCGAAGAATCACTGTACATACTGTAGTAGCTAACCTAAGTGAATATTTATTATTATTATTATTGTTAATTATAAATTATAAATTATTAAATAATAATAATATAAATAATACTTTATTATTCACCCACTTCCTCGGAGCAATAACTCTTGACTGGGACACACCGCCCAAGAAATGAATCCACAAATAATATATAAAGTGTATACGCACTGTATGTACATTCATAATCTACCCATATGAAATGTTAAAATGAGGCGATTCCACAGCAACGCCACAGACAGTAAACAAACTCCGCTGCCATGGTAACACATTCCATAACATCATTAAAGACCATGACTGTAAGTTGAATGAAATATATATATATATATATATACTGTATACATCTTAAAAAATTGTCGTCCAAGATAGGCGTCGAGCCACACCCACACATACCCAAACATACACCTACACACACACATACACACACACACACACAAACCACACACACCCTTGGCTCACCTCTGATCACAACGGTGTGTTTCCATAGTGCTCAAAAATCCTGAGGTGAGCAGCGTCTGCACAAATTCCATACAAAGAGACACAGAGCGATAGAGAGGACGAGAATATAGAAGGAGGGGGAGACAGATGAGACAGGAATGCTAATGAAGAGAAAGAGAGAGAGAGGAGAGGAGAGAGAGAGAGAGAGAGAGAGAGAGAGAGAGGACAGAGATGAGAGGAAAAGAAGGAAAGGAAGAAAGGACAGAGAGAGAGGTAGAGAGAGAGAGAGAGAGGGGGGGGGGCTTTCAGGACTCTGAGCTGCATGGAAAGCAAGCACCAGGTGTCTGTGTGTGTGTGTGAGAGAGAGAGAGAGAGTGAGAGAGAATGTGTACATACAAATGAGTGCACACACACACACACACACACACACACACACACACACACACATAAGCAGTGGCTCGCATGCGTCCTTTTTATTCAGGGTTATAACCCTCTATTCTTTTTCTCTCTCTTTTTTTATAGATGTAGCTGGATGTCCTACATTAAATCAATGGACACTATGTCTTTCTATCGCCGTCTCCTTGGTTCAATGTCAAACACACTTGACCAAAGAGACAACTCAGACACACAGACGCACACTTACGCATGGATTGTCTCATGCTACAAAAAAAATCATTTCATTTTCTTTCTGCATCCAAACATCCTAGTGTTAGTCATAGCAGTGACCAGAAGGGACACACACACACACACACACACACACACACACACACACACACACCTATGAGCAAGGTGTGGTCAATGCAGCTCGAATGACTGAGCATTTCGGCCTGAACATGCGCTCCACTTCTTCCATGTCTGCTCTACCAGCAACAGCATTTTTCAACTCTGACAGCGACTTTTGAGGCTAAAGCCACTCGGTTCGTCATCACGAATCACAAATCATGCCATGTGGTTCCATTATACTCTAGGATTTTTTTTTTTTCTCACCACAGATGCAGGTAGGAACAAAGAGCAAAAAAAGCAGAATTCATTATTCAAAAGTATATATAAGTATTTTGTGATAAAGAATCGAACAAATTTGTAAAATCTCAGTGTACGTGTATTGAGACGCAGTCACCTGCATAACATTCCACATGGACGCAAGGGTGTATAAACGCTGATGTCTTACAGCCTTTCAGTCAGTCCCCAACATACGAACGAGTTCAGTTCCGAAAGCTTGTTCATAAGTCCATCAAACACTGTCTAGGTACTAGGATATTAACATTGGCTATACGCACTACATATATTACAGGACAGTGTTATTTAGAGTTGTGCCGATGGTTGAACAATTCTTGATAAAAGAACGATTAATGTCTGCCACCTCGCTTCTGAGCAGTACCAGCTTCATCGCTGCTGCTTTTACGCTTGCTCCCAGATATCCTAGGAACTACCCTGCACACACATGACCTCATTTCCACGACTGAACATTCGCTATCTGCTCCTTGAGATGCTTACGTCGGTTTCTGCTGTATAATTCATTAGTATGGTGTAGGGCCTCCTTTTGCGGGCATTAATTTGTCTTGGGAATGACAGATACAAGTCCTGCACAGTGTCCAGAGGGATTTTGAGTCGTTCTTCTTGCAGAATAGTGTTCGGGTCACTATGTGATGCTGGTGGAGGAAAACGTTTCCTGACTCGCTTCTCCAATACACCCCAAAGTGGCTCAATAATATTTAGATCTGGTGACTGTGCAGGCCATGGGAGATGTTCAACTTCACTTTCATGTTCATCAAACCACTCTGTCACCAGTCTTGCTGTGTGCATGGGTGGATTATCACCCTGATACACGGCACCGGCCTTCAGGATACAATGTTTGACCCATTGAGTACACATGGTCCTCCAGAATGGTTCGGTAGTCCTTGGTAGTGATGTGCCCATCTAGCACAAGTATTGGGCCTACAGTAGGGAATGCCATGATATCCACTGATCCACCCCCCATGCTTCACTCTGGGCATGCAACAGTCTGGGTGGTACGCTTCTTTGGGGCTTCTCCACACCGTAACTCTCCCGGATGTGGGAAAGACAGTGATGGTGGACTCATCAGAGAACAATACATGTTCCACATTGTCAACAGCCCAAGATTTTCGCTGCCGGCACTATTGAAACCCGACATTTGGCATCGGCACGAGTGACCAAAGGTTTGGCTATAGCAGCCCGGCCGTGTACATTGACCCTGTGGGGCCATGAGGAAGCTGTCTGTGGGGACCCGGACCTCTCCTTCAGACAGCTTCCATCTTGCGTCCACAGTTACTCCCGTTGGATGTGGTTCATCCGTCTTGATGGTACGCTGACATTACCCTGAATACCGTGGCTCTTGGTACATCACAAAGACTCCCTGTTCGGTAACCAGAGAGTGAAGCACAAATGAGAAATCGAAAAAAGTAAATTGGATAAAGATGAGGTTTCGTCCTAAAATGACTGCAACGTGTTAAAATTCACTTATATCACTTCAGCGTTGTTGTTCCAAAGGTGAGAATATGAACTAATCCCAGTAAAAATCTTCAGTTTAGCTTTTCTAATTAATATCTATTGGTGCAGGTGTTTGTTTACATTGAGCAAGTAGCTTATTAGTAGGTCATTTTAAAGTAGATTATTAACTTTGTTACTCAATACTGAGACAGGTTTCAAGTCCTCCAATGTATAACCTAAAGATATAATTGAAAGAGCGAGAGTTCTGACCAATGTACAGAAAAAAAAAAACTCTTTTATATTTACTGTATATAGATGAAAGATGCTAAAACAATGATTAACATAATTATTCAGTTTAAACATTTTGTATTACATGACAAACCATTGGAAAATAAATATGCCAATGCCAATATGACATGCCAATTTTGGCTGTCGCATACAGTAAGTAAAGTTCATTGTAATAGTTATATGTTATATGGTATAATATTTTAATCATAATAAAGATTGAAAATTATGTTGTTCTGTAATTTTTATAAAGATTATGTAGAGCGGGCAATTCTGAACACCTTTGGAATAAGCTCGTCTTGCATACAGTGCTGACTCCTGAGTGACTCTGCACAAAGTCATAACACAGTCATTTGTCACCCAGTAGATTGTCCTTCCAGGATTTCACTGCTGAGAGGTGATCATCAGATCAGGTGTTCATCCACCACATGTAAGCGGTACAACACCTGGATCCTACTGTGACCTGCCACTCAAGGAATGCTTCCTCTTCACTGGCCTTACTTAAAGACACGATACCTCTGTAAGTCATCGCTCGGCTCTTTATGGTTAAAGTGTCCCTGGAGGAGATGGTCGGACTTTAGATTAGATAGTAGATTAGTGCTAGGTGTAGTGACCCAATACTCACCCTTGTATTTACAATACAATCTTTCATACACATCCATCACTCATTATGGTGCAGCTTTATAATAAAGACTGAATGCACACATCGTTCCAGGTCTGTTCTGCCTATTAAGGCTTGATCTCTAAGGAACCATTACCTAATTAGCTACTGCTTTTATTGACTAAAAAGACAGAGAGAGAGAGAGAGTGAGAGAGAGAGAGAGAGAGATGTTGACATTAGGCAATAGTGAGGTTAAAAACATGTTCAGCTCTCTGTATGGTTGTGTCCTAGATGTAAAATGCTGCCTATAACTTTTGGGGTTCTAAAGCACGAAAATGTCCAAATCAATATTTCCAATTGCCTCCTGTGTTGCCTCCTGATATAACTTTAGCTGCCTGATTTCGGATTCCACTTTATTAGGAACACCTTTTTCCCCTTGTGCCTTTCATCCTATGATTTGCCACATCAATTCATGTGTTACGCAAGATGCTATTCCTGTCACAACCCTCCCATTTTCTAAGTGGTCGTGCCCAAGGACCCAATAGTGGCAACCCGGAGGTGGCAGGGCTCAAATCCCCGACCCTCCTATCAGTAACCCAGAGCCTCAACTGGCTGAGCCACGACCATCATGTGACACCTCATTCCCACTGTCAAGCACAAGGTGGAGGGGTGATGATTTGGGCTTGTTTTTGCAGCCCCAGGACCTGGGCACCTAGCAGGCACTTAGTCAACCATAGACTCATGAATTCTAGAGGCAAATGTGAGGCCATCTCTACAGAGGCGTTTCTAGAGGTGGGGCATGGGGCATGGCAGACCCCGCCGAAAATGATGGGCCCCCCACGTGGTGCCCGTCCAGCATAATTTGGCAAATGAGTGGTCAAACTGCCAATGCCAAATTGTCATTCACAAATTCGCCTTAAAGCGCTGTCACTCACCCATTGGCTTAGAGCGCCATTAACCACTTACTGCTTACTGCCAATCACCCATCTGTGAAGGGGAATCACAGTCCCGCGATTTTCAAAACGGAGGAGAGAGACGCACATGACAACTCAACCACGACACGATCAGAACTGTTTGACAGACGAAGCCATTATGTACCATTATGAACCCCCTCTTGACTGGTTCATGGTCCCCCCTGTGCCCCCCCCTAGACTTCACGGACTAAAATCCTAGAAGCGCACCTGCATCTGTACAATACCTAAGACTTGGTTGAAGTTGGGCCATGCAGCAGGACAATGATCTGAAGCACACCAGTAAATCTACATCAGAATGGCTGAAGGAGAAAAGAATCAAGGTTATGGAATGGCCTAGTCAACGTCCAGACCACAACCCAACTGAAATGCTGTGACGGGGCCTTCAGAGAGCTGTGCATAAGCAAGCACCCAAAAACCTCAATGAAGCAAAGGTGTAAAGAAGAGAGGACCAAAATGATGTGAGAGAATCCCCAACCCTCCAATTTATAACTACCTGGGCCTCCACCATCACGTATCAGCAGAATAATACATACAATCATGCAGACGCCGGTCCAGAGCTTCTCAAACATTAGAATAGGAAGAAGTTGCAGTGACTGTTACCGTGCCGATTGTGTGTTGTTGCCGGCCGTGCTGGTTTGAGTATCTCAGAACCTCCCGATTATCTCACATAGTAGTCTCTATATGACATAAGATCATGTGAAAAACAAAACCGTATCTACTGAGAAGAATTCTGTCTGGTTTTGTGCATACACTGCAGCCCCAGATTGCTGTACTCAGCTGACAGGAGCGAAGTAGTCTTCAGAGCTGTCTTAGCCTCAAAGATAAATTGTAGGTCCTGAAATGTTTGTTTTTTTTCTGCCCAACACTTGGGTTAATGTAGACTTCCTGTCAGCTCAAACCAGTCTTCCCATTCTTCACTGTCCTCTCTCATCAACAAGCCGAGCCTGCCCATAGACCTCATACCCACATGACTGATCGCTGTACGCGTTAAGCTGCAAGCACATGATTTCATGAGTGATTAAACAATTGGATAAATATGAACAAACACACACACACACACACACACACACACACACACACACACACACACACACGGGTGTTCTTGATAAAGTGATTTATAAGATGTACTAGTTAACAGATTATCGATAACAGCCATTTCAGACATCCTTCTCAGGTGTTCATCAGTTGAATCACATACAGTATCATCAATATGCCTAGAATACCGAATTTGACTTTCAAAGCAATCTGGCTACCGCCATATGCCTTTCTATTTCAGCCAACACATCGCTCCTGGTTGAGACAGCTACACCTAGGCTGTCCAACTCCGCTCCTGGAGAGCTGGTTTCTCTAGCATCTGCTTGCAGTTGCCCAAAACTAATGATTCATCCCGTGACTGAAAGAAAAACAGCCTGGGAAAAAAGAATAAAAAAATAGAGCCAACCTCGGAGCCTTAAGGATTTTCCACGAAAAGGACGAACATCTAAAGAAAATATAAAGGACTTGCCTAAAAAGTCATAGAAACAAGCACTGAAGAAGGCTTTCATTATGTTTCCTCGCTGCACTGAAACCCAGGTGTGGGAATAAATGAACTGTTCTCTGGCTGTCTGAACAGCGCTGTTTAAACAATGACTCAAAATTCATCTCTTCATTAGGCACTTAAGTAGATTTTAAAGTAACTCTAGACTTTAAAAGTATTTTCCTTAGTCATTTTGCAGACGAGTACAACACCTTATGCAGTACGTAAATTCCCTAAATGTAAATGTAATCACGTATTAAAACCAAGAGCTTCAGGCCAAACACAACATTTGTGCCCCATTCTATTTGGTTTGTTCTATTGGTCTTCATGTACAGTATAAAAACTAGGAGTGGTATTGGAGACTAAAGAAAGCACATGTAAAGTACAGTCATGTTCAAAGGTTAGTATCCCTCTTTCAATTCTATGTCTTTTGTGCAAAAACATAATAAAAATCATCTGATCGTAGTGGGTCTTAGTATTCAACCCTCAGACGAACAACAACACACAGTGGAACCTCGGATTGCGAGTAATGTGGTTTACGAGTGTTCCGCAGACCGAGCAAAGATTTTTAATAAATTTTTAATTGGAAACCGAGCAAGTATTAGTTTACGAGAGTCGAGTGTCATGTATCACGCATGCGACTCTTATTTTGACCAAGTGAAACTGAGCCAATGTTTTTTCTCTCTCTCTTGCGCTGCGCAATTATGGGTAATCGTCTCCCCTGCTGCGTCTTAGTGCTCGTCTATTATCTCACTTTACTCATGTGTATTCATGTGTACTTTGTGTGCACGCGCGTAATTTGACACCAACACACACACACACACACACACACACACACACTCTCCCCGGCTGCACACACGGGGAATTTTTTATTTTTTACTTTACAGCAGTGTTTCCGTTAGTATGCTCACGCAAGTAGCATTAGAGAGATTTCTTTTTTTTCCCGTTAAGACAGTGTTTGCATTGTGTATGTTAGTTGTGAAACTTAAAAAGCGAGGTGTGGGGAGGGAGTTTTACTGTTTAAGATGAGGCAAGGGGCTAATTCCACACACACACATACAAATACACGGCACTTGCGTGCACAGACGGAAATACTTATCTGTCGAGAATTATTTTTACTTTTTTTAAATATTAAGTGCAGGTTAATTTGTTTTATTTTTACTGTATATATTGTATTAATTATTTTTATGTATTTATTGTTTTGGGCTGTAGAACGAATAATTAAAGTTTTAATAATAATAATAATACATTTTATTTATAAGCGCCTTTCATAATACTCAAGGACACTGTACAAAAAACAATAAATACAGGCAACCAAACAACACAAAAAACAAGCATGTACAAAAGAAAACAGTGAATTTAAGTAGAGTAAGCTTTAGTAAATAGATGGGTTTTGAGTCTGGTTTTAAAGAGAGGGAGAGAATCTAAATTACGGATGTCAGGTGGAAGGGAGTTCCACAGAATGGGCGCCGAGTGACTGAATGCTCTACTCCCCATAGTACTGAGACGGGCAGGGGGTACAGCCAAGCGAATGGAAGCAGATGATCTAAGAGAACGAGAAGAAGTGGCAATTTGAAGTAGATCGAATAGATAAGGAGGGGCAAGATTATGGATTACCTTAAAAGTGAGCAAAATTATTTTTAATTGAATTCGGTATTTTAAGGGGAGCCAGTGGAGTTGCTGCAGAACAGGGGTGATATGATGGAAAGAAGGGGTTGTGGTAATGATGCGAGCTGCTGAGTTTAGGACAAGTTGTAGCTTATGGAGGGATTTCTGGGGAAGACCAAAGAGAAGAGAATTGCAGTAGTCAATACGAGAGGACACTAAACTGTGGACAAGGATAGAAGTAGAATGGGTGGAAAGAGAGGGACGAAGACGATTAATATTGCGCAGATGGAAGTAGGCAGAGCGAGTAATATTGTTAATGTGAGATTGGAATGATAATGAGCTATCGAGGATGACACCCAAACTCTTAACTTGATGGGATGGAGAAACTGATGAACTGTCAATTGTGAGGGTAAAACTGTTGACTTTGGATAGTAAGGATTTGGTGCCGATGAGAAGGATTTCTGTTTTATCTGTATTCAATTTAAGGAAATTATGGCTAAACCAAGACTTTATTTCATAAAGGCAGTTAGTAAGGGAGGAAGGTGGAAGTGAGGAATTAGGATGGCAAGAGAGATAGAGCTGGGTGTCATCAGCAAAACTAATGGATATTAAATCCATTAGTTTTACACTAAATGGATATTAAATTTACGAAAGATATTACCAAGTGGGAGAAGATAAATGATGAAAAGAAGGGGCCCCAGGACAGAACCCTGGGGAACACCGGTAGTAACAGGGGAAGGCTGAGAACAGAATGATTTGAGATGTATAAACTGAGAGGGGCCAGAGAGATAGGAGTAAAACCAGTCAAGAGGTGTGTGAGAAATGCCAATAGACGACAGTCTGGTGAGAAGAATGGTGTGAGAGATGGTATCAAAGGCTGCAGTCAAATCTAGAAGAATTTTTATTATTTCTTACGGGAAAATTCTATTTGGTTTACGAGTGTTTGCTGCTAATCATCAGCCCTTGATTCATTGATCAATGATTGAGGTTTTGGCAGTTTGATGGCCTGCAGCATTCAGGTGTGTGTTATCACAATGCCAAGAGAGAAAGACCTAAGCAGTGGTCTTAGAAAAGCAATTGTTGCTAAACATCAATCTGGAAAAGGTTATGAAACCATTTCCAAACAATTTGGAGTTGGAAAGCATGCAAGACAGTTCCCAATCTTCCCAGAAGTGGATGTCCCAGAACATTCACCCCAGATCAGACCATGCAGTGCTCAAAGAAACACACACAACCAAAAAAACAGGAGCTACTGTACATCTCAGACCCTACAGACACCCACTGAGCAGGTTAAATGTTAAAGCCCATGACAGAACAATTAGAAGTTAACTGAACATGGATGGTTTATGGAAGTTTGCCAGGAGAAAGTCTCTTCTGTCTAGATGGAAGCATGAATGCGGTTCGCAAAACTGCATCTGAACAAACCACAAAACTTCTGGAACAATGTCCCATGGACAGATGAGACCAAAGTGGAGATGTTTGGCTTTAATGCCCAGCGCCATGTTGGAGAAAACCAAACAGCATCTCAGCAGACACACCTCATACACACTGTCAGATGAGTCCAGACTGAGCCTTTTCCAGTGCGATGGGCGTGTCAGGGTAAGAAGGGAAGCTAATGAACGATGCACCCGTCATGTATAGTGTCCACTGTACAAGCCTCTGGAGACAGTGTTATGATCTGGGGTTGCTTCAATCACTCAGGTCTAGACAACGTAAAAATGAAGTCAGCTGACGACCTGAATGTACTGAATGACCGGGTTATTACGCATCAGTGGAGTTTTTCTTTTTCTTTTCAAATTGTGAAAGCGGTTCTGGGAGCATAGTGAATAATTTTCAGAAATGTGTGAAAAAAGCTGATATTTTGTCAATAATAAATACAAAATGAAATACAGTACAGGTCGTCGTTTTATACTTTTATTACTTCCTGACTTTTCCGACACCTTCTACTTTCAGAGTGTTAACCGATAGAACAGATACGTGTTGAAAATCTAATAGCCTTAAATAATTGCCCTTCCAAGGCTCATAAAAGTGCTGATGCGGAATAACAGTCTGACACCTGCGGTCTATAAAGTAAAGTGTATCTACAGAAAGCCCCTAAAAAAGTAAAAGTCCCAAATAGCTCTTCCTCTCCACAGATGAGTTTGGACTCTCTTGGGACTGAAAATCTTTATCAATCTCACAGTCTGTAAAGTCTGGCACACTTTCACCAAAGCAGGCATATTGGACCGAGATTTAATGCGTGGAGCGCTGAATTGTTTTATCTCCCAGAGCTAAAATATACACCTGGCAAAGGACAAATCTCCAGCTAGAAGGGAGAGATGAGACGATATCTGTGATCTTGGGGACTTGGGTGATAAGTAGACTCGACTCCGGATGAAATGGGGGCCCAGTTGGAGAGCAGAGCTTTACAAATGTGTGTGTTATGTGTCTGTGTTATATGTGTGCGTGTGTGTGTGTGTGTGTGTGTGTGTGTGTGTGTGTGTGTGTGTGTCTGATGGTTGTAGAAGGGAACTCTTTGATATGGGCTAATTGCACAGGGAGCTTGGGGCCACAGTGGTGGAAAAGACGGGAGTTCATAAACACAAAAGCACAGCTTTATTTTCCTCAGTCTTGGCTTTCTATCACCTGTCTTTCTTCCACTTATGAGAATATTGAGTGAGGAGGTACAGCAGCTTCTTATTTTCTCCCCGGTGCATGGAAAATTTAAAATATTGCAGGTGTCACACTCCAGAGTTGAATATTTGGTCGGGTTTTAATGCGCCTGAAAGCTGAGTGTCTGAGCAAGAAAATTGCAGGAGGGGAAAAAAGGGTAAACATCAGTACTGTAGGGGCTTATGACATGTTGCTTTTTTTTCATATATGTGTAGAAATTGCAATTTGGTGGATAAAACCCACTCGGTCAGCGTCTATACCGCTTCATCCTGTATACAGTTACGCTGGAGCTTGGAGCCTATCCCAGGAGACTTAGGGCATGAGGGCGGTCTATCGCAGGGCACAAACATACACACACTGGGAACTTCAATTAGTCTAATCTGCATGTCTTTGCACTGCGGGAGGAAACCCATCAAGCACGGTGAGAACTCCATACACACAGACCCGAGGCGGGAATCGAACCCAGATCCTTGAGGTCCTTATTATCAGTCATCAGGAAGTCATCTGTAAGAGTTTATAAAGCTTGATTATAAATATATGTCAAATAATTTGAAAAACATGTAACATGTTAAATGCACTGTATTTAACTAATCCAGAATGATCATTCATAATCAGAAATATTATTTATTTAAAGCATCGAGTCAGTGCATTACTTCATGCCAATTACCTTCATTAAAATTTCCACTTTTGACGAAAAGCCGTTTTTTGAAAAATCGCACGCATTTGACTCAAATGTTTCTTAAAGCACTCAGAGCATCAACACACTTGAAAGCAATTTGCCAATAACAAACCCTTTCATGTTTCCCTTAACTGTTCCTTTTTATCTGTGTCTCTCCTTTAATTCACTGTTTGCTCTTTTTTTGCCAAGTGGTTTGGTATAGAAGAGACTTTTGGTTTCTCCAGATTTTCCTCCATAATTTAGTTGTATCAAATTTCCTCCCATCTTATTAAGGCACTGCGAACACATCCGAGACACATACAGTAAAACCGCTTGCCCATGATACAGAGTGGTGTAAGATGCTAGACCAATACTGGAGATTTACAAACTATGAAATAAACTATACAGACAGAAGTATTTGCCCTCCTGGTATTTATATCTGTAACCTGTTGATTATTGAAATCAGGTGTTTCAATGCTCTTCACTAGGCAATCTCAATGCTTCAGCATACCAAGACATCTTGGACATTACTTTGTGTCCAACTTTGTGGCAACAGTTAACAAGGGGAAGGCCCTTTTCTATTCTAACATGACTCTGCCATAGTGCCCAAGGCAAGGACTATAAAGACATGGTTTGATGAGTTGGGTGAGCAATAACTTGACTGGCCCTAACACAGAGCCCTGACCTCAACCCTATCGAGCACCTTTGGGATGAACTGGAACGGAGGGCACTAATTCCCACAGAAACGCTGGTTTCCATTGCTGGTTCGAGCAAATACTTTTGTCCATATAGTGTAACACCACCAACGACAGTCAGTTGTTATTCCAAGACATGAAGGTCAGCTGTTCTGTAACAGTTCTTGCAAGAACTTGATGTATTGTCAAGTGCATTTGTAGCACCATGATGAAACTGGCTCTCATGAAAACAATGCAAAGAAAACCAAGACCAAAACTTCCAGGAAGTCCATTTAGAGTTGCCAGACTCAGAAATCACCAATCATCAAACAGCACCTCAGAGTAGAGCCGTTATGAAGGCTATAAAGCTCATGAGTAGCAGATACATCTCAACACCCACTGTTCAAACGGGATTATTGCATATTTTGTATTATTGTAGAAAGAAATAAAAATCAGGACCCTGGAATTAGAAGGTGGGACTGGTAGTGCACATGTGCAGGAGTCACTTGAGACATCCATACAGTAGGTCAGCCATTAATCAATCTATGCATTCAGAAAAGAAAAGTTAATTACAGCGGTAATTTTTCCTCATCTGTATTCTTACATATCCTGTACCGGCCACCACAATTATTCCTGCCTCCTGTTCTCGTCTGCTAGATAAGTGGCCCGCTTGAGAAACGCCATAAATGTATATGTACAATGTCGTTCTTACTCTCAAGCAGTCTGATGACACAAATGGACATAAATATCTAACAAAAGCGAACTCTCAGTGTGGGTGAGGAACAACAACCGGCGTGTCTCTAAAGTGTCTCCATGTGTGCCATGAATTCCGTCTGCCTCTTACTCCGGCGCTGTGTTTTCTGCCTGTCTGCTCTTCTGTCTTCTCTTTCTATGTCACATCCTACATTCGCTTTGTTCTCACTATTAAACCGCTCTATCATTAGAATCACCTGAAACGACTGTATCTATATGGCGTGGGTGAAATGAGGAATGGAGAGAAAAGGAGATTCATCATGAACCTACTGTATTAAACAGGCCAAAAGAATTATGATTCATTTACAGTACAGTGCCGTGAAAAAGTATTTGCCCTCCTTTTGATTAATTCTCAGTATTTTAAATTCCGTAGGAAAAACAAAATGTATATATATATATATATATATATAGATATACTGTGCAACCTTGGATTACGAGCATAATTCATTCCGGAAGCGGGCTCGTATTCCAAAAACACTCATAAACCAAATAGACTTTTCCCATAAGAAATAATGAAAAATTATTCGTTCTACACCCCAAAACAATAAATACATAAAAATAATTAATACAACATATAAAGTAAAAATAAAACAAATTAACCCGCACTTAAAAAACATTTTAAAAAAGTAAAAATAAATCCAGACAGTTAAGTGTTTCCGTTTGTACGCGCAGGCGCCGTGTATTTGTATGTGTGTGTGGAATTAGCCCCTCGCCTCGTCTTAAACAGTAAAACTCCCTCTCCCTCCCACACCTCGCTTTTTAAGTTTCACAACTAACATACACAATGCAAACACTGTTTTAACGGGGAAAAAAAAGAAATCTCTCTAATGATACTCAGCGTGAGCATACTAACGGAATCACTGCTGTAAAGTAAAAAATTTAAAATAACAAATGAACCAGCACCTTACCTTTGAAAAGAATCGTGACAGAGCTGAGTTTTCTGTGTAAATAAAGTGCGTATGCAGCCGGGGAGATCTGTGTGTGTGTGTGTGTGTGTGTGTGTGTGTGTGTGTGTGTGTGTGTGTGTGTGTGTGTGTGTTTATGTCTGTGTCAAATTACGCGCACGCGCGCACACGCACACACAAAGTAAGTGTGTGTGTGTGTGTGTGTGTCGGTGTGTGTGGGGGACAGTGTCAAATTGCGCGCGCGCACACAAAAGAGAAGGAGATGTTGATTATAAGAGACGAGCACTAAGACGCAACAGGGGACTCTTATTTTGACACAGGGGACGCAGCAGGGGAGACGATTACCCATAATTCCCGCAACGCAAGAGAGAGAAAAATCATTGGCTCAGTTGTGATCACTTGCCACTCGGGGTCAAAATAAGAGTCGCATATGCGTGATACATGATACTCGGCGCTCGTAAACTAATACTTGCTCAGTTTCCGATTAAAAATATATTAAAAATCTTTGCTCGGTTTGCGGAACACTCGTAAACCACGTTACTCGCAATCCGAGGTTCCACTGTATATACACTGTTAACACACACTACTTATCACCCAAGTCCCCAACTAATTTTAGTTGATTATCGCCATCCTTGACAACAGCCCCAGTAATTGAATAATTTGTTTTAAATCATTTTATCACCACAAAATTTGCTGCACAAACTGCCATCATATAGCAAGAAAAAAAACACTTGCAATGTAAAAATCCACATTTTCTTTGGTTCTTATCGAAATAAAACGAACACTGCAAAATTACATAGTTCACTACAGGTTATGATTTTGGGTGTTTGCTTTTTATTTAAAAAAATACTATTATTTAGTTGATTGCTTTTAATTACCTGAGCTAAATTTGAAGGGGAAAAAAATAAGGGGTTCTATTATGCAAAATCCATGTCCACACTCTGACAGATCTCAAGTGCTCGTGTACAAACAAAAAAGAAAAAAAATGTGAGGGGGGAAAAAATTCCTGCTTTTTGTCCTTTCGCATTTTTGCTTAGTGTGTAAACAAGCCAGTTATCTCCTCCCCCTTACGTGACCTCGAATAAGAAGAGCCTGCAGCAATGACAAGTGTTAAATAATGGCAAGACCACAAGTATTAACACTGTGTAGGGAGTGTGTGAGCAAAAAAAAAAAAGAGAGTTACATCAACAAATGATAAAACTAGTCAGCTTTAAGATTGTCGGATGTCAAGTGCATTTCTTGTGTGCATTTTTAAAACTGAGTGCAAGATGGCAGTCGTTTCCAAAGTAGTCCAAAAGTCTTTTTTTCTTTAAGTGTGTATACAGTCTAGTGGTACCATTAAAGCCTATGGAGTGATACTTGCAGTGATTTCAGGGCCATTGTAGGAGGGATGAATTACTTTTGATCGACACGATTTTTTCCAAAGTTGTAGCCCTTTAACACAAAGACAAAGAGCAAAGCGGTTTGGCACGGGAACCAAAAGGATCCTCATACTGTAACTCGAAATCAATGCATTTCTTTTCCAGGGGCAGGTTCCAAGACCAAGTCGTACATTTTGATCTAAAATTTTCGCTGGAACGCAAGTAGCACTGTCGCCACCTCAGCGAAGACCACCTCAGCGCCATGTTCATGTCTTTAGGAGGAAACCAGAGTCCGCAGAGGAAACCCGCCAAGCACAGGGAGAACATACAAACTCTATGAACACAGACTGGAGCCAGGAATAGAACCCAGCCCCTAGAGGTTTAAGGGTACAAGGTTTAAGGTTTAAGCCTTAGGTTTAAGGGGTCTAAGGGTAACCACTACGTCACCGTGCCATCCCTGCTTAAACAAACTACACCAGGGCAGCTGCATCAGGGTTTAATATGAACATGCCAGGGTTTAAATGTCATCACTGACTGCCAGAATGTACATTTTTTTAATTGTATGACTGTTGAATGCCACAAGCCACCCTTTTACAGAAGAGCACTTAACATCCCACTGTCTGAGATGAATCACCTGACCTGTCTGGAGACCTTATTTCACACCAGACCATAATGCCTTTGACCACCACTATATAAAGCATCATGACAAATGAGAGTTGGCAGAAATGATGCAGGGCTCCAAGCCCGCAGTGCCGCTGCTCTGTTGGTCAGTCATATTTGCATATAAACTACATTTTTTCCCCCCAAGTGTTTACTGCAAAGTTCCTGCAGCGAGGAGCTGCAGTTAAAGACACTTTAATTTCGTACTAGCATTTATTTCTCATACAGCGTAAAATGCATTCTTTTAAAATCATTGTTTTCGTGCTCGTCTGCTTGCAAGATGTTTATATTATACACCATCTTAAATATAATTTAGGATTCAGCTTTACAGAACTTCCTCGCTGACCTGGAAATCAAGTTTTATTGAAATAAAAATGCTGGCGTGTGTTCGCGTGTAATCATTCCAGTCATGGGAAAGGTTTGATATATTTATGGCTGCGTAGACTGGGAAATAAAAATCTTTGATAATAATAATAATGAAAAAAAAAAATCCTACACCTGGGAATCTATTCAATTCAATTCAATTCAATTCAGTTTGTGTAGCGCTCTTCACAATGTTCATTGTCACAAAGCAGCTTTACGGAATTCGAACACAGTGATCCTCCAAAATACGAACACCCTTCTTTAATTTCACCTTAAGAACTGAAACTGTGCAAGAAATTTTGCGCGCGAAGCGTTTTCGGCATACGAGCGACCGGACCGGATGGCGGCTAAGTAGCGTGTGTGTCTGGCAGCCGTTCAAAAACTTGTTTTTGTCAGCCAAGCAAAGTGAGTTCACGTATTTATTTGAGTCATTTTTTTGCATTTCATGCAAGATTTCGTGGAAAAAGCATCATGTGTCCCATGTTACCAAGGACGGCAGCAGGAAAAAAACAGAGCCACTTTCAGCTTTGTTTATAAAGCAGCGAAGATGCTTAATATCTATTTAATTGATATTTTACTTGATTTACATGTATTTTCTGAACGTTTTGATCCGTTCCATACAGCATGCAAAAATATCATTATAGTGTTGTAGATAATGGGTAATATTGGTAATATTTTTGGGTGGCTGGAACAGATTATCTGAACTTGCCTCCGGAACGGATTAAATTTGTATGCCAAGGTATCAAGTACAGTGGAACCTTGAATTACGAGCATAATTCGTTCCTGAAGTGGGCTTGTGTTCCAAAACACTCGTAAACCAAATCATCATTTTCCTATAAGAAATAATGAAAACTCAAATTATTCATTCATCAGCCCCAAAAAATAAATACATAAAAATAATTAATACAATCTATAAAATGAAAATAGTGTGTGTGTGTGTGTGTGTGTGTGTGTGTGTGTGTGTGTGTGTGTGTGTGTGTGGAATTAGCCCCTTCCCTTGCCTCGTGACACACACACACACTCACACACACACACGGCACCTGCGCGAACCAACGGAAACACATTGTAAAGTGCAGATTAATTTGTTTTATTTTCATTTTATAGATTGTATTAATTATTTTTATGTATTTATTTTTGGGGGCTGTGGAATGAATAATTTGAGTTTTCATCATTTCTTATGGGAAATGATGATTTGGTTTACGAGTGTTTTGGAACATAAGCCCATTTCCGAAATTATGCTCGTAATCCAAGGTTCCACTGTATATGGAAATAATGCAAGTAAATAAATAAATTAATTAATTAATTAAGGATAAGCACAAGTATAATGCTGCTTTGTGACAATGTCAATTGTTAAAAGCGCTATACAAACAAATAAGGATTTGAGCAACTTTGATTAGGGCCAAATTGTGATGGTTAGAGGACTGGGTCAGAGCAACTCCAAAACTGCAGCTCGTGTGGGATGTTCCTGGTTTGCACTCTTCAGGACAAAGCAAGGAAGGAAAACCAGTGAATTAGCCAAGGGTCACTGATGCATACAGCATACTAAGACATTCTGGAGCATTACAGTATCCCTTCATTGGATCTTTGGAGGCCCAAACCTCTTCCAGCATCAGCATGACAATGCCCCTCGGCACAAAATGAGCTCTATGAAGACTTGATTTGCCAAGGTCAAGGTGAAAGAACTTGAGTAGCCTAGACAGAACCATGACCACCACCCCATTCAACCCCTTTGAGATGAATTGGAATCGCGCCCCAGCATTCCTAATCCTCTTATGGCTGAATCGGCACAAATCCCCTTAGCCATGCTCCAAAATCTAGTGAAAAGCCTACTTGGAAGAGTTGAGGTTATTGTAACAGAAAAGGAGGACTCGATCTGGAATGAGATGTTCAGCAAGCACATATATTGTACAGTATATGTTATCTTGCTAATAAGCTCCTTCACGTTTATCAATGTCAATTATAAAACAATTCTATCCAGATACATTTTAAACCCACGTACTGTATAATCTGCTTAAGTGATTAGATTAGTGAGCGAGCGATCTCGAAAGGAACCATAAGGCATTTTTTTTTTTTTTGGATTTTTCCCCGATTTTCTCCCTAATTTAGTCGTGTCCAATTCCTCCCCGTCACTAGGGGGCTCCCACATTAAGGCTACTACTACCACTCAGCCGGGAGGGCCGAAGACTATCACGTGTTTCCTCCGAACCACGTGACGACAGCCGACCACATCTTTTCGAACTGCTCGCTCGCGCACCGTTGGGGGCGGCGTAACACACTCGGAGGACGGCGCTATCCGCTCCCTCCGTTGCGCGAGCTCACAGACGCCCCTGACTGGCTGTAGAGCCGTGATTAATGTGGGAGCACTAAGTACCTCTCATCCCTCCCCTCTGAGAGAGCTCAGCCAATCAGCTCTCTCTAGACCTCCGGCTGCGAGAGGTTACAGCACCACCCGGGATTCGAACTAGCGATCTCCGGATGATAGGGCGAGCGCTTTAACCACTGCGCCACTCGGAGGCCAGGAACCATAAGGCATTTTTAACAAATAACTACGCTACGGTGTGGGGTACAATCATCCAGTCTTTGCTTCAGCTGGTCCCAGACGTGCTCTATGGGGTTCAGGTCAGGGGACATTGATGTCCAAACCATACAGTTTGGACATCAATGTTCAACTTCCTGAAGTCGAGATGTGACAATTCTGCCACGATGTGGTGGAGCATTATCATCCATAAACAGAAAGTTGGGGGTGTGCTGGCGGAATTGGGTGATGATGATGGGTTCTATGATGTCTCTGAGGGAAGAATGTGCAGTGACTGAGCCATCTACAATCACCAAATCTGTTTCGTGCTGACTGGTGATGTCTGGCCAGACTGTTGCACCTCCTCCACCAAACCAAACCCTGGGGGCCATGTTGACCTTAGTGTATCGCTCACCTCGTCTTCTCCAGCAACGGTGACCCGACACTCATCAGTAAACAGGACGGTAGACCACCGCTGCATTGTCCAGGTCATATGGTCTTGTGCCCACTGCAAACGTTCACGGCGGTGTCTTGGTGTCAGTGGAGTCACCTGCAACGGTCGTCTGGCATTCAAGCCGAAGCGGTGGAGTCGGTTGCGAATGGTTTGTCTGGAAACCCAAGTACCCCTCACATCTCGTAAACGGGCCTGCAGCTGTGTGGCAGTTGCATAACGATGTCTGAGTGCATAGGTCCTCAGGTACTGGTCATCGTTGCAGTCTTTCACTCGTGGGGCTCCACTCCTGGGTCTGACAGTAGTTCTGTGTTTTGATGCAAGTCTGTTGATGACACTTTGAAACACACCAAGTTCACGAGCAACATCTGACTGTCTGCCACCGACCCGAAGACGCGCCATGGCCAGGTGGCGCTGCTCGTCCGTTAAGTGATGTTGTGTGTTCATGGCTGTTTGAATGATGAACTTGGAATGACTTACTGACAATACCAGCTTTTTCTACCCACAGAATGTTGAAATTGATGCCAGGGTTGTCTTTTGGTATTAGCCCCAATATAAGGCACATCTGTACACAATGAGACCATTATATGGAAAACACAAAATGAGGTGTGTCTATCACCCCAATACAGTTGCCTCCCTATCCCAAAAATGTCTGAAGTGAAACAAACACCGTATGTATGACATCCACGGAGTCTTGAGTCTCTCACAATATTCCTAACTTATCGTGAGTAGCATATATAATTTATTTATTTATTTATTGATTTTTACTTATTCTTGTTTGAAATGTACAGTGCCTTACAAAACCATGGTGTTTTCCTATTACAGCTACATTCTTAGAAAGCTCAAAAGTTTGCATCCCTGTCCACACGCTGTAGCTTTACATAGCTTAAATTAGCAACATAGTCCTATTAAAGGCACAAAAGTTCAAACACCTCAAGCAGCTATGATCTGTCAAGGTAAAAGTCGAGGGAATCAGCGAAACTATTCTCACAAGTCCTAAAAAAGCGAAGGCTGACCTTTTCCACAGCTGTAGGAAGATGTAGGAAAAAATATTGACGTACTTGAGGAAACCATTACCTACCATGAGAACTATAATATAGAAATAGTAGGAACATAGACACAAAGGGCAGAGTCTGTGGATTGAGTGCAGAAGTTATGTCAATATTTAAACAGGGGGGGGGGGGATCACCTCGTACGCAGCAGGTACTTAAACTGACACTTGCCTTTAAGCTCAGGAAGTGAATGCAGACTGGAGATACAGATTATGTCTGTATAAACATTTTGAAAAAAAAGAGAAAAATACAATGATATACGAATAAAAATAGGGAAGACATCATACATCTAGGAACCTCTATTTTGGCAAATACAACCTGAGAGGAACAACAACATGTAACTTTTTTTTCACTATGTCATTCTTTATTTTACAAATGTGATGCCAAAGAGAGAAAAAAAAATCATGCGGGCAGCACTAAGTACCCCATGATTCAATATCTTGTAGATCCAACTTTAGCAGCAATAACTTCACGTCCTATATGACTTTATCAATCTCTCACATTGTTTTGGTCTATTCTTCTTCACAACACGGTTTCAGGTCATTGAGGTTGTTGCACAACTCCGTTAAGGTCAGTCTTCTTCTAATTGTGCCATCATGGACTTTAACATTTAACATGATCAGTGGGCCTGAGATGGAGCTCTTGGTTTGTTTTTGGGGCTGATGATTAGCACCACACCTGGCTGCGACTTCCCAACTTAAATCCTGTTGAAGCAGTAAGGAGGTACAGTGGAACCTTGGATTACGAGCATAATTCGTTCCAGAAGTGGGCCCGTGTTCCAAAACACTCGTAAACCAAATCATCATTTCCCATAAGAAATAATGAAAACTCAAATTATTCGTTCCACAGCCTCAAAAAATAAATACATAAAAATAATTAATACAATCGAGGCACGGTGGTGTAGTGGTTAGCACTGTCGCTTTGCACCGCCAGGGTCCGGGTTCGATCCCCGGCCAGGCTCGATTCCCGTCTCTGTGTGCATGGAGTTTGCATGTTCTCCCCGTGCTTGGTGGGTTTCCTCCGGGTACTCCGGTTTCCTCCCACAGTCCAAAGACATGTAGGTTAGGCTAATTGACGTTCCCAAATTGCCCGTAGTGTGTGAATGAATGAGTGTATGTGTGTACGTCTGTGTGCCCTGCGATGGATTGGCACCCTGTCCAGGGTGTACCCTGCCATGTGCCCTAAGTCTCCTGGGATAGGCTCCAGGCTCCCTGTGACCCTGAATACAGGATTAAGCGGTATAGATGATGAGTGAGTGAGTGAATTAATACAATCTATAAAATGAAAATAAAACAAATTAATTAATGGGGAGGGATGAGAGGTACTTAGTGCTCCCACATAAATCATGGCTCTACAGCCAATCAGGGGCGTCTGTGAGCTCACGCAAGCGGATAGGAGCAGGAGCGGATAGCGCTGTCCTCCAAGTGTGTTACTCCGCCCCCAACTGTGAGCGAGCAGTTTGAAAAGATGCGGCCGGCTGGCGTCACGTGGTTTGGAGGAAACACGTGATAGTCTTCGGCCCTCCTGACTGAGTGATAGTAGTAGCCTTAATGTAGAGCCCCCTAGTGACGGGGAGGAATTGGACACGACTAAATTAGGGAGAAAATCTGGGAAAAATCCCCCCCCAAAAAAAATAACCCTATGTGACGTCACCACAGAGGGTTATGAGGTCACAACATGGGGAAAATCTAATTACCCTTTCTGATTCCAAGGCAATAGAAACATGGAAAAAGGCCAAAAGGAGAGAAAATTTTCAGTGAATTTTGCATTATAGGTCATCTTTGCATCATCATGGCAGACAGAGTTAGATGAAGACAAATAGTCTGCTGCAGCCGAAAGAAGAAGAAGATCATCTTGTCGTAAGCCTGGTTGAATTGTTGTGCCAGAAAAAAAAAAAATTCAGTCTGAGGATAAGCATTGTCCATATATAACTATGAATAAGTTAATACTGTCATATTTATTGTATTCCTTATTGGACTTTTATTTATTATTTCTTTTTAATTTACAGCCCAATAAGTACATTTCAGCTTGACATAAACTGATTGACTTGTTACCGCTCCTCGCTCGGTCTCAAAAAAATGCACTTAAGTCCAAGGCCAACATCATGTGCACCTTAGACATGTCTCATCTTTCAGGGGCCTTAAAAAGCCCTGAGATGCGAGCAGTACTGTTTATAAAGTCCTCACCTATTCCACATTTCTTTCTTTCTTTCAGACTTCAACATCTCGATTCGTTCTATAAAAAAACTTATTTTGACTGACAGCCATCCAAACAGTACAGTGCGTCTTCTCATTATTACATTATTGCAATAAATTCTTCTCCTCATACAAAGTCTAGTGTCTTTTCTGTTGATGAATGGGAAGAATATAAGACTGACCGCTGCTGTTACGACTCCTCCGGTTGGCTTTTCCCCCCAACAACATCTTCAGGCTGTTCCTAAACATGATGCTGGTGATCAGTAGGATCGGACAGAACACCTGTATGAGGGGAAGAAAGGGAATAATCAGGCCTCTACAACTTTTATTCTTTAGTAAATCTGATGCCCGGTGTCTAAATGATACACTTATGGATGTCGAACACAGCATGTGAGTGATGAGTTATAATGTTCTAGTGCTCTTGAGGACGTGCTAGTGTACGACTGCGGTGTAACCTGCACTGAGCAAGCATTTACACAGACTTCAGCTAAACAGTAATGCAAAAAACACACACATGATAACAACATGATAGCAGCACTTCATGCATTCAAGAACTGTTGTAGAAAAATGAATAGACAAAGTGCTGGATAGTACACTGTACATAGTGTACTGTATATATTCCTTTCTTTTTTCTTTTAAGAAATAATAAAACAAAAGTACATATTTCATGTTAATAAACATCCACTATCTGTGCCACTAATCCTGCTATATGCACTGTTTTTGTAAGGTGATCGGAGCCTATCCCAGGAACACACACACACACACACACACACACACACATACACATAGTACACAATTGATGGAAAGTTGGGATAAAGTTCGATTCCCGGGTGGTGCTGTAAGCTCTCGCAGCCGGAGGTCTAGAGAGAGCTGATTGGCCGAGCTCTCTCAGAGGGGAGGGATGAGAGGTACTTAGTGCTCCCACATTAATAACGGCTCTACAGCCAATCAGAGGCGTCTGTGAGCTCACGCGAGCGGAAGGAGCGGATAGCGCTGTCCTCTGAGTGTGTTGCACCCGCCACCCAACGGTGCATGAGCGAGCAGTTCGAAAAGATGCGGTCGGCTGGCGTCACATGGTTCCGAGGAAACACGTGATAGTCTTCGGCCCTCCTGACTGAGTGATAGTAGTAGCCTTAATGTGGAGCCCCCTAGTGACGGGGAGGAATTGGACACGACTAAATTAGGGAGAAAATCGGGGGGGGGGGGGGGGGGGTGTATATATATATATATATACGATTTGTTGATTTTGAACCTATGCGGAATATCATGCTGTAGGTTCTGTACAGTAATTAGTTTATCTGTTTCAAGTCTCATTGAATGAACGATCTGTTCAAGAACGAGCCATCACGATTGTGTTCATAGTGACTATGGGAACAATTTGAAAACCACAATGCACATCTTTATGATGAGAGGAAGCCAGAGTACCTGGAGGAAACCATGCACACCAAGTACAGTAAATTCCTCCTTCACAAATAAGAAATCATCAATGAATCGATTTTTCCATTATTATAAACAGGTATTTGTTCTGTGAACCACTGGTTAGATTTATTTTTTTTGCATTTCTACATAAATAATACAGTTCAGCATGCACCATGGTTTGGACTTTCATCAACTATGTGTACCAGTTTTCTTATTTCAGTTAGGAGTTTGGATTTAGTGCATTTTTAAAAAATATATTTTCAAATAATGAGTCTTTATTCCTCTGTACTGTATAATCCCCTGCGACACCGATGCACTTATCCCAGTGTTACACTAGCGCTTAGATGCACGTCTGAAACGCTGGCCTCCCAGGAACTCCTTCAATGACCCTTTTCCTTTAACGGCAAAAATCTCCTGGTTTGATCACTGTTTTAGCAGAACGATGCACAACCCCAATCTGCCCACCGCACCACTTGCACATTATACAGACTTGAGTGGGATTTATAGCCACACCCCCATATACAGCCCTGACCTCGCTACAAGCCATTTTCACATGACGTGAAGCAGGCTGTCCGATCGTGTCTCTGGCGTCCTGAGAAACCTTCCTACCTTGATGGTGTCCAAGCACTAGTGAAACACTGGGATAAGTGCATAAGTGTAGGAGGGGATTATATAGAGACATAAAGTGAGTTTTGATATACTCATGTACAGTAGATGCGTACGACTCTTCCGTACCGAGAAGTTACCATTATGTCATAGCTTGCTCCATCTAGCTCGTTCTGTCGGCACAATACGAATTACAGCATGAAACGCATTAAGCAAATCCCTTATTTCGGCGGATAAATTGATTTCATGTAACAGTGGCAACATTTAGTCTGCCCTTAGCCATTCATTTGACGTTCCATTACACTCGAGCAGTTATATCAAACCAGCCTCGATTTTAAAGACGTCCAATTTCTTTCAAACACCACATTTCTCTCTCTCATTCATTTTTCCACGGCTTTGACAAATTCCTCTCATACGCATACACTTCAGACTGATGACTTTTTTTTTTATTCTTCCTCATAGCATTTCAGGACATGGGATTTTTTTTTTCTGTTCTCGCGAGTGCCCCGGTCCAATTACAGCACAGCACAGCACATCTGTCCTCATATAATGCTACTGTATGTCTTCTCCCTCCTCGTAAAACTTTCTTTTCCTCTTTAATTGGCTCATCAGCGGAGACACTGGAGGTACGATTATTAACCCCGCTCCTCGGCTGTCAACACTTTCCATGCTTTGGTGAACGCCAAACCGAGCAACCGCATGTTTAAAACAAATTTGCGCTCCTCTTAGAAGCCATTAGAGCTCGGAGCATAACAATGTGATTAGTAGCTGTGAAAAGGAGCAAAAACAACATTTACATACAGTAACGGGGGGCTCGCGGAGAGACGGAGTGGGAGAGCGAAAGGACTGTTTTGGCTGTCAGCGTCGGGCCTTCGAGCGTTCCGAGGTGTCAAACAATGTGTCAGTGAGCCGGGGCAATTTGTAATACGTTATAAAGTTGTAGTATGAATTTTTTTTTTTTTTTTTATGTAAAAAGTGAAGAGACAGGAGTGCAAAGATGTGAAACTCCACAAAGTATTAATAGATGGATAACTATCAGCACACATGATGAGTATTACATAATGCTTTATTAAAAAATACATACTGTGAATCGATACGGAATATAAATCCACAGCATCCTTCATTCATTCATCCATTAAGAAAAATCACAGACCGAACCCGAAATTCCTGAACGCACAAGACGCACAATTAAACACTCTGGACTGCAATGATGAAGCGTGCCATGATTACGGTTCTGGAAAGTCCATGCTCTCTCTATCCACACTCTTCAAGCAATCAGTTAATTACATCGGATGTTAACAAAAGGTCCACCGACTCACTTAATTAGTCAGTTTCTTTTCAAACGCCTTACACATTTTCCAGCGCAATTTACATTTAAGAGGTTTCAGGCTTGACGTTAAAGCAACTTGGAGAAGTAGCAAATTACAGTACAGCATATCAACGCCTAATAAATGTTGTTTACAAATGCCAAGTAGTGAGTTAAATAGTGTTTGCTGTACTGTAAATACACCTCTAAGTACTGTACATACTGTACACAGTATTAAAAGCACCTAGGGTTCCCCTCGTGCCGTGGCTCTGTAAGACCTCTGGGTGTGGGCTGTGCGGTCTGGCACCAAGATGTTGGCAGCGGATCCTTTGGATCCTGTGGGTAGCGGGATGGGGGTGGGGCCTCAGACTTGTTTGTCTGGCGTATCCCATGGGTGCACGATTGGACTGGAATATGGGCAGGTTGGAGGGCGGGTCGAGAGCCTTGGGTTCTGTGCCTGCTGGGCCCTGTGCATGGCAGGATGTACTGCAATGGGCCTTCTGGTGCCACCATGGCCAGCATTGCCTTTTTTCAGTGATTTGTGCTGCATTGGCTTTTCTGGCTAGCCGTTGGTTCCGACAGGCATGGGTATCACCCGTTTGTTGGTATAAAGTTGATGATCAATGTTCTTCAGTTCACCTGTTGGTGATCTGTAGATTAAAGGTCCATATTACGAGTAAAATTAACTTTTTAGCCATGTTCAGACATTCAGATTAATACTCTCTCTTCCTGAACACATGCAAAAAACATTCTGTACTCTCCACCCTTTTTCAATTTTGTATTAAACAAACAAATCAGATTTTCCCCCTATTGTGACCTCATACAGTATAACAAGAAATCCTCCCTGTTTCAATGCCCAGGTCCACCCAATTTTTCGCAGCTTTGCTATCCTCTGGGCACCATTTTTGAAAACTACAGTAAATAAAGGATAACCTAAACTCTTTAGCTCTTATGGGTTAACTCTTACTGGTTAGCAGTTAACCAATGAACAGAAAAGCGGCACGGTGGCTTAGCGATTAGCACTGTCGATATGCACCCCCAGATCCTGGGTTCGATTCCTGTCCAGGAATCTGTGTGTGTGGAGTTTGCATGTTCACCCCGTGCTTGGTGGGTTTCCTCTGGGTACTCCGGTTTCCTCCCACAGTCCAAAAGACGTGTACATTAGGTTCATTGGCATTCCCAAATTGCCCAGAGTGTGTGAATGAGTGAGTGTATGTGTGTGTGTCTGTGCCCTGCGATGGATTGGCACCCTGCCCTGGGTGTACCCTGCCATGTGCCCTAAGTCTCCTGGGATAGACTCCAGGCCCCCATGACCCTGAATACAGGATTAAGCGGTATAGATGATGAGTGAGTGAGTGAGTGAGTGAGTGAGTGAGTCCAAAAACATGTAAGCTAGGCTAATTGGCGTTTCCAAGTTGCTCGCAGTGTGTGAATGTGGACCAGAGGTCCTGCCATGGTCATACTAAAATGTGCATGGGAACTGCTCGTTAAGGTCCCAAAGGTTTCCAGTCTCTGTGCTCTGATTGGCTAGGAAAATGTACTACTGTACTTCAAAGGGGTGATCTGGGGTGGTTCATTGAAAGCGACAGACACTGGAACAGCATGTTTGGAAAAGGAGTGAAAACCCTGTTTGTTCAGGGCCCTACAACATGTTGCCGATTCTCAACTGCAGCAAAGCTAATGATTGTGTGATGTGTGTGTGTGTGATGTTCTGTGTTGGACTCGTGCCCTATCCGGGGTGTATTCTTTCCTCGGACCATTGTTCCCAGAATAGTCTCCAGATCCTAAATAAAGCAGTTACTTAAGATGAATGAATGAATTAAAATTTGATGATGTACTGTAGTTACCGATTCTGCTGGTAGTTAGTGACGCTGGCTAACGCGTGATGTTGTGTTGTCACCAGAGAACATTGCTAATGCATTGAAAAAGACAATTATTAACAAAAAACGTCAAAAAATTTCAAGTACTGCATAAGTGCTGATAATCAGGTTTTAAAGTTTTACAGATTCTGTCCTCACCATTTTTCAATTAAATTCAATTTGGCGTCGCGTCAACGTAGCCATACAAAGTTAATGAGAAATCCAAAGTGTGCAGATAATTAAAAGCTGGACTCTGAGTTCCAGAATGCAATGCAGTTAAATAATGCAGGGGCATGAACAGTGAGCAACTTGGCTCATCTTGGCTCATCTACAGTAATCTCCGATGTCCGACGTCAAGCATAGTTTTACCATTGAAGCTAGTGTTGAGAGATCTACTGTAGAAAGCAAAACAGATGAAGATTTCTCACTCGTCTCAATTCACTAAGTCTTACTCACTCATTTTCTATACCTCTTTCTCCTGGGTATGGGGTCACTGGGGCCTGGAGAATGTCCCTGGAGACTTAGGGTATGAGACGGGGTACACCCTGGACAAGGTGCCAATCCACCGCAGGGCACAAACACATTCACACACTCCGGGCAATTTGGGAAAGCCAATTAGCTTAATCTCCTTACCTTTGGACTGTGGGAAGAAATCGGAGTACCCGAAGGAAACCCACCAAACGCAGGGAACACATGCAAACTCCATGCACACACACCCAAGGCAGGAATTAAACCTGGATTGATTCCGCCATGTCGTCCCTCTTCTCAATTAATTCTTGGAAATTCAGACTGACTCTAGACTCCCACACTCTGACATCATCCCCATTCGAGCTCACGATCTGACGACACGATAGGGTGAGCACGTATCTCAGAAACACTCCCGACAACAGACTCGTCCCTTTGTAGTTTGTACATGTAGCTAACGACCGTACTCGTGTTGTATAGTTTAATTAAAACACTTCCATGAAGACCTGTTTTCAACATCTGTTTGACTCTGTGAGTATTAAGCAGCAGGACGTGAAGGATCTACCGCACTGCTGCTTGTTGAAGATTTACTGTATGTAGTCAAGGGAGGCAATCAGTTATCAGAATAAATGGAAATGAATCTCTTTAATGAAGCACAGACACAGCAGGCACCGTAAGATTAATTCGGTAATGTTTGCTGTATTTGTCGAGGCATATTAGTTAAAATTGCAAATGACTTGTTTTTAGCTTCGGACCAAGGCTGCATCTAAATTCTTGTCTTAATTGATCTTAGTGTTGCATTCGACACTATAGATCATGATATTCTCATAGATCGCTTACAAAATCACATTGGTATTCAGGGACAGGCATTAAAATGGTTTAGATCCTACCTGTCTGATCGATTCCATTTTGTAGATCTGAATGGAGAACAGTCTGGTGTAATGCCAGTGAAATATGGGGTGCCACAAGGGTCAGTTTTAGGACCTCTGCTGTTCTCAATATACATGCTTCCCTTGGGTAACATCATTAGAAGACATGGGATTAGTTTCCATTGTTATGCTGATGATACTCAGTTATACATCTCCACAAAACCAGACGAAATACCCAAATTGTCTAGACTAACTGAGTGTATTCAAGATATAAAAGATTGGATGACCGATAATTTTCTTGTACTAAATTCAGATAAGACAGAGATATTACTTATTGGCCCAAAAACCAGAACACACCAGCTCTCACAATTCAGCCTGCGTTTAGAAAGATGTACTGTTACCACCAGCTCGACAGTGAAAGACCTGGGTGTAATATTAGACAGTAACTTATCCTTTGAAAATCATATCTCCAACATCACAAAAACAGCCTTTTTCCACCTTAGAAATATTGCCAAGCTTAGGAACATTTTATCTGTATCTGATGCAGAAAAGCTGGTTCATGCATTCATGACCTCCAGACTGGACTACTGTAATGCATTACTGGGTGGCTGTCCTGCATCCTCAATTAACAAGCTACAGTTAGTCCAAAATGCAGTCGCCAGGGTTCTCACTAGATCCAGAAAATATGATCATATAACCCCAATATTATCATCCCTGCACTGGCTACCTGTTCAGTTTAGAATTAATTACAAAATAGCATTACTTACTTACAAGGCTCTAAACGGTCTAGCTCCCACATACCTAACCAGTCTTCTGATACGTTACAATCCACCACGCTCCTTAAGATCAGAAAACTCGGGACTTCTGGTAGTTCCCAGAATATCAAAATCTACAAAAGGAGGTAGGGCATTTTCATATTTAGCTCCAAAACTTTGGAATAGCCTTCCTGACAGTGTTCGGGGCTCAGACACAGTTTCCCAATTTAAAAGTAGACTCAAGACGCATCTCTTTAATCTGGCATACACATCATTAATTTCTTTACCTCATACTCCAGTACATCTATCCTGAATGGCAACCATGCTAATTCTTTTCACCTGCTCTTTATTTTTCCACCCATCCCGAGGCATCTGGAGATTGTGCCAGCTTCAGTAGAAAGAGACCAACCCTGCAAGGTTCCTGAGGCATCCAGAGAAGGACCTGCTCCAGCTGAATTCTTCTTCATGGTGGTTTAGATCTACACATGCTGCTCCTGAGCTCCCAGTGATCCAGACCCCATCTGCCCTCTGCACCTGCTGACTCATCCCTGTGCTGAAATGGACTTTGTGTTAATTTAAATAACTTCTGTTATATCGAACTTTCAGCTGCATAACACACATGATGTTATACAATTTCTGTTATCCGTTATCACCCAGATGAGGATGGGTTCCCTGTTGAGTCTGGTTCCTCTCAAGGTTTCTTCCTATTGCCATCTCAGGGAGTTTTTCCTTGCCACTGTCGCCGTCACCCTTGGCTTGCTCATCAGGGACAATCTCATTATCTAGACACATTTTTCTTACACATATATACATTTCCATAAGTCTTCTTTTCATTTTCTTTTCATTTCTGTGAAGCTGCTTTGAGACAATAACCATTGTTAAAAGCGCTATAGAAATAAAATTGAATTGAATTGAATTGAATATTTGTTATCGCAGAAGCGGTTAAGCAATTATTTTATAAAATGCATCGGAAAATAAATCTCGTTTGTTAATCTGAAGGTAGCGTAGCATAACACAAACCTTGTCCGGTTTAGAAAGAAATAGAAAGAAATGGCACGGCATCGTTCATTCGGTGACCTGAGCCAAATGGCCTGGATCACTGACCCGAGGCAGATTTTCCGAGCAAATTTAATACTATCAGACAGTATTCAATGGCATTGTCGTACAAATCCATTAATAACATGTACATATGCTGTATACCATACTGTATAGGCAAAGTTCCCAATGTGCATAACTGGCGTAAATAAAATGATGGTCTTATAGTCAGGGAGAGACATGTGTTGCAGCAGCGCAACCTGTTCATTCAAAATCACTGCGGTCAGACCTTATGTTTAATTATTAGTCATTTCAGATAAGTTGCAACTACCCTTGCATATGTTTTATTCTCTAAAAGGCAGCGATGAAACAAAAGAATATGTACTGTATGTGGCCCCCCTCGTGCACCTGCACCTGGGGCCACCAGGTCGAGCTGGCTGGCGATAATAAATTGTGCTTTTATAAAAGCGAGGTGCGGAGTTTAGTCTGGGGTCCGGGAACAAAACAAAAATCATTCGGTGGAGCTATTGAGAGTGGCATGTGAGCGGGACGATGTCACGCGCCCCAGAGACTTTAAAGGTGAGACCGGAATCCCCGGCCTTTGATCTCACTTAGAAAAAAACTGCACAAGCTCCCACGGCAACTGTAGTCCCGCGCAGAGAACCAGTTACAGGTATGTAGATGAACTAAAAAGTGTATATTACGAGAAAAACATATTTTGCAGTTCGCTTATACTTATATCTCACATTTAAAGAAAAAGAAAAAGGAATATCCAAATATCAAAATTGAAAAATTAATACCTATCCAACCAGCCAACATGTGAGTATCCGAACAGTTGGGTCCGGCCGTACCAATTCGGCTTTTCAGGACATGCAACAAAGTAAGGTAGTGGATGTACAGGATACAATGATGTACTGTAGCAGTGGATCAGTGGTTAAGGCTCTTGGTTGCTGTTCAAACAGTTAGGGGTACAAGCTGCCACCGTTGGATCTTGAGAAAAGCTTTTAATCCTCTCTATGTCATGGTTGACTCTGTACTACGACATCTAGAAAACAAACCCGTGGACAAAACAGTATAGCTGACTGAGGTGACCATACAGTATAGCTAAATGTGTCATATTTCCATATTGCATATGATGTTGAATCTTATTCAGCTTTCACATCAGCAGGGTAGCAGGTCAGAACCCTTTACTTAATTTGTCTATGTGTGTGCGTACACAGACTCAGGGTCTGTACAGTACTGGATGTACAGTACTCCGACTGTATATGTGGATGACTGGTTACTATGCAGCTGTCATTGGAAAACCTCAAAAATGTGTCAGTGTTCGAGTTTATTGACATGAGGTGTGACTTGTGTGCCATAACTTAACCGTTTAAATTATGGATGCTATCGTGACACTCTGAGCGGTGACATCACCTACAGTACAGTATGTTCGCTTCCTTTCTACTGTAGCTGGGATGCTGCTGGCAGATACTGCATACAGCAAGGTAACTGGGGATGTTGCACCTGAAACATTTCAGCACAAATGTGAATATAATAAAAATGTGTCAGTGATAGTGGCAAAAGCATGTGCTTGTCCCTGAGGCAGTGGTTTAGTGAACAGTTCCTTCTTTAGGGCACAGCCTTAGGAGTTCTCACTAGTCTGGGGAAATACGGAAAAAAAAAAGAAAAGAAAAAAAAAACGAGTAAAAGAATGTGCATACTGCCAACTCCACTAAGAAGCAACAGAAATCACAGTGCGGTAATAGTTGAGTGGGATAGAAAGCTCTGGAGGTGGGAAGACACCTTCCTTCTGTCTCCAAGAGTTTATTATATTCAATCTCCTGGTCAAATTCTAGCTTCAGCTAATTTGCAACAGCGACAGCGACAGTGGTGGTTGATCAGTTCGCAAATATATTAATTATAAAGGTGATTTATACAGAATACAGTATAACGTGCCCTTACGGGACAAAAATATAATGCACTATATTAAATAATGCATTATATAGGAAACTAGTGCTTATAGTTATTAATATATTGCAATATATGAATGGACCATGTACTTTATGATGTACTTTATATACAGTCCTATGCAAAAGTTTAGGCACCCCTTGATACTGTAAATAACAGATTTTGAACTAAAAGCCGTCAGCGTTTTATATAACAGCCAAGACAATTATATGATAAGAACGCAATTTTTTATGTGTGTCTATTCGAAAGAGAACTAAATCAGCTCTCGCAGCGCCTTGACCTCCGCTTGACTCCCAGGCACCGGGGAGGAATATTACTGCTGTATTCATCATAATCGCGTGTGAAAGTGGAATCAGCATGAAGCAAAGCAAACACTGTTAGTGCGAGTTTAGGTTTCAGGCAGAGAGGAAGGTGTACGAGGATGAGCTCTCCCGGAATAAAAGTCACAAGTCAGCTCTGCTTCAGATGAGAGAGAGAGAGAGAGAGAGAGGCAGCGGCTCAGCCCACTGATGTCCTGCTGTCTCATCCCTCTGCCGAACAGCAGCACACACACCCACACGGGCCAAGAGCCAGAACCATACATTACATTAGACAGAGTGAAAACGCTGCCCATAAACAGAACTCTTGTTCTGTCTGTCTGAGTAAGTGTGTGTGTGTGTGTGTGTGTGTGTGTGTGTGTGTAAATGTCTGTCACTATACACAAATGCTGCTGTATGCTAGCGGAGGGTGTGTGTGTGTTGGTACATATCTATACACAAATGCTGCTGTATGGTAATGGAATATGTGTGTGTGTGTGTGTGTGTCTGTCTGTCTGTCTGTCTGTCACTGTACACAAATGCTCCTGTATGGTAGCGGAGTGTGTGTGAATGTTTGTGTGTGCATGTGTGTGTGGGGGTACATATCTACACACAAATGCTGCATGCTAGTGGAATATGTGTGTGTGTGTGAGTGTTGGTACATACCTATACACAAATGCTGCTGCATGCTAGAGGAATATGTATGTATCTATGTATGTGTGTATGAGCACATGCATGAGACTATCGACAAATGTTAATATATGCAAGTAGACTGTGTGTGTGTGTGTGTGCTTTATGGCGTTGTATTCCTGCCACAATTCTGAGCGCGCGGTTTGACATTTTGAGAGCAGACAAAGCACTCTATGCGCATGCAACGTCTACACTGCGCGCTCAACAGCTCGAACCTGCGTGTGCCGTGTCTCCCCTGCTCGCTCAACATGCTGTCCGCGCACGCGCGACTCTGCCTGCACGCGCGTGCAACATTTATTTTCTGTGCGCGCTCAGCTTTGTCCAGCGTTACACGAAACTGCCAGAAAAACCATCCAATCACAGACTTCCACACACGACTTCTGATTGGCCGTTTCTTCTCTATCAGCTGATCCACCGCATAGCGGAAGCGTTCAAAATAAAGGTTTATAAGTAAAGAGACCGAGTTTTCCGATTTAAATTTTAGTCGATGTAGTCTAACGATTAACTATATGGATAATTAGATACGAAAATATATACTAATATATATTAATACTTCACTGAATAAAAAATGCGTACTCTAATATTTATTTATAATATTTATTTACAATGCTTCCCTTATATAATTTCCTTTCATTTGTATAGAATTATATATAATAATCTCATTTTAATTTCTTATCATTTTCTTTTGATTTTGTAAAGCTGCTTTGAGACAATGACCATTTTAAAAGCACTATACAAATTATAGTATGCGTTATGCGCTCAGAATTGTGGCAGGAATATAACGCCATATGTGTGTAAGACAGAGAGAGTACATATCTGAGTCTATACCCAAATGCTGATTTGTGGTGGTGGAATGTGTGTGTGTGTGTGTGGTGTGTGTGTGTGTGTGTGTGTGTGTGTGTGTGCGTGTGCGTGTGTTCCTGTGAAAAATGCAACAGATAATTGGAAGCTTTTTGCTTTCATACCTGTGAATACTTTATTCCAGTTGCCCTGACATTTCAACGCTCCACTAATGAAGGCTACGCAGGCCGTATCCGCTGTAGAGCCTGTTAGCGCGTTTATTACGTTTATTACTAAGGCGAAAATGTACTTTTTATTTTGGCAAGTGGCCATACAGCAACTGAGGCAGAATCCAATCCAAGTAATAAACAGCTGATCAAGGGAACAAGCTTGATCAAGGGAACAGTGTCTGTCTGGCCAGGAGATGAAAATCATAAACAACTGCTCATTAGATCCAAATATTAACCAGTGAGCTACTGTAACGCTGGCAGAGCTCCAGGAACAACTACAGAGCTTTCTGTCCAAAAAGTTCCTAAAATTGGAATATGACAATGTAATAAACAAAATTTTTATCATAATGTTCTTTCCTGAGATATTATAGACACTGCATTATTTATATTTATATATTATTAAATATATATATTTTTTTACCATTTTTATCGAAAGCAGTTGATTTCATATTAAAATTGTACTTAATCTAGTGCAGTTAAAAACAGTAATCTCCTGTAGCTAATCACAGTCATCGTCTATGATTAATCAAGATTAATCACTATTTTAAAATACTCAGATATACTTGTATTATAAATGTGCAATGTTGGAATAAAACAAAATGCATGACAAACTGGTTAGTGGGAACAGATCATGAAGTTCTATAATATCTCAAATGTTAAATTCAAATCTTTAGCACTGCATAGTAGAATGGGGCGTGGAAACCCACCAACAGAAAGGAATCGAACCCAGAACCTCAGAGAAACAACCTAGAGCCTTGTCCACCTGAGCTACAGCTCCTACAGTGGTGCATTGTTGCAATTAATGTATTGTAAAAATAGTTCCCCTTGAAGCTAGCTCGAGCACACAACTTTGGTTTTGTCCAAACTTCCATTTAGAAGCTTTTTATAATAAAAAACTGCCGTTCAGTACACCTGGCGATGTTTCCTCAGCTGAGGAAATGCGATTATGGAAAGCCATTAGGGTCAAACTTGGTGACATGATTAATTTGCGTAAAGAAAATAGTAAAGCATTACAATTTCTTGATTAATCAAATGCATTAAAAGCCCTAATTAAATCTTTCCAACTGTAAAATGTTTTTAAACGTTTGCAGATGTTTCAATTAATTTCTTCTTTTTAATGTTAAATTGTTGTTGTAATGGTTGAAGTTTTAGTTTTAACACTACTGTATCGCTGGTAGTTTGTGAGCAAAACCTATATATTATGTCTTTTGATACGTGATTCTTGCATGGCCCTAAATCAAAATAAGTGATAATAAAATCAAGTTTCCATCAAGTGTTCAAAGGAAAAATGAAGCCATGACCAATCTTTAGTCTAATCCAATACAAAAACTAACCATCTGTTTATTCTCAGCGGAGACTGAAAAGTGTCGCAAACCATAGAAGTGGGCATCTGTTCTCTTAATTATCTGCAGTTTTCAGGGTAGGATGAATAATCAGCAGCGCTGACAGCACCATGTTGACTTTAATTAATATTGAACACGCGGCAGGAGAGATTAAGCGCCGCCGGCCTGATAGGAGCATCAGAACAGAGTGTCTGAACCAGAAACTGGCATCACTGTCCACTATCACCTGTTTTCACCTGTTTTATTAACACTGTTCAGGTAGCACGATCCTTAGCTTGGGTCACAGTCTGGGTTTTCTTTGGAGTATCAGGTTTTCTCTCACCTTCCAAAAACATGCGCATACAGTATGTAACCCGTCATATCAAGTCAGGTGTCAGGATAGCTTAGCGCTATGGCCAATAGAGTGGCGTAGGTGAACAGAGCAAAAAATGAGCATCTTTCGAGCATAAAAAGATTCAGAATATAGTTACAGTAGAACCTCGGATTGCGAGTAACGTGGTTTACGAGTGTTCCGCAAACCGAGCAAAGATTTTCAATAAATTTTTAATCGGAAACCGAACAAGTATTAGTTTACGAGCGCCAAGTATCATGTACCACACATGCAACTCTTGTTTCGTAATTTGACACCGACACACACACACACACACGCACAGACGCTCTTTCGCCTTTTCACCCCCTCCCCGGCTTCACAAACACACAGAAACTCTGCTCTGTCGCGATTCTTTTCAAAGGTAACGTGCTGGTTCATTTGTTTTTTGTTTTTTTTTACTTTACATCAGTGATTCCCTTAGTATGCGCTCACGCCAGGTCAGAGAGATTTCTTTTTTCCCTGTTAAAACGGTGTTTCCATTGTGTGTGTGTGTTTGTTGTGAAACTTAAAAAGTGATTCCTTTAGTATGCGCTCATGCCAGTGTCAGAGATTTCTTTTTTCCCTGTTAAAACGGTGTTTCCGTGTTTATGTGTGTGTCCGTTTGTTGTGAAACTTAAGTGATTCTGTTAGTATGCGCCCATGCCAGTCTCGCTTTTTTCCGTTGAACGGTGTTTCCGCTGTGTTTATGCGTTTGTTGTGAAACTTAAAAAGTGAGTCCGTTAATATACGCTCATGCCAGTCTCAGAGAGATTTCTTTTTTTCCTGGTAAAACGGTGTTTCCGTTGTGTGTGTGCGTGTGTGTGTGCGTGTGTGTGTGCGTGTGTGTGTGTGCGTGTGTGTGTGTGTGTGTTTGTTGTGAATCTTAAAAAGCGAGGTGGGGAGAGGGAGGAGGAGTGTTACTGTGTAAAACGAGGCGAGGGAAAGGGCTAATTCCACACACACACACACACACACACACACGCACCAAACGAAACACTTATCTGTCAGGATTTATTTGTAATTTTTTTTAATGTAAAGTAGAGATTAATTTGTTTTATTTTCATTTTATAGATTGTATTAATTATTTTTATGTATTTATTTTTTGGGGCTGTGGAACGAATAATTTGAGTTTTCATTATTTCTTATGGGAAATGATGATTTGGTTTATGAGTGTTTTGGAACACGAGCCCACTTCCGGAACAAATTATGCTCGTAATCCAAGGTTCCACTGTATATCTTTCTACATTTTTTTTTAAACAAGATTACAACAAACTAAATCATAAAGGTCATCTCTAATCAAATATTAGTTAGCAGGTTATTAGCAAATAATTTTGTGTAGTGTTTCAGAATAATTTTTTTTTAAAGGACCAAAATGATCCGTCAACAGAACAAGTCCTTTTCGCTTACAATTTTAGCAACATTTGACTAGAAATAAACTTAATAATCATATATTCCGTGAGTTCATATAATTTACATATTACATAGTACATATAATTTAAGACATTCTAGATAGATTTGGCTAGATTCAAGAACATTTCACCTCCTAAGATGTCATTTTTTTTGCAATGAAATGTATAAATTTTTCTGCAAAAAAAACGTTCTTGAACAATCTCTTGATAAATACTTTTCAACAGAACTGAGAATGTTTTAATCCTTAATAATAAACATTGCTTTAAAGCACTCTAATAAACACTATTCAAGCTGAATAAAAAGAATATTTTTTTTGCTATAAATCCACATTTCTAGCAAAGTTATTTTTGGGGTTAGCAAGGAAATCCTGGTGTTAATATGAGGCCGAGCGTTCCCTCTTACTTAAGAATCCTCATATAAAAATTCTATAAATAGTTTATTTTTAAATACTATTTATTTTTCTCTGGCCTTCCTCGTGAACAAACTCTCACTGGCCATATCTCAGGAACCGGACATGATACGGTAACAAATGTGTTAGCGAAAGAGAGATTATCGAACCATCTGAAAATATGAATAACTCAAATCACCCGAAATTATGTCACGGGTCACATATGAGTAGAAGCTGTGCTAAACTGCTTCTTGACTTGTACTGTAAGACACACTTGTACTGTAGTGTCTAATCCAGGGTGTATTTCCTGCTAGGGTTAGGCGGAATCCAATTTTTGATAAAAACCATAAAACTCTGAATACCCTACATCATACATTTGAAAGGTTGCTCTTGGCGGAATCTTCACTGTATACAACAGATCGTTTGTGGAATGTTCAGTTGTTTTCTTTTGCTCGTTTCTTCTTCGCACTTATTTGCCAGCTAACACACAAGATGTGAACAAAGCTAGAAATTTGCATTGACCACCAGACACCAGTCAAAAATCGTAAACACAGCGCGGATAGTATTACAGCTGCTGTTACTGGTAAGTTTATATACAGTGCCTTGCAAAAGTATTCATACCCCTTGAACTTTTCCACATTTTGTCACACTAAACCCACAAAAGTTAATGTATTTTATTGGGATTTTATGTGACAGACCAACGCAAAGTGGCACACAACTGTGAAGTGTAAGAAATGGTTTTCAAAATATTTTGCAAATAAATATCTGAAAACTGTAGCATGTATACAGTATGTATTCAGCCCCATTTACTCTGATACCCCAAACTGAAATCCGGTGGAACCGATTGCCTTCAGAAGTCGCCTAATTAGGAATTAGAGTCCACCTGAGTGTAATTTAATCTCAGTATACTGTAAATACAGCTGTTCTGTGAAGCCCCCAGAGGTTTGATAGAGAACATTAGTGATCATGAAGCCAAAGGCAGACAGATCAGAGATAAAGTTGTAGAGAAGTTTAAAGCAGGGTTTGGATATAAAAAATATCCCAAGCTTTGAACATTTCACAGAGCGCTGTTCAATCCATCATTTGAAAATGGAAAGAGTGAGGCACAACTGCAAACCTACCAAGACATGGCCGTCCACCTGAATCGCCAGGCCAGCATTAACCAGAGAAGCTTGTACTGTATGACACACTCGTGCCTAATCTAAGGTGTATTTCTGCTAGGGTTGGGCGGAGTCCAATTTTTGATAAAGACCATAAAACTATAAATACCCTACATCACGCATTTGAAAGGGCAGACTCTATGCTACTGATTGCTATCAAGAGTCCCATGATAACTTTAGAGTAGCTGCAGAGATCCACAGCTCGGGTGGGAGAATCTGGCCTCCCTCTGGCTCAAATCTGGCCTTAATGGAAGAGTGGCAAGAAGAAAGCCATAAAAAGTCCCGTTAACAGTTTTGCCACAAGTCATGTCAGCAAACATGTGGATGAAGGTGTTCTGGTCAGCTGAGACCAAAATAAAACATTTGGCCTCAATGCAACAGTGGATGGTGGTGCCATCATCATCATGTTGTGGGGATGTTTCTCTTCAGCTGGGACAGGGAAGCTGGTCAGAGTTGTTGGGAGGATGGATGGAACCCAATACAGGGTAATCTTAGTTAGAGGTTCACCTTCCAGCAGGACCACGACCCTACAATGGAATGGTCTAGATCAAAGCATATCCATGTGTTCGAATGGCCCAGTCAAAGTCCAGACCCAAATCCAGTTGGGAGTCTATGGCAAGACTTCTGCTTCTGCATGCAATCCGACTGAGCTTGAGCTATTTCGCAAAAAAAGAATGGGAAAAAGATTTCACTCTCTAGATAGTACAAAGATGATAGAGACATACAGTACAGTACCCCAAAAGACTTGCAGGTGGTTCTACAAAGTATTGACGTAGAATGAAGGGGGCTGAATACAAATGCCAGACACGTTTTTCACATATTGATTCCTGAAATTCCTTGATTCTTTTTAGGACCGTGTGAACCCTGTTATAAGCGGTGCACATTACACAGCAGATTTCTTTCACGACTGTAATTAAAGGGATATAGCACCTACTTTTTTTTTTTTTTTTTTTTTGAATGAGTCACAACCATGACTGGGACAGAGCAGCTACTTAATGATTATTTATAATTAAAGATGTTTTTTAACTAGTACAAAGAGTACACTTATATAATCAGTTCAAGTGTTAACAAGCAATATATATATATATATATATATACAGTACAGACCAAAAGTTTGGACACACCTTCTCATTCAGCGAGTTTTCTTTATTGTGTTCTTTATTGTGCTCTTTATTGTGTTCTTTAGCCCAAATGCGTCTCTTCTGCTTGTTGCCTGTCCTTAGCAGTGGTTTCCTAGCAGATATTCTACCATGAAGGCCTGATTCACACAGTCTCCTCTTAACAGTTGTTCTAGAGATGTGTCTGCTGCTAGAACTCTGTGTGGCATTGACCTGCTCTCTGATCTGAGCTGCTGTTAACCTGCGATTTCTGAGGCTGGTGACTCGGATGAACTTCTCCTCCGCAGCAGAGGTGACTCTCGGTCTTCCTTTCCTGGGGCGGTCCGCATGTCAGCCGGTTTCTTTGTAGCGCTTGATGGTTTTTGTGACTGCGCTTGGGGACACTTTCAAAGTTTTCCCAATTTTTCTTAAAGTAATGATGGCCGCTCGGTTTTCTTTACTTAGCTGCTTTTTTCTTGCCATAATACAAATTCAACCTCTTTGAATGAGAAGGTGTGTCCAAACAGGAGGTTGATCACAATCGTATTGGTGAGATTACAATAGGCTTAATGAGGCAGCCGATTTACATATTTATTAAATCAGGCGTTATTGTTATCAGCATCATAATGGAGGTGGATCGAATTTAAATGTGGAACAGTTCACGTGTCGTCCTACAGTAAATACAGGAAAGGAATTTCAATGTCTTGTGCTTTTTCAATTTAAGCTTTGATTTGATGATCCACTGTCTTTATAAACCATGAAGAGATCATTCTGAAGAAAAACAGCACTGTGTGCGGGGGGCTGGCGGTTACATCCCTGACTCTAGGCAGGTCGATTAGTATGCTGTAAGTGCCCTCTGTCTGCCTGATCAGACAGAGAGAGAGAGAAAAGAGCGAGAGAAAAGAGAGTGTGTGTGTGTGTGTGTGTGTGTGTGTGTGTGTGTGCGCGCGCATGTATTATGTCCTGTGTCCATGACAGGCATTCTAAGAGAGCAAATGAAGTTGTGACGCAGGGTCAGGAGAGAGCCGTGCACTATGAGCTGAAGTAATCAACCTTGGCACTGGAGCTGCAACTGGCATCAGGATAAATGTTTTTAATCCCAAAGGGGTAATTTGCTCGGGTCTCATTCCGAGCCGTCTCCTGCCGTCTCACCAGAATAGGCATAAGTGTGTGTTTATATACCGTACTACAGATCGGAATTTTGGCTTTTGTGTCCTGATATTTACATCTTCATGTGTTGAACACCTTATAACATGGCACATTTGATGGCAGACACAGTTTTAGCTGAGCGAAAGTATTGAGAATTTTTTTTTTTAATATACAGTAAATTAGTGTAAATAATCAGTGATACCATTATTTCAGGTTGATGCCGACGTACATGTCTGCCTGTCTTTCCATCTGTGTGTCTGTCTGTCTTTCTACCTCTCTGCATAAAAATCAAATGTGAATTATTAAATCATGCACGCAAAAAGAATAAATATATTTTGATCTGTCTATTCATTTTTGAAGGTTCAGTTTTCACAATCCACTTTCCTTTTTTTTTTTTTCTTTTGCACTTTTGTTTCTTTTTCTTGAGGATTTTGGCTGCTTGGGGCCGCTTTTGGCTGTCTACGTTTATTGGCTTTAAAAAAGCTCTAGATTGAAAAGTGCTAAATGTTGAGACATAATCTGGTGCAATGATCTTCTCATCATTTAGATTTCATTTACGGTCCAGGTGTAACTTCAGGGAAATACCTGTTTTGCAAAAGTTACATTAAAATGTCCAGCTAGTCTTGTGTGATGCTGAGACAAAACATGCAGACAGAATTTTTTCCGAGACTGGTTTCGAGTCCTCCAATATATGAGACGTAAAGAAATCATTGAAAGAGCGAGTTCTGACCAACGTACAGTCAAAACCTTTCGATCGGACTGCCTGCTTCTTGTCCAAAACCCTGGCCTACCAGGAACTCCTTAGATAGAAATAGCTAAGAGTGAGGGCGGAGCTGTACTGCGGATGTGGCAATGACTCTCAGCTGAGTTCCTGTAATGTGCAAGTGGTGCTTGGAGTCTTCTGTAAATATCAATCGGTTTTACACCTTCATTTAGGATTAATTTCATCTCAAGTTCCGGTTTGACTTGAACGCTCCCCATAATACTTTCTGCATCAACCTGGCAACCCAGTGAGGTCACCATACTATACTGTGTGTGTTCCATTCTTGTGTGTGTGTGTGTGTGTGTGTGTGTGTGTGTGTGTGTGTGTGTGTGTGTGTGTGTGTGTGTGTGTGTGAAGATGATTGCGAGAATAAGACTTACTGTGTGTGCTCTAGGCTCAGACTATCTCAGCCACCCCCTCTCTCCATGCATCATGCATCGGCAATAAACTACAGAAACGGGGAAACACTCGATAAGTCTCTTTTATATGGAAAATATAAGAGAATACATTTTCATCAACTGATTTACAAGTGAGACGGAACGCAAATCAATCATGAAGCTGTTTTTCTTTTTATTGTTGTTGGGGAGGGTGAGGGGAAGGAGGGGGGGTGGGGATGGGCGGGGGGATGGTTCATGAGCCCGCCAGTTATGAATCAGTCACTGACACAGAAACCTAACATTTTATAGAGGGATGTGATTTCTCTGCCTCTGCACACAAGATGTAGCAGCTTTAACTGGTACCACCTACATCACCGCACACTTCATTTACTACAAGGCAAAAAGGGTGGCACACCATTTGAAAATAATATATTGTGTGTGTGTGTGTGTGTGTGTGTGTGTGTGTGTGTGTGTGTGTGTGTGTGTGTGTGTGGTAAAATAAACCTTCCTAAATCCCTTGAAAGAAATGAACATGATTAGAAAACGTATTTGAACAGCTGGAGTAGAGCTCAGTGATGTAGCTATATGAAGTATTAAATGAAGGTGGATGTAAAGGATGTAAGAGGAGAAGATTAATACACTGTACTGTAGAGCAGGAATCAGGTAGTGAAAGCCTTTTTGCCCAATGACTCCAAATGCAAACATCTGTTTTCCTGTTAAATACTGTAGATGTCAAAACTAGCATATACGATACATAAACAACACCATGAAAACACAGTGCGGGAATTTCATAACGCAATTATATTCAGAAATTCAGTTCTTTTGTGTTTCTGTTTTTTCTTTTGTGCGCTAATGTGTTGCATTCGAAACCTCTAAATTAGTCCTGGTGCAACCTTTTGCTATTAGAAGTGATGTAATTAGTTGATCGGTGTCCACGTGCGATCTTGAAACAAGTCTGAAAAATTAAGACGTGGATATAAATACACAGCTGCAAACTCACTATATGGCTTTATCCCGTATACAGGGTCGCGGGGGGCCTAGAGCCTATCCCAGGTGACTTTGGGCACAAGGTGGGGTACACCCTGTAAGGGATGCTAATCCATCATAGGGCACACATGCAAACATACACACTCCAGTGAGGAAACCAGAGCACCTGGAGAAAACCCACCAAGCATGGTGAAGATGTGCAAACTCCATGCAAACTGACCCGAAGCGGGAATTGAACCAGGACCCTGGTGGGGCAAGGTGACAATGCTAACCACTAAGCCACCATGCTGCCAGTTTTTATTATATACTTTTTAATTTTGAAACCAGAGCACCTTTTTTTCGAGGCTGTCTGAAATTAAAAATGAGTACACAAGTAAATAATGTATTAGTACATTAAAATGGATCTTGGTAATTATAAAGTTTCCTGTTCTGCACACTGCCCAGGAACTTTGTCACCCAGGAATGTGAGTACAGTGTAAATAATTGGAGCCAAATTCCACAATCCTCATTCCATTAAAAAAAAAAGCATTCCATGTAAGTTCAACTGAGACTCGTATGGATCTTCCGCAGAACCACTGAGCTAAATAGAGTTGGTATATTATTAATTATATTACTAATTATTAATATTAATATTACAGTGGAACCTTGGATTACGAGCATAATTCGTTCTGGAAGCAAGCTCGTATTCCAAAAACACTCGTAAACCAAATCAAACCTTCCCATAAGAAATAATGAAAACTCAAATAATTCGTTCCACAGCCTAAAAAAATAAATACATAAAAATAATATATATATAAAGTAAAAATAAAACAAATTAACCTGCACTTTACCTTTTAAAAAAGTAAATAAAAAAAATGAACCAGCACCTTACCTTTGAAAAGAATCGCGACAGAGCAGAGTTTCTGTGTAGAGCAGAGTGTGTGTGTCGGTGTCAAAAAACTTAGCACTCGTAAACCAAGACATGCTCGTTTTTCAAGTCAAAATTAATTTAAAATCTTTGCTCGTCTTGCGGAACACTCGTAAACCAAGTTACTCGCAATCCGAGGTTCCACTGTATTATTATTACCACTATTGTCAGGCTGATTAGGAAGCTTGCTGATCTCGGAATCAACACCTTTCTATGCAGCTGGATACTGGATTTTCTGACCAACAAGCCATAGAATGTTAAATTCAATAACATTCTCTCGTCAACCATCATCCTGAACACTGGCATTCCACAAGGCTGTGTACTGAGCCCTTTCCTGTTTTCACTGTACACACATCACTGTAGCCCTATGTATGGTTTAATACCATAATTAAGTTTGCAGATGACACAACAGTGATTGGCCTCATCAATGACAACAATGAGACTTACTACGGGGCGTAGGTAAAGCACTTGGCCGAGTGGTGTGCTGACAATCACCTGCTCCTGAACACCATTAAGACCAAGGAGCTCATTGTGGACTTTAGAAGGAGAAGAGCCACTTCTTTGTCTACATCAACGGGACAATGGTCGAACGTGTTACAAACGTCAAGATCCTGGGGATACACATTTCTGAGGACTTACAGTAACTTGGTTCAGTAATACCTCCAGTCTCCTCAAGAAAGCTTCCCAGCGCCTCTTCTTCCTGAGATTACTGAGGAAGAATCTCCTTTCTAAGGACATTACGAACAATTTCTACCGTTGTGCAGTAGAGAGCATCCTAACCAGCTATATTACAGTTTTGGACGGTAACTGGTCTGTCTCGGACCGTAAATCCATCCAAAGGGTGGTGAAAACATTTCGTTGCCTTGTAACTATGTGCAATGACAATAAAGTTGAATCTAATCTAATTTATATTTTTTAATTATTAATTATACTATAATATTTATGTATGTACTATATAACGTGGTGTGACACGTTGTGGAAGTGTTTGTTGTTATTGTTTGTTTTTATTGTCTCATCTCATCATCGTCTAAACCACTTTATCCTGTATATAGGGTCACAGGGGGGCCTGGAGCCTATCCCAGGAGACGAGGCGGGACAAGGTGCCAATCCATCATCCACACACACACATACAGTACACACACTCTCACATTTATTCAAACACTACGGGCAATTTGGGCACGTCAGTTAGCCTACCCTGCATGTCTTTGGACTGGGTGATGAAACCAGAGTATGCAGAGGAAACCCACCAAGCACAGAGAGAACATGCAAGTAGACTCCAAACACATAGACTCCAAGCTGAGAATCAAACCCGGACCCTGGGGGTGCAAGGTGATCGTGCTAACCACTAAACCATTGTGTCGCCTCCAGGCTGGCTTGATTTGCCCAATCTTGATTTGACAAGAAGAACAGGCACAATTTCCAAGATCAAAGAGAAGAATTTCATCCACTATTGCAGTGAAGTACCGACCAGGGACATGAATACACCCCACAAATGCCTGCACATTAAAGTGACCAACAACCCAATAGCGTCCAGATTACAGGGACTGCCACTCATTACAGGTTATGCTTGCACAACCGCGTTTTAATCACTAATAAGAACTCATCTTGGCTTGCAAACAACACCAACCTGATGCCGCTGTAACCTACAGTACAGTAATTAACGGGCATTCGGCCGCTTTAACTTCCAGGTAACACGACGCCTCGTGCGCCGCTGCTGCAGAGCTCAATACCGTAGGTTTCATTTTCACTCTTCATTTATTTAGTCAAACCTTTAGACATTTATTTATGGCTACAGTATATTTTTATTTTGAACCTGTAGTATCATTTACATTAGACTTGTATCCTGTCGAAATATTGCTGACAGGTGTTATGAGCTGTGATGCTGCAGGTTCCGTAGGAGTCTGAACGGGAGGCTGGTGTGTAACGATCAGTAGTGCTGATTAACGTTGCCTACCTGACACCTATTTGCACGGTGTTGTTTTTTTTTAATGAGCTGTCTCGACGTCTCACACACCCTCTCTTGCGTTGCCCTGCATTCCGTTCCGCAGTGTGCTTTAAAACAGTACTCCCTAAAACTCTCCCTGTCGGCTAAGGGAAACTTCCCATTGCAAAACTCCTCCGTTCGGGACACCCTGTGACGTGACCGAGGCAGACATCACTTCCTCCATCTGGTTACCACGGTAACGTACCGCCAGCACCTCGGATACCTGCTACAGCTACTGTGGCCATTTAACACTGCTGAAATAAAATCCTGCAATAAAAACTGATACAGCATGTGCACTATTGAAATCTGGAAGCAAATTCCTTGTGTGTCTCAACATACTTGGCGAATAAAACCCGATTCTGATTCTGATTCCGGTTCTGGATAGCTTGCGAATGAAAGAGATTCATGCTACAGAGCTTTATGCTGTATACAGGGTCGTAGGGGGGGGGGGGGTGGAGAATATCCCAGGAGGCTGGAGGTACAGTACGAAACGGGGTACACCCTGGACAGGGTACGCAGAGAAGAATTTCATTCACACACAGGTCACACACATTTACACACTCATTCACACACTCTGGCCAATTTGGAACACCAATTAGAGTAATCTGCATGTTTATGGACCGCGTGTTTGCATGTTCTCTATTTGAGAGAGAACCTTGGTGGGTTTCCTTCAGGTGCTCAGGAGCAAATTTATCAATCCACTGTCTGAAGTTGACCGGAACAAAGTTTGTAGCGTTACTGTAGGTTAAAGCTAACATCTTCCTGCAACAAAGACGATGCCCTTCATTTAAAAACAATGACCCTGAATACAGGATTAAGCAGTATAGATGATGAGTGAGTAGATTGGTGGCTAAATATTAGGTAATTGTACAAAATGTACCTACTGTAATATAGATTACAGCAAGATTTTGAACCTAGTGGCATTTCATCTTATTACAACCAATGGGAAGGAGAGGACGGGGAAAAGTTTATATTTACGCCTTGAAGTTGTACTTCTTTCAACTCCAGCACGTTAAAATTCACTTTGAAAATATGAACTAATCCCAGTACAAATATTCAGTTCATCTTTTGTAATTAATATCTACGGTATTGCTGCAGGTGTTTGTTTACATTGAGCAAGTAGCGCATTAATAGCTTATTTTAAAATAGATAGATTATTAAATGACATCAACATTTTGATTTCACTTTTGGTGCAGGTTAAACCTAGGGCAGATGTCTGCAAAGTTCTGCAAAAGCTTCATTAAATTCTGTCCATTCTGGACAGGCAGACACACAGACAGACAGATAGACAGACAGACAGACATACAGACAGACAGCTAGACAGACAGACAGACATAAGGACAGACAGACAGACAGCTAGACAGACAGATAGACAGACAGCCAGACATAAGGACAGACAGACAGACAGACAGACAGACAACTAGACAGACAGACAGACAGACATAAACACAGACAGACATAAGGACAGACAGACAAACAGACAGATAGACAGACATACAGACAGACAGACATAAGGACAGACAGACAGACAGACAGACAGACATAAGGACAGACAGACAGATAGACAGACAGACATACACACACACAGACAGACAGACAGACAAACATACAGACAGACAGACAGACAGACAGAGACGTTTTTTCTGAGACTGGTTTCAGGTCCTCCAATGTATGTGCAAACATTAAGAAATCATTGAAAGAGCGAGTTCTGACCAATGTACAGTACAGACCAAAACTTTTATTCACATGGATAAAAACCGCTTCGCAGACATACTGTACCTCACATTCATGCAATCGTCCTTTGTAGTTTCATTCAGATAAACTGCAAGGGTGAGACCGAGCGCAAGGGTGAGAGTCACGGGATGTGTATGATGTTTGCCGTTCTCATGAGATTCTATAATATATCCAGTGAGCAACAGTATAATATATAACCCGGGGTCACCAGATCGACCAAATCCCTCACAAGCCGTCCTTAAAACCAGCTTGCTCTGAAGAAATGATGCATTCAACCAACCGCGGTTCGAAAAAATATTCTAAAAATACGTAACTTATAAATCTAAACTTGCAGGAACTTGATGTGTATCTTTGTGCTTTGACTTATATAAAGAATGTTTGGTTTGGTGTGTGTGTGTGTGTGTGTGTGTGTGTGTGTGTGTGTGTGTGTGTGTGTGTGTGTGTGTGTGTGTGTGAAAGAATAAGAATGACAGAACACACACACACACACACAGACACTACCTGAATTGAAGGTTTTTTTAGTTTTTTTTTTTTTTTACTTTACAATACACAGAGCATCGTTCCGTGTACTTTAAACACACACACACGTCTCAGCTTGCAATATGTCTGACATTTCTTTAACAGGATTAATAAAGTTTCACATCATTTGTAGTTGACATGGATGGATTATTTTGTTCAGTTACTGTATATCTGTAATGCCTTTGACAAAGACTTTAACACACGGAATGCTCTTTTAGACCATTTAGATAAATCAAAAATCACAGCCCAGCACTGTTGGACGTTTGATGACCGCTGAAATGACGTCCCGTCATGGTTGAAAAATAGTCCCGAAATGAAAGTTGAACAGACGTGTTTGGCGTTATCTGATTCACAACATCTGTCATAAACGGTCATGAATCATCCAAATTTTTGCACTTAGAGAAAAGTTAACAGCTATACAGTGGAACCTTGGATTACGAGCATAATTCGTTCCGGAAGTGGACTCATATTCCAAAACACTCGTAAACCAAATCATCATTTCCCATAAGAAATAATGAAAACTTAAATTAATCGTTCCACAGCCCCAAAAAAATAAATACATAAAAATAATTAATACAATCTATAAAATGAAAATAAAACAAATTAATATGCACTTTACCTTTAAAAAAAATACAAATAAATCTTTGGGGGGGGAGGTGAGAGAGTGACGCTCGGTGTCAAAATAAGAGTCGCATGTGTGAAGCATGATACTCGGCGCTCGTAAACTTATACTTGCTCGGTTTCCGAATAAAAAATTATTAAAAATCTTTGCTCGGTTTGCGGAACACTCGTAAACCACGTTACTCGCAATCCGAGGTTCCACTGTAATGCCGTCCAATCCAATCCACAGACGTCAAACCGATGTTTGCTGGGAGAGCTTAAAAGTATCCCAATTTTTAAAACTAACCGCACAAGATACATTTCCCACCTGTGGGAAATAACGCCTTACAATATCAACAAGTAGAAGCCATGGCGGTGTAAAAGAATGTCTGGTTAATGGAGGAGTAAAACTGATTGATATTTACAGATGATGTCCGGTAGGGTGATGAGACTCAATAAAACATTTGAATGACGCGATGGAACATTTTTAAAGAAGTCGTACGTCACTGAACGATGATGCTCACCGAGGTGTTTCAGACAAAACTCACGAGGAAAACATGCACACAATGGTGGAAATAGAACCCAGACCCTGGAGGTGCAAGGAGACGGTGCTAACCAGTACACCACCATGCCGCACTTCCTCATTTTTAAAATAGCTTTTTCTTGCCTCTCTATGAGCACTCAGTGAGTGAAACGTCTGATCTGTCTGTCTGTGTCTGAAACACAATCAAACAGGAACTCATCTAGGAGCCACATCCCCTGTTTAGGAGTTCCTGGGAGGCCAGGGTCTCAGACGTGAAGATCATGGCTCCGGCGTACTGAGAAAACTTTCTACCTTCATGGTATCCAAGGGCTAGTGAAACACTTGGATAAGAGCATCATTGCATAAAGAATTTTTTTCCCCTCTCATTCTGTTATTGTACAAAATAGAAAAAGTCCCTGTTTGACTTGAACACCCCTATTCTAACTTTCATTAGGATCTGATGGCACTCTGCACGTTCACTATATTCGACAGACTATTAGCACTATCCTAGTGTTTAAAATAGTCCACGATGCACAATCATAATCCAGAACAGGGGCCAGATCACCCACAGGCAAATCCATAATCATGTTTTAAGCACACAGCGCAGGGTTGAAACCAGAAATCAATAAAAACACAAGACAAGGGAACTAAAGAGAAAGAGACAAGAAGTCAAGGAAACTAGACCCTTAGAGAGGAGGACGAGGCTTACAGTATCCTCACCGAAACAGAAAGTTTCTTTAACAGAAAAAATAAAATAAAATTAAGAATAGTTGAATTCAGAGCTATATGTCGATTTAAAAATAAAACATTTTATGAAGATTAAAAAGTTAAATAATGTATTACATAAAGCATTACATAGGTAAATAATAAGCTAATAATAATCAGTTATGCATCCCGCTACAACAGTTCCAGAGGGCGTTAATGTTTTCACGTTTTTCCTCTTACCTGTCTGTAACAGTCCACACCGAGATCCTTAAATCGTAGGACAGCAATTTTCCTTTCATCTCTCTCTCTCTCTCTCTCTCTCTCTGAGTTCACACTATGGAGGCTGTTATGCAATAAGAAAGAAAGACTGTGGGCAGCTTCTCCAACATCTCAGCAATCAGGTTATTCAGCAATGCGGGGCAGCCTGATGGATAATTATCACGGCGCAAGTGCACGCTGTCAGGTTCCTGGATGAGTAGCCGAGGCCCGGTACAGGCGACGGTGCACATGGAGCGCTTACCACCAATTAAACTCCTACTTCATACTTCAGGATTTCACCTTCGCTCCAATTACTCTGACTGCGACGCTCTGTCACGACGGAGGAGCGATGCGATCTTAATAAGAAGGTGTGTTTAATATTGAAGCGGTATAGGGGAGGAACTGTTCGGTACTCGTTAGGTGCTGAAATAGAATGGGACAGAAAAAGTACTAGAAGTTTGCTATTCAATCAGTCAATTAATCAATCAATCAATCAATCGAGACAATAATCTTGCCCTTTTGAACAGCATGGTATAAGATTACATTCGACCAAGGCCTTGCTGAGGCACCTTTCTTTCTTTCTTTCTTTTTTTCTTTGCATGTTTCTTTAATTCTCTGCAAAGATGCCATGGACGTCTGTACAGGTAGGATGTAAAATTGTGCCTGAAAGGTTTGCCATTACTGCCCCCTTCAGACTGCCGGTAGTACAACACGAGTCAGGGAGAAGGATTTAAAGGAGACAAATTATGCAAAATTCACTTTTTGATCTTTTTTTTTTTGCACATGCAATAAAAAAAATAATAAGAAGAAGAAAAAACACCCGCAATTTTCTCACTCACTCACTCATTCGTCGTCTATACTTCTTAATCCTGTATCCAGGGTTGCGAGGGCATGGAGCCTATCCGAGAAGAGAGGCAGAAGCCTACTGTATCTCAGGAGACTTTGGAACTTAGTGGGCATGGAGCCAATCCCGGGAAACAAAGGACACGAGGCGGGGTACATCCCGGACAGGGTGCCAATCCATCACAGGGCTCACACGCACAATCATGCAGATACTACAGGCAATTTGGGAACATCAGTTAGCCTAATCTGTACGTCTTTGGACTGTGGGAGGAAACCCACCAAGCACGGGGAGAACATGCACACCGTGAAGGGAATAGAACCCAGACCCTGGAGATGCAAGGAGACAGTGCTAACCAGTACACCACTGTGCCACCCTTGTTCAATTTTCTCTTCTTTAAAATAGCTTTTTCTTGTCTTTCTCTTGGTGGCACAGTGGCTAGCACTTTAGCCTTGCACCTCCAGGTTCTGGGTTCGATCCTCACCTCGGGTCTGTAATGCAGTTTGCATGGAGTTTGCATGTTCTCCCTGTGCTTGGTGCGTTTCCTCCGACAGTCCAAAGACATGCAGGTTAGGCTAGTGTGTGAACGGGGTGTGCCCCGCCTCATGCCATAAGTCTCCTGGGATAGACTCCAGCCCCCCACGACCCTGTATGTAGGGTATAGACAGTGAGTGAGTGAATTTTTTCTTTTTTTAGCGGAGGAACTGAAGGAACATGAGGATGCTCCTTTGGGTTTCTGGACTTACAAGAAAAGTGATGTTGAAGGTTGTGATCCTCTGACTTCAGCTGAGTCATCTTTGCTGCTAGTTATATTTCTCAGTCGTCACCGGACCGGACGTGGGTGTTTGTGACTAGCAAGCTGTTTAGGCTGTAGGGCTTAAGTCAGATTTTCAGGGTTAAATCTGGCAGCTAGCTGAGCTCACTGTATTGGCAATGGCATCACTGCACCACAGGGGATATCTGAGTCAGGCGCTGCTTCCTCGCCACGATCAGCGGTGCACATAGCTGTTTGGCTTCCGAAGGTTCTGGCGGCGGATGCATGCGTGTAAATCTCGCAGCGACGCTCCTCCATCTTACCACTTCAGCTATTTTAGCAGACTGATCGGTAAACAGTGCAAAGCAGGCGTATTGTAGGCCTGCTATTCAGCTCGAGAAGTGAAAATCTGAAACGAGAAGACAACCCCAAGAGAGAGACGTACTGTATCCATCAGGGAGAACGAGAGATAAGTGGAGGGTTCAAAGAAAAAGCGAGTGTAATGGACACTGCTGCGTCCTGTAGCATGCTTGTAGTGCATAATTTTTTTTTTTTTAAATATCGCACTGAGTTACATACTGTGAGAAGAGATACGAGGACGCCATCCCTGTCGTCAGAACAGGGGACACCTGTAACTCAGAGTAACTCATGGGGATTGATATAAGCAGGATGCAGAATGGGAAAAATGCCAGCCGTCTTCATTGCAAATATTGCGTCATACATCACTGTCTGGCTGTGGATGTATGAGCACACAGACGGGACAGGAAGGTATCCAAGTGATGCCTTTCTATGTAAACTGAATTCACAAGATAAGGCAGGTTGACAGAAAATGTACTGTAGTAGACGAGCCAAAGGAGTCTGCATCTAATAAACAGTACTTACAGTTAATTTCTTTAATATAGTCAACTGCTCGCTCAGCATTTGGCACCAAGGCCAACATTTCGATTTCGGTTGTGAGAAATCGTCCTGTAGGCCGCGTTGCGGAAAACAACCTACGAGGAAAGCAGATTCTTTGGCGCAGAAAGGCAAGGAGACGTCGCAAGGTCTCAGGACATGAACGTGTTCGCATTTGCATTTACATTTGCATTATCCGACCATACCTGTGCCATGCCTGTTTTTAATACACTGAAGGGCTTCACGCACCCGGGAGTTACATAAGTGGCTATTAACGCTGATTAGAAATGCTTATTTTAGTCTTTTCTTTTAATAAATGATCAGTTTGACAGCAAAATGAGATAAATCCATTTTTGAACTGTTGAAAAAATAAAGCAAGACTGACATTGCAAACTGATAAAGAACATGCAGTATTGTGCGTGTCTTCTTTGAGTCACAAGGGTGTTAAAAAGCACAAATGCCAGACTACAGCATTTCAGCCGAATTGCTTTGGTTATACAAGTGTGATTGAAGCTATAACTCCATCTCATGATGAATCAGCCTGCGTGTGTGTCTGTGGTCATTTACGGATGCAATTTTATTTAGTAATAATATTTCGGTGGAGTTCTATTTTGAATATAATAGTACATAATCATAATGATAAGACTTGTATTGCAAAAGCATGCACTGAGTCAATCAAACAGGAAGCGGTGGCAGCAAATCGCATCAAGGGAAAACGCGATTGAGTTTTGTTGCACACAGAAGCGTTTGATGGACAAAAATAGCTGAAAAACCTGAATAAGCGACACAACAGCAACTTTACATTACAGCATCGTCAGCCTCCTCCGCTACCAGTTTAAGCTTAAGTTTAAGTTGCACGCAAATTGCTCGTGCGTACTGTATGTTACGTTTCGTGACGTTTCACTACAGCGCTTACACGACAGGATCCGACATAGCTTTCTTAACTACCGTATATAACATAGTGTTTGAAATTTTACATTACTCACACACTTATTATCGCTGGAGTGACGCCAATGACACTACAGATTTGTAAACCTTCTTCTCTTGGATTCAACGTTCTCCGAAGTCACTCCGGACACATTTAAACCTGGAAGTACCGTCGCTGCTCTGATCGTGTGGCAGAAAGTAGCAAAGCACATCGGCTTCGGTTTCGAAAATCAGGCTAATATAAGGTTATATAAAATTCAGTGTTTTGTTATAGAGATGTATTGGCACCCAGTCCTGTCCCCAACTCGTGCCTTAAGTCTCCCAGGATAGGCTCCAGGCCCCAAGCACCCCCCCCAACCTTAATAACTAAATACAGGATTATACAGGATTATGATAGTGAGTGAGTTTTGTCATAGACAACCTCGGACTGTATGTGAGGGAACAACAGGAAAAATGTAAAAAGTCCAATGTTGGCATTTAACACTTCTGCTTTCAAACTTGTCAAATGTTTTACACCTATTCAAACACAACGTTCACTTCCTTTTTAAGTTTGCCTCCTTAAAGTTCCTCATATACAGTACTGCATGCATGGTAAATGATGCGTCATTTTCAGGATTTTTTTGTTTGTTTGTTTGTTTGTTTGTTTATTTTTGTCCACGCACAGGGGCTGACAAGGGATTACATTCAAGTGGCTATTAACGCTGATTAGTAATGATTATTTTAGTCTTTTCTTTTAATAAATGATCAGTTTGACAGCAAAAAGAGACAAATCCATTTGTGCACTGTTGAAAAAAACAAAGCAAGAACGTATTGTGCGTGTTTAAAAAGCAGAAATGCCAAACTATTTCATCAAGATTGCTTTGGTTATAAAAAAAAAAAAGCGTTGGACAAAAGCAAAGCATTGGGCCGACCCATGCCGGGGCAGAAGCACACAATACACTAAAGGCATTCTGGAAACTCCATTCAACCAGCACCTCACATCTTTGGACTGGTGGAGGAAAGGGTACCGGAGTACATGGAAGACACCAACCAAGCGTGGGAAGAACATGGAAACTGCATGTGCAAAGATTTGAACTGCCAACACTGGAGGTACTAGGCGACATTGCCGAGCACTAAACCACCATATTGGAATGTGTAAAATCCAGATGTTCCATTAAACGCCCATACTGCTGTGTTGCCACACAAAAAAGAGGAAGAAACATAAGACACGAAGCTGCCTAGGATTAATTATTATGGGCACGTTTAACGGGTTAATATGTGAACATGCAACATACATTTTGGAGACGTCACTCACTCATTGTCTATACAGTACCACTTTATCCTGTATACAGGGTCACGGGGTGCTGGAGCCTATCGCAGGAGATTTAGGGCATACGGCGGGGTACAGCCGGGACGGGGTGCCAATCCGTCACAGGGCTTTGGACAACGGGAGGAAAGCCACCAAGCACAGGGAGAACATGCAAACTGGGAATTGAACCTAGAACCCGGAGGTGCAAGGTGACGGTGCTAACCGTTAAGCCAACGTGCCGCCGCATTTGAATCGTTCAAGATCTAAAACTCACATCACATCACCCACCGATGCTACCGTGAAAGGAACCGAGCTCTCCTGATAATGTTCCTGATGTAGCATATTTTATAACACTTGGCTAACGTCTCAAGAACTCTACTTCCATCACAGATAAAAAGAAATGTCTTTGGCCTGTGTTTAAATATAGGTTGACTGAGTGTTCTACTAGAAATGGTGTTATATAACAGTTTCTCACCGCACTGTCTTGTTCTGTTTTGTCTCTCTTTCAGCATCAATGGCATGATCAAGATTCTAAGAGAGAGAGAGAGAAAAAAAAAAAGACGCAGTCATGCAAGCTGATTAATCCGCCTGCTCAAAACAGTCCCCATTGATGTCCAGATGGTACCTCAGGAGACATTTATAATGCACTGAGAGTAAACAGCTCTTGCCTGAGCGACCCTCACTCAGGCCAGGAGATGATGAATAATCATCTATTAGCCTGGACGTGTCGTCCTGGACATCCCCGGCTACTGATCCCTCCAGCACTTAAACAATAATGAGACAACTCAGAGGGCACAGATGTGAAAGGAAGAAAAACATCAGACGTCTTCTTGATTCTTTGATGTATACAAGTAATGCAGAGGTCTTCATTTTTTTCAGCATGAGTAAAAAAAAAAATCGAATCACATGGCGGGTAGAATCTTGTTTAGGTGAAATCATCAACACCTAAAAAGCATGTGATATGGGCAGTGTTGGGGGACGTAATTTTACATTACAAAATTACTGTCATTAAAACGTAATCCGTTACATTACGGCGTTACTTTCTGATAACAGTAACTAGTTCGAGTACTTTTCCATTGCAGAAAATGAAAACTCCTTTGCGCTTCCTCATGCATGTTGTTTTAGTCAAGACCTTTACTAATACCCCTATCTCACCTATGCGGTTTCGCGCGGTGGCCGTAAGTAAGCATTACAGCATGCAATTACAGATCACTAAATATGTGAGGCTTCAAGAATTGTACAAGAATTATTATATATATATATATTATTATTTTTTTTTGGATTTTTCCCCGATTTTCTCCCTAATTTAGTCGTGTCCAATTCCTCCCCGTCACTAGGGGGCTCCACATTAAGGCTACTACTACCACTCAGCCAGGAGGGCCGAAGACTATCACGTGGTTCCTCCGAACCACGTGACGCCAGCCGACCGCATCTTTTCGAACTGCTCGCTCGCGCACCGTTGGGGGCGGCGTAACACACTCGGAGGACAGCGCTATCCGCTCCCTCTGTTGCGCGAGCTCAGAGACGCCCCTGATTGGCTGTAGAGCCGTGATTAATGTGGGAGCACTAAGTACCTCTCATCCCTCCCCTCTGAGAGAGCTCGGCCAATCAGCTCTCTCTAGACCTCCGGCTGCGAGAGGTTACAGCACCACCCGGGATTCGAACTAGCGATCTCCGGATGATAGGGCGAGCGCTTTAACCACTGCGCCACTCGGAGGCCCTAAATTATTATATATATTTTTAAGAACATGTTTTTGCCCGCTCTTTCCTCATGTCTTCATAGGAAGCCGATACAAAGCATAAAAGGGAAGCCAGGAAAGGTACGGCTCTCGCAAGTCGCAGTTAAAGAAATGGAAAAGCTTTCATTTTATCTGTTTTTTATGACCTTCTTACAACAGTTTGAAGAGCAAGGCTGTGGGTTTCTGGGTTTCTGATCAGAAAGTCAAGGGTTCAAGCCCCAGTACCGCTAGTCGCCACTGTTGAGCCTTGAAGCAAGTCCATTAACCCTCCCTGCTCCAGGAGGCGCTGTAGCCTTAGGTGAGGTACATGTGACAAATAATTGAATTATTATTATTATTATTATTATTTACTGAAGAATAAAAAGAAAGATGCGATGTTCGGCAACAGGTTTGACAGGAAGTCCACACAGGACATTGGGAATAAATGATGCACGTTTGATCATTCTCAGGTCTAAGGATCTTATTGTATATGTCACCAGTATGGAGAATATATAAGTTCAAGTCAAACCAGGACTTGTAGTAAAATTTCTTGTGAATGTCTGATCGTAGATGAATAACCAGTTGAGAACTTGAAGTGGGCAAACATCTGTTTGTGGGGACTGCACACAGAATCCACACCAACACCACGTGTACATTACAGGGACTCGGCTGGGTAGTTATTGGACCTCGCTCCAAAGCCAATTCCACATGTTTGGGCCATTAAAGGAGTTCCTGGGAGGCCGGCGTTTCAGATTTGAAAGGTACAGTATGGAATCACTGGGTACATTAGTGTAGCAGGGGATTATATAGAGAAATGAAGGAAGTTCTTCTGCGCAATCAAAAGTCCCGGTTTGACTTGAACACCTTGATTTGTACCTTATATCAAATATTAAAGTATTAAAATAAAGAAAAGTTGATGTGACCGGGAAAAGCCTTTGAGGATCCATTCATGTGCATCTGATTCGGTTCCCCAGGAGGAAATCAGCCCATACCGAGTGCTTCCACAGCTGCCTCCTGCCTGCTGAGAGCTACAGCACGGCTACACACCGCTCTCTGCTCGGTGCTGTTACAGATCATTTGAGGACATGCCCGTGCGCGCGGGTGTGTATGTGTGTGTGTGTGTGTGTGTGTGTGTGTGCACAATGGCCTTGTCTCTCAAGTCAGTGATGCACTAATGATTTTGCGTGTCAGGTCACCTACCTGTGAAAGTGTGTGCAAATGTGTGCTCAGGTGTCTGTGTGTGTACGTGTTCATCCTAAACACACTGTCTGTACCTTACCTGCTGTCTGTCTGAGAAACCACTGCAAGCAGAAAAACATTCCCTCTCTCTCTCTCTCTCTCTCTCTCTCTCACACACACATTCTCTTCACTGGCTCCCGCAGTCCCAACGCCCTGTCACCAGCCATCCTGTCACAGCTCAGCGCGCATGTGTGTGTGTGTGTGTGAGAGACAGAACACAGGGTCTTGCTCAGTATGTATTAATAGTGGTAAAAGACCAAGTCATTAAGTCTCCCCTTATTCCTTCCTTCCGTCCTTCTGTCTCTCTCTCTCTCTCTCTCTTTCTCTGAAGGGACTGGATTTAATGGGCTTACACTTCCACTCCATTAGCCAAACACTGTCTTAGGAGCTACTGTGCTTGTGCATGTGTGTGTGTGTGTGTGTGTGTGTGTGTGTGCGTGTGCATGTGTGTATATCTCAGCCGCCGCTGTCACCACTCATTTTGTCGCCGTTTCCTCTGCAGTCCAGCCAGACTTGATCAGATTAAATTGAACCAAGAGGACAGCTGATGTTGAATGGTGCAATCCTGATCCCTAACTGCATTCATATTGCAAATCAGAGCTTATGAAGTCATGAATGGCTATTATAAATCTCTATTATATTCGCAACCACCACAATTCCTGCCTGCCTCCTGAGCCAAATCTGTCACTGCGTATTCGCTTTCGGCTCACTCTTTTCTTCTGCTCGGTTGGCGTCTTCTGCTTTTTAAATTCCTCTTCTATTATTTTCCGAGAATATCTTTAAAAAAAAAAAAAAGAAAAGAAGATTTTACCAAGCAGCGTATTATTACATGCGTCAACAAATTCGGGACTGTTTACAAACCCATAGAAGGGTTGAGTGAGTTTGGTCACTTTATTCCAGGAGACTTAGGGCATGAGGCGGGGTACACCCTGGACACGGTGCCAAACCATCGCAGGGCACAGACACATACTCACTACGGCCAATTTGGAAACACCAATTAACCTAATCTGTATATCTTTGGACTGTGGGAGGAAACCGGAACACCCGGAGGAAACCCACCAAGCACGAGGAGAACATGCATAAACTCCATGTACACAGAGATGGGGAATCGAATCTGGACCCCTGGAGGTGCAAGGCGAATAGGGGGGTGCCTTAGTAGTGCCTTAGACAATACACGGCTTAGTAGTTAGCATTGTTACCTTGCACCTCCAGGGTCTGTGTTCGATTCCCGTCTCTGTGTGCATGGAGTTTGCATGGTCTCCTCGTGCTTCATGGGTTTCTTTTAGGTACTCCGGTTTCCTCCCACAGTCCAAAGACCTGCAGATTAGGCTAATTGGCATTCCCAAATTGCCCGGTGTGTGTGAATGAGTGTACTGTATATGTGTGTGTGCCCTGTCCAGGGTGTACCAAGCCTCCTGGGATAGACTCCAGGTCCCCGTGACCCTGAATACAGGATAAAGCGGTATAGACAGCGAGGCAGTATACAGTAAGAGCGACTGGCCTCTAAGGTCCCTAGTTGGACTACAGAGATTCCCAGATGGACTAATATGAATGATGTGACCCAATATGACGCAAAGTTACCCCAGAGTGTTTTGCTTCCCCATACCACAGCAATGTGTCATCTGTTACAATTAAAACAAAAGAATACCATATCACACTTCTTTGAATCATTTTATATTTACAGTTACTGCTATGGAACATCTGGAACAGCACGTCAGTTCCTGTTAGCACTTACAGTGAGAAACAGACATACAGTGCAATCTGGAAGCTAATTCATGTGTGCAAATGAATTCTTCTGCTCCCAGAACTACTCTTACACAGTCTGAGTCCTGGAATATTCCTGTTCCATCAGGGAAGAAACGCTTCATCTATGTGATAACCTGGTCATTTAGTACCTTCAGGTCATCAGCTGACTTCATTGTATAGGCTGCACAACATTCCTGAGCCTAAACCCAGAGGTGAAAGACTACTGTAAGGAGGGCAGGTGTAACTCAGTAGTTAATGCATCGGACTAGAGCTTGGAAGGTTCCGGGTTTGAACCCCAGCATCCTTAACCAAGGCCCTTAACCCTCAACTGCTCTGATGGACAACGAGATAAGGGTGTCTACTTAATGTCATATAAATATTTCATTTACTGTCCTTAAGTTTATTTATCTGTACTTTACTTTTTCCACTTTTTACTTTTACTCCACTACATTCTACAGAAAGTACAATACTGTACCCAACATACTGTACAAACCAGTTTCGTTCCTAAAGTCCAATTTGTTCGTAAGTCCAACAGTCATTGTCTAGGTACTAGGATGCTAACACAATCGGCTATAAACAGTATAAAACGAACATGTTCCATGATCTTGTGCTTGTTCTTAAGATGAATGATGTTAAAAGATCGAGCGATGTCTGCCATCTTTTCCCCTCGCTCCATTCTCTCACATATTCTCACTTTCGTCTCCATCGTTATTGCTTGGCGCTTCTTAGCAGTACCCGCTTCATCGCTGCTGCTTTTAAGCTCGCTTCCGGACATCCTGGGATGCATGCTACATGCACGTGACTATGTATGCTGGACATGTGATCTAACTTCCGCTCAAACGCATGTTCGTAACTTCGAAAGTTTGTAACTTGAATGCTGCACCTGTACTTTCTACTTCACTACAACAAACATTGTCTGGATCCCTAAGTCCCCAACATACAAACAAAAGTTCTGTTCCTAGAGTCCAGTTTGTTTGTAAGCCCAACAAACATTTGTTTAGGTACTAAGATACTAAAACAATTGGTCATAAACAGTATAAAACTAACATGTTCCATGAGCTTGTGCTTGTTCTTAAGAATCGTGCTATTCTGTACTTTCTATTTCACTATATTTGTGCTTGGTATTGCATTATATACCCAGAGTAGTGTTATACTGTATAACCAGATCCATTGCATGATTTGGCTACCATCCGTGAAATGCTTAAAAAAAATGGCCTCCGAGTGGCGCAGTGGTAAAAGCGCTCGCCCTATCATCCGGAGATCGCGAGTTCGATGCTGTAACCTCTCGCAGCCGGAGGTCTAGAGAGAGCTCTTCGGCCGAGCTCAGAAGGGAGGGATGAGAGGTACTTAGTGCTCCCACATTAATCATGGCTCAACAGCCAATCAGGGGCGTCTGTGAGCTCACGCAAGCGGAAGGAGCGGATAGCGCTGTCCTCCGAGTGTGTTACGCCGCCACCAACGGTGCGCGAGCGAGCAGTCCGAAAAGATGCGGTCGGCTGGCGTCACGTGGTTCGGAGGAAACGTGTGCTAGTCTTCGGCCCTCCCGGCTGAGTGGTAGTAGTAGCTTGATGTGGAGCCCCCTAGTGACGGGGAGGAATTGGACACGATTAAATGAATTAGGGAGAAAATCGGGGGGTGGAATAGAAAGATGCTTGGAAATAACGATAAACCTAATGGTGTTAAACTGAACTGAACTGCTGTTCTGCAAAATGACTTCTGACCAGTTTATGAGTTTTATGGCAGAGTCATATTCAACATTCTAGGCTTTCTACCTATTTTTAGGCCCAGCTTGTTAATGTATGTATGTATTTATTTATTTATTTATTTAGACCCTCACACAGTATGGCTCCAGTTGCACTCAGCTCATGCTGTTAGCATGCTTTAACTGACTTGTCGTTAAGGTTTGAGATTGACAGTTATTTCCTATTTTTAGCTACCGCTAGACGCCCGGTCAATAGTACGACTGTGAGACCGATTATGATTCGATAATCAGATCGAATGTCTGTCAGCAGTGGAACAGCCGAGTGATCGTTCTCTTATTACAGTGGTGTGTGTGTGTGAAGATACAGAGTACAAAACGAGGGGGAAATGGGCCTCTTCACAAGACTTCACAAGTCTGGTTTATAATGTGCAACACACACACACACACACACACACACACACACACACACATCGACACACAATCAAATTCAGAAAGCATGCTTCAGGAGCGCGGTGTAGTCATGACCGTGTGGATAGAGGAGTAATGGTGTTCCGGGAACATGTGATAGACGGCATCTGCGTTCAGCTGTACTGCACTGAGTCACTTCTCGCTGAAGCCACCCAAACATCCAGTCATCATCACAGACGAACAGAGAGAAAGAAAGAGAGAGAGAGAGAGAGAGAGAAGGAGGAACAGAGGCGGTTATGATTAAAAAGTGAAAAGAAACTGCAGCGATGCAGAACAAAGACATTGGTGCTACTTTGAGTCACGGCTTCCTGGAAAACCAGTTCCATGATCAATTACACACGAAGAAATCAAAGGAATTAAAGCTCCTCTAATCCCTGCTTAAAAAGATGCCACTAGAGACTCGCGCACTAGCGTTTCATGTGCGTGTGTTAAAAAGCCATCAAGTACACAAATGATAGCAATGCACCTTGTTTTTATGGTCAACTTCTTCCACATTACAGGCTTCCCCTGAGATGTCATTTATTCTTCCTACCGCAGCAATGTGTCAGGGTCGCGGCCGATCCAAAGCCTGTCCGTGAACACTGCGCTCGGGGCAGGGACACACCCTGGACACACAAACATGCATTTGCATGTAGGTACAACTAGGCATAATCCCGCTACTGACATGTTTTTTTGTACAAGGAAAATGGAGAACCCAGAGTAAACACAACAAGAACACGAGGAGAACACCTGAACTGGTAGTAACACAAGCTCTGGATCCAAAAAAATCAACCTGGAGCTTTGAGGTGTGTATCGCAATGAAAAAGCATAATCAGCCTTACAAAGTAGGCGGCCCGGTGGTGTAGTGAGTAGCATTGTCGCCTTGCACCGCCAGGGTCCGGGTTCGATTCCCGTCTCGGGTCTGTGTGCATGGAGTTTGCATGTTCTCCCCGTGCTTGGTGGGTTTCACCTGGGTACTCCGGTTTCCTCCCACAGTCCAAAGACATGTAGGTTAGTTTAATTGCCGTTCCCAAATTGGCCGTAGTAGTGTGTGTATGCGCACTGTGATGGATTGGCACCCCTTCCAGGGTGTACCCCTAAGTCTCCTGGGATAGGCTCCAGGCCCCCGTGACCCTGAATACAGGATTATGCGGTATAGACGATGAGTGAGTGAGCGAGCATTACAAAGTTACTCACTCACTCATTGTCTATAATGCTTTGTCCTGTATACAGGGTCACGGGAGGCTATCCCAGGAAGGTGTGCCAATCCATCACAGGGCACACACTCACACGCGACGAGCAATTTAGGAATGAATTTGAGTTTTATCTGCATGTCTTTGGACTGTGGGAGGAAACCGGAGTACTCAGAGGAAACCCATCAAGCACGGGGAGAGCATGCGACCTCCATGCACACAGACCCGAGACAGGAATCGAACCCGGACCCTGAAGGTGCAAGGCTACAGTGCTAAACGTATTCCTATTGATTGAACAACACGATTTGAAAAACACAGAAGCAAAAAACGACAAGTGAATTATTCAGACCGATTTAAAATGTTTTACGCAATTAGGCTTAATCGTTTTTTACGCACTATTTAATGTTAAATAAAAGCTCAAATAAATTCAAACACAACCCCAGAACTAAACCGTACATGACGAAGATGAACGACACCATTAACCAAAATTAACCAGACCATAAGACACACATATGGGATGTTTATTTTTTTTTTGTGATAGATATCTTATTTATTCGTTCATAATTATGAATCGATTTAGCATGAATCGTCTTTCGTCTTTCAGGACATAATGACGCATATACGTTAACAGCCTCGGAGTCATACATGAATATTCATTAATAATCTTAATAGTTAAGCATCTTATTATCGCACTGCATTTACAAAGCGAGTAGGAAAACCTTTTTGCCCCATGTTTCTACAACAGCCTAAAGTTTGGGTTGAGCTGCATTACATTAAAGATCTTTATTAACACTGCAAGTCTAGTTAAGTTACACAGTACGAAGAATATAATATTAGATTAACAGATACACGTCCATCACCCTAGCTACTGTAAATACATAATGCATTGGTCCTGTATCGCTGATAGACCTGATCATCTGGATTTTCAACTATTTGTTTTTTTTAGGCTGCTTTTACATTAGGCTCAGCATAATTAATCTTGAGTCCACTCTCCAGTACAGCAGGTGGCAGTAGGCGTCTAGTTGGTTTGCCAACCCCCATAAACACAAAGCAAAGAAGAAGAGTACAAGGAAGCCAGTCTTTGTTCTAAGACTAATATTACTAATATTTACAAGACCCTCTCGCTTGCTGTCCTACTTTATCTGTACCTACGTCCGTGTAGAAAATACACACCCCAAACATGCTTTCCACCATATCCCTGAGACAGATGTTACATGTGCACAAGTGAGCAATTTGACTCACCCTTATTCCATCCATCCATCTACTGTATATAGCTAATGTATGCTTTGTGTGTGTGTGCGTGTGTGTGTGTTTTCAAGGTTGACCGTTTTTGTTCTTTGCATCGTTTTTGTTATTTGCAATTTCAGTGCACTTGTTGCCATGACAAATAAAAGAATATAATATATCTTCAACCGCTTCCCTGCTGAAAAATCCAGCATAGACCAGCATGATTTATATGAAGCCTTACCACCAGCATTGGTCTTGCTGGTTAGTGCTGGTCTGGTGCTGGTTTAGCTGGTGAAGCATCAGTATAAGTCACCAGCACCAGCATCATGGCACTATAAGGCTGGTCACCAGCATACCAGCACCAAAACACAACATACGCTGGTATAATTGCTGGTCAAACTGGTCACCAGCTATGCTGGTCTATGCTGTTTTTTTTAATCCAAAATCGAGTCGCAGGGGATGCAGTTCCAGCAGGAAACCCCGAACTTCCCTTTACCCGGCCACCTCAGCTAACTCTGACTGCGGGATCTTGATCTAATAATTCATTCGAAAGTTCAGCTGAGACTCATGTGTGGCTTCTGCAGTCCCACTGTGCTAACTCGAATTCCAAGGTTACGATGTCATGAACTATTTTCTTTCATAGGAACTAGACATTTAGTTAATTTAATAAATTATTTGCTTAAACTAATAATTCACTCATTCATCTTCTATACCGCTTATCCTGTATACAGGGTCACGGATGACCTGGACCCAATCCCTGGACGGTGTGCCAATCCATCGCAGGGCACAGACACTCACACACAATTTGGCCTTTGGACTGTGGGAAGAAACTGGAATACCTGGAGGAAAGCCACCAAGCATGGGGAGAACATGCAAACTCCATGGACACTGACCTCTGGCGGGAATCGAACCTTGTGTTCAAGGTTGTCCGTGGAGGTGCAAGGCCAAACTAATAATTATCATTCATAAATATTTCCTCACATCTTTTCAACTTTTAACGACCGTTGTTAAAAGCGCTATATAAATTAAAAAAAATGTATTAGATTGAACAATAAAGTGTCATACGTTAATGTATCATTATGGAATCAGTGCTAAAATCATCACTAATACATCAGTTGCTAAAGCATGTCTGCTTGCGAAAGCTTATTTGGACTAACAAAAGAAAACCGCATTGAACAGGCTTTGAGTGCGACTAAACCAGGGCGAGGAAAGTTGCTTCGACTTTCCAGTACGCGGGCTACTCATATACCTGCTGACATTTCATACGCACATAAGGACTTTAGCAGAGAGTCAAACAAACCCTACAGGCTCCATATATTTTTAACGCGAAACCTTGAGTTATTCCGATTTTCTCCGACAGGAATTTCAGTGTGTGTCCAGGACATCAGCCCATGAGGTTTACAGTGCAGTAGACTTGCAACACACTGATTTGCAAGGCAAATGATGATGAAATGAGCTCTGCTTGCCTGAAGCCATTTTCACAAGCCACAGCGGCGTTACAACTTATGAATGTATTCTTTATACTCCGTGTGTGGGGGGGGAAAAGACCGAGCTGAAGAGTAAGAAGGAATGTCTCAGTTGGACAAAGACACACTTCACAACTCGACCCAAAGCTTAAATGTTGAAGAAGCAACCATTAAGCCTACTCAGTAGTGTCACACACACACACACACACACACACACACATATCATTTATTGTGCTCTTTTATGATGAGCTTCCAGTGGGACTTTCCCAGAGAGCCTTTTGTCTTGATAGTTGAGACAAGTTTATTGTCTGGCTATCCCCTAGCCGGTGACTTCATATACGTTAGCACCAAATTTATTAGCCTGCCTCGTTCTTGTGTGTGTGTTGAAACTGGATTAATTAAATTGCTAACGCTAAGTTGTGGTACAAAGTTAAATCCTTAACTCAGTGTAGCTTGTCGCTACATAACTACCAATGAGAAAAACAGTATGTGGGAAATCGTGAGTATTTTGGTAATGTTCTCTCATATTACACCTTCGTGATCAATCAATGTTTACGATGCTTGTGATGAAGTCACGTAATCAACACTAAAATACACACATCATAGTGTGAGTTCTTCCCTTTATTGTAATGAATTTCCCCTTTCCTGGTACAAACTGAAACGCATGAGTCAAAAATTCAGTTCTAATGTGTCACCACTTCCATTCTTTCCAATCCCATGTTACCCATCTGACCTGACAGGATGGGGCAAGTAAGATATGGAAATTAAACTAATCTATGGAGAACGCACTGATCAGCTGATGAGCACCAAAATGATTCGAAGACTATGAATGAGAATTACTGTGAGCTACAGTATAATGGATGACAAAATACTGTATATGTTTCCCTGTTGAAAAAAATCCCCTTCACAACAGCTGGCCACAGTGTTCCAGCGTGCATCCGTATCAAAGTCAACAATCAAAAGAATACTTCATCACAGTAAATACAAATAGAAATACCACAACATGTCAACCACTGGTAAGCCTGAAAAACAGATTTTGGTTTGGAAACCGTGATAAAGCCAAAGAAAAAAACTTATACCATAATGATGGGAAGTTAGAACTATGGAGAAAGAAAGGAACTTCTCATGACCCTAATCTTATTGCACGGGCATGTATGACGGCCAATGGAACTGGTTCCCTTAAAATGTACAGTACAGGGCTATACACCGATCAGTACATCGAACATTAAAACCACCCAAGGTTTAGGTTCTCCTTGTGCCACCAAGGCAACTCTGGCCCATAGGATCATGATTTCACAAGTCATCAGTGGGTGCCCCATGGTGTCGGCACCAGGACGTTGGCAACGGATCCTTTTGGTCCTGGTGATTGCAGGCTGGGGCCTCAATGGATCGGACTTGTTCTTCTGGCGCATTCCGTGGACGCTCTGAGATCTGAGAAATTTGGAGGATGGCCTAGGCCTCCTGCACTGTGGGCTGTGTTGTTAAGGGGATTCCGGTGCCTTTCTATCATGGGCAGCAGTGACTTTTTTTTGGCAGTTTGGCTCCATTGGCTGTTCAGACGGGCTGGCGTTTGATCCCTGTGTGCATGGGTGAGCCTTGTCCACGACCCTGTCACCCGTGTCCTGGTACAGTATATCATTGGTGATCGAAGTTGTTTGGCTCACTTGGCGCTGGGAGTGATGTCGAGCTAATCGATGGATATTGTAATCAGATTATATCAAAATTCTTAAAAACTCACTGGATGGGTCACTTGCTGAAAAGACACAAAGTCAACCAGCAACAACAACCAGCAGGAACTGAAGACATTACCATGGAAGAAACCCTGTATCTGGTGCTGTCCATGGCTGAAACTGGATTAATTAAATTGCTAACGCTAAGTTGTGGTACAAAGTTAAATCCTTAACTCAGTGTAGCTTGTCGCTACATAACTACCAATGAGAAAAACAGTATGTGGGAAATCGTGAGTATTTTGGTAATGTTCTCTCATATTACACCTTCGTGATCAATCAATGTTTACGATGCTTGTGATGAAGTCACGTAATCAACACTAAAATACACACATCATAGTGTGAGTTCTTCCCTTTATTGTAATGAATTTCCCCTTTCCTGGTACAAACTGAAACGCATGAGTCAAAAATTCAGTTCTAATGTGTCACCACTTCCATTCTTTCCAATCCCATGTTACCCATCTGACCTGACAGGATGGGGCAAGTAAGATATGGAAATTAAACTAATCTATGGAGAACGCACTGATCAGCTGATGAGCACCAAAATGATTCGAAGACTATGAATGAGAATTACTGTGAGCTACAGTATAATGGATGACAAAATACTGTATATGTAAAAAAGTGCTGTCCATGGCTTTCAGCCTTTTGGCAGTCATCACCTGAAAATGCTTTGAAACCAATTAATAATTAAAATTTTAATTAGTTTGTGGTTGTTATCCATCTAGATTACTATATGCTCCAAATTTCTTCATCCATCTATTGAAACACTGCAGTAGGTGTTACATAGACTAGTCAACTATCACACATTCTCCTCTACTGCTGGCAATATGAGGAGCGGTTAAAAAAAAACCAAGACAGATGGTAAAAAAAAATGCATAGATTTCTAAAGAAAAAAAAAATTCGGACTATTTAAAGAACAATTCTATGCCTAGGTGAGTTTGCATAAAAAAAAAAAAACGGGGTTTGTTCGAATAGGACGCCATCACTCGCCACCATACACACATTAACACTCTTATTCAATCCACCTGTGAGCATGTTTTTGAGATGTTAATGGAAAAGTGGTGAACCCAGAGGGAACCCTCACCGCCGTAAGGAGAACATACTTCTGACTTGAACGTGCACAGCAACCCAAGCTCACGATCAAACCAGGGACCCTGGAGCTGTTCTGCTGCACCACAATGTCACCCTGAAGGATCTCCAAGCCACAACACATAAACACTGATTCTTTTCCAAATGTCATATTAGTCATTAAAATGGTTTATTACAGTCCCAGTGTACTGCAGGCAGAAATAATCGAAAACAGCATTCGCAGTTAAAATGCAAGAACAAAGAAAAATCATAATGATTGATTTATCTGTTTGTATAAATTTTCCATTTATATCTTTCCTTCTGGCACAGAAGCTGTTATGCGTTACTGTTCGAACGCTATATAGAGGGGAATGTTAAATGTGTACATGAACAGCTTTTCTTGCGATATTTTACATGATCAGAGAGGTGTGATACTCTACAGCTTGCTTACCATCGTGAATTGTGATCATTTTCCGTTCACTGAAGCATGTCTAATCACTTACTGTCTCACTGTCTTCATTCCGCTATCAGAATATTTTCTTATTGTATTTATTTCTTTATTTTCCCATGATTTAATGCATAAATTGATACAGTGCCGCTGCATTTTTTTATGACATTTCCTTGCATATTTGTCACACTTTAATTATTCAGATCAAACTAATTTTGAGATAAAAATGGGGACTCCAAAATGGTTTGGCTTTGGACAGCTTTTTTCTCCTAATAAATGAAATCATCATTTAACATCTGCATTTTGTATTTACTCGGTCAATCTTTGTGTAATCAAATTTGTTGGATGATCTAAATCATTTAAGTGTAATAGATATGAAAATAAATAAATGAATAAATAAATAAAATCAGGGAGGGGCAAATACTTTTCCATGGCATTATATTTACTGTTACTCAACTGATAACCCAACCTCAATGCAAGTCAGGTTAAAAATTCAAAAATATTTTTAAAAGAAATAAAAAGAAATACATAAAATAAATTTTTTTTACAGTGTGGCTTACACTGTCGCTCTGCACCTCCAGGGTCCGGGTTCGATTCCCACCTCTATGCGCATGGATTTTGCATGTTCTCCCCGGTTTCCTCCCACAGTCCAAAGACATGCAAGTTAGGATACTTGCCATTCCCCAAATTGCCCGTAGTGTGTGAATGAGCCTGTGAGTGCCACCTCGTCCAGGGTGTACCCAACCTCGTGCCCTAAGTCTCCTGGGATACGTAGGTTCCAGGCCCCATGCGACCCGGTATACAGGTTAAAGCTGTATAGACAGAGAGTGTGTGACTGAGTGAGAATCTTAAAAAATGAAAAAGTCTATTTGCCTGCAATGATTAGCCAATTATTAGGATTGTTAAAGCGCTACCAGGCTACAAAACCATTCCGCCCTAATTAACCCATTGAGCTACTGTATAATTAACTTGGCGATATTGGCAGGATGCTCACTGATTGAATACAAAAGTGGGTCTGGATCACTTACTTACCTGCAGCAACACCGCACATCCAGTCTCATTAGGAATTTAGCTCTTGCTATTTAATCTCATGAAGTCGAGATGCCATGAAAGTCGTCGTTAATGCAAAATGGTCACAAATCAGCCACAGATTTCAGACACGATCCATTAATTAATCAGGTGGTATTTGCTCTGTCACAGTGTGTTGTGTTGTTTAATTCTGGACAATTCACAATTCCCAGAGGGGAAAAAAAAAGCTGTTTAAAGAAAAAAAAAAAAAAAGATTTCAGTGTAGTTCTGGATGAAGCAGCTAATTTTATCCTAATGTCATCACAACATACTCAGCATACATTCTCGGGTTCTTTTTCTCTTATGGAACCCTAAAGGTTACTGCAGTAAAAGCCAAGCGCTAAACTGTTCCTATTCTCACTGGTTAATCTGAACAGAATACTCAGAACTTTTACAACATTTTACTGGAGAAAGAAGTCACAGATCCATCCACATTTCAGTTTTAGTGTAACAACACTAAATAAGGCTGGTAGTAGTACAGTATTTCCAGCTTCTCTTCGGTTAGATCTAGTGCAATGTCTAGGAGATCATTCTCTCATTGCAACAGAAAACTATTTCACTCTTTCAACCCCAATTTTTTAAATGGATTTTTATCACTAAGGTTAAAATTCTAAAAAAAAAAAAAAAAAAGTCTGCAAAAACGGAACAACCAGCTTCCCTATTTCGTTCATATCAGAGACCACAAGGGTAATATATTCTCTTATTCTCTCTGTCTTTCTCTAACCTCCTATCACTCCCGCACGGAGAATTCAGTAGGAGATCAATTAGCAGCTCACGGGCCATTGCACTCCATATCCTCTAACCTTCCTCTATTGGCTGGCTGACACTTAACTTCAAGAGGAGATACTGTGCAGCCCTAAAATAGACTGAAATGTGCAAACTGGAGATAAAAAACAATGGCAATGTTCGAGCGGACGGTCAACGTAATGCGCCGGTGTTCAACTGTATTTTGATCTAATTAATTCCAACAAAATTCCTTGGTTACGGAGGTATAAGCAATAGACGCAGCTAACAAGATTCAGAGGCACTTATTGTTTAACCACTAATGGTATATACTGTCGCTATGAATTAATTATTATTATTATTATTATTATTATTTTCATTGTGTTGCATAGCGATGCTTCATGTTAACACTTTTATCTAACACCATGGCCTTGGAACAGACTGAATTGTTCCCCGAGGGGTGTTCAAGTCAAACCAGGACTTTTGATTTTTTGGATGCAGAATAACGGAGCACAGTTATGAGAGTAATAACTTCCTTTATTTCCCCTGCTACACTAATGCACTTATCCCAGTGTTTCACCAATGCTTGGATACCACTAAGGTAGAAAGTTTTCACATCCAGCATAAGACTGCCTACTTCAGGTCTGAAACGCTGGCCTCCCAGGAACTCCTTTAATGGTCCAAACATGTGGAAATCTCTAGGAGTGAGGTCAGGAGTGTACTGGAGATGGGGCAATAACCCCCAGTCCAGCTCCTGTAGTGAGCAGTTGGTCTTGGTGAATGATTGTGTGTACGGTTTCCACATCTCTAAAAACACTAGAGACTTTCTCTCCTTATTTTCTGTTCTCTCCTTTTCTGCTCTCTCCTCTCTCTCTTTCCCTCTCTCCTTTCCCTCTCCTTTCCCTCTCTCTGTCTCTCTGTCGAGCTATACATGTTCGCTCCTGAGTTGCCAGTGATCCAGACCCCTCTGCCCTCTGGAGCCGTCTAACCCGTCCTGGAGTCCTGCTTCTGGTTGGAGATCTCGTCGCATGGATGCCAAATGCATGCAACTGGATAAACCATTACAGAAGACAAGCTGGTTCATCCTTAGAATATTTTCTTATGTTCATGAACTGTGCTACTGTATTTAGTTTAAGTATTTATTTCAGTGTGCCTGGTTTAAACCGTGGTCCAGCAGCTGCTCCCTGGCCGAGTGGTCTCACCGACATCACGCACCACAGACATTCAGCATTAGACTCAATTTTGCTTCTCACTCTCTTTTAATATAAAAGAATACATGCTGCACTTGATAAGGAGAAACGTCTCGGGTTACTTGGCTGTAACCCTGTTCCCTGATAAAGCGGGAACGAGATGCTGCGTGAAACCGCTATGGGAACATCTCTTTGTTGCCCGGTTGTGAAGCTTGTGCATGTCAAACCCGCCGAATACCTTCGGCTTACAACCTGTGCAGGCATGACGTCACCGAACAAGGTGCACCTGCAGGTTATAAATAGGAGTGAACCGGAAACATCCTCAGGTCAATTTTGTCTGAAGGACGTCCAGGCACGCCAGCAGTGCGGCATCGGAGCGCAGCATCTCGTTCCCGCTTTATCAGGGAACAGGGTTACAGCCAAGTAACCCGAGACGTTCCCTTTCAAAAGCTACACTCGATGCTGCGTGAAAACGCTATGGGAACGAGAATACCAACGCCGCCGCACTGCAAGTGTCTGGACCCCCAGGTTGTGTAGCGTGTGCGCACAAGCCGAGGAGGTCTCAGACCTAGCTCTGGGATGCTGACTCAAGGATCCGCGAACCTGGAGTAGCATTGACATCCGGACTATAAAATCTAACAAACGTGTGTGGAGAGGACCAGCCCGCCGCATCACACACCTGCTGCAGGGGTACGCCTCTTGCCAAGGCAATCGATGAGGCAATCCCCCTGGTTGAATGAGCCCTGATTCCCAGAGGCGAAGTGTGACCACGCGCCTCATAGGCTAGGGCAATGGCATCTCTCACCCAGTGTGACAGAGTCTGTCTAGTGGCAGCCGCCCCCCCGGTTGCGACCCCCATGGCAAATAAAGAGCTGCTCTGATTTATGCCACTGGCTAGTGCGGTGGACGTAGATCCGAAGAGCACGTACTGGACACAGTAAGTGAAGTCTTTCCTGCTCCGGAGCTGTGAAAGGCGGAGGACAGAAGGCTTCGAGAACAACTGGGTGCATGGTTGAGAATGGAACCTTGGGAAGATAGTTCGGGTGAGGATGCAGAATAGCTTTGACTTGCCCAGGGGCAAAGTCTAGGCAGGATGGGGAGACTGACAGAGCCTGCAGATCCCAAATCCTCTTCAAAGAAGTAATAGCCATCAGAAAAACCATCTTAAGAGACAGAAGCTTGACAGGCGCTGACTCTAGTGGTTCGAACGGGGTGTCAGCCAGGCCTTCGAGTACGATAGTTAAGTCCCACGAAGGGACCGTCGCTCTAGTGGGCGGCTTCAACCGTTTAGCTCCACGAATAAAACGGGCAACTAAATGGTGCTTGCCCACAGAAACCCCGTCGTTCAGAGCGTGACAGGCCGAAATAGCAGCTACGTACGTTCTGAGCGTACTAGGGCATAAGCCCGAGGACAACTTTTCTTGCAGAAACTCCAGCACTGAAACAATCTGGCAGTGAACTGGGTCTATGTGTCTTGTCATGCACCAATTTTCAAACACACTCCATTTGAGGGCATAAGTTCTCCTAGTGGAGGGAGCCCTGGCACTTAAAATGGTTTCAATTACGCTGGCTGAAAGCCCAGCCTGTCTCAGTTGGTCCCGTTCAGGGGCCAAACGTGAAGGTTCCAGAGCTCGGGCCGGGGATGAAGTATTGTCCCCTGCGCCTGAGACAGAAGATCCCTCCTCACTGGAATCACCCAGGGTGAGCCGTCGAGGAGAGATATTAGATCCGAGAACCACACTCTGGTCGGCCAATGGGGCGCTATCAATAAGAGGCGCAACCCTTGTTGACGGACCCTCGCCAGGACTCCCGGGAGCAGAACTATAGGCGGAAACGCATAAAGGCGTAACCTGGGCCACGTGTGGGCCATTGCGTCCAGACCCAGGGGAGCTGGAGGAGTCAGAGAGTAGTAAAGGGGGCATTGTGCTGTCTCTTGTGAGGCAAAGAGGTCCACCTCTGCTACGTAAAATCTTTCCCAGATTTGACTGACTATTTCGGGGTGGAGCTTCCATTCCCCCTGTTCTACAGCTTGTCTGGATAGCAAGTCTGCTCCTACATTCATGTGCCCTGGAATGTAAATCGCCCTGAGGGACAGGAACTTGTCCTGTGCCCAAAGCAGAACCTGGTGCGCTAGCTTGTTCAAGCGGCGCGAGCGCAGTCCACCCTGGTGATTTATGTACGAGACTACCGCAGTGCTGTCCACCCGCACTAGGACATGGTAGCCTCTCAACTGCTGGAGGAAGTGTTTCAGGGCCAGAAACAGAGCCATCATTTCGAGGCAATTGATGTGCCACGCGAGAAGATGACCTCTCCAGCTCCCTTGTGCTGGACGGCCATCCAAGACCGCACCCCAGCCCATGAGAGAAGCGTCTGTCGTTAGCATCTTGCGACGACAAGACGGACCTAGAGTGGGACCCAAAGTCAGAAACCGGGGTCTGAACCACATAGAAAGGGTACGAAGCCCCAGGCGCGTAACCCTTATTAGCCTCTGGGGGTTGGCCCTTGAATGAAACCCCCTGGCTCTTAGCCACAGCTGAAACGCTCTCATGTGGCCCAAAGGTATCACCGTGGACGCAGCCGCCATGAGGCCTAAAGATTTCTGAAAGTGATGAACAGTGACCTTCTGGCCTAGATTGATTTCCTTCAGGGTGTTGAGAATGGATTCGACACGAACAGGAGACAACTGTGCCCGCATCGTGACCGAATCCCATGTGACACCCAAATATGTTGTCCTCTGAACAGGAAGGAGAACGCTTTTCGTGGCGTTGAGTCTCAATCCTAAAGAATGAAGATGGGCTAGGACGACATCCCGATGTCGAAGCGCTAGCTCCTGAGACCGGGCCAGAATCAGCCAGTCGTCTATGTAATTCAAAATACGGATGCCCTGGAGTCGTAAAGGAGCCAGAGCTGCATCCATGCATTTTGTATATGTGCGGGGTGACAGAGCTAGGCCAAATGGAAGGACCCGAAACTGGTAAGCCTCGCCCCCAAAGGCGAACCTCAGGAACTTCCTGTGCTGTGGCAATATTTCTATATGGAAATATGCGTCCTTGAGATCGATTGTCACAAACCAATCCTCTAGTTGAATTTGAGAAACAATCATTTTGACAGTCAACATTTTGAATCTGGATTTCCTGAGATAGCGGTTCAAGCCGCGAAGATCCAAGATCGGACGCAACCCCCCCCTCTCTTGGGCACCAAAAAGTACCGACTGTAGTAGCCTGACTCTCTGTCTGGAAGGGGAACATGTTCTATGGCCCCTTTGCCCAGCAGAGTCTTTAACTCCTGGGCCAGCAGATGTGCTCGGTCCGGTTTCACGGAAGTGGAGACCACGCCGTTGAAACGCAGAGGACGATGTGCAAACTGAATCCTGCAGCCTGTGCCTACAGTCTTTTCTACCCAAGGAGATATGCCTGGCAGTAGTTTCCACGCTGCCAGCTTCTCCGAAAGGGGCACGAGCTTTGACACTTCGGCTGGATGTGGGGGTGTTAGGTGTTGGGTATCCTGAAGTATGGCAGGAGATACCCAAACACCCAACTCTTCGTTGGAGACCGGCGCTCCCCGAAACACCAGTGGTGGCGGGGATTGAACACCGGCCTCCAGGGAGTGCCAGGGAGGAGGCCCTGCTTTGTGATGAAGATCCAGGCGCCCCTCCCTGGGGGGGGGCACCCCCACAGCCCCAGGCGCACGAACCTCAGGGCCTCTTCTTCGAAGAGAGGAAGCTCCTCAGATCTGGTCTTTTTTTTTTTTTTTTTTTTTTTTTTTTTTTTGGGATTTTTCCCCGATTTTCTCCCTAATTTAGTCGTGTCCAATTCCTCCCCGTCACTAGGGGGCTCCCACATTAAGGCTACTACTACCACTCAGCCGGGAGGGCCGAAGACTATCACGTGTTTCCTCCGAACCACGTGACGCCAGCCGACCGCATCTTTTCGAACTGCTCGCTCACGCACCGTTGGGGGTGGCGTAACACACTCGGAGGACAGCGCTATCCGCTCCCTCCGTTGCGCGAGCTCACAGACGCCCCTGACTGGCTGTAGAGCCGTGATTAATGTGGGAGCACTAAGTACCTCTCATCCCTCCCCTCTGAGAGAGCTCGGCCAATCAGCTCTCTCTAGACCTCCGGCTGCGAGAGGTTACAGCACCACCCGGGATTCGAACTAGCGATCTCCGGATGATAGGGCGAGCGCTTTAACCACTGCGCCACTCGGAGGCCCCAGATCTGGTCTTTTTGAGGCAGATTTCTGGGAAGGGCGGCGAGCCCCACCCCAGTCTTTACGAGGGGGTGTGCGGCTGGTCACGCTCTCCTTCTGGACCTCACGCCTTATAGGGGCCAGACCTGGCCGGGGCCGGGTGGCCGACGGTCCCGGTTCTTGAGCACGGCGGGGAAGGAACCTCCCAAAAGCCTGTTCATATAGCTTCGCCTCCCGAAACCTAGTGGCGACGGAATTAACAGCGTCGCCGAAAAGGCCGGAAGGCGAGACGGGGGCATCAAGGAGGACAGCACGATCCTTATCCTTGATGCCCGAGAGGTTCAGCCACAGATGCCTCTCCGTGGATACCATGGCAGCCATAGAACGGCCCACAGCACGGGCCGTCTGCTTGGTTGCACGGAGAGACAGGTCTGTGGCTCGGCGCAGCTCTGCGAACGCCTTGTCATCAATAACCCCGCCGGTGCTCAGGTCCTTCAGCAGGTCAGCCTGGTAAGCCTGCAAAACCGCCATGGTGTGCAGTGAAGCGCCAGCCTGTCCTGCTGCCTGAAAAGCTTTGCCCACCAAAGCAGATGTCACTCTGCACGGCTTGGAGGGGAGGGTAGGCTTTTTCAGGGAGGATGATGTCCCAGGAGAGAGATAGCCCGCAAGCGTCTCTTCTATCTGGGGCATCATCATATAACCGCGTGCTTTCGCATCAACGATATTCGAATAAGTCGAAGTCGATGGCACAAAAACACGCGATGAATTACGGCTTGCTCCATGAAAGGGTTAATTCATCATGGAGGTCACCAAAGAAGGGGAGAGAGAGACGTTGAGGCTCCTCCCCCCGGCCACCCGACAGAAACCTGTCGTCTAATCTCGAACGCTTAGGGGAATCTCGCTGCTGCGGCCAGTCGATATGCAATCGCTCGACCGCACGCGTTATAACCTCTAATAAATCCTCATAAGCTCTGTGAGCACTGGAGGAGCGTTGTGAGGAGGCTACTTCCATGGAAGCGAGAGAGGAAGATTCTTCCGCTCCTTCACAAGAAGCGCCGGAGCGCGCTTGCGAAGTGGAAGCTAAAACTTCCTGATCCGGAGAGAGCGCGAGAGAAAGGGGGAATTCCGTCTCGTGCGCGTCTGCCAGATCAGCACGCGAGCCCCAGGAATGCGCCGCGGCTCGCGGTTTCTCTTTAAAGGAAGCGAGCCGCGCGCGAAGCACCTTAATAGGGAGAAGATCACAGTACTCACATTCTCCCTGAAGCCCGAGGAAAGCGTGTTCTTCCCCCAAGCACTCGAGACAAAACTCGTGAAGATCGCCCTCCGAAAGAGATCTATCACACGGAGGCACGCATCTCTTAAGCAACTCTGCCATATCGGTGAGTTAATGCTGTTATTTTTTATTTTGCTTTTGTTACGGCTTGCATGCACGCGCAAACACAAAGCGGTCCTGAAGACAAAAAGATCTGAGGATGTTTCCGGTTCACTCCTATTTATAACCTGCAGGTGCACCTTGTTCGGTGACGTCATGCCTGCACAGGTTATAAGCCGAAGGTATTCGGCGGGTTTGACATGCACAAGCTTCACAACCGGGCAACAAAGAGATGTTCCCATAGCGTTTTCACGCAGCATCGAGTGTAGCTTTTGAAAGGGAACCTCTTTTCTCCTTATCATTCTGTCATTCTTTCAAGAAAACCAGGGTGTTTCTTTACGACAAGCATTTATCCCCTCCCACCACTTTCTCACACGGGTAACAGCCTGAGCCACTTGAACAGGTTCATTTTTCGCCTGTGGGGAATATTCGACCCATCCGGACCAGTAACTGGAAGGAGGACATCTTAGTTTAGTATTTAGATGACGACCACGAAACGTGCGAACAATCAGAAAGATTCATCATATTAAATATTCATATTCGTAATCTCTCATGTTGGTATTTCTGAAGCACACGTTTTGGGTTGCCAGATATTAAATATCAGTTCAAATCAATTCAAGATGAGTTGACACTTGTAATCCGTCCAACCAAGCAAGGAGTCAGACAAAAGAGATGAAATCTTGGTTTTGGGAAGAAACGCTCATGCAGGACACTCATGCAGACATAAAGAGAGCTGTACTGTGCAGTACTGTAGGTAGACTGTAACCCAAGCTTAGTACTGAACCCAGGACCCGCATTGTGTAGATTTATTTATCACTAACGTAAGTACCTTGGGGGGGGAGGGGGGGGGGGGGGGACAGATGGGACAGAACTCTCTGTCTCACTTATTAATACAAAGAGATCACATTTTCAATGTAAGGTTGAGCATCTTACGCTGCGTTGTACTTCTTTCGTCGTCAGCCAAATACACTCCCTGTTCAGGAATCGGAGAGCGAATCACAGATCAGAAATCGAAAAAAAAAAGTTCTGCAAAAGTTTCATTAAATTCTGTCCAGCCAGACAGTTTGTGTGATGCTGTGACACAATCTGGCACATAATCGTTCATAACTTCACTTCTACTCAATATTTTGATTTCATTTACAGTATGGCACAGGTTTAACTTAACTAAATCCCTACAGTACAGTAAGTGCTGCACAAGGTTTATTAAATTCTGTCCAACCGGTTTTGCGTGATGCTGCGACTAAATCTGGCTGGACAGACGCACGTACAGTACAGAACATTTTCGAAACCCTTTTTTTATTTATATACTGTGGATGCTACCGTGTAATTAATCTCGAAATAACAACAACAAAACCATGCACACACAAACACATGCAAAGCTTTTAAACATATTACATAATAAGAGAAAGTGCATTGTTTCAAGAGTGTGATCAACGGGTTCGCAGCAGTCAGTTCGAGTGACTCAGACCGTCTGAAAGCCGTCGGGCTCTGTGGGCGGAGAGAAGAGAAGAACGCTAACCTGAAAGGGTTTGTTTTACCTGCAGAAGCAGTTCTGTTTGACTTCACGTCGGCACTTTTCTGTTCACACGGCGGATTGACACCATAAGACTAAAAGCTAAAAGCAAATCAGCCTCTTTTTGGAAGGCGAGGATTATTATACCGAGCGGCATCATGGCTGAGACTCTGTAAAGCAGATAAATGCAACCGCGTCAGGGAGCAGAGATCGCGAGTCTGACGCAACATAGTGTAAATAGCTGGGTTGTTGTTGTCACCCCCGCGTGCACACATCAAATTAGGGGTGAGCAACTGCACTTTGTATAATTTACTTCACTTATTTCTTTAATTGAGTGTCAGTGAAATGGAAGACTTGCCATCTTACTTTTTACCCCTTACAGTTTTTAGACCTTTTCTGTCATGTAGCTACAGATTAATAAAACACGCTCACATTATTTTTTATTTTTTTTCCCCCAATTCATCAGCCGCTATGACCTTCCCTGGCTATTGAATGCACTAGTGTTGAGCTCGAGAATGAGCACCCTTGGCCCTGTTTCTGTAAAAAGTTTCAGTATGATGGCGTTAGCAAAAACTGCATATGAGGTGTCTCATTCACCTCCTTAGAAATCAACTCCATCTACAGTACACTGTGCTAATGTGCTGAAAGTTAACTAGCTGAAACTAAATACGTTAGCATGATTTCCTTGCTAACACCTGGTTCGACTAGCATGCTAAGCAACACCCTGAATCTCTAGAGATTCTAAAGGTAATGTTCAATGTTGGCACTGTACTTTGGTCATTGGTACATTGGATAAAATATATTTTATTTATGATTAATTCAACAGTAAAAGTATATTTGACATTAGTTTTGTTTCAGACACAAAAAAAAAAAAACTAACGAATGCAGCTAAAGTTACGCCTTTTTTGTCACATACAACATACATTACTGTACAGTGAAATTCTTTTTTCATACAGTACAGACCAAAAGTTTGGACACCCCTTCTCATTCAAAGAGTTTTCTTTATTGTGTTCTTTATTGTGTTCTTTAGCCCAAACGCGTCTCTTCTGCTTGTTGCCTGTCCTTAGCAGTGGTTTCCTAGCAGATATTCTAGCATGAAGGCCTGATTCACACAGTCTCCTCTTAACAGTTGTTCTAGAGATGTGTCTGCTGCTAGAACTCTGTGTGGCATTGACCTGCTCTCTGATCTGAGCTGCTGTTAACCTGCGATTTCTGAGGCTGGTGACTCGGATGAACTTCTCCTCCGCAGCAGAGGCGACTCTCGGTCTTCCTTTCCTGGGGCGGTCCGCATGTGAGCCAGTTTATTTATAGCTCTTGATGGTTTTTGTGACTGCACTTGGGGACACTTTCAAAGCTTTCTTAAAGTAATGATGGCCACTCGTTTTTCTTCACTTAGCTGCTTTTTTCTTGCTATAATACAAAGTCAAACTCTTTGAATGAGAAGGTGTGTCCAAACTTTTGGTCTGTACTGTATATTTACATTTAGGCATTTGGCAGACCAACAGAGCCCTTATCCAGAGCAACTTACATTTTTATCTCATTACACAGCTGAGCAGTTGGGTCTTGCTCAAGGGCACAATTTGGTGGTTGCGGGATTTGAACCACTCAGCTACCTCTGGTATATCCCAGTGTAACTGTGGTCAGATGACAGGGACCATGATACAGGACACCTGGAGCAGATACGTAGGGTTAAAGGCACAACAATGGCAACCTGGTGGAGCTCAAACCACTGGCAGCAGTGGGATTTGAACCCACACCTCTAGAGAGGCTGAAGCCTAAATCCAGCACCTTAGACAGCTCGGCCATGCTACCTTAACAGTTGGTTCTAATGGGGCTTGAACCACCTACAGTAAGAACTTTTGCATGACATGATGACCGCTACACTACGCATCTAGCGGCACCTTAATGTTGAATGACCATTGTAATTTGGATTTAATAAAGTTGCTGTGACGTTTAGCATTCTGACAAGGTTCGGGTGGCTTTGTTTTTGAAAGTTAGAACAACTTTGAGATAACATTGCAAAGACAACTTTGCAAATGGCTTTTGTGCCTAAATGACATCCACCAATGCAATGGCCAACCTTATCCATGGTCCCTTAATTTCCTAACATGGTTTAGAATTCCGAGCGGAGATTAGGACTCATTCAACTCATTCGGAGATTAGGCATTCATTCAACATTATCACGTCTTCATGTAGTCAGTTTTTTTTCCTGACATTGTTTCATCAAAGTAATCCAAATTTATTAAAATAACCTCATACCGACGTTGTCCCAACATTCATAAGGTTGACATATTAACATCACCACAACGTTTTGAGAAAGCCTCTTCTGTCTAAAAAGAACATGGAAGCACTACTGATATACTGCATCTGCACCACGAGACTCAATGGAACAATGTCCTATAGGCAGATAAGAAAGTGGAGTTGTTTGGCCTTTATGTCCAGCGCCATGTTTGGAAACAACCAAACAGCATCTCAGCAGAAACACTTCATACACATTGCCAGCACGGCGGTGTAGAGATGATAATTTATGGTTGTTTTTGCAGCCACAGGACCTGGGAACCTTGCAGTCATTGAGACGACCATGAACTCCTGTGCTGTGTATACCAGAGACCAGTAAGGCCCTCTGTCCAACAGCTAAAACTGCGGTCGAAATTCAGTCATGCAGCAGGACAGTGATCTGAAGCACAGCAGTAAATCTACATCAGAATAGCTGAAAAATAAAAGAATCATGTTTTTGAAATGGTCTAATCAAAGGCCAGACCTCAACCCAATAGAAATACTGTGGCAGGACTTTTAAGAGAACTGTGCATAAGCGAATGCCCAAAAACTGGAGCAATGTTGTAAAGAAGAATGGACCAAAAAATTCCTCCACATTGACGTGAGACAAGTTATTGCTGCTAAAAGTGGACCTACATGCTATTGGGTCAAGGGGGTACTTAGTATTGATCACGTGTTTTTTTTTTTCTTTCTTTTTGTCATAAAAAAAATTATATGGTGTTGTTTCTCTGAGTTTTTTTTATATTTGCCGTAAATTAAGACCAGCTACTGTACGATCTGATGATTTTTATCATGTTTTTATGAAAATAAAAATAAAACACATAGAATTAAGTGAGGGGGTGCTAACTTTTACACACTACTGTCCACAGCAGGCCGATACAAGGGATAAAGGAAATAATGACTGACCGGTTAAAGAAAACAGTGATGGGCGTTCAAGTTAAACCGGGACTACTTGTGTCATGAGCAAAAGAAAGAAGGAGTAAAACGAGTGGAACGACGGATTGACGGATAATTTATTGAATTTTAGTTAAAGCAGCGGTTCCCAGAGGACCCCTGGCAGTGGACATTTTAGTGTTGTCACCCACTTTCATTTAGAAAAGGCAGTTAATTAGGTGATTAGTTGCTGGGACAACACTTAAATTGTCCTCTAGGACCGGAGTTGAGAGCCTCTGAGTTAAAGGAACGTTTGGATACGGAAGGCCAGGATGTCCGATCGAGGCTCTGGCGTACTGAGAAAACCTATATATCATATAGAGAAATAAAGGTCTTTTTTTTTTTTTTTTTTTTTACTCTCATACAGTAACTGTGTTCTGTTATTCTGCACAGTGAAAAAATCCCGGTTTGACTTGAACACCTCTTATGTTTCTAATACTGTAGATCCCTCACTGTACATGAAATACTTATAGGGCAATATTCTCGCGTCTCTCTTTCTACCCCACCGACAGTTCCTTCCCTAGGGGATACTCAGCAGGCGATTAATTACTAGCTCATTAGGTATTGCATGTGTCCTCTATTTGCTATATAAAGCACCGAGAGACAGCAACCCTGGTTCCTACAAAAAAAAAAACAAGCAAAGCCAAGTCAACACCAAACCCAAAAGTAAAAAGTAAATTTAATAAAACTGGTGAAATATAAATGCAGGAACCGTTCCAGCTGCATCTCGAAACAGATCTCCAGGTAACAAGAAGCCGGATCACGAGGTCAAAATTAAATCACATTGATCCGATGCATTAAAAGACACTCTCCACCTACCTGCAGAATAATGCTGACATACTGGCCTCTCTCATTTTAAGGGCACTTTAAGTGTGGCCTAAGGATAACCACAGGAGATTGCGGTTCTTCCTCACCTCATGACACCCATAACCGCCTTCATCACATCAAATGAAACATTAAGAGCTCCTAAAACGCAACACCTTGCAAACGGAATACCTGAAAAGGGCATATACAGGCATCTTGCAGGAATATCAAAGAAGGCAATAACCGCTGTGACGAAGGAAATGGGTTTTATATCGACTAGTAATTGAATTACACGAGAAGAACTTTTACTGAAGAGTCGCAACTAAAGAATAAGAAAATTGTGATCATCGTGTGTGTGTGTGTGCGCGTGTTACATAAACCAAATGTCTTAAACATACAATACTGTATATGCTGGGAAAAAGACATATGATTCCATTTCACTCTTCCACTTCTATAATGGAAGGCCATTAAATAAGAGACCGGTTTTGGACGCTCTCTAACTGATGCCATGGATGATGGGAGGCAAAACTACTGACTGCATCATTGACAATGACTGTATACTGTATACTGTACATACATACTCCACATGCACTATACGCCGCATGAAAAGAAACGCAGCACACTTTAAGATTTCGTTTAGTCGCCTTTAGCTTTAATTACAGCACGCAATGTGGTGGTGAAAACATCTTCATGTGTGGAAAAGATTCCTCATGCTCCCAGGACAACCCTTTCACAATCTGAGGAGGAAAAACGTCACACATGTGATGACCCGGTCATTCAGTACATTCAGGTCGTCGGCTGACTTCTTTATTTTATTGCCACATAACGTTGCTGAGTCTAGACCTGAGCGACTGATGCAACTCCAGATCATAACACTGTCTCCAGAGGCGTGGATTGGTGCATCGCTTCATGAGCTTCCCTTCTTACCCTGACACGCCCATCGCTCTGGAATAGGCTCAGTGGACTCGTTAGACCATTATGACCACTATGATCTTTTTCAATAAAATTGCTCTAAAGTCCAAAATTGCTTTGTGCTCCTTAGCAAAGTCGAACCGTTTTTTTTTTTTAGTTTCTGATGAGTGTTCACTAACAAGTGGTTTTCTTATGGCCACACAGCTGTTTAGTTCCAATCCTGTGAGTTGCATATGCATATGGAAATGCTCTTACTTTATTGTCTTTGATGACTAACCTAAAAAAAAATAAAATAAAAAAAAAAACAACAGTGTCCTATCATCCGGAGATCGCGAGTTCGATTCCCGGGTGGTGCTGTAAGCTCTCGCAGCCGGAGGTCTAGAGAGAGCTGATTGGCCGAGCTCTCTCAGAGGGGAGGGATGAGAGGTACTTTGTGCTCCCACATTAATCACGGCTCTACAGCCAATCAGGGGCGTCTGTGAGCTCGCGCAACGGGGGGGAGCGGATAGCGCCGTCGTCCGAGTGTGTTACGCCGCCACCAACGGTGCGCGAGCGAGCAGTTCGAAAAGATGCGGTCGGCTGAGTGGTAGTAGTAGCCTTAATGTGATAGCCCCCTTGTGACGGGGAGGAATTGGACACGACTAAATTAGGGAGAAAATCAGGGGGAAAATCCAAAAAAAAAAAAAAAAAACAACAACAACAACAACAGTGTATTATTAGACTTTTTAGACTAAACATGTGATTTATTTGTTGAAATAAAACATACATGCAACATAATAATAATAATACACAGGAGTGATGGTGTTCTGCAGCTTAATAGCATTCTGGGGTCACAATGTCACTAATTAATGACCACCCTGATCCCAGCGTCTACTATGAAGTGCTAGAGCTTTTTGTGCACAGTGCTTAGGTACAGTATGGTAAAGGATGGGATTTTGCAGAGTTTTTGTCCTTTAATGGCCCTGTGACCTTTCCTATGAAGTAACAAGGTTTCAATTGAAATTCTGCCTGACCCTACTGAAGAGGTTATGACTTAATCATGTTCGGATCTAAAACATGCATTAGGATCTTTGTATACAAAATGCTTCCGTGAGCTTAGGATCAAGCTTCTTGCTAAGGGCCTCCCAGACCCCTGGCATGACCCACAGCAAACGTGTATGAGCTGAAGGAGGGCATCCAACTGAGGACCCTGAAGGATCTGGAGAGGTTGAAGATCTCAAGATACCGAAGAGTGATTGAAATACTCTTTCTCACTCTGTATTCTCCAGACTCAATACAGGAGCCAGTACTACATAATCAGTTGACATAAATTTACTTCATTTATCAGAAATTTTTTTCCCAAAGTTGCACATAACTTTGGAGCAGACTGCAGCTTGGCAAGACGCTGCCTGAGGAACATATATACGATTGGCGTTCAAGTCAAACTGGGACTTGTGATGACATTTCAAGGCCTAAATCTGACTGACAAGTAAAGAAGATGAGTGATGAGACTCTTATCTCATCACGTAAAACATGTGAGCGGCTGTACATCCGTGAACGACGATTCCACCCGAGGTGGCTCGGATCCCACTGCAGCGGTTTCCGTAAAGTGGCGAGTGGAACGCCTGATACTTGAAAATTGGCAAATAACAAACCCATCTGTCTGTGGGAACTGTCCACACTACATCATTACAGGAACTAGCCTGGTTGTTATTGCCACATGCTTCGTACAGTCCTGACCTTGCTTCAAACCATTTCTACATGTTTGGGAGTCCCTGGGAGGCTAGCGTTTCACGTATTGAACTACTACTGAGAAAACGTTTACCCTTGATGGTATCCAAGCACTAGTGAAACACTGGGATAAGTGCACTAGTGTTTTTTACTCTCATAACTGTGTTCTGTCATTCTGTGCGATCAAAAGTCCCAGTTTGACTTGAACGGCGCTTCAAAAATCTTTATATTCAATGTGTTCTTTAATAGCATCCAGTATTTTCTTTGTAATAAAATTCTCGTCCTTTTTTTTTCTCTTTCATCCACATCTTTAACCTCGTCAAATGGTTTTCTATACTGTATTACCCACAATGCTGTTCATCTGGCCTCTGATAGTGATGCAGTGCACTTTAACACTTTAATGTCGTTCCTACCTAAAGAAAGCACTGAAGCGGTGCTTTACTGCTTTAGTCTGGACTGGCTAATCTGCTGAAATAGCATTCTAATATTTCCCGGACCATTACCTAATCAAACGGATGCATGAGAAAGTTCTCACAGGAATAATAACGAAAATTCAAATAACACATTAGCACCAGAAACCTTTAAAACAAACTCTTATGAATTTGCAAGCGATCGATCGTGGTGGGTTGGAAAACTTACTGAACATGTAAACAAAAAAACTACATGAGCCAACATGGATAAAAAAAGAACTCACTCACTCATCATCATCTATTCTGCTTTACCTTGTATACAGGTCCTTGGGGGCCTGGAGCCTATCCCAGGAGACAGGGCACAGGGCGGGGTACACCCTGGACAGGGTGCCAATCAATCGCAGGGCACACACACACATACACTATGGGCAGTTTGGGAACACCAATTAGCCTAACCTTCATGTCCAAGCACAGGGACCACACAAACCCCTCGAGGTGGGAATCGAACCCGGACCCTGGAGGTGCAAGGCGACAGTGCTGACCACGATGCCACCATGCCGCCTTAAAACGAGGAACTTAAGGGGAATAAAAACTTGGAACTGCTCATGACCCAGAGTAAATCTCGTATGCACAAGTTTGCATGCGAGAAAAACAAAGTTTACACCAGAAAACTAACTCTCCTCACCAAACATCACGCGCTATAGGCATTAAAAGCCCGACAGAGCTCAAATCTGCTTCGTCTGTCAGCTGGAGCCTTCAGGGACCAATTAACTGCAAAGAACATTTACTAAATAATAACAAACATATTCAAATTTTGTTAAGGACAAGAAGACAAAGCAGGCTAAAAAAAAAAAAAAAAAAAAACTACATAAATTCAATCTGACATTATGCACTTCTCTAAAGTTTATTTCCAATCCTAATGTGCTGCGTAAATTGGAAACAGCAAAACTCATTTCACTATTCAAATACTTACCAGCTGCATTCTATCTTTATAAATTAAAAAAAAAAAAAAAAACCTACACACTCACTCACACACGCACACACACACACACACACACACACTCTGCTTTTTAATTAAAATATAATTGAAAACTGGGCAATTTCTATTCATTCTGACACCCTGATACAATAAGTTATTCTAAAAATGATTTCCAAATCAGGTTTAAGTTTGTCGAAAAAAGCAACCTATAAAAAGCCTGAGGATCAGAAGCAGCTGGAGGACTTCATCAAACCCGAGGTCATGGCAATCAACACTGGCTCTAGTGGGACCGCGTGGAAGAGTCAGAGTTCACCGAGGACCGCCGACGATCTATAACGGCAGAGCTTTGTCATTGAGCGGTTCGCAATAATCCTGCTACAGCCGTGAGGAACGCGGACATGATGGCTATTTTTATAAAGCATTACGTAATCTCCAGGATCTGAAAGCAGTTTCTCAGTGGCTCTAACGCTTCTAGCGCTGGCTCAATCCCGAGTTGCATCAGAGTCTATATTTATTCATTCATATTTCCGGACGGATTTATTTCATGCGAATCCAAAGATTTACGCTAAGAACTGTGGGAATGAAGCTGGATCAAATCGGCCGTGACTGGACGCCAGTTCAATGCAAAGGATCGATGCGCGCGCGTTCACGTGCCAATAAGCTGCCAGCCACTCCTACTGCCACTACTACGGTCCAGCTCTGTCAGATCCTACTACCCTGTTACAGCTCCTACACTACCTTATCTTATATAAATAAAGGTCGAATCATGTCTAGTAACATGGCGTGAAACTCATGTTCTCGTCCCTCTGCTGCACAAGCTTCGTCATCCAGTCACACTTCTCCTCGAAACATTGCTAAGCTTTTTACACCAATTCTACACCCACTCTACTCCTTATGGAGTCTCATCACAAGGAGTTAGACCACGCTAAAGACCGAAACACGTCCACTCTCCCTGCGCTGCTACCAGTAAACATCGCCATGAGGTTACCGTGGGTCGGACCATTAGAGCTGTGCGAATTACTCTAATGGAAATCGGTCCTTTGTTGGTCAAATCCACAAAACCTACACATCACTGATTTCTTGATCTCATTTCTACCAAACTGGTCATTTTGAGATTAGATTAGATCAGATCAAAAACACCTCCGCTCCCTCCGCAGTAGCTCTCACGATGCAGCGGCGTGGGCGTCAAAGTAAAGTGCGGCAGGTTTAGCTTCATGCAAATTAGAAGCAAAGCGTAGCCGCAGCGGTAACCTTACAGGAAGGTGACTGAACTCTGTTTCGTGTCTAAATAGGTAGACAAACCAGGTCTGCACTCCACTACATCCCTTCGTGTATCACGATGCCAAAGAACGCCGACGAGGCTCCAAAATGCATGCATTTACATGGACCTTAATATTCCAATAATAATCAGAATAATAGCTAATTAGCATAAAAGTGCATGATGTGACCATCTCAATCCGAACCCTCTGACCCGATCTATATTAAATCATAGCCCTTAAAACTTTTGCTGTTGTTTTTTTTTTTCTTCAATAAACATATATACCCACTTCAGGAAAAGAAAAATAGTATGACGCATATTATATTAAAATAATATTAAAAATATTGTCCGATAATTATCACTCATTCACAGTCTATACTGCTGTATCCTGTATACGGGACTGGAGCCTATCCCAGAAGGGCACACGCACTCATTCTCACACACACACACACACACACACACACACTGTACAGGGGCAATTCGGGAACGCCAATCAGCCTAAACCTGCATGTCTTCGGAGGAAACCAAAGTATGCGGAGTAAAACCCAGCAAGCACAGAGAGAACGTGAAAACTCAGAACGTGCATACAGAGGCGGGAATCGAACCCAGACCCTGGAGGTGCAAGGCGACAGTGCTAACCACCAAGCCACCGTGCCGCCCGTAATCTCGTCATATATATTTCTTGCTGACACTCTCTATATAGGGCTCAGGATTGTGCAGTATAGAGTGACATAGACTTTTTTTCAGCACACCCTAGGCAATATGATGAACTGCATTTTAGTTCATTTTAGCCAACCATACAACCATGACTTTTTTTTTTTTAAATGGGTCACATAGGCAAAGAAACAGCACAGATGACCATATAACCACGTGTTTTTCTGGTTGTCGGTTGTCTCTATGACCAAAAAAAAAAAAAAAAAAAAATGCAAATTCTTAAAGGTATTACATTATTACGAGGCTATTCCTACTGTATATTCCGGTAGAGGTAAAATGTACCCTTTATAAAAGTAATGCGAACATTTGTTCTACTGTACCTGACCTATCCGAAAACCCAAATGCACAGTCTGAAATCCGAAGCCTCTCCCCATTAACACACACTGGCAATGCTTCTATACTGTATAAGCAGATATATATCCGTTTTTTATCGTCACTGTTTGCTGCGTTGCCGGGACAGATCTGTGCCGCTTACGTTTTATTAATCTGTCTGAAAAGGATGATTAGCCATATACTGTAAACACTCGATCCAATCTTTCCTCCTTGTTGGAATGCATATACTCTATCTGTACAAGAGGGGTAACAATAAATGTGGTGACATGTTTCCAGGAGGGGAGTTTAGCCTTCTTGATGAGCTCGTGCCCTCGTCTCCTGTTTAGGTCTTGCTGGAGCTGCTTAATTAAAAAGAACAGAAGAACCACAAATATTGTATTCCGTTGACAGGATGTGGGCCGACCATGGTCATCCTCTTCTATTTAATAAATCGAACGTTAGAACGAAAATCCTTCTCCTTCTACTACTGTACATTTCCATGAGATTTTTTTTTTTTTGAACCACTCATGTTAAAAAGGTTATATTCTGATTGAATGCGTAAAACACACACGTTATCAGATCAGCGACCATGCAAATAGTTAAGTCAGAATCTCTTATCGGAAGAAATAATATCCACAGCCACGTAATGCAATTTACCTTTCTATAATAGAGCTGTATTTATTACACTGGATACAAACTCATTTATTCGTGAGTAGTATGCAGGAGCATCTACACAAGCAATCTTGCATCCATTAATATAATGTCTGGCCAAAAAAAATAATAAATAAAAATCACCACCTGGATTTAATTAAACAAATAGGTTAGAGCCTTCCTTTGAATAATCACTGCAGTGATTAATAAGGTCCAACAAGTTATTTAACCCTAACTGATGCTTCTCACTTCTCAAACAATCATGTCACAAGACATAGCCTGTGGTTGTAGCAAAGATGTTCCTCTTGGTCAATTTATTTTCCTGCATCAGGCAAAGGAAAGAACTAAGGAGACTGTTGAAATTGCTTTAAGAATTAAAGTTAAGAACTGTACAACGCATGATTAAAACCTGGAAGATTGTAGTGGTGACCAACACCAAGGGGTCGCCACAGCGGACCATCCAATCCATCAACACAACTTGGCACAGGTTTTATGCCGGATACCCTTCCTGATTGCAACTCTCCATTTTTTTTTTTTCTTTCTTGGGACTAGCACTGCATCCAATAGCTGAGGTTTGAACCTGGGCTTCCACATGGCAGGCAAGCAATCTACCATTGAGCCACCAAGGTCCATATCTTTATGGAAGGGATATGGATGGAAATAGTAGAAATCATGGCTACAGTCATTTTAATTGGCATTTCCACACTCACTCAAGGGATTGGGACTAAACAGATACAGTATGTAGTCTTAAGAAAACCTCTTGTTAGTGAGAGAAAAGGCTTTCAGTTAAAGAGCATAAAGAATGAACCCTGAAGCATTGGTCAAATGGTCCAATAAGTCCAGATTCACCCTGCTCTGGAGTGACGGGTGTATCAGGGTAGAAAGAGAGGCGGATGCACCTATCATGCCCAGTGCCTCGCGTCTGTGGAGTCAGTGTTATGATCTGGGCTTGCTTCAGTTGGTCAGGTCAAGGCTCAGCAACCTTATGTGCCCAACAAATGAGGTCAGCTAATGATCTGAATGTACTGAATGACCAGGTTTTTCCATCAATGGATTTTTTTTTTTTTTCCTTGATGACATCGGAATATTCCAAGATGCCAGGATTCATCAGGCTCAAATTGTTAAAAAGTGGTTCACGGTGCATGAGACATCATTTCCACACATGGATTGGCAGAGAGTCCAGACCTTAACCCCGCTGAGAATCTTTGGTATGTGCTGGAGAAGACTTTTCACGGTGGTCCGACTCTCCCATCATCAATATTAGATCTTGGAGAGAATTTAGTGCGACTGTGGTCATTGAATAAGCTTATCGAAATACAGTAATGCCAAGGCGAATGCATGCTGTGCATTGATGGTGTCTAAGCACTAGTGAAACGTGGGATAAGTGCAATAGTGTAGCAGGGGATTATATAGAGAAATACAGGGAGTTTTTACTCTCATAACTGTGTTCTGTTATTCTGCACAATCAAGTGGAGCATTGTGATGCGATGAGGGTCAGGAAGAGTGCTCGATATCACCTGTAACCCTGGAGTGATATCAGTCCAGCACTTCTCCCTCTGAGGACTGGTAAAGGTTACACAGCCGGCAGGCCAGATTCAGACAGACTGTTTTAATTGCCACTTGAAACAAGAAAAGTCAATATTCACAATTTCATACTCCATTTGGTTCTGTGTTTTTTTTCTCCTTCCTACATTTCATTGTTTGACTGCTTGATGGCGCGTGAACGCAATGGCAATTTAATTTCGCTTGAGTATATACGTTAGAGGCATCTGCCAGGAAACCTGGGTCAAATTCACAGTGGGTCCCAAGTGACCACCAAAGAGAGGACTGCAAAATACTGTTATACAGGGTTGTCTCTCAGGACGGGAGAGAATTGTGTCCGTTATTTAGCACATTGGTTTGCATGTTTGGTTTGCAGCAAAACACAAGGCGGCGGCAACTGCAAGGTCTTAGGGTTGCAAGACAAGCCCGAGTCAACACCCCTCCATCACCATGCTGCATTTGTTTTTGTTTTTTACCAGGCTTGGTTTTCACTAAACACGGTCTTATGCAATTTAACCTTGGACTGAATTTGCCGGGACACTCAACACCCACTCCCGGGTCGATTGCCTTGAAGGCTCTACATTTGTAAACAATCCTTCTCAGTATAAAACGGTGAATTCCATACTGTTTGGAGACGGCCTTCCCATTGCCCTGAGCAGCAACAGCTGCTTCTGAGGTGATGGCTGATATCCTTTCTTCCTGGCATGACACAGACACACACCTGAGTGCTCCAGAACACCAAACACCAAGTTTCATAGATGCAGTCCAGTGTCTTGACAAGTAACTAATCCCGTGAACAACGGGTTGTGATGCACTGGATGTTCTGGTGTCTTTCCCATGTGACCAGTATTAACTAGTATTTGGTTTTGGCACGCTGTGTTGCACTGGCTTTCCTGGGGGATCCGTCTCCGCAGATGAACCTTGGATGCACATTATCCTGTCACCAGTCTACTGGTATATAATTGATAATCAATGCTAATGTTGTGGCTAATCAGTGCAATTGTTACTTTTACCATAATATTTGAACAGTAGAGGATTTGAGCATTGGTGGCTTAGTGGTAAGTTTCTTGCCTGCCTTGAGGCCTGGGTTCATACCCCAAACAATGCCCAAACCCCAGCCACTGCATGCAGTGCCGGTCCAAAGGGTTGCGTCAAGAAGGGTTGCACCAATTTGTCCTCTGTGGCAAACCCTTGACAGGGAACAGCCAAAAGACCAAAAACAACCATTTGAATTGTGGGATAAAGTACTTTCTTCACCCAATGGTTGTAAATTTACTGTTTCATGACATTGACTTAATATTACTATGGGAAATTATTATTTTATATTATTATATTTTATACTATCAATTATTATTATAGCACAATCCTGAAAATGCTTTTATTTTGTTTAGTTTTTTTGCTCAAACATGTAGTGTTAGATTTGTTCCTTTATATATTTATGTAAATTATGTTTTGTTTCGAAATAGATTTTTTTTTTTTTTATTGCCTTGAAAATGTTTTTTAGGGGGGCAGAACGGGAAGAAAAGCATGAACTAGAGCCGCCTTTAATGTAACAAAATGAAAAGATTTGCAATGGTCTGAATGTTTTTCCAAATGCGCTGTATAGGAATCTGGCACTGACAGCGTTCCTAAAGATCCAGGGTGATGTTTTGGGGGGGAACTAACTATTCCAGTTCGATTAAAAAAGAAAACACATGACAGTGTAGACTGTGACAATGCAATTTGTGCTTTGTAAACAGATCGCTCCCTCTCCATCACACTCTTTCTAAAAGCAATCTAAAAACACATCAAAACACATTTGCACTCTGACTTTCCAAATCAGTTCATAACCAGGCGTATAAAAAGCCTGGGAGCCCCCGGAGTGTGGCCCCTGATTGGCAGTTTATTTCAGCTTCCTTTTCCAATACATCCGAAAAGTATGTCTTGGCATCTGGGCACCTCTGCCTCTGCTTCTGCCTTTTTCTGACCTTTTTTTTTTTCTTTTTGATAACATTCAATTTGAGGTAGATGAAGGTAGTGGGAGGGAAAAGAATCAAATATGATGCAGAGGCAGGAAAAATAAAACAGCGAGAGACAGGAAACATGCATTTCTCAGAACAGCAGTCGGCTGTCGATAGAGAAGCGAGCCGACCGAGGCCGCCACATCAAAGGTACTGTAGTCCAAACACTGTTCGCCAAAACACGCACAGAAGCCTGTAGGGCTATTAGCAAAATCATCATTTTAACTACTTACAGAAACAAAGACCTAAAAGCGTTTAAGCGTTTAAAACACCAGTGATTGTGAAAAGGGAAAATCTCGAGACATTCGTTCATTAAGCGTCCGGTATTACCTAATGCCAAAATGACAGTATCAAAAAGGGCCTGTCATTGGCTATGGCCCGTCCAAAATAAGTGTGTGTTATCACCTTGCACCAGTTCCTGTGCAGTTCCTGTTTGCTTAATGGAATGAGCATGGAAACTATGCCCAGCTTAGCTTGTGTTAATAGATAACAGCTTAAAAGACAACATTCACAGCTGGACTATGTATTCTCCCAACACACTATGGAACAACATGGATGTGCAGCTCATAGTTTAAAAAGAAAGCTTTTTAAAGTCTAAATTATCATTAATTATCTGTGACTGAAGTTGTGTGATAACTGTGATATGTCAGTGGATGTATAAGGAGAAGGAGGATGACATGGGTAAAGAAGAGACCTATACAGTATTATTATTATTATTATTATTATTCAAGTATTATACAATTCATGGTTTCAGACGCCATACTACCTACAGTATGTAGCGATGCCAATCATTTTCTTCTCTAATGATATCAGTACTGAAACTTTGACTGACAGCTGATAGATACGACATACACATTTCATTAACAAGCTCTTTCACTTAGATTACTGGTATAACCTCATTCAAATCTAATCGAACAAATATGTCTTTTTAATAAGTAAACTTTCCACTACCTAAATAAATAAATAAATAAATAAATAAATTCTTTCCAAATCCAATTCCAAGCTTGAATGTCATTGTTGTCTTCTATCTCTCTATCTCTGTCCCTCTCTCCAACAGGATCTGATGCACCATCATTTGCTGTTGGCCCAGTAACGGTCCTGAGTAGCAGATTGGCGAGATCTCTGCGTACTTTTCGGTACGGGCTTGGAGGGGGGGGGGGGGGGGGGGAGAAACAAGATAATGTTGTCACATTTGCACATCATTACTTTCATACAGTACACAGCAGGCTAATCACCTCAAGCAATCAAATCCATTATATATAAATATATAATATGCATACTTTTTAGCTTTTGACATAAGCATCCAAAGTTGGTTTGAATTGATCTCGGTGATTTACAGTAAGGCTGCTCTTCGTTTCACGAAACTCACATTTCCTTTAACAGGGTGCTGATGACCGCATTTGCAGTGTGGATAGAAGAAGAAAAAATCTGAGACTAGGGAGGGAAAGGGATGTCTGTACAAGCAGTCCATCATTCACCTGGTTATTTGATAAACACACACACACACACACACACACACCGCAGCAGCAGCATATTGCAATGCATCAGTACAGTATGCTCCAGGCAGAGCTGTCCATGTAAACTCGGAAGCAGGCACTGACTCCAGGTTCATCCTTGATAAGAATCCGGAGTGGATGTCAGGATGATCCTCAGATTCACTGCAAATCCTCTCAGCTCACATCGGCTTTCACATCCAGCGTGCTGGTTTTCATCACACCTTGACGCACGCTGGTTTCAGAGGTGCGCGTTTGGATATGGATATGTATGGATAAGTGTGTGTGTGTGTGTGTGTGTGTGCGAAATTATTCCCCAGATCTACCTACCTTTCTCCGTGTGTTATCGTTACTTCCTTTAATCGCGCCGGTTCTTCTGCCCTGCTGTACATTTACAGTATCTGCGCTTTTCCTTGTCGCTCTCAGTTCCGGCCGGGCTTCACTCGGATCTGCACGAACCTCACTCACATCGACCCGCAGTCAGTCAGTCAGTCAGTCCACCGGATCCGTTCACTCCCTCGCGCTTTAACGTGACCCACATATGATCCATTAATAAAACTCGAAAACGCAGCCGCGCGCGCACACACACGGACACCTAAAGCTCTGCGCGGACCGACTCATGAATTATTGATCAGAGGTGGGCGGGGCCAGCGCGTTCCGGGAGGAGGAGGAGGAGGAGGAGGCGGGGTTCAAGGTCGAGCTCAATCAGCAGTTTGTTCTGAAGGCGTTCAGTGCTACAGTTGGTGTGATTATACATTCATACACACACAGGAGCGGCTGGTGCTGAGGTTAAAGAGCTAAAGGGGATGTTAGAGGACTTAAATCGTATCGCTTTCATAAACCATTACCAATAAAAACATTAAACAGGTATGTCATACTACTACTACTAATACATAATAACATCATCATTGATGTCCCATTGATAACACCACCACTACTACTACTACTACTACTACTACTACTAATAATAATAATAATATTATAATAACAATACCAATAGTAATCATGTTACAATTTATCATGTCATACATTAACATATGTTGTCTCATTGATAACTTCATACTACTTATGATATACTAATATATAATAACATACTGTATTCATAATATGTGTAATAATAATAATCATCATCATCATCATCATGTTACAATTTATCATGTCATAAATTAACACATGTTGTCTCATTGCTAACATATTTACTAATATATAATAACATACTGTATTATTATTATTATTATTAATAACAATAATAATAATAAAAATAATAATAATAATAATAATGTTACAATTTATCATGTCATAAATTAACACATGTTGTATCATTGCTAACATATATACTAATATATAATAATATACTATAGTAACAATAATATTATTAATAATAATAATAATAATAATAAACATGTTACAATTTATCATGTCATACATTAACATATGTTGTCTCATTGATAACATATATACTAATATACAATAATGTACTATACTACTACTACTACTACTACTAATAATAATAATAATAATAATAATATTATAATAACAATACCAATAGTAATCATGTTACAATTTATCATGTCATACATTAACATATGTTGTCTCATTGATAACTTCATACTACTTATGATATACTAATATATAATAACATACTGTATTCATAATATGTGTAATAATAATAATAATCATCATCATCATCATGTTACAATTTATCATGTCATAAATTAACACATGTTGTCTCATTGCTAACATATTTACTAATATATAATAACATACTGTATTATTATTATTATTATTATTATTATTATTATTATTATTATTAATAACAACAATAATAATAATAATAATAATAATAATAATAATGTTACAATTTATCATGTCATAAATTAACACATGTTGTATCATTGCTAACATATATACTAATATATAATAATATACTATAGTAACAATAATATTAATATTAATAATAATAAACATGTTACAATTTATCATGTCATACATTAACATATGTTGTCTCATTGATAACATATATACTAATATACAATAATGTACTATACTACTACTACTACTACTACTACTACTACTACTAATAATAATAATAATAATAATCATAATAATAATAGTAATCATAATAACAATAATAATCATGTTACAATTTATCATGTCATACATTAACATGATATGTTGTCTCATTGATGACAGTACTACTAATACTACTACTAATAATAATAGTAATAATGTTAAAATGTATCATGTCATTCATTAACATGATACAGTACATTGTATCCTGGATAATCATTAATGTCTCATTGATAACAATACTACTACTACTACTACTACTAATAATAATAATAATAATAATAATAATAATAATTTTACAATGTATTATGTAATACAATAACATGATACATTGTATCAGTGATAATCATTGATGTTTCATTGTTAACAGTACCACTACTACTAATAATAATAGTAATAATGTTATAATGTATTGTGTCATACAATAACATGATACACTGTATGAGTGATAATCATTGATGTATCATTGATAACATTACTACTACTAATAGTAATATTAATAAACATTAACATGACACACTGTAACATTATTAATATTACTATTAGCAGTAGTAGTGTTATCAATGAGACATGAATGATTATCAAGGATACAACGTAGTATGTGTGTGTACGACCTCCTGACTCCTGGCATAGGCTCCAGGCCCCCGCGACTCTGAATACAGGATAAAGTGGTATAGACGATTAAGTGAGTATATAAAATGCATAAACTATACAGGATGTGCAGAATGTGCAATATAGAAGGGTATAAAGGGCAAAGATAAGGTGTGTGGGTATGACAGCAGCACTGTAAGTGAAATGAAATATTTTTTTACACAGACTCAATAATAATAATAATAATAATAATAATAATAATAATAATAATAGACAGCACTGTGGTTTAGTGGCTATCATTATCTCACATCCACTTTGTTTAATTATAATTAAAATAATTTGTTTCAGCTGCTCAACCACATTCATTCGGCATTTCCTCTGCATTGTATGCATGCTACAGAAAGGTCATAGCATTCATTCAAACTAAAAACACAATACTCCAATTTTTACAGAATATGCCAATTTTTCAGTTTTCAATAACATGGTGGCTAAGTGATCATCCCTATCAAGTTTTGGCAGTTCAAATCTTGTCTCTGGTCTCTCCGTGTGGAGTTCACATATTCGGGTATACTGGTTTCCTCCCACAATCCATGCAGTGTACAAGACATGCAGTGTAAGCTGATTGGTGTGTGTGTGTGTGTGTGTGTGTGTGTGTGTGTGTGTGTGTGTGTGTGTGTGTGTGTGTGTGTGTGTGTGTGTGTGCGTGCGTGCGTGCGTGCGTGCGTGCGTGCGTGCGTGCGTGTGTGTGTGTGTGCATGCTCTGCAACAGGTTGAAACCCCATCCAAGGTTTTCTGGAGTTGGCTCCACTCCAACCTGGCAACCCTATACGGGATAAGCGGTACAGTTGATGGATGGATAGATGGATGGATTTGTCATTACATAAATAGTGCAGTATCTAAACAATGTATTAAACAAATATGAAGTACTCTAAGCCTGCCTTCAAAATACAGGGCAATCAGGTTGATCTGTACATGTCAGTAGTTTGCGTGTCTTTATTTGAATGTGATTTTACCATCAAATACAGTTTACAAAGGAATATGTGGAACCAAACTAGCAGTGAGAGACGTCGTCTGTTGGAGTAAATCCACTATTGACTTAATGAAGATTATAAGTTACATAATTCATTCAGTCCATCTGTTCATCCGGTCCCCTTGTGATACAAACCATTAGCTCTCCGCTCATTAAAAAGTACCAGGATGTTTTTTTTTTTTCTCCCACCCTGCTTATCCAGAGCTCAGAAATTAAATCCTCTGGTTGTCACAGAGAAAATAAGATAATCACTTAATCATAGCTGTCCAGGCAGTTGGGTATCAAATGAGTGACTGTATCCATCTGGGCCTGAGAGAGATAAGTCAACTGAGACAGCTTCTGTTTAGAGTCATCTACTGAATGACTGCAAAAACAGCACAAGTAGGCTGAAAATAAATACCTGGTTTACACATGGCAGATTTCAAATGCTTATTAGGCCGCATACAGAAATGACATTATTTAATATAGTTATATAAAAACTTCACCTCGCCTTTCCTAGCTCAGTGCCCGTTGTGGCCTCAGGTTTCTGCTGTTGCTTGACAGGAACGGAACTTGACATGGTTCTCTACTTTCGCCATTCATCTGCCTCAAGGTTTGACATATCGTGTAGTTTGACATGTCGGGTAGTTTGACAAATCATGTAGTTTGACATATTCAATTCAATTCAATTTGATTTCTATAGCGCTTTTAACAATGGTCATTGTCTCAAAGCAGCTTCACAGAAATGAAAAGAAAATTAAAAGAACATTTATGGAAGTGTATATATGTGTAAGAAAATGTGTCTAGATAATGAGATTGTCCCTGATGAGCAAGCCAAGGGTGATGGCGACAGTGGCAAGGAAAAACTCCCTGAGATGGCAAATAGGAAGAAACCTTGAGAGGAACCAGACTCAACAGGGAACCCATCCTCATCTGGATGATAACGGATAACAGAAATTGTAGAACATCATGTGTGTTATGCAGCTGAAAGTAACAGAAGTTATTTAAATTAACACAAAGTCCAGTTCAGCACAGGGATGAGTCAGCAGGTGCAGAGGGCAGATGGGGGTCTGGATCACTGGAAGCTCAGGAGCAGCATGTGTAGTTCTAAACCAACATGAAGAATTCAGCTGGAGCAGGTCCTTCTCTGGATGCCTCGGGAACCTCGCAGGGTCGGCCTCTGTCTACTGAAGCTGGCACAATCTCCAGATGCCTCGGGATGGGTGGAAAAATAAAGAGCAGGTGAAAAGAATTAGCGTGGTTGCCATTCAGGATAGATGTACTGGAGTATGAGGTAAAGAAATGAATTATGTGTATGCCAGATTAAAGAGATGCGTCTTGAGTCTACTTTTAAATTGGGAAACTGTGTCTGAGCCCCGAACACTGTCAGGAAGGCTATTCCAAAGCTTTGGAGCTAAATATGAAAATGCCCTACCTCCTTTTGTAGATTTTGATATTCTGGGAACTACCAGTAGTCCGGAGTTTTCTGATCTTAAGGAGCGTGGTGGATTGTAACGTATCAGAAGACTGGTTAGGTATGTGGGAGCTAGATCGTTTAGAGCCTTGTAAGTAAGTAATGCTATTTTGTAATTAATTCTAAACTGAACAGGTAGCCAGTGCAGGGATGATAATATTGGGGTTATATGATCATATTTTCTGGATCTAGTGAGAACCCTGGCGGCTGCATTTTGGACTAACTGTAGCTTGTTTATTGAGGATGCAGGACAGCCACCCAGTAGTGCATTACAGTAGTCCAGTCTGGAGGTCATGAATGCATGAACCAGCTTTTCTGCATCAGATACAGATAAAATTTTCCTAAGTTTGGCAATATTTCTAAGGTGGAAAAAGGCTGTTTTTGTGATGTTGGAGATATGATTTTCAAAGGATAAGTTACTGTTTAATATTACACCCAGGTCTTTCACTGTCGAGCTGGTAGTAACAGTACATCCTTCTAAATGAAAGCTGAATTGTGAGAGCTGGTGTGTTCTGGTTTTTGGGCCAATAAGTAATATCTCTGTCTTATCTGAATTTAGTAAAAGAAAATTATCGGTCATCCAATCTTTTATATCTTGAATACACTCAGTTAGTCTAGACAATGTGGGTATTTCGTCTGGTTTTGTGGAGATGTATAACTGAGTATCTTCAGTATAACAATGGAAACTAATCCCATGTCTTCTAATGATGTTACCCAAGGGAAGCATGTATATTGAGAACAGCAGAGGTCCTAAAACTGACCCTTGTGGCACCCCATATTTCACTGGCATTACACCAGACTGTTCTCCATTCAGATCTACAAAATGGAATCGATCAGACAGGTAGGATCTAAACCATTTTAATGCCTGTCCCTGAATACCAATGTGATTTTGTAAGCGATCTATGAGAATATCATGATCTATAGTGTCGAATGCAGCACTAAGATCAAGTAGGACTAGTATCGAGATGCAGCCTTGGTCCGAAGCTAAAAAAAAAGTCGTTTGCAGTCTTAACTAGTGCAGTTTCTGTACTATGATGGGGCCTGAAACCTGATTGAAATTCTTTGAGGATATCGTTTTCCTGCAAGAATGTGCCTATTTGGGCTGATACTATCTTTTCTAATATCTTTGATATAAACGGAAGGTTTGAAATTGGTCTGTAATTTGTTATATCATTTGGGTCTAAATTTGATTTTTTAAGAAGAGGCTTAATAAGAAAATCGGGGAAAAATCAAAAAAAAAAAAAAAAAAAAAAAAAGAAGAGGCTTAATAACTGTCAACTTGAAAGGTTTAGTGACATGACCTACACACGTGGACAAAATTGTTGGTACCCTTCGGTCAATGAAAGAAAAACTCACGATGGTCACAGAAATAACTTTAATCTGACAAAAGTAATAATAAATAAGAATTCTATGAATGTTAACCAATGAAAGTCAGACATTGCTTTTCAACCATGCTTCAACAGAATTATTTTACAAAATGAACTCATGTAACAGGCCTGGACAAAAATGATGGTACCCCTAACTTAATAGTTTGTTACACACCTCTCTGCAGGTATTTTGGCCCACTCCTCATGAGCAAGCTGCTCCAGTTGTTTCCGGTTTGAAGGGCGCCTTTTCCAGACAGCATGTTTCAGCTCCTTCCAAAGATGCTCAATAGGATTGAGGTCAGGGCTCATAGAAGGCCACTTTAGAATAGTCCAATGTTTTCCTCTTAGCCATTCTTGGGTGTTTTTAGCTGTGTGTTTTGGGTCATTGTCCTGTTGCAAGACCCATGACCTGCGACTGAGACCCAGCTTTCTGACACTGGCCAGCACATTTCTCTCTAGAATCCCTTGATAGTCTTGAGATTTCATTGTACCCTGCACAGATTCAAGACACCCTGTGCCAGATGCTGCAAAGCAGCCCCAGAACATAACAGAGCCTCCTCCATGTTTCACAGTAGGGACAGTGTTCTTTTCTTGATATGCTTCATTTTTCCGTCTATGAACATAGAGCTGATGTGCCTTGGCAAAAAGTTCCATTTTTGTCTCATCTGTCCATAGGACATTCTCCCAGAAGCTTTGTGGCTTGTCCACATGTAGTTTGGCATATTCCAGTCTGGCTTTTTTATGATTTGTTTTCAACAATGGTGTCCTCCTTGGTCGTCTCCCATGTAGTCCACTTTGGCTCAAACAACGACGGATGGTGCGTCTGACACTGATGTTCCTTGAGCATGAAGTTCACCTTGGATCTCTTTAGAAGTCTTTCTGGGCTCTTTTGTTATCATCCGGATTATCCGTCTCTTTGATTTGTCATCAATTTTCCTCCTGCGGCCACGTCCAGGGAAGTTGGCTACAGTCCCATGGATCTTAAATTTCTGAATAATATGTGCAACTGTAGTCACAGGAACATCTAGCTGCTTGGAAATGGTCTTATAGCCTTTACCTTTAACATGCTTGTCTATAATTTTCTTTCGAATCTCCTGAGACAACTCTTTCCTTCGCTTCCTCTGGTCCATGTTGAGTGTGGTACATACCATGTCACCAAACAACACAGTGACCACCTGGAGCCCTATATATAGGCCCACTGACTGATTACAAGATTGTAGACACATGTGATGCTAATTAGTGGACACACCTTGAATTAACATGTCCCTTTGGTCACATTATTTTCAGTATTTTCTAGGGGTACCATCATTTTTGTCCAGGCCTGCTCCATGAGTTCATTTTGTAAAATAATTCTGTTGAAGCATGGTTGAAAAGCAATGTCTGACTTTCATTGGTTACCATTCATAGAATTTTTTTTAAATTATTACTTTTGTCAGATTAAAGTTATTTCTGTGACCATTGTGAGTTTTTCTTTCATTGACCGAAGGGTACCAACAATTTTGTCCACGTGTGTAGATATAATGATGAGTTGATAATGTTTAGAAGGGGCGCTCCAGCTATATTTATCACTTCTTTTAAAAGTCTGGTTGGGATTGGATCTAGCAAGCATGTTGTTGATTTAGCCAAGGTGATAAGTTTATACAGCTCTTCCTGTCCTACACCTGTAAAGCACTGAAAATCTAATTGTGAAGCTTTAGACTGGACTGGATCATGAGATGTTGTTAAAGGTTGAATTTCCATTATTTTCTTCCTGATACTATCAATCTTTTCATTGAAGAAGTTCATGAAGTCTTCACTTCTAAGCTGTGATGGGATACTCCCTGCAGGCATCTTAGGGTTTGTTAGTCTAGCCACTGTACTAAATAGGAACCTGGGATTGTTTTGGTTTCTTGCTATGAGTTGACTCAGATGCTCGGCCCTAGCCTACATGTCGGGTAGTTTTTTGACATATCGTGTAGTTTGACATGTCGTGTAGTTTGACATGTCGTGTAGTTTGACATGTCGTGTAGTTTTTTGACATGTCGTGTAGTTTGACATGTCGGGTAGTTTTTTGACATATCGTGTAGTTTGACATGTCGGGTAGTTTGACATGTCGTGTAGTTTTTTGACATACCGTGTAGTTTGACATGTCGGGTAGTTTTTTGACATATCGTGTAGTTTGACATGTCGGGTAGTTTGACATGTCGTGTAGTTTTTTGACATACCGTGTAGTTTGACATGTCGGGTAGTTTGACATATCATGTAGTGACATATCGTGTAGTTTGACATGTCATGTAGTTTGACATATCATGTAGTTTGACATGTCGTGTAGTTTGACATGTCGTGTAGTTTGACATATCGTGTAGTTTTTTGACATGTCGGGTAGTTTGACATGTCGTGTAGTTTTTTGACATATTGTGTAGTTTGACATATCATGTAGTTTGACATATCATGTAGCTTGACATGTCGTGTAGTTTGACATATCGTGTAGTTTTTTGACATGTCGGGTAGTTTGACATGTCGTGTAGTTTTTTGACATATTGTGTAGTTTGACATATCATGTAGTTTGACATATCATGTAGCTTGACATGTCATGTAGTTTGAAATATCGTGTAGTTTGACATGTCGTGTAATTTGACATATCGTGTAGTTTTTTTATATGTCGTGTAAATTGACATATTATGTAGTTTTTTTATATGTCGTGTAAATTGACATATCGTGTAGTTTGACATGTCAGTAGTTTGACATATCGTGTAGTTTGACATGTCGGGTAGTTTGACATATTGTGTAGTTTGACATGTTGTGTAGTTTGACATGTTGTGTAGTTTGACATGTCGTGTAGTTTGACATATCGTCTAGTTTTTTGACATGTCGTGTAAATTGACAAGTCGTGTAAAATGACATGTCGTGTAGTTTGACATTTTGTGTAGTTTGACATGTCGGGTAGTTTGACATGTCGGGTAGTTTGACATGTCGTGTAGTTTGACATTTCATGTAGTTTGACATGTGTAGTTTGACATTTCGTGTAGTTTGACATTTCGTGTAGTTTGACATATGGTCTAGTTTGACATGTCGTGTAGTTTGACATATCGTGTAGTTTGACATGATGTGTAGTTTGACATGTCATGTAGTTAGAAATGTCGTGTTGTTTGACAAGCTTCCCAGCTCACCGTGGTTGGTAAGAGTGGTGATTCCAGTTACAATAGTGTTTTTGCTTGTACCTCTGTGTACACACACTAGATGTTTTGTGGTTGCTGTAGTTTATCATACCTTTAAACTACACATATATCATATTTTCATAACCCATTTAACCACAGATATCATATTTTTCCCTACTCTGATTATTGATATGCAAATTACCTGAAGCCATTATTGTGTAATTGAATAGTTGATATCTTTACCAAATTTGCTACATGTTTGGTAAAAATAACTAATTTTGCTAAAAGCAGTTAGTTTAGAAGCTATGAATAAGTAAGGCAAATAACTGTCATTATTTGTTATTGAACTCACCTACCTGATCAATTCTGCCTTTAAAAAAGCCACCTGACCTGATTCTCACGATATGTAGCCCCTGATGTTCTAGGATCCTCCTTGATAAATAAGACGCTTGAAAAAGGCCTGTAGCTTAGCAAGTTTGGGTTTCTTTAATCGATGCTTAGCTAGCTACTAGTTTGAAACATTTAGATATATACTGTAGCAAATGCTTTTTGTATAAGGGTGTTATACAAAGTAAAAAATGTTTTTTTTTTTATGTAGGTCACTTTGATTAGGGGATCAGTGAAATGAACTAATGATTTTGGATTTTGTTATTTCTGCAGAATAACAGAGCACAGAACACAGTTCTGAGAGTTATGAGAACAAACACCTTTACACTAATGCACTTATCCCAATGTTTCACTAGTGCTTGGACACCATCAAGGTAGAAAGAAGCCATGATAAGACTGCCTGCTTCACATCTGAAACGCCGGCCTCCCAGGAACTCCTTTACATGTGGAAATGGCTTGCAGCAGGGTCAGGACTGTACACAGATGTTGGATAACTCCCAGCTGAGTTCCTGTAATGTGCAAGTGGTGTTGGTGAATGAGATTGTTGAATGTTGGTAGAGACAGATGCGTTTCCTCAAGCTGGTGACAAGTTATCTGTGAATTTTCAGGATCAGGTGTTCCACTCACTGAATGTTTCCGGGAACGACTGCAGCGGGCTCCGAGCCACCTTGGCCAAGACTCAAGATCTCCGGCTTTATTTGTGTTTTTGCCCCATTTTTATGCCCCATTCAAATGTTTTACTGTGGCTAAGATCTGTGCTTTATAAGCGTCAATCAGTTTTACACCTTCATTCAGAAGAAATTTCATCACAAGTCCCAGTTTGACTTGAACACCCCTTGTTTAAAGATTCTGTGCTTTCAGTATATGCACACTCTGCATTTTGTATCTCACATTTTCAGTTTTGTCGTGTACAGAAATCATAGTCATGCAAAGTCGTCGTTTCTGCATACTGTTGATATTTATGCTGTGGGAGCTGTTTAATTATCAGTGAACATTTATCACATTCTAAATTAAAAAAAATATAGTTATGCTGAGCTAGCAGCGGTAAGAGCTTTTCTATAATTGATAAGGTTTGACTTCAGTGCAAATAAGATTCCATTATTAACATTTAAAACTTTCAAGTGGTTTTGATTAAACATGTTTATAATAATTATACCAAGGTCCGTACATTTTTCTCATATTTGTTTGTTTGTTTGTTTGTTTGTTTGTTTGTTTGTTTGTTTAAATGAGATGAGGTTGTGTTCCAGACTGGGGTATAACAGATTTATGTGTTCAGTAATAATCTTTAATGTTAGTGACAAATGCAGGGTGTATCTGCATCTGCACAGCCGTACAAATGGATCACAGCAGATCTTGTGAAATATCTAGAATAATATTTTAAAGACTCAAAATATGCAAGGTTCCAAATCGTCTGTACCACTTTATCCTATATACAGGGTTGCAGGGGGCCTGGAGCCTGTCCCAGGAGACTTAGGGCACGAGGCGGTGTACGGCACCCTGGACAATCCATCGCACAGCACACACACACACACACTACGGGCAATTTAGAAACGCCAATCAGCCTAATCTGTGGGAGGAAACCGGAGTACCTGGAGGAAACCCATCGAGCACGGGGAGACCATGTAAACTGACCCGGGGCGGGAACTGATCTCGGAACCTGGAGGTGCAATGTGACAGTGCTAACCACTAAGCCATCGTGCCGCCTCCAAATATTGCTTTTTCCACTTAGGCCGCTAGATTTTGCAAGGAATATATACTGCGAAGTCATACAGTATATAAATTCAGAATAGAGTCCGGGTGTTGTGTAAATATTAATGAGTGTAAATGCCTGCTGAAACTCTTTTTTTCTTTTCTTTTTTTTTTGTAATTATGTCCACTATGTTATTGCAACCAGGAGTTTCCACTGAGATAAAGCCATATGCAGATTTCTGGATAATGTCTATGGCAGCCTTATTAATAGCTGCGACGCCTCCTACTCAGCCACTTAGACAAGTGCGGGGTAAATACAGTAGCTGTATCCAAGGGGAAGTGGGGTGGGGTGCGGGGAGTTACTTATTTATAGTTATGTACTCATCTGATCTAATCCAATCTCTGTTAGACGTGGTACATTAAATCGCTAATGAAACAGCTGTACGAGATTTAATATTTGACCCGTTTGACCTTTAATGGTGTGGGTAGCATGTTCGGGATTAATTGGTTTCTATTCATTAGATTGTTAAAACAAAGCTTTTCTGTCATTTTGTTTAACTCATGGAACAAAGACAATCGTTTTAGGCAATCGTCCAACAGAAGGATTTCTGCGCTATACCTATGTGATTACGTATATAACAGAATTCATTCAGGCACTCAGTCTCACGACTCATCTATTCTAACTTGGTACTCTAATACATCACTGAGGCATTTACTGAAATATATGTACTGTACACTATACGTTCCTCCTTGTACAAGCCTTTGATGCTTGCGTATAGAGTAACCGAGAGAACGTCCCCCTGCCGGCTGCGGTCTGTGACTGAAGAGTCCTTAGTGGTAGAACTGCGTGGTACTCAGTCTAAAACTAGACTCTTCCTACACATGTTTCCATAATGGTAGAACCTTTTTTGTTTTGCCCTACATGTTCTATCACAAGCTTCACGAAACAATGCAGCTCCCACACCAGCACCTCCAAATTAATGAGAAACTTTCTCAAGGTGCTGTTTTAAACATAAAATCATCTTATCCGTTATTGACCAAATAATTCTATTATCAATATCAGTGTGTATCAATAGATATTCTTAATTTTTCATTTATTCATCTTCTGTACCGATTATGTACAGGATACTTTGGGTAATTTTGGGAATACCATTAACCCTAATCTGCATGCCTTTGGAGTGTGGGAGGAATCCAGAATACTTGGAGGAAACCCAAAGCACGGGGAATACCTGCAAACTCCATGCACACAGACCCTGAATCAGACCCTGAGGTGGCAATCGGACGCCCCTGGAGGTGCAAAGCGCCAGTGCTAACCACTAAGCCACTGTGCTACCAAGGATATTTGTTTTGTTTTTTATTAATAATAACAGTAATATGTCTTGGTACTAGTATAACTCACTCACTCACCATCTATTCTGCTTCATCGTGTATTCAGGGTCGCAGGAGGCCTGGAGCCTGTCCCAGGAGATTTAGGGCATTATACAGGGTTCACCCCGGAGACCCTGCAAGTCCATCGCAGAGCACACACACACAATTTGGAAATTAGCCTAATCTGCAGGTCTTCGGACTGTGGGAGGAAACCCGAGTACCTGGAGGAAACCCACCAAGCACGGGAAGAACATGAAACTCCATGCACACAGGGACGGGAATCGAACCAGGACCCTGGAGGTGCAAGGCGGCAGTGCTAAGCGCTACACCACTATTATAACTATAATCTATAATTAAAACTTATTGTGTTTATTCAAGGTGGTATGGTGGCATAGTGGTAAGCAGTGTGGTCTTGCACCTCCAGATTTGAGGGCTCAACTCCTACCTCGGGTCTGTGCTTGAATGTTCTCCCTGTGCTTGGTGGGTTTCCTCCCACAATACAAAGACATGCAAATTAGGCTGAGTGGCGTTTCCAAATTCCCCCTAGTATGTGTGCATGTGTGTGTGTGCTTGTGTGCCCGTCCATGGTGTAACCCCGTATCATGCCCTGAGTACCCTGTGATAGGCTCCAGGCGTCCCTGAGAACCGGAAGTATAGAGGATGAGTGAGAGTGTTTAATCTTTGGTCACACTTGCGTACTGAGCGTATACAATCTTGCTTTCCTTGATTGAAACGGTCTGCTAAATAAACGTAAGTGTGACTAAAAATCAAATGCTAGTCTAAAGAACAGAGAAACAAACTCAGACTCGAGGACTTGCACAGAATGGCTGCTTAGTGCATTGGGATCTGAAAGTATTTAAAGCTGCATGCAGAGTTGTGGTGTATTTAAAAGTAAAGGACTTAAATTAAACACAACCCCTGAAGTCATGGTAAAAGCTTCTCAGTGTTCCAGTGGCAGTTAAAGTGCAATCAGAAAATTCATTTGTTTCTATGCTGTGAACATTCAGGTCATGTTCATTAAATGTATTGTTCATGTTCATGAATTTAATTTAAAAAAATTAAATATTAAACAGGATAACTTAATAACTCTTTATTTTATATATTGCACAAAGGCAAATGTTTTTCCTCCTAAATAGTTTATTTTGTTTACACATACTGTATCTTAAACAATAATTGCTTTTTAAGACATACTATTATTATATTATGCAGCATTCATCTTTTCATTATTTTAGATGTATAGCCTGGTCTCCAGTATGCGGGAATAAAACAAAAAAATTTTTTTTTAATCTTGTTTTTGTCCTTTACAAATTTTTTTATAATTGCTGAGTTTTAAACAAACTCCCTAATGTGACATCATATAAGAACAGACCCCTCCCATGGCATGTTACTCAGTTCTGCAGAATCGTTCTCTGGAGGGCCGTGTCTCAGCAGATAAACACTGAAATGGCGGGTTTGGAAGAGGGGTGAAACAGATGGAGTTGTAAAATGTAAAATGCATTATCTGAGGAGTATTTCTGCTGGGGCATTAACATACATTTAGGGGGAGCTCTGAGACCTGTGTTAACTTGTTAATAGAATAGTAAAATATGGGACCTTTAAAGCAATGCCAGCATACCAACTCAAGTAAACTGTTTTTACTTGTGTACGTTTAATTGCCTACACCTATGTGAATGACCTTTTGAAGGTCATATATTCACATTTGATAAATCCCAGTTTTTTTTTTTTTTTAGCATAATATATGAGAGCTCAAAATATCATTTGAAAGGAACAATTTAGAACGTTTTAATGCACTGTTGATAAACGAGACCCCTGGATTTCCTGGTGTAGTGACCTTTTGAGCCACGGCATCCATCACACTTGCCGGATAGATAATCTTTTGCATTATCGAGTCATCCTCTGCTCCGTCTATTGTGCCTTAGGACAAGGAAATGCTTCTAGTTCTCCACATTCATTGTTTGACAGGTGACAAACATTGGCACCACTTGGCCCTGCTGCAAATGTCATTACACCAAGAAAGGAAGTTTGTATCAATATGACAGTTTATAATATTCACTGTTTTTCAGCTGCTCTATAACAGCTGTGATTCTTCTCTTATTACCCGTGGAAAAAAAAAAAAACCTGCAATATCTTTACACGCTGTTGTCTATCAGTGGGTGGCTATAATTTTAATTTGGTATAAACTCGCTATAAGAAGGCGTCCCTTTTAGAAGCACAAACATAGCACGGTTCGACAGTGCAACGATTAAGGAGATGTTCTGGGCAGAGACTGGTGTCCAGAACATGGTGGAGCGTTCCAAAAGCCTGAATACCCACAAACCCTCCGTGTCGCATTGACATGGCAACTGTGGCAACCTAGCAACCAGTTGCTAGGGAGAGGCAAAAGGCAGACCCCTGAAGAGCTGACTCGCTGATTTGGCAAGTGAGCCGTGCAAAAAAAAAAAAAAAAAAAAAGAATTCCCCCGTGACTCGGCAAAGGCTCCGGTTGCTATGGTAACTGTGTGGAAGTGATGGAGCATTTTTATTTTTCCCTGCACCATGCTTGTGGGATTCCAATGTTTAGCACCCATGCACAGACAAACTGAGTTCACTTTACAGTGTACGATGACGCCGCCTCCGCTGCAGCCAATCACATGTAAGTTGTTTAGTGTTTCATTTAGTCAAGATGTTGACTTGGTAAGACTTACAGATTTGTTTAAATGGTCATTTGTTACAAGTCCCATGGCTGTATTAAGTTTTACACTGTTTACTGCTGGCTGTAGGCATTAATCTACAAAGTTTTTTTTTTTTTTATTCCATTGCATTCAGCACCGGTGTACTATACCATACACATACTGTATACACTACTGTTAAGTGGTATGCATCCATGGATGGCATTCATTCATTCTTTACAGCATCTGTCAATTCTATCCAGAGAACATAAAGAGTGAGGTGAAAACACACTCCGGGTGGGACACCCAGTCCATCACAGGGTACCAAGCATGCACACTTTTTGGGAGATAGAAGAGAACACCAGAAAACCCACACAGACACTCAGAGACAGGTGGAACACATGCAACTCTGTGACATTGTCTCCAAGGTAACCAAGAGACAATGTAGGTACTGTAGGTGTAGCCTACACCTAAGAGGTTTTAGATCTAAATACCCTAGGAAGTAACTGAATACCCTGCAAACCACTGGCTAAAATACCCCTCAGCATCTCTCAAACTGCCTCTGTTTCACTCCTCCTCCAAACAACCCCCCCCCACCAGTGGGTTTCCTCTCACAGTCCAAAAACATGCAGGGGAAGCTGATTGGCGTTTCCAGTTTGCCCATGGTGTGTGTATATGAGTGAGTGTGTGCCCTGTGATGGATTGGCACCCTGTCCAGGGTGTAACCTGCCTTGTGGCCCGAATCCCCTGGCATAAGCTCCATGCCCCTGGACAGGATAAGAGGTACAGAGGATAAATAAGTTATACTGTATATGCCTACCACAGGCGACTGCTCTAAGACTATATAGTGAGCTCAACCTCCCGTAAAAAATTCATTAAAATTAAATTAGAAATGAAACGTTTCATATATAAAATGCAAAAATTTATTATTCATCAGTCTGGGTGAAATTCAATATGGTAGAAAATAAAATGATCAAATATCTCTCACTTCAATACTGAGCTGTTCATTCATTTAACACAAACTGTTTTCAGTGGACAGCACAGCCTGTGTGAAAAATCTCATTTAAAGCCCATAAACGCCCTGCTGAGACAACTCCATTCATTGATGCACAGGGTTTTATTCAGGGTTGTTTTTTTTTTTTTTTATCCTCTCGATATTTTTCATTGTAGGACCAAAGATTAAATGTCACAGAACAATGAGTGTGTAGTATATAATTTTGGCTTTAATAATTTTGGGAGTCAGTGAGTGAATGCACAGGTAGGTTTTGCATAGAAAAGAAACGCTTAGTTTGTCCTGCTTGTGTACACAGCTTCTCACTGGGAGATCTTTTGTACGATCTGAATCTTACAACTAACTGATAATCACTGAAATGGTAATAAACATGACTGATATTCTCAAATACTTCTGAGCTGTTCAGAATAGGCAGCGGCGCTCAGAGCTGCAGGAATCAGTCAGTAGCCAAATCTATAACAATTTACACCACAAATACAGCTTTCGGAATTTCGATAAGTGATAAATATTATGAGTAATCTGTAAGTAAAAAGTTATTTGTGATTACTTGGATGGATTAATTCTAGAATGAATTTATCTGTTTATTTATAGCTTTAAATAAACCAGCTGTCACTTGACTTATACTGTATACTTCAATAACAGACGTTTGCTATTTTAAAAACCACCTGCCGCCCTTAAGACATACTGTACATACTGTATGAGACAAAACAACATGGTTAGGGGTGTGGCTTATTTGAGTGACAATTGGATTGTACCTTAGCTAACCAGCTAACTTTACTTTAACTAGATACAGTAGTTTACCGAATCACAAGAAATGTAGGAGTTAAGACGCGTAGGGTGTGAATGATGGAGTAATACAAAGTAACGCTAGAAATTACAGTAGGTTAGCAACCTTAGCATTTAAATTAAGCTAACACTTAACTAGCTAGGTTGCCAACTGAGGTAATTAGATAGGTTCCAATCAAAAAAGTCCAACCGCCTTTTTTTTTTAAATACAGACTGTACTTCAGACCAAACAGAGACTTCTGCTCACAAACAGCTGGACTGCACCCTTCAGCCCAGGATGTTTTATTGGTCTTTATGGGGCAGCTGAACTGCTTTAAAATGCAATTTTGTGGTTTAATATGGAGGAACAAAATAAAATGAACCATAAATTCACAGCCTCAAAGCTATATACAACTTGGCCATGAACACATTCTCATACTATGGCTGTATCTGGGTTTTGGTTTTCATATACTCGTCTATTCTTTATGCAGGTGTGTTGAAGTGTCAGTGAGGAGATTGTTAAAATGAGTGTAATTAGAGATTCAGCTGATTTTGATGTAACAAAGTATCACTATCTCCACAGACCAATTTAGTACAACCGGTTTTGGTGCATTGTGTTGGTTATTAAACATTTTCTTTTTAATTCTGAGGGCTGAATGCAGTTGTCATGCCAGGGCTAAATTAAAATGCTGGACACTGACCCCTCTGGCACTCTGGCTGGACTTCAAGCTCGAGTCAGGAAGTGAGCCCTGTAAGGAGTTACCATGACAACAGTAATGTGAACTGATTTCAAATCCTATGTCTAAAAATCTACCTGGCCAAAGAAAAAATATAACAACAACAACAACAACAATAATAATTATTATTATTATTTTTATTGTTGTTATTATTGTTATTGTTATTATTTTATTGCAATAATAATGTAAACAATGCAATACAAAATCATGAATCAGGCAAAAAATTTGATAGAATAAAATTAATTGTTGATAAATTGTACAATTGAAAACATAAAATCACTGTTGTGCATCAAATGTACAAATTCTATCTATTCTATATTTAAACTTTTTGGCCATTAACAAAAGATCTAACTACATTTAAGCTTCTTTTTACAAAGTGAGATCTTAACATTTTGAAGTTGCCACTGTTATTTCTGTAATTCTGTAGCAGCTGAATCAAACATTCTTCAAACATTCTGATCCAACGTTTCCTGAAGGTTATTGTACTTTGTTGTTGATGATGTGCACGAGGGTCACATAAGCAAAGTCCATGATGCTCTTCGCTGAGATACCAGTGATCAGGGCGAGCTCCTCCACTACCTAGAGTATAAATGTACAGACACATGGTGGATCATAAATTAATTCTGCTTTCCACATCAAATCCTAACATTATCCTTTTTAAACATCAAGTATCAAAATCTCTGCATCTATGTACAGCCAGGTCCATAAGTATTTCTACAAGGGCACCATTTTGATAATTTTCCTTCTGTACATCATTACAGTGAATTTGGGATGAATTCATGAGGATGTGGTTAAAATGTAGACTTTTTAAAAAAAGAATGTGTTATTGAGTAAACCAAAGCCCTTCAAGGCCAGAGAAGCCAACTAAAGTCGATGATTACAGAATTCTATCACTGGAGATAAATTTTTTTTTTTTTTTTAAACTTCTTCTATAGTGAGAAAGATTATTCCCAAGTGGAAAGCATTCAAGTTGCCAATCTTCCCAGTACTGGACGTCCAGGCACATTCACCCCAAGATAAGAATGGTCAATGCTCAGAGAAATGCAAAAGACCCAAGAGCTACATCTCAGACCCTACAGGCCTCACTGAGCATGTTAAAGTCCATGACAGCACAATGAGAAGAAAACTGAACAAGTAAGGTTTGTTTGGAAGGGTCGCCAGAGAACACTCCTTCTGTCTAACAAGAACAGGGAAGCATGACTGAGGTTCGCAAAACTGCATCTGAACAAACCAGAAAACTTCTGGAACAATGTCCTATGGACAGATGAGACCAAAGTGGAGATGTTTGGCCTTAATTCCCAACGCCATGTTGGAGAAAACCAAACAGCATCTCAGCAGAAACACTGAGATATACTACGGTATGTTAAGGTATGAACTATAGTTTACCATAGTAAGATACAGTACAGTACATGCTATAGTCATATGTCTTATGGGAAATAGGATGTTGTTAATAACCAAGTCAGTCACTTGACCTTAGCCTAATCCGAGCATGCTTTTCACATACTGAAGACAACTGAAGGCAGAAAGACACTCAAACAAATTCCTAATGGTATCTTTGTTAAACCCTTTAAATTAAAGCTGAAAGTCTACACTTCAATCACATTTTAATTTCTTCCATTCATATCCTGTGTGGTGTTGTACTGAGGCAAAAATAAAGTGTCAATGTCCAAATATGTTTGAACCCAACTGTACAGTAAGAGGAATGCTATTAGTCACCTTGTGACTGCATCTGTATCACATGACCATCCATGTGACTTCACCCCATCCGGTTGAGCAGCATTTCAAACCAATATATAATCACATAAATTATATATGGCTGACAAATGATAGCCTTGTTTCTAGGCCAACCTTTGGTTTTTCTTTCTTGTTAATTTTCATGACCTACCCTCAAATTATAGCTTAAATCACAATCATTGAGGGTTTCTTAGTGAACTACTAATCACTTGTTTATGATGTGGGTAGAACTAAGGGGCTATGGAGCCATTCTACTTTAAAGTAGATCACGGAAGACCAAACCTTCCTTGAAAAGAACCATTTTTAGACCCACCCAGGCATGATTAACTTAAAAAAAATCAAAAGCAAAGGATGTTTTATTAAAAGGGGGGAAAAAAACACTCATAAACAATTATTTACAAAAGTTGAAACAGCAAAATTACAAAGGCTGTTCAAGTTAAACCGGTTGACTTGTTATGAAATTTCTCATGAATGAAGGCGTAGTACTGATTGACTGACAGAAGAAGCACAATATTGTTTTCAATACTGTAAAATGGTGCAAACATATTAAAGAAGGCGGTGCATCCATGAATGACTGAGGTCATCTGCAACCATTCCCTTGAACATTCAGTAAGTGGAGCGCCTGATCCCTGAAAAATCAAGGCTTCAAGCCGTTTGGGCCATTAACGGAGTTCATGGGCGACCAGCATTTCAGACATGAAGCTGGTAGGCTGATCATGGCTTGAACATCCTCACAAGACTTTTTTTTGATGGTATCCAAGCACTAGCAACTAGAAAAGCTGGGATAAGTGCTTTAGTGTATCGTGGATTATATAGAGAAATAAAGGAAGTTTTTACTGTCATAACTGTGTCCTGTTATTCTGCACAAGCTAAAAGTGGCAGTTTGACTTGAACATTATGACATAATAAGAGGCTTAAAACAGGAGAATGAGCTGTGCTGCAAAAGAAATTACATAAGATTACATCGAACCAAATCTAAAATTACAGTATCGGGGTACTTTCTACGTATTTAGACAGAGCTTTATATGTCTATAAGAATTGCCAGAATTCAAGTTTTGAAAAATTTTGTTGCTGTTAATAATCATTTATTTATGTATTTCATAAAATTATGTAACATGCCCTTATATAAAGAAAACAGCAAACGTCCTGTTTACCTGCGGATCAGCAGAATATAGTCTAATTGTAATGATCTGGTTGTAAGTGTAGTCCTGACTTACCTTCTCCCAAGTAGACGTTTGGTAAATGAAAGCAGCCACTGCAATCACTCCGACCCCTAACAGCATGCAGTCTTCAGTCACAGACAAAAACTTGGCCCTGTAATACACACATGAAACAACCAATAAGATGCCAATGAAAGCAAAAGCAAATATCATTCAGTGTGTGACAATCAGTGGCACCTGTGATGAGTCCAAAATATTGTAAAACATGTGACCAAACAGACAAACAACAGCTACAGGAGTGTTTTGGTCACTCATCACTTGTAAATGCAGGTGTAATCTGAGGGATGTTCAAGTCAAACAGGGATTTGATGGAATTTCTGGTGAATAAAGACATAAAGTAATTCATAGAAGAGAAGTACGGTACAGTCACGAGAGTCTTAGCTGCAGTAAAACAGTTTAATGGTGCAAACGGTTTAAAGAATGTGTAGATCCTGGCTCGGGCCCACCACAGTCGTTCTTATGATAATCCTGCGGGTGGAACGCCTGATCCTTGAAAACTGACAGATAACTTGTCAACAAACTGTGGAAGAGACACACGCATCTGTCTGTCGGGAACTGTACTCAAAATTATTTATGAACACCACTTGCACATTACAGGAACTCGGCTGGGCAGTTATTCCCGCATCTTTTGTACGGTCCTGGCTTTGTTCCAGGAAACCTCCACATCTTTGGAGTTCCTGAGAGGCCTGAGAGTTTCAGATTTGTCTGAAACTGTACAAGCACTCGGGAAAGAATGGTATAAGTGCATTAGTATAGCAAGGGATTATATAAAGAAATGAAAGGATGTTATTCTAAAGTCCCGCTTTGACTTGAACATCGAAATAAGGGTGATAAGAAAGTACAATGAGTGTTCCTTGATGTCCTGTAATTACCGTTGATCTGAAGTGGGGCTGAGAAGTCCAGTTACAGCCATAAGTAAAGACCTGTAGATCGACTCCCTCTGCAGGTAAACAAATTGAAGGACATACGTGCACAGGTGATGAAGGTGTACAACAGGTGTAGTCGGGTCATTGTGGCCTATAGAAACATACAAGGATATATTATCTGAACACTTTGGTGGCATTTATAAGTAGATCCAGCATACTAGATTAGATTAGATTAGATTCAACTATTCAACTTTATTGTCAATGCACATTGTTACAAGGCAATGAAATGGAGTTATCATTTATCCAGAAGTGCAAGTTAGCAGTGCAATATAAACATATATACAGATCTATATATATAAAGAAAGGTCTATGTATAAATTGAATTACAGAAAGAATATACACACAGTGTAAAGTGAGCATAGATGGATAAATTAATGTACAGAATAATTGTAAATCTACAGATATGACTGAATATAAATATGTGGAATAAAGATATACAGAAACTATATAGGTGAATTTACATTATGTGCAATAGTATGAATATACATAGACAGCACAAAAGAACTTTACCAAGAACTTCTAGAAGAGTCTCCGTGTATACAAGAGGATTTGGTACATTCACTCTAAAGTCCAAAGTTTTCAAGATTAGAAGCTCTGATTCTAATATTTTCTCTTTGGCACAGTCAGTACCAACCGACTGAAGGTATTTCAATGCGGAACTGTTGTCAATTACCTATATGCAAAAAGCACAGACACACACACATCCTCATATATACAGTAAACATTATATTAAGTGATCAGCTCCAACTTCTGTTTATGCTCTTACTTTAGTGTGTAGGGTTACTTTACTGGCGATTTGCACACTTGAAATAATAAAGAGTGAGAATTTGTCTCTCAGGCGCTGAAAGACCAGGTCTTCATAGTTTCCTTCGAACCCACACACCTCCCTCTTCTGCTGAGATAATAAATTCTCAATGTGCTTCAGCATAAATCTGCGGGAAGAAAATCAAGGTGGTTAACATGTATTTTTAGATGACTGAGAAGTAAAATACAGGTGCTAATGTGACCCATCTGGTAACTTACCTCTCTAGTATTTCAATGGCATGATAAGCCACTAAAGGGTCGAGTCTAAACTCCTCACAAATAAGGAAGGCATGTGCTGTATACAGTATAGTACAAATAGTTAGATTTGGGCAGGAATAAAAACCACTGTGACATAACAGTTAAAAGAAAGCATTTTAGCGGGTTTAGTACGAGGTAGTATCAAAACGTTCAGTGATTAGCTCTGTTTACAAGCTCTGTTTTTTTTTCACCGTACGTCCTCCCTGAGACGCCTTAAAACCTGGCAGTAGAATTCGATATTGCCGGTCTGGCCCCTGGAGACGAAAAGATGATGAGCATACACTTGGTGGAGCTGTGGACCTGCCACACCTTGGAGATGATTCAATTAAACTCAATTCAATTTTATTTGTATATCGCTTTTAACAATTTTTTATCATCGCAAAGCAGCTTTACACAATCAGAAGAATTATTTAAGTTTGTATGAAATGCGAAGGTGTATGAATCAAAAAATGGTCAGATAGTCCCTGATGAGCAAGGCGAGGGTGACAGTGGCAAGGAAAAACTCCCTCAGATGGCAATAGGAAGAAACCTTGAGAGGAACCGGACTCAACAGGGAACCCATCCTCATCTGGGTGAAACAGAAAGCAGGAATTGATCTGCATTCATACTGTGTGTTGGGTGGCAGGCAGTTCGGTATAATAGTTGTTAATTTATGTTAATATGGTGTCCAGGTAGTTATTGGAGGCTCAGGAAATTCCAGTCCTGAACTATCGAGTGACTGTAGCCAAGTTCGCAGAGAAACGGCTGTCAACATCACCGTCTAACTAGTAGAGTGAAACCGTCCCCAGACATCGGACGCATCCCAAAGTGACACACGGGACATCCATGTGACGAGATCTCCAACCAGAAACGGGGCACCAGGATGAGTCAGGCAGGTCCAGAGGGCAGAGGGAGTCTGGATCAATGGCAGCTCAGGAACGACATGTGTAGCTCGACAGAGGGAAAGAGAGAGAGGGGGAGAGAGGGAAGAGAGAGGGGGAATGAAGGACTCTTCCACTGTGAAGTCTGTTGCGTTGTCTCAGGGTCGTACCCATACAATTAAGTTTTGTCACCGGTAATGGTCCTCAACATGAAGAACGGGTCACACTGAGTTCTTGGCAGACTTCGAAGTTCATTCTGCTCCTGGGTCAGCAGACCAAGGACAAACTTGGCAGCCATATGATGCATGTTCAAATCACACATGAGGATTGACTTGACTGTTCTGTATGACACACCGACAATGGCTGCAATGTTGTGGATTGATCTTCAAAGATCATCATGAACAGGTTGGCAAATGGGATTGACATTTTCAGGGTTGAACAAGTTGTGAAGGTGATGTTTTTCCGCTCTTGGAGAACGCCTGCCACTCACCTCATAACATTTCGAATGACTCGTCGCAGCATCGCTGTAAATTTGCTGAATCATGTCAGACTTCTCTGTGGCAGGTCGGTGCTCCCTGTGACTGTGTGTGGAGGTTTTTGCTGCCATCTGTTGGCTTGTTTTCAAAACTAGTCTCGAAACTTTTTGATACCACCTCGTACAGGGTTGTTTCTGAAAAGAAGCTGGTAAATAACTACAGAACATCGTAAAATATCACAGCTAAGGGGAAATTTGACCCACCAACTACTCTTTTGTCTTTAAAATTCCCAGACACTCTTGAAATGTTCTCCAGGTTTGCCTTGTTTTGGTTGTTAAGGGTGCTCAGGAAGTCTGACAAAAGCTCAAAAGAACTTTGACCAAAACGATTCAGTGAAGATGTCAGCCTTTTCCCCCATGTAGGGTTGAGTTTCAGGTTGCTCATACTTGTAGGTATGATATTTTCTCTAATTGTTATACAGCCTAACTGACGCTGCCTCTACACCAAGCTAGAGGGCGACATTTCTTAACCGATTTAACCGGATTTTTCCGGTTTTCCGACTGAGGGGAACGTCAAAGTAATAAATAATCATAGTAATAAATAGGCATACTTGCGTACTAATTGGTGTATTAAAATAACAATATATTTTTTTCAAAATTGTCTAAACATATTTAAAGTATATTAAATTGTACGAAAATGTAGTATTTTAACTTCCCAAGCGCAGGCTCGAGTTGTGAGCGCATATGTGACGCGGTTTTGACCGCTCAAACGCACCCAGACACCTAAAACATCATGGCCGACCAAAAAGGTACAGCCTGACTGCGCATATGTGACGCGGTTTAGACCGCTCAAACGCACCCAGACACCTAAAACATCATGGCCGACCAAAAAGGTAACAGCCTGACTGCGCATATGTGACGCGGTTTTGACCGATCAAACGCACCCAGACACCTAAAACATCATGGCCGACCAAAAAGGTAACAGCCTGACTGCGCATATGTGACGCGGTTTTGACCGCCACAAGCCCACCCAGAAAGCTAAACCATCATGGCCGACCAGAAAGGTAAAGCTAGCGCTGAAGGGGAATACGCCAAGAGGATAGACCCTGCCAAGGAGAATCTAACACGAGAGCAGCTGCAGTTCATCCGGCAAGCAGAGCTTGCTCAGTGGAGGAAGAAAAGCCAAAAGCTCCGCTCACGAAATGTTCTAACCGGCCTCACCATTGGAGCCCTGGTGCTGGGCATATGTATCCTCCATTAGCATTAGCATTAGCATTAACGTTAGACAAGGTTATTGAGGCTAATCTGCTAAGTAACTAACCAACCTGCTATTACGCTGTACTTAAGAGCATATGAATCAATGTTTCTGGTGCTATAACTAGAATTATGTTTGTTAGCATGTTTTGTTGGAGTGCTGTCTAGAGATCTCATAAAGGTTATAAGCAGCAGTGTTACTAAGGTTTTGATGTTAAAGTAAGGCTAAGCTCATGTGCATATCAAGACATCAACATGTCTTGCATCTAAGAGGATAATAATTTGATCATGGTTGAAAACCTCACTTCAGTAACTCATTTCTGTGTTTCATTTTTCAACTAAAGTACAATCTGATAACTTTAAGACATTTGTTAACTGTAAATATTCTGAAAATAAAGTTAATGTCAAGCTTATTTTTAATCTTTGAAAGACTAGATGATTTGAATATTAGACATGGAAACCACCAGGGATCGCCCGATACAATATTATTGCGATACCTCTGTGTCGATTTGTTAAAAAATTGTGATTCTATGAGTATCACGCATTTGACGGGATGAAAATGTGTAAATAGTTCAAAGTGCGCCACGTGTATGATTGTAAAGAAATGATGTTTTACATCCTCAAATGCTTCCAAATTCGCGCACAAGGACATGTACTTGTGCTTTTAACGCACATGATTTTCCATTCATTTGTGCTCACGCTGTTTTGAGTAAGCATGTGTAATGAGTAAGTGTTAATATTATGATTAGTTCGCTCATAGAGTTTGGAGAAAAGGCAGATCCGAGGCAAATTTTAACGCGGCTGTAACTGTAACGCCATAAAAATGTGTTGCTTTTTTTGTGCCGCCCGGAATCTTCATCGAAGGATGATCGGCCAATCACGGCCAATTAAACTGAAAACTAGCCAACTCTGGTCGCTGGCTGATCGTTCATCCCAATTATAAATGTAAAAAAAATATTTAAAAAGAAAAATTGGCTCTGGTACAGTCCATAACGTTAGACCTCTGGTGCCATGAAAACAGGATTAAAGCAGGATTCTCAGACCTGATCAACATTATTTCTTCTTTATCATGAAAATGTTTGCATACCTGTTTTCTGAAATGTACACAGAAGAAATGTCCAAGCTAGGAAAAACAAAAGACAATTTATGATTAAAATATTATGAATGATTTTTGTAACACATTTAACAATTATCAGTAAATATAATTAGTATAATAATAATTATTATTATATGAATTGGTACGGTTTATTATATAGATTTACTTTCAGATGGATTAAATAAACCTTTTTTTTATCCCTCAGTCTAACTGTGTTAATGACAACTCTCAAAGAAGTTTTTTCTGAAATATTTGCAAATATATTAAAATCATTGAAATATAAAATCTGATTTAGCAGTCGAAATATAAAAACGTGTTCGCCTGCAATCCTCAGCGCTGTCGATAGACGTTCTATAGGGTAAAGTAATTTGAAGGTCATAATTATTATTATTTTTTTTGCCTCATCAAACCAGTTGGCTCTCATAGTTAGTGAAAAGCCTGTCATAGTCCTTTTATTATGGAGCGGCTTTTTACTCAGGAGTGGCTTCATGACTGATGGCTTAAGCTCTGCTGGAGTATCCATTGGGATCTTTGTCACCGCCCTGACCAAGTCGGTTTTAACAATTTATTCATATAATATTCTCTATATTTTGATACACATTACAAATTGTAATATGTGTTTCACCCCCTGTTGATGAACACCGTGCATTAGCACATCTGGAGGTGTGTGTGCATTGGCATTGGTGATGCGGTCCTTCAAATGATTTATGTCTCTTATCTTTTCCTGATGCATCATGGCCTTCAAGTGCCCCCAAATTTATATTACCCACCCTGTAGTTTAGCGCGCACCACCTGCAGGATTATAAAGGAACTGCAACATTTTACCAACTCAACTGCAAACAAAACAATACTTTATAAAAATCATATACATCAATTGTAATTTTTTTATTGGAGTCGTTTTTTTTTATATTGTTTTCATCTTTAGATATTCAAAGTGAAGGAGACTCTACGCCTAGCTAGATCCAGCAGAATAAAGGACATCATACTAAATACTGTTATTGAACAGAACCCGAAGCCAAAAGTATTGAGACAAAAGTGAAATTAATGTTTTTGTGACAATCTAAATTTTACTTAAAATAATCACAATCAAGACACATTGGTTATCGGTATATAAGATGAATGAATGAATAATGACAATTAATATAATACTAATAATTTATTTTATGCAGTGAAATCTCTATTCAATAACGGTATTTAGTATGAAGTCCTTTCTTCAAAGCCTGCCGGATTCGGCTGGGCGTAGCGTCTCCTTGGTCACTGTTCAACCCCTCTCTTTTGGGTTTGGATCTGGAGTCGACACAAACAGTCTTTCAGCAGTAGTTGAGTTAATTAGCACGACTCTTCATCCAGATAGGAGAGAACTAATAATAGTGACATCACCGGCGGTGTCCACCGGGAGAACTACACACGTGGACAAAATTGTTGGTACCCTTCGGTCAATGAAAGAAAAACTCACAATGGTCACGGAAATAACTTTAATCTGACAAAAGTAATAATAAATAAGAATTTTATGAATGTTAACCAATGAAAGTCAGACATTGCTTTTCAACCATGCTTCAACGGAATTATTTAAAAAAATGAACTCATGGAACAGGCCTGGACAAAAATAATGGTACCCCTAACTTAATAGTTTGTTGCACAACCTTTTGAGGCAATCACTGCAATCAAACGATTCCTGTAACTGTCAATGAGACTTCTGCACCTCTCTGCAGGTATTTTGGCCCACTCCTCATGAGCAAGCTGCTCCAGTTGTTTCCGGTTTGAAGGGCGCCTTTTCCAGACGGCATGTTTCAGCTCCTTCCAAAGATGCTCAATAGGATTGAGGTCAGGGCTCATAGAAGGCCACTTAAGAATAGTCCAATGTTTTCCTCTTAGCCATTCTTGGGTGTTTTTAGCTGTGTGTTTTGGGTCATTGTCCTGTTGCAAGACCCATGACCTGCGACTGAGACCCAGCTTTCTGACACTGGCCAGCACATTTCTCTCTAGAATCCCTTGATAGTCTTGAGATTTCATTGTACCCTGCACAGATTCAAGACACCCTGTGCCAGATGCAGCAAAGCAGCCCAGAACATAACGGAGCCTCCTCCATGTTTCACAGTAGGGACAGTGTTCTTTTCTTGATATGCTTCATTTTTCCATCTGTGAACATAGAGCTGATGTGCCTTGGCAAAAAGTTCCATTTTTGTCTCATCTGTCCATAGCACATTCTCCCAGAAGCTTTGTGGTTTGTCAACATGAAGTTTGGCATATTCCAGTCTGGCTATTTTATGATTTGTTTTCAACAATGGTGTCCTCCTTGGTCGTCTCCCATGTAGTCCACTTTGGCTCAAACAACGACGGATGGTGCGATCTGACACTGATGTTCCTTGAGCATGAAGTTCACCTTGGATCTCTTTAGAAGTCTTTCTGGGCTCTTTTGTTACCATTCGGATTATCCGTCTCTTTGATTTGTCATCAATTTTCCTCCTGCGGTCACGTCCAGGGAGGTTGGCTACAGTCCCATGGATCTTAAATTTCTGAATAATATGTGCAACTGTAGTCACAGGAACATCTAGCTGCTTGGAAATGGTCTTATAGCCTTTACCTTTAACATGCTTGTCTATAATTTTCTTTCGAATCTCCTGAGACAACTCTTTCCTTCGCTTCCTCTGGTCCATGTTGAGTGTGGTACATACCATGTCACCAAACAACACAGTGACCACCTGGAGCCCTATATATAGGCCCACTGACTGATTACAAGATTGTAGACACCTGTGATGCTAATTAGTGGACACACCTTGAATTAACATGTCCCTTTGGTCACATTATTTTCAGTATTTTCTAGGGGTACCATCATTTTTGTCCAGGCCTGTTCCATGAGTTTATTTTTTTTATAATACTGTTGAAGCATGGTTGAAAAGCAATGTCTGACTTTCATTGGTTAACATTCATAGAATTCTTATTTATTATTACTTTTGTCAGATTAAAGTTATTTCTGTGACCATTTCATTGTGAGTTTTTCTTTCATTGACCGAAGGGTACCAACAATTTTGTCCACGTGTGTATAATGTGTAGCATATGTTTAGTTAATCCTTTATAAGTTTGTACACAAACTTAATAGTGCAGTTAATTTGTAGCCAGATATCTCAGTTAATAACTTCGCTCTAACAGTTCTAAAATCTTTTATTTTTTTAATTGGTAAAGTAATTAAAGTTTAATAATAAACTACGTAATATGTTCCATGTCAAATCTATAACACACTGTTGATTAGTTTTTGTTTGTCCAGGTCTTGTGGTTTTATGTGTGTGAATTTTACATATTTTTTGTGTGTGAATTTCCCCATGCGGACAGAATCTGTCTATCTGTCTGTCTAAATCTGTCTGTCTGTCTGTATATCTGTCTTGATGCTTTTTCAGACCCACTGTATATATGCAAACATTTCAAAATGAAACTTGAAAGTCTTTCTCTTTATTGTGTTAATGCCCAGCAAACTATTTTGTAAATGTGTACAAGCCTTAACCGAGTCTCGCCAGACGGGTATACGTTCTACTCGGTGTCTCAAGAAAGGATCATGGATGAAATCGACGAAGAAGCGAAGATGGCTGCCAGGATGCGAGCCCCAAAGACTGGAGCGAACTAAATAAAATCAACCTTGGATGCCAAAAGGTGTTCTGCACTGTACTTTCCATTAATGAAAGGCCACCGTGTTTTTTTTTTTGTTTTTTTTTTTTTGGGCCTTTCTGCCTTGTCTAGAAATGTGTAATATTCAGATGTCATATAAAGAGCTGAATATTTGATGTTCTTTTATATTAAAATGTACACTAGTATCCGAAACGAATCCTTGTACCATTCCTGCATCATGGGCCTTTATACCCACAAAAGGTTTATTTTTATTATTATAATTCTTTTTTTTTTTTTTTTTTTTTGCAAGAACACACTTTCCGAATAAGGTCTAAGGCCCCCGGAACGAGTTAGCCTTGTTATTTAGTAAAAACATGAACTCGGTGCGAGTTATAGTGCTTGAAATATAATATAACTGAATTAATGGAAGACTATACGTGTGCAGAAGCAGGCCATTTGAAACGCTGCAATGAATTTTTCAAGACAGCCAGGTGCTCTTCTGGTCATTCATTCATGGAGATTTTTTTTTTCCCAAGCCACAAACCAATGAGTAAGAACAATGTCATCAATAACTGTGAAGAATTATATCAATCTACCACTAGAGGGCACTGCTAAACCTTATGCTCCATGGACAGTGATCTCAGACACATTACTGAGACCTTTGGTCATTTAACAGGAAATAAATGCGGATTAAATGTTTACATAGCAAATAATATTACGCTGTAAAGTCTTTTTTGTTTGTTTTGTTTTTCCTCCAGTGTAAATAAATGTCTCAAGATTTACAAACACATCCTCCAAAAGCACATATATATTTTTATTAATGCTTTTATTGTACAAATAATATTACATTTTTTTCAGCATGAAGGATATTAATCTTTATATTGGATATAAAAAAAGAGGAAAAAAGTACAGACAATGCATGGTAGTATAGCAGCTTTGCAAACAAGCATCACATTCTGTAAAACAAGATGTTTTTCACACTTTTTTTTTCATTTGCTGCTTATTTAAAGGCAACATGTTTTTTTTCACAGTTTGTAATTGACTATTAATATTAATTTTATTAACGTGACAATAAGGTAAGGTAAACTACTAACCTTCTCTTCAATTAAAAACAAAATACAAACAAAACCCTCATACTGTACGATTTCTCTCGCTTTAAAATTAATTAAGTCAGCATAGACTTTAAGTAAGAAATAATTATAAGATATTTATTCATGAAACAATATATAGATCTGATTTCGACTCCCCAAGTAATACAGAAAGATCTCTAAACCAAAAAGTGCATCAAAGCAAAAAGGAGTTAAAACATCACCGGACAGCTAACAATCGCAGTTCACCCAAGACTCGACTGTACAACCTGCGAATCAAATCAGAACTTCCTCCCACCTGCTGAAGTGCTGTGTGCATTTTGGTCGATTAGTAGCCTCTGTGTGTATGTGTGTGTGTGTGTATATATATATATATATATATATATATATATATATATATACACACACACACACACACACTTTTATATATATATTTTTTCAATCAGTGAATATATGCAACGCGTTCAAGTCAAACCGGGACCTTTGATTGCGCAGAATAACAGCGCAGTTATGAGTCATATAAACTCCCTTTATTTCTCAGTACGCCTCTTTTTTATGCATATGTGCACTTTAGGTTGTCTCTTTGTATAAGACTTGGATAGTTTTCTGTTAATTTAAAAATGTCAATTTGTCTCGTCTCAGCTAGTCAGCTACGTAGGTTTCTTAGTTAGCTGGTTAGTTTTGGTCATTTATGTTGTTAATTTATGTTGTATGTAGCACCTTGGTCATGGAGGAACATTGTTTCGTTTCACTGTGTGTATTGGACTGCTTGAAATGACAATAAAAGCCTTCTGGACTTGACTTGACATGATTGGACTGCATGCTTCAGATGTGAAACTCTGGCCTCCCAGGAATTCCTTCAATGGCCCTTTCGTTTAACAGGGGAAAATGCACCAGTTGCACATTATAGGAACTCCGCTGGGAGTTATCGCCCCATCCCCCATCTCTAGATGTTTGGGCCATTAAAGGAGTTCCTGGGAGGCCAGACTTTCAAACATGAAGCCGGAGCTCTGAGAAAACTTTCTACCTAGATTTTATCCATGCACTAGTGAAACACTGTGATAGGTGCAGCAGTGTAGCGGAGGATTATATAGCGAAATATAGGGCGTTTATGAGAACTCTCATAACGGTGTTCTGTATAAATTCTATAAGCAAAAGTCCCTATTTGACTTGAACGCTCCTAAAAAAGAATTATGTACACCATCAAGAGTAGAAATGAACTAAACTGCTTGGGAAATGCAATTCAACTGTACAAGAATCAAACAATTCTGTCCAGGTTTAGATTCACATTAATAATAATTAATAATAATAATAATAATAATAATAAGTGAAATGTTACAAAAAAGACATGTAGCAGAAAATGTACCCCAGAAACTAGAATACACATTTACTGTACATAAGATTTACAGTATATCAAGCAGCAGTTAAATGCCATGGTAATTTTTTTTTTTAATTTGTATTTTTTATCACAACTATTGAGTAATGTCACATTAACTACAGCACAATGTCAGGAAATGTTCAAGAGAGAGACACACATACACAGTCCGGTGGACTTTGTTATTCTCGGTCTCTCCGGAGGAATCACATGCCTGTTCAGCAGGTCTGACAGCTGCATCTACAGGCAGTTTATTTTAGAAAAGTGCAAAGGACACGGGCCAGGCCTGAGTCTCTACTGAGCCGCTGGTGAGCTATCAGAAATATGCGCGTTACTCTTGTGTCACCGAGCTCACCGCGGAATCGGCAGCGACGACGGCATCCTTACAGCAGCACGATTTTTGCATTGCAGTAGTGGAGTAGGTTTTTATTTATTTCTCTTTTTAGTCTCTGTTAAAGTGTGGGTTTTACACTGCGCAGTGTACACTACGCTGGAGTCTGAAGGCATGGTCACGTATATTTCAGTATGCAAGTACACAGTGTGGATTACGCTCCATGGGTTGCAGAGGAAACATAATCCGGAGTCGCATAATCCGGGACGGTGACGGAAAAAGACAACCCGCGTGACCGTATGAACAGGAAGCGCTGCTGAGCCGCACTCGTCCGGTAGCAGCGAATATCCGTATGTGTGTGTAAAGTCCTTCTTTCTTCAGTAGGATGAGTAAGAGAACAGCGGGCAGCGCGTGCCGGATGAGGTAGTCTAATCTAGTTCCGCCAACAGGCTTCGTTATGGACGTTTACTGTGAAAGGAAGAAGACAAAGCATACATAAGTTCACAGAGTGTACTAGTATCTCCTGGAAGTAGTGCTAGTGTGAACACAGGAAGCTGAAGTTACACTTGCATGGAAAAGACTACAGTGGAACCTTGGATTGCGAGTTAGTGATGGGTCGTTCATGAACGTGACTCAGAAGAACGAGTAGTCTCGGAGAGTGATACGTTCATCTCCTACTGGGCGCGCATGCGCAAAGCATCGCAAAACCTCCGTAGGTTTTATACAGGAAAAAGAAATGAGTCGTTACCTTCGAGTCTTTGGTCCGAGTCGTTCGTTCTTTTGTCACGTGACTCCCATAGACGCTATGAAGTGCAACAGCTTCAAAAGAACGAACGACTCGGACCAGAAGATATGATGGTGAGCCGCTCATTCTGTTTATAATAATATGTCCTTAGCTGCATTGTAATATTTTCATTACTGGAACTATAGCCAAAATTTGTGTATTTAGACGTGTTGGGGGTCTGTTTATTGAAAATATAACATTTTATTTTATTTCTGGTCAAAAGTACGAAATGACTCAAAAAAGATTCGTTCATTTTGATGAACGAGATTCAAAGAACCGGGTCACTAAAATTATTCAACCTTCCCATCACTATTGCAAGTAACTCGGTCTGTGAGCGTTTTGTAAGACGGGCAAAAATTGAAAATAAATTTTAACTTGTTAAACGAGCGAGGTCTTGGTATACGAGTGCTGTAGTACGCGTGCGCTTTATCTGCCGAGCGTCACGTGATCACAACTGAGCCAATGGTTCTTCTCTTTCTCTCTCTTGTGCTGTGGGATTGTGGGTAATTGTCTCCTATGCTCTGTCTCAGTGCACGTGTGTCACTCGTATAGTCAACATCCGTGCGCGGCGTGTGCTGTTTACTATAACATACAGTATATATATGTGTTTACATATGTATATGTAAAGCATTTTTTAAAAGTTTTGTCCAAATGTAGTGACTGTTCTTTAGTAACTGTAACTGTACTGCAACAACGGCCCAAGTGAAGAAGAAAAAGAGTTAGAAATGCTGCAACAGTGCGAGAAATTACTCGGTTTATCAGCAATGTGATCCTCAACGCAAAATCCTCAAAAAGAGGCAAAAGCGCCTCATCCGGAGATCGGCAGTTCGAATCCCGGGTGATGCTGTAACTTCTCTGCTCACACATTAATCACGGCTCTACAACCAACCAGGGGCGTCTGTGAGCTCGTGCAACAGAAGGAGCGGATAGCGCTGTCCTCCGAGTGTGTTACGACACTCCCAACGGTGCGTGAGCGAGCAGCTCGGAAAGATGCGGCCGGCTGGCGTCACGTGGTTCGTAGGAAACATGTGAGTCTTCGGCCCTCCTGGCTGAGTGGTAGTAGCCTTAATGTGGGAGCCCCCTAGTGACTGGGAGGAATTGGACACGACTAAATTAGGGAGAAAATAAGGGGTAGATCTCCAAAAAAAAAAAAAAAAAAAAAAAAAGAGGCAAAAGCAAGTGTCACTAGACAGATTCCTTGTTAAAGTAAAAAAAAAGAAAGAGGAGTGATTCCGTTAGTGTGTGTATATGTGTGCATATGTGAGAAAGTCATCCTAAACAGTAGCCTCCCTCCTCTTCCTCCTGCCTCCTCCACCAGTCACGATTCTTTTCAAAGGAAAAGTGCAGGTTAATTTGTTTTATTTTTATTTTATATTTTGTATTCATTATTTTTATATGAATATTTTGGGTTGTGGAATAAATCATCTGAGTTTCCATTATTTCTTATGGGGGAAATTCGCTTTGATGTACGATCGCTTTGATATTCAAGCACGCTTCCGGAACGCATTACTCTCGCAGTCCAAGGTTTAACTGTATTTAACTAGGAGCGTACCATTCTGGCAAGGTCAGGCGTGAAGGTCACCCCTTTCGGTCGTTCTTGTGAACTGCTGCTGGTACTGCTACTGCTGCTTCCACTTACAGAGTTCTTCCTTATCATCCCTGTGAAGCCACCAGAGCAACAGCTTTAGATTCAGTAGTCTTGTGTTTAACCTGACATACTCTTTATTTCCCTCGTGCCATATAACTCTGCTCAAATCAAGATTTCAACTTGGGACTAATATACAGTACTTCGATTGGAGGCTCTACCTGTTAAAGGAAGAATATCCAGTCTCTGAAGGCTGTTGCGTCGAGACGAAGGAAAGCCTCCTGATTTAGACAGCCGACGCTGCCGACTGGACAACATGGTCGCCGGGGAGAAGATGCACGGAGGAGGAACTTTCCCCATCCGCTCGTAGAGCTCCTCTATCTCTCTCTTCTGGACCGCCTGCAGAGTCTGCACCTCAAACATATGCCTAAGGCAGAACCGCAATCATTAGCAATACTGGAAAACAATTCATGTGTAATTAAACAATGTGTTAAACGTTTCAAAACCACTCACTTCTCCCTCAGCTCCTGCAGCTCATCCCACATCTCCTCGTCCTCGCTTTCAGATTCGTCGCTGCTCATGTAGGAATTGGTGCGGGTGTAGCTCATCCACATGTTGTGATGAGGGACAGGACATTGAGGGCTGTCCATAATCCCGTCCCCTAGAGGCCCCTCTGGATCCATAAAGACGCAAAGCCCGCTGTCCACTGACGTCCCGGTCAGAGACTGTACAGAACCGAGGCGTCTGGCTTTCTTCTTCTCTTGATGCTGCTGCTGCTGTTGTTCCTCCTGGAGCTTGGCATCTTTGCCTAGTTCCTCGTCATCACTCTGCTGTGCTTCTTCTTTTTCCTCTTCTTCGGTCTCGTCAGTCCGGGTCTTATTACTATCTTGCTGGGATTGTTTGTGGAGATTGAAATCATCACGAGGAGCCTCGGAGAGCAGGTTCTGCTCAAGGCCCAATGGTTGACTTTGATCATGATTGGCATTCAAGGAGAAGTGCTGGGCTTGAGGAACCTCAATGTGGAGGTGCTGAGAGAAGGTGGTGTTATTAAAGGAGGAGATTTCATTTCTTTCCAACGCTGTTTGTTCCTTAGTTTGATTATCATGGGAAATGTCTGGTGAGACGGCGGGTGTCAGGGATGGAGTAGTGTTGGCGCTTTGGTCAGGAAGTAAAGAAGGAGGTGGGATCACCTTGGTGGGCGAAACCTGGAAGCGCCCAACTGTAACTATTGGTTTTGGCTCTACAGGAGAATACAAAATGAAGTTGTTGAATCATGAAAGCATAAAAAAAACAGATATCCAGAGCACTATGTTCTTGTTGGATCAAGTGGACCTCATGGTATTTTGTTGTCCCAGTAGGAAACTTCCACATTAATATCAGTTACTCCATTTGGACCAGGATGCTCTATGACTTAACTTTGACACAGACGCAAGCGCAAGAAGCACAAGTAAGACGGTTTTGTAAAAAGCAAGGGCTTTATTGTTGTCTGTGTTGGTATGGTTTGGGCAGCACTAACACCTACAGGCTGTGTTCCAGGGAACATTACAACACATCGGTTGTGATTATGCAACACCTCTAAAGCTACAGCTAATGGGTGGTAATGTCGTCCAACACCAATATGGGCAGCTCAAGTCTCCAGAAAAGTAACAGTTCTCATGAATAAGGTAATCTGTATTACAAAATAATGTGCATGCGATGATGTCTAGAATATCTTACCGGAGCTGACAGGAGATCCTATGAGCTCGCACGTGTTGGTACTAATCTCTGGTTCTGCTGATGGGGAAAGCGATCTGGGACTGGATGAAGATGTCTTACATATATATATATATATATATATAGAAAGAAAAGCAAAGACATTTAAAATTAGTTCCTTAACACAGACTGGCATTGTGCAAGCATGAGTGAGAGAGAATAATTCTAGCAGGCATTTTCACACCAGCTCCACGTTCCCAGTCGACGTGACTCACCATGCTCTCTGGACTTGGTCTTGGAGAAGATGACAGTCCAGACGACGATGATCTGGAGAGGCTTGACTGGGGCGGTGAAGGTCTGGGAAAGGCTTCTGTGTATCCTTGTGGCAGAGTATAGTCTGTAGTTGCTGTATGCTGCTGGATGTGTGCGGGAAGACCCCCCTGAACCCCTTTCTCTTGGATAATATTGGACATATGCTGCACATGAGCATCTACATGCTGCATGGGTATCCCAGGGGCATGGATAAATGGGGAATGTGTCCTTTGAGCAAACCCATACACAGCATCCTGGTTCAGATTTTGGGCATCTGGAATGCATGGTGGGTATATACCCTCTGGCTGAACAGGAAGAGGATAGTGGGATGCATATGGCATGGGATAACCAGCCTGGTGTGGCATGGCATGGTTAAAGTGTGGTGGAAAGCCAGGAAGAGAGGCCATGGGTGGCAGACTGAAAGACTGAGCCATGCTCATGGCCATGGAGAGCATGTTCGCCAAGGAGAAAAGCGGAGGCGTTTGAGGAGGCCATATGGCCGGCATCTGCGAGGTCATCGGATTGCCATCGGCAGTGGAGACGATGGAATCTTTGACATGATGGCCGGAAGAGGAGGACGCGAGATGGGAAGGGTTACTGGGCATGTGTGAGCGCAAGGGATGCGTAGTCTTGGGTGAGCCAGGGTTTGGTGGGTACATGTAGGGAAGCTGAGCAGAGTTGGGCATGATGGGCATCGGAAACTGCTGCATGTGGCCAAGATTTGAAAGGGACGTGGTGGGATCAGAGGGGTACGTGGTATGGAATGGGTGTGAAGTTCCTGGAAGAGAAAAACAATAGGAAAAAAACAATAAATACCAAAAAAAATAATCAGGTTTTGTTTTTTTTTCTGTACGAAGGTACCAAGGTAATCAGATTGTTTACAAAATACAAACGATCAACGTGCAAACCTCACCATTAGATCGAGACTTGATCAAATAAATAAGGATATGTCACGACTTGACTTGAGCCGAAAGTCATATCAGTCATGCATTCACACACTTCTTCAGGATTATCTTGTTTTCCAAAGCTTTTTAGACTATTAGTGATAAATGACACAGTTCTGACAAAGCCTTTGTTCTCTGCTACATTCACAGAAAAAGTAGAAGGTACACAGTATTAACCGTTCTCTCTACTCCCACTCCAACTTTGTTACATAACTGCAACATAAGCAGCAGTCCTTGGCTTTTTTCTTTTCTTTTTGCACTTAGAATCGGTCCAAATAAGTGTGTTCGAGTCAAACCGGGACTTGAAGGTGTAAAAAAAAAAAAAAAAAAACGGGTTCTGGTTCCCGTGAACATTCCATGCTAGTGAAGAGCTGCTGGGGATTATATAGAGAAATAAGCGCTAGTTTTATTATACTCTCATAGTCCCTGTTTGACTCGAACGCCCGCCGTATTTTAATTGTACGGGTTTTTTTTTTTAATGAGTCTTAAATTATAAACCAGATGGCTGCCTGTGGCTGGCGGAAAAAATGTCAACTGGTGCTGAAACCACGCACGAGCAAGCAGCGGGGATATCTAACAGTGAAATAACACTCCATAAAAGTGGTGCGGAGCGCCAGGAAGCAGCAGGACAAATTGCTCTATTAAAAGAAAAGAGCAGCTCTGACAATAGGAACAACAGGAAAGCAGAACGCACTGAGGGGGTTCTGGTTTTTCAGAGTTCAGTAGGTTCAGTTAGAAATGTTTTGATTTATTGATTTTTTTTTTCTTCCTTCTGACAAAAATGTAGAGAAAGATTACCGCTGGTCAATACGTCCCGTCCCCACCTCCACCAGCGCTTTCTCTAATGGCAATCACAGGCCGCAAACAAGCGGCATTCAGGTGAAGTAATTACCCAGGCGGTTCTGGGACCGGAGCCGACGCACGCAAATACAAAGTCAGGCTTTGAGCCTGGTGTGAGTAGCAGACGCCAGCGAAAACGTAAAAAATAAAAAAAAATTTAAAAAACGGTGGCTTGTGTGTTTTATTTTCTGCCAGTTGCTTCTACGACATGGAGGTAGAACAGAAAAGTAATAAAAATGTGTGCAGGGATGGTTAAAGAGAAAGAGAAAGAGAGAGAGAGAGAGAGACTCACCCATGGTGTTATGGAAGGACTGAGAGCGTAAGAGGGGACGCACTGGTGATGCGATTTCTCCGTTCTGCCATGCTACTGAGCCGTGGGCCTCTGATTGGACACGCGTGTCAAGAAAAACAAAAAACATCAAGTATCATAGTTTAATGAAGCACTAATTACTCTGTAGGATGCATGATAGATGCCGTGGCTCTGGGTTTATTCGTACCTGGCAGAGAGGAAGTGGAATGTGTCCGAGCGAGATGGGCGTGCATGTTTGGCTGGAAAAAAAAAAGGGGGGAGGGGGGGGGGGACATATGTGTAAATTGAAAGACTTTTGTAGCATGTGATGTTCTAAGGTTTTTAAATCAAAGCTTTTATGCTTGACAGATTAAGATCAGGTCAAAATTACAAGTGCTTACTGCACTTCCTCTTATTTGCTACTGTAATTTCCTGTAATGGCAGCCTTTTTAGGCTTGGCTGTGTCACACTAAAAAAAACCACACACACACACACACGCACACACACAGAAATGTACGATGGAGGCACTTGCTCATTGTAAGTTTAAGACTGTTCAGGCCATCGTTGCCAACACTATAAAGACGTCTCTAAGACTGAGCGAGGAAGCGAAACACAAACACTCGTCAGTTCCTAAGTGCACAAGCAGACAGATGGGCGACAGCTTGCGCAGGCAACCCCAAACACACACACACACACACACACACCCCAGTGCATTTACATAAGCCCCACAAGGCTGGGGTTGGCCCTCGTTGATCTCTTTCGGCCATGTTCTGATTTAAAGGAGTGTCTGGTTCTAATCACGCCCTGGGCCGAGACCAAGACTGATCTCCTCAGCGTCCTGATAATAATTATGTGCCCCCCCCCCGAAGTGCCCTGTGAGCGCGTGCGAGTGTGTGTGTGTGTGTGTGTGTGTGTGTTTGGGTAAAACTGTGTTGCAGATCACTTATTCCACATGAAATAGGCCATTGTTGTGCTCCATTACTCATTTCAGGATATTTGAGAACATTTGACTGAAGGATTGCGCAGAGAGAAGGCTGTGTTCCGTTGTGCCGAATCAGACCAGGACGTTACCTAAAGCAGCAAAAAAACAACGGAATTGACTTTCTAATGCCGGTCTGCCGCACTAACAGGGAAGGAAATCGTTTCTAAAAGGTCGCACGTGAATGACACGACGTGTCTTAATGGCAGTGACTACAGTTTATCCAAATCCTCCTCTTTGACCATACAACATCATCATAGTCCCAACCCAATGGTGACATCACATCCAAACAAGTTAGCCTTGTTTCTCTTACCAGAATCTTACATCAGTCTGGTATAAAATTCTTCAAAAATGTCCACACTATGAATGAATGCAAAGTCTGTACGAGTCTATATACTGTACAGAGTCTGGTATCTGCATCTATTTCTCTTCTAAAACACAGAAGGACCATTTCTTTGGTTCCTTCGGTTCATTACATTATTTACATTATTTACTCAAACATCCAGTAACGGTGCCCTACCTGGCCCCTTTAAACCTCCGTAAACTTCAGGGGTAATAAATTTTTTTTTTTTTAAAAAGCACAGATTTACACCCTGACTCACTGCAGACCATAAAGCTGAACAACAAAGGTGATAAAAAAAAAAAAAAAAAAGAGCAAGAGAGAGAGAGACAGAGAGAGAGAGAGTGAAAGAGACCAAACCAGGCCTCAGGGAACGGAAGAGCGAGCACAAATTGGTCCGAAACATTTGTTTGTAAAAAAAGTAGGACGTACAACAAGAGGCACAAAGTCTGTAAGACGATTCACTCTCTTCGTGCAAAAGCAAACACCAAAAACAAAAAAACACACTTTTCATTTTTCATTTCTTTTACATCTATAAGAGCTTGTCTATAAGAGGTGCACCACACCTACAATAAAGCCTCCATTTTCTTCCCGTCGTGCAGACTTTACCTGCGATGAGGAAACGGAGCTGGCAGGGTTATGTTGTGGGAAATGCATGCCTTCTTGTTTGCCCTGCTGCCCGGCCAAATCTTTGCCCATCAGAGACGCCGCTCGCTTCATGATGTCACGTATACGGTGAATAAAGCCGTCTCTCTCAGACGGGAGGATGAACTCTTTATGCACCTGGGGGGGGGGGGGAAGAGACAAGAAAGCAAAGGAAGAGAGTGAGACTGAGAGGTCAGTCGACAGCTCAGCGCTTAAACACTCGGGTCCAGAACCAATCACAGGTATCAACATTTTGTTTGGTTATATTTGCAAAAAGACATGATTGTTCAACGGATTAAATTTGTCAACTTTTTTTTTCCCAAGTCAATGAAAGCAGGGACTATTTGTAGGGTCTGTTTTTTTTTTTTCTTCTTTTCTTTCTATTTTCTATAAGACGCTGCTAGTAAAGCTCTGTGAATCGGCCAATCTGACACCTGCATCCTTTCGGTAATTTTAGATCCTCTGTACAAGCCTGTGTTCTCAAGATCTGTCAGGCGGTGTACTGTAATAGCACTCTGCTTAAAGACAAAGGTGTGAATGGGTCTGTTTTCTAATCCCATTCTCAAAGGAACGCTTTCCCACCCACTCCTTTACACAAACTTGACCATTCCTGCCCACTCTTACATAAACTCGCAAACAACCAGCCTGCTCTTGCGCAAAGTTTGCTCAATGTATAATGGTTTAAACTAGAGTTTTAAGTAATGTTTTTTTTTTTTTTTAACAGTGAATAGTCGATTCATTGTCAGTAAGTAATGATAAGATGCAAATGTGGTTTTTGTTTGTCTAACTTTTATTTAAACAGATATAGTGGCACAATCGCAACAGATGACTTATGTGAGAAAATAAATGAAGCGGAACTACTTTAAACAGGCGTAAATTCATTCTTAATTTATTAACGAAATGTATTATATATAAAACAAAAGTCAGTCAAAACTACAGCTCATCTCTGTCTATACTTATTCAAAAACGACATCGCTAAAATTCCAACCAACTGCTTTTCTGATAATGTTAATATATAAAACTGCAATTAATCGATTAATTATTGTTAAATCAATTAATATTAACATTATACTGTATATATATATATATATATATATATATAAAAATATAATGAATCATTAATCAATTAATTGCAGTTCAATTCAACTGATAAAAAAAATACTTGTTTTGCGCTATGTTTCTCTGTAACTCAAATATGAGCAACAGAGAAACATGATGCAAAACAATGATCTTTTTAATAGTTGAACTTCACTGCAATTAATCAATTAACGATCAGTCTTTTAACATCTCTGGCTTAAGCTCGTCTGCGATATTTTCTGACAGATGTTATTCTTCAAATATAAACAAATTAGTCATTTCAACCGCTGTGACTCGAACAGGAGAAACATGCTACACAAGCATCATGCATGCTCGCATGTTAATCCCATGATTTGTCCCAAACCGTTTTATATCTAGCCGAATGCCTGCGAATATCTACAAGATCTGTTGGAGCCCATGTCCACATGTCACATGCATCATCGAGGCGCATACAAAAATAACAACAGTAAACACTACGGGTATTCTGAAACACTTTTTACTGTAGGTTAATTATATAGAATGTATTCATAGAATGAATATCAATCGTTTTTTTTTTACTTGTATGAACAGAAGGCGAGTGTTGGTGGTGCAGTTCAGGAGAAGTAATGATACGGTTTGAGGTGGTGCAATCCAGAGGCGGTCTAAATCTCCGCTACATATTCCTAGACATCCCAAATAAGAGCGCGGTTTTGTGTATGAACTTGTTCAAACTTGTACCACACTTTTAATAGCAGGACGCTCATTAATTCAGCTCATTCCCACTTTGTGCTCCTGTTGCCCGCTAATAGCTGTGGGTGTACACGGCGCAACCAATAACACTCCAGGAGGGACTCCATACTGCCAAGGCTCTCGCGCTGAACAAAGAGCTTCTGTATATCTGAGAGAGCAGGAGCAAACTCCCTACTGAATACACAGGGCTATAATGCACGTGCACTTGCCCACATACTGACACACTCCTATAGAGAGTAGGTTCTTACAGTCTGAGGTGCGCTACCAGAAGCTGTGTTCAATGATTAATTAAGTATTGATTCCAAAGTACGATATATTGACTCAACTTTTTCATATTGTTTCACATTTTTTAAGACGGCATAAAAAATTTACATTACTAGTTGTATGGAAAATAGTCAGATATACATGTAATGAATTATATAAAAACCACTTGTTACTTGGGTCACAGGAAACACATCTCACATATTCACCCACACACACACACACACACACACACAAGCATAAACACAGGACCTATCAGACAACGTTCAGTAAAACCACATCATCTACGAAATGTGTTCATATGCAGTGATTAATGTACAGTATTACGTACCTACAGTAAAGGCCTGTACCGTACCTACTTTAATACCTAGGGTTATAAGGAAATACGATACTCCTGTTACTTATGTGCTAAACTGTATGTGTCAGGAAAACCTGAAGCCTGAACAAAAACAATCACAAGATCTGCATAACCCATTACTGCTACTACCGGGATGGAAATTCGACCCGTCCATACATTTCTTTTTTAAAACTCCTGGAGACAAAGCCTTTGCTGAAAGTTGAATGGAAACTGTGATCTACACACTACATATACAAAGCTGTATACAAAGCCTTTGTGGAGATTAAAGCAAGTTTTTGGTTTTATTACAAATCATTCCTAAACTGTAACGCAATATGTACATCTGCAGGTATAATGAAATATATTTTTAACCCTGATAACCATATTGCAGTTATTGTCTAGGGACGGGAATCACCGGGACGACACGATACGATATTATTACTATATCTAGGTGACGATTCGATTTGTATTGCGATTCTAGGCAGTAAGTATCACAATTTTATAAATATCACTCACTATATCACATATGCAGGGTCACGGCGGGGGCCTGGAGCCTATCCCAGAAGATATTAGGCCATGAGGCAGGGTACCAATCCATTACACACCGCACACACACTCACATGCTCATTCACACACTACGAACAATTTAGGAACGCCAATTAGCCTAATCTGCACATGTCTTTGGACTGTAGGAGAAAACCGGAGTACCCGGAGGAAACCCATCAAGAACGAGGAGAACAAGCAAACCCCATGCACACAGACCCCGAGGCGGGAATCAAACCCGGACATTGGAGGTGCCAGGCGACAGTGCTGACCACCAAGCCATCGTGCCGCCAATTTTTTAAATATCCTGAATCAATATAATTTTTTTCTCCGATTTTGTTACGATTCTAAATAAACTTCAACACGCTGTGGTGCAAAAATGCAAGAAATATATGAATAAAAATGTTGTTTCAAAATAAAAACTTTTTTTTTTTTTTGGATTCAGTGTGGTGATACATGCTTTGCCACACCAAAGAACTTTGTGATACATCACCGATTCAGTTGTTCGCCACATCTCTATTATCGTGTACTAGTGTACTATTGGCAATGGTGTAGTGTAATGTAGTGTTTGTCTGATATAGATGCCTTATCAGTGACACTATATGTGTACCTGTGACTAATAACTGGCTAGCGAAGTATTTCAATGTTACAAGCTGGATATGAAGATACGTCCAGGTATGAAGGACTGGACAAAAGCAGGCCATAATAATTAACATGGAAATGTATCAGACATAGCAACGTTTATTTATATTTTGTTATCAAAATGTTTTTATTCTTTCAGCCGCTCCCATTAAGGGGTTGCCACAGTGGACCCGATCCACACCTTCAACTTGGCACAGGTTTTACACCGGATTGCCCTTCCTGACTCAGCCTTCCCACTGATCCGGTTTTTCGGGACTGGTGTTCTATCAGTTTCTCCTACCCCGCCAGAATTTTTTACCAGCAGCACAATTTTATAGTTACATCAGTATACCTGTAGTTTTTAATGGTGGTAACATTGCAAAAAATACAGTATGGTGTTATCTGACATACTGGTAGCATTTTGTGACATCATAATATAAAAAAAAATATATATATATATATAAATCACTTTAACACTGGTAGCACTTTCTGACACGCGGATTTACCGTCATCCATCACACAATTAACTATGGAAATAAAATTTATGCAAAAAAACCCTTAAAACTCTCGATACTAAACATGAACCCACCCGCAAGACGCAGCATGGATTAAAGGGCAGGGTGCTGAAGCAGCAAATCATGACATATTTTAGGAGAGATGGCGGTTAGGGTGAATTTATCGGACAATGGGACTACAGATGCCCTGCATCCAGTGGCTGGAATTAAATCCGGGCCGTCTGCACTGAGCAACCTATTATGTTATCAAAAATTAACAAGTGAAGTACATTTTTTTAGTGGTTAAAAATGGACGTGCATGAGGGAGGGCAAAATTTGCCCTGTTTGCCACAGACTCCAGTTTTAGGAGATCCATCCATTCATCCATCCATCCATCCATCTAGGAACCTCTGCAGTCCAACTAGGTACTGTGGAGGCCAATGGTGATTACCAATGTATTTTATCCCATTTTCCAACCGTGTTAGGACCTCCGGTCAACATTCACACTCACCTTCACACACTACGGGCCAATCAATAACCCTAATCTGCTTGTCTTTGCACTGTGGGAGAAAACCTGGAGGAAACCCACCAAGCACGGAGAGAACATGCAAAACTCGAACACGGACCCAGGAGGTGCCAGCCCCTCGGAAGTAATCAATAAATAGTTTATTTGCGCTGCATGGCATGGCTATCAAAAAGTAAACAGCCAACATTTTAAAATGAGAAAAATCTGATGCTAATCAATGACCGCCCCAGTCTTGTGACACTTTGGCGTCTGATCTTGACATTGACATGTTGTGAGAGTTACAGGTGAGTCACCTGATACCGCGGAAATGACTAACGACGGATTGTATAACCGATGCGATTCCCTGGGAATAGAAAATCTCCACGTTTCAAAACAGTGCTCATCTTGTCACGTTTGTATCATGTCGCCGATTAATGTTTTATGATCTACTGTACCGTTTCATAAGCCAGTTTTAACTTTATACTGTAGCTAACATGAAGTATGGGAAGCTATATAACAAGCTAACATAGTTTTGTACAATAGCTTCTATCTAAAAAAATATCTGGTGTTGCCTATAAAGTTTAAATCGAGTAGTTAATTAAGAAGTTTAAAATTGTATCAACTGTCAGTGATTGCATTATATCTAAGTTAAGCATTTCCTGTAATGTACCATCAAAACCAATCTGTTGGAAAGTCCAAACTGAAAAATCTCAGTGCAACAAAACTACATACACCTAGAGTGTAAAAGTCAATAAACCTGTGATCACGGAACAAATTAGGCCAAATGCAATGGAGATGAAGTGTCGTTCCTCAATTTTTGGACCTATGAGCTGTGTCTATCCGCACGTCCGCGTCATGCTCCACATGGCTCCGTGTGGAAATTGCCGAGAGGAATTAAAACAATCTGATTCTGAGACTTCACAAAGATGGGAAAGGATACTGCGGAACAGCAGACGGAAACACGGTTGCAGCGGCACAGCGAGTACTTGGCACAGGATTTTCTTATCAAAGAAAATCATCGACAGTTCAGACAGTGTGAAGAACATTTAATGATTTCAACTTCTACCGTACAGTACAGTATGTAATGTACAACATCCAAGGGAGGGGAGAAAAAAAAAAAATAAATAAAACCCTTGCTTACTTTTCAGGACTAAACTGCAAGATTAGATTCCGCTAAGAAGACGGTTAAAATCTGGGAGCTCGTTCTTCTGTCAGACGAGACCAGGATAAATTAGTTTGGCTCGGATGGGGTCCAGTATGTTTGAGCGTAAGCCTGGCCAGGACTAACACACTGAACGCATGGTCGCGTGAAATGTGAAGCTAGTGTAAGAATAGTATGCCGAGGCAGTTTTTGGAAAGTTCCACCCAAGCCTTGTTAGCCAATCATTTATTTATTCTGCCTTTGCCTTCAGGCCTGGTGATTCTGCACATCAGCTTATACCGACTGTTCCAAAGTCCCTCTGAGCTCCTCGTATTACACTGTGGAAAGCCATTAGGATACAGATCATATTTTTCAAAGCCTGGCAACGCAAAGCTGGCATTGTCACATCCTTGAGCAAGACCCTTAATCCTTAACTGCTCGGTTTAATCGTGTCTCGGTTACTACACTGGATATACAGTACGTGTTTAAAATGTGCCTACAGTATTCAAAAACCATGCGCATACATACAGTAGGCGCAGAGAGTTGGTCCTCTCTTTGCAGATAAAACAGACTCTGGCCTTTTCCCTAGATACTGGAGCGTTGCTGTGGCGATTCGGGCACATTTATCCACAAAAGGCATTAGCGAGGTCGGGCACTGAGAAAGCCTCGGGTGCAGTCGGTGCAAAAGTGAGGATGAGTCAGGTTCTTCCAGGTTCTTTTGTCAATCTTGACAAAACCGGTCTTTAAATACCTTGCTTTGTGCGCAAGGGTACTGTCGGGCCCTTTACATCTTAACTCTTAACTCTCCAGCATACAAAGCAAACGTTTTCTGTTATTTTATATCAACTAAACAGTGGCTTAGTGATCACCTCCAGGGTCAAGGGTTCGATTCCCGTCTCTGGGTCTGTGTGCATGTGCTTGGTGGGTTTCATCCGGGTACATCGGTTTCCTTCCACAGTCCAAAAACATGCAGATTAAGCTAACTGCCGTTCCCGAATTGCCCGTAGTGTGTGCGTGCGTGTGTGCGTGTGTGTCTGCGTGTCCTGCAATGGATTGGCACCCTGTCCAGGGTCTACCCCTAAGTCTCCTGGGATAGACTCCAGGCCCCCCCGAGACCCTGAATACAGGATAAAGCGGTACAGACGATGAGTGAGAAAGTTACATTCAGCGGCATGGTGGCTTAGAGGTTAGCACTGTCGCCTTGCACCTCCAGGATCAAGGGTTCGAGTCCCGCCTCTGTGTTGCATGTTCTTGGTTGGCGTTCTGCAGTTCTTGTGGAAAAAAATCTTTTGCTTTTAAAAGAGACACAGCAGTTCGCAAACTAATCTTTATACCGTGATATGTCATCATCATATCCAAAATCACGACATACGAATGTCCGTCCTCAAAGTAACGTTGAATAAATTCCATTTCCTTGATTTCTAATGAAAAATGTCATTATTTTCTTAGTTTTGCAGACCGAAAAAATGGTTTAAAAGTGAAGCAGATCACACGAGAAACAAAGTTAGAGACACAATTTCCTACTTCCTGTTTATCTTGAGTGACAGGTGTCTCGTCCAATCACACAGTCCAAAGACATGCAGATCAGGCTAACTGACTTTCCCGAATCGCCCGTAGTGTGAGAATGAGTGTGTACGTGTGTGCCCTGCGATGGATTGGCACCCCATCAAGGGTGTATCCCGCCTGCCTCATGCCCCCAAGTCTCCAGGGATAGGCTCCAGGCCCCCCCTGTACAGGATAAAGCGGTATACACAGAGGGAGCGTGGGAAATTTTTTTAAATTTGCTACAAGTGACACCATAGATGACAATTTTCTCAGGAGGACCAAGATCAAAACCAAGATCAAAGCAATATGATGTGTTACATAAGCTTAAAACATGCTGTAATAGCGTACTGTATTTCCTCATGACATACCTCACATACCTCACACACACAACTCTTTCAGGTTAAACAGCTTTATTTCTCATGCACACACTGCTGTGTCGAAAATATACTGTATACTGTAGATCTAAAAGTGTGCATGCTCCTTACGGAAGAAAAATAAATAAATTTCAAGCAAACGTCTTACTTTCACTACAGTGATGTGCAGAAGTAATGGTATCTCAATGTCACTTAGCGATAGAGGGAATGTGGCGTTCGGGGCAGGGGTGATAAGAGCTCTAACAGAGCAGTTACGTAAGGTTATGACACGTACTGTATTTCTTGTGTTGTTTTTGTGACTTACTGTCAGCATGTGGAACCTTTAGGCACGATGAACGTGTGCATGTAATGTGTGTACAGTACTGTAGACACAGGTGCGGTCACGTGTTGCGAAATGTGATGTGCCTGGATTTGTGTGAGTGCGTGAGCGCGATACATAGATGAGACAAAACGGCCTACCATGACGGCGGCGATGTCTTCAGGGTTGTCACCATCGAGGTCGAATTTGAAGGTGACCATTTTATCATTGTGTGTCTGAAGCTGACACTCCACCACCCGGTCCACTTTATCAGATAGCTGAGGAAGAAACACATTCTTTTTAACTCGTGCCTATAATATTATATCTAGTGTTTATTATGAGGAGTGAGCACATAATGGTCCGCTTTTTATTTTTCCAGGTTTTAAAATCTATTACGGAGTTTTACACTGCTGAGAGTCAAAATGATTCAAGATGGCCTGTTGCAGGCAGTCGCGTAAATCAATACTTAAGCGAGAGTGGCGGCGCGGCTAAATTTAACAAAACTGACCTGAACTCAGGGGTCATTTCACTAATGCGTCTCTGGCCGAGGCACTGCGTGACTGAGGACTGTGACAGTAAACACCCAGGCTGTAAACATCTTGTGATATTATAGCTCATGTTGTCCCATGTGTGTCTGTATACAGTACAGAATGTCCACACAAGGACAGGAAAAATGTATCATCCTGATCAATCATCATTTGGAAATGAGATGATGTTTTATTTTAATATATAGTATTTCATCTATTGTTATTATTATTTTTATGCCTTATCTTGTGTAAACACGGTTCCAGAACCCAGACTAAGCAGATCCTGTTCCAGCATAAATTTAGTATAGACGTGAATGGGCGTTCAAGTCAAACCGGGACTTCTGATGAAATTTCATGTGAATGAAGGTGGGAAACTGATTGACATTTATAGACGACTTCAAGTGATCTGAATAGTGCAAACGGATTACAGAAGGCCAGATGTCCATGTCCATGTCCATGTCCCTGGCCAGAATACACGGATGGGCCTCCGAGTTGCGCAGTGGTAAAGCACTCGCCCTATCATCTGGAGATCGTGAGCCGGAGGTCTAGAGAGAGCTGATTGGCCGAGCTCTCTCAGAGGGGAGGGATGAGAGGTACTCAGTGCTCCCACATTAATCACGACTCTACAGACAACCAGGGGCGTCTGTGAGCTCACGCGAGAGGAAGGAGCGGATAGCGCTGTCCTCCGAGTGTGTTACTCCGCCCCCAACGGTGTGTGAGGGAGCAGTTCGAAAAAGACGCGGTCGGTTTGGAGGAAACATGTGATAGTCGCCCTCCCGGCTGAGTGGTAGTAGTCGCGTAATGTGGGAGCCCCCTCGGTCCAAGCCGTTTATATACTGTACCTTTGGGCTATAAAAGGAGTTCCTGGGAGGCCAGTGTTTGATCATGGCTCTGGTATACTGAGAAACCTTTCTACCCTGATGGTATCCAAGCACTGGGATGAGTGCATTAGTGTAGCTGGGAGGATTATATATGAGAGAGTTTTCAAAAGTCCCGGTCTGACTCGAACACCCCTGATAGTCTTAATTAGTGGGCATAAAGAGTAATTATGGCCATGGAGGGTCCTCACAATGTGTCCTTTTAAGATGAACATAACCGCCTGAATAAAGGTAACTCAGACATCTTAAAGTTGCACTGTATGTTCACTAGAAACTCTATAACTTTACTGAAACATCATTTTAAATGCTGTCCGTATTTTTTCCGAATAGCATGTGTGTTTCCTGGCCAGCCTTTTCTACTAAAGAAAAAAACATGAAACCTGTTTCCCCACAGGATCTAACCGAATCTGCACCAACATGTCAGCTTAAACTGGGGTATAGTTACTTCTACAAGTGCTTTTATAACAAGTAAAACGTGGCATAATCTTCCAGGGTGTGAGAACACACAGATTCAGATGAGAAAAATAATCTCCATGTAAAACTAATGCAGTCAGAACAGGGCACCAAAAAATATAACACGTTAATTAAATGTGAATGCATTTCTTGCTTTGTATAATTCACATTTTATTCTTCCTACTTTGGAGAATTTCAACTGAGGTCTTAAAAACATGGTGTGCAACCTGTGCAAAATTCTGGCAGCCAACCGAGTGAAAAGCGGTCTCCTTATTTAGAAACCCAGCCTTGCAATTTATAGGTATTTAACAGGAATGATAATAATAAAGAGTCATTTCTCAGGCCAGACTATTTGGTCGGGCTGAAATGTTACAGAAATCCAACTGATATTATAAAAGGCTATTATAAAACACAAGACCGCACATTGATGACACAACATCTCTCCTCATGTCCAACTCAAATAGTTGTTAAAAAATCAAAACAGTTTTTGGTATTGGACTCAATAATAAGCTGAGTAATTGACAGAAGAACTGTACCCCTGTAATGCGCAGACGGGACCGGGCCCTTCTCTTGAACAGTCTCGTTGCTGTCCGCCGGCCAGCTGCCTTACTCGCTCTCTCTGATTGGCCCTCGTAGCCGTCACTCAAACCCGAGGTCACGTCTGAGGCATAACTGTAAAGATTAGAACTTTTAGTCAACAAAACGAAGACAGCAGATTTATATTTTTTTATATATATATGTGTATGTATGTATGTATACAGTATGTGTGTGTGTATATGAGTATATATATATATATATCAGGCAAAAAATTGTATAGACACTTTAGGAAAAAAAAACTGATAAACGTATACATTTGTAATATATATAATATAATTTATAATAATATAATTTGTAATATATATAATGCTATTAGTAAATTTAAAAAATTGCATTAAAATTTAGTATAAAAAAAAACAAATATATATATATATATATTTTTTTTTTAATACTAAATGTATTGCTATATGTTAAATATTGATATGTATGTTGATATTATTAATATTATATTCATTTAATATACATCATACTATTTGTGTATACATTATATATATATATATATATATATATATATATATATATATATATATAGTTTAGTATGCGCCAAATAAGTATATATATATATATATATATATATATATATATATATATATATATATATATATACATACATACACACACCTTTTTGGCGCATACTAAACTAATATTTTGAGTAATTATTGTTGAAAACAGTGTATTAATCATTGGAAGAATTTCCCTACGGGGACAGAAGAGAACTAAAATAACTCTGCCGGCTCTGAATAGATGTCTTGACGCTGGAGGAGGCGTGTAAGGATTGCGAGGTCCCTGATTGGTCGTGCCGACACACTATAAGCGAAGGGGTCTATTATCCTGGGAATAAACTAAATCTGAAAAAAAATCTGCAAGCATACAAGAGGTTTGACGTTTCCCTACAGGCTCACTCATCAGGAGTAATATCAAGAGTTTGTAAAGCGATACATTTTCAGCATGTTTTTAGAAAAGTGAGGCTTCTCTATTAACCCCGGAAGTGTAGTCTGTAATTATTTTTCACAGCAAAAATATTCCTACCTCTGTCAATATATGATGGTGATTATTGTAGCATTGTATACATATGTATAAAAAAAAAAAAAAAACGTCTTAGAAATGTCATCACTGAAACATCGCATACAAACATACACAGTATACAAAGCTGTTCTGAAAGCTAATTGTGTCGTATATGTCTTTTGGTGCGCTGGACACTGCCAAGTCCTCGAAGCATTTACGAGCGGCCTACTGCTTGGCACACTCTGTGCTTTCGAAAATCTCAGCCCACTGAGGGACGCGGTTGGGAGAGCGGAGGTACGTCTTTTTTTTTTTTTTAGCATAGTGTTTACCGAATTTAACCAGCAGCGAGAAGCACATGAGTGGAATGTGTTCTGTTTTGAAAGATGAAGCCCAGAGGACAATATGAGAAGTCTTTGCCCAGCCCACTAACTCCAACAAGCACACACACACACACACACACACTTTTACATGCAGGCACACAAATCACATCTCTATGGATAGGAAAGCTGTTATTTTCAGTGCTTTCAGGATGTCTAAACACAAACTGCAAAACTGTATACACAGAGACTTTGATATGAGTGTTTTAAGTATCCAGATGTGTGTGTCTGTGTGTGTGGTGACAGCTTAGCCGAAGGACACATTCTGTAAAGCAGGTTTTTACCTGTCCACAGATGAGGAGAAAGGACTGGGAGGCCCCGATACTTTTTTGTCGATATTATTACAGACAGCAATGCTCTGGCAAGAGAGGATTAGAAAAGGATTTTAGACATCAAAACCTTCCATCGCTCGCAATCATGGTTTAAAAGAAACTAGAAATTACAGCATCAGGGTCAAAAAAACGCCAGGCGGGTTCGCCTGTACATACATTGTGCTGGAATTCGAAGCACAATCACCTTGCAAGCACTTTTCTCCTGAGCACTCACCGAGGGAAAGCGGAGAAGAGGCTTCGGTGGTGTCGAGGTGGGCGTGATGGGGGGTGTGGCCAAATGAGAAGGTGGGGTAGAAGGGATGCAGATGTTGCGTCCAGCAGCATCAAGCCCATCCTGAAAGCCGGTGGGACTGAGATACCCGTCTGTCTCACAATCAGCTAGACAGAAAAAAAAAAAGAAGAAAAAAAAACAAAACAAGCATACATTACTAAGGAAAAAACCCTGATTAATCAATACTGCAATATTTTTAACACAAATATAAATGACATATTATAACTTAATTCTTTTAGCAAATTAAATCTGCTCGCATTAAAATCCAGTTCGATCGGAAAAAAGGTTTTGTATCCTACAAGCCTAGCAGGAATGTTTGAAGAGCGAGGAAATTGAGTTGCGATGACGTTCACCAGCGTTATCTTATCAACAATTGAGACAACAGTGAGTGAACGACCAAAGGAAAGACGACCTCAGAACAGCGAAATTTCAACCTTTATTTGAAGCATTTATGCCAAGTAACATCCCCTGAGTTTGTAACATGGTGCAGAATTGCGAGCAGCTTTCCGCACACACAGCGCGTGTCACACATCCTCTCTGTTTTCGATGAGTCTTAGCTCCCAAATTACTGGAACCATCCTGTAATATGGTGTTTATGGTGCACGTTGTCTTACGGACCCTTACAGTCCAGTGGTAAGCACATGGTGTGGTTATCACAGCAGCAGGAGTTTGAGTCACGGTCAGAGCTTTGGGTTTGTATTACTTTAGTTTTGAAGTCGTTCCTGCAGCAGTGTTTTAGGGAACTTTTATCCTATCAACATGTAGTCATAGTACATGTTTAGACATTTGGCAGACACCGTCATCCAAAGTGACTTACGTTTGTATTTCATTATACATGTGAGCAGTTGAGGGTTAAGGGCCTTGCTCAAGGGCCCAACACGGGACAGCTTGCCGGTCATGGGATTTGAACCAGGAACCTTCCGAACTGTAGTCTAATGCCTCAACCACCGAGACCGCCAATGTTATTCCAACGTCATTTCATCGAAGTAATTCTAACTTTCATGAAAAATGCCAACGTCTGGACGAATTGGAAATATAACGTTGCCGAATTGACATCAGCGCACTGTTTTGATAATCAGACAAAGTCATTAACATGCGCGCATGAGGCTAAAGTGTGAAATATAAGTAGAACTGATAGATTAGGTTAACTGTTTGCGACTGCGGTGTGTATTTGCTCAACTCCACTGTTAAAATCTTGAAACCTAAGCAACGTCAAAACACCAACGTTTAACAGTCTAAAAAAAAAAAAAAAATAAAAGCATAAAAAGTATCTGGTAAGTCGTAGATCCAGTATTAATTCTGTCGCATTTATTATAATCATAAAGACTCCTGGCACCTTGTCAGATGTCAGAATCTGCTAAATAACTATTCTTCAAGCTTACTGAATGAAATGTTTGAACAAGATATTGGGTTTGGTCTGGGATCGTTTGACTGTTTGCTCATTCACACGAAGCTGTCTTACTTGCTCTCTAAGCGATTTGAGAAGACGTGCACGCGAGACATGCGCGCACAATCGGCGCTGAAAAGCGCGTGACGCAAGGCCGCGTGGGAGTGAATAATTGAGCTAACCTCTCCGTTCAGGTTTCCCTTTGCTCCAACAGTACGTGAGGCAGTCACTCAAGGCCCTGTCCGGCAGTGCATACGTGCAGACGATTAAATTTAGTTTATGAGGTGAGGGCAGTCGACCACGGCATACCTTCCTCGGCATTCAAGCTGTCGGACTTAACGCTCCATGAAGGACAAGTGGAGAAATTTTACACTTTCAGGCTTACTGTGCTACTGAAGCATAAAGTAGAGAGCGAAAGATGTGACATGTCCTGTATATGAGATCACTTTAAACATTTATTTAACAAGCTCAAATCACTTGTCCCTACTGACATGTTAATGATGTCCCTTATTAGGTCATACAAGCGTTAAAATGCTGTCCAGTCTGGACAGAGTGTGTAAATGCACTTCTCTGTTGCTCTGGACTGTTTAACAGCCAGTATCTGATTGCCAACTATGTCCATTTGACCATATGACACAAACCTTCCAACAACTTAATCATAGCCTGACATTTACTGTGGGAGGAAACCCCGCTTAGCTAGTTAAGTTTAAGATATCTTAAGGCAGGGTGATGGTTTTACTGCTGCATGTGACAAACTGGCTTCTTACACAACGGCATATTTGCCAAAAAAAAAAAAAGGGTTATATACTGTGGTGGCCAACATTAAAACAATTCCGAAAATTAAAACTGGTCCGAATCTCGGTGTGCTCACATGCAACTGAGGAATAGCTGGTGTGGCGGATGTGGAAATGCTGGTCAGCCTCCGGTTCTTCCGGCTCTTGTAAAAAGCCCCCGTTGATGGCATAGTCTGGAGAGATGACCGGAGAGCCAGCGGGACGGTCATGAAGAGGCAGGGTGGGTGGAATCAGGACGGGGGAAGAGGCAGGGCTATCAAACGACTGCCCCGTGGGCTTAGGAAACAACGACTCGGGTTCTTCATCGATGGTCTCCTCCTGCTTCTTCTTCTTCTCCTCCTCGCGTATCCGACGCTGTCTCTCGCGTTGCCGCTTGATGGCCGTCACTCGGTCCCGCATTGCCTTGGCAACCAATTTGTAGTCGGCCTCACACACAAATCCCAGCACCACCTGAGAAAGAAGAAACACGATGAACCGGAGAAACGCACAACAAATATCAAATATAAGATACGGCAGTTTATAAAAGTTTCTCTGCTTTCAGCTGAAGCACTAGACAAGCCTCAAGCGGGAATTTCTTAACAAAATCGCTATTCAGAGAGCAGACATAACTTCAGACTTAAATGCTACTCGGTTACTTATGCGAGGTGGAGTTCTCATCTATGAGTAATTCTGAACTGAACCTAAATGCATTTTTCCTGTTTGTGCGCGGAGCTAGAGCTTGTGCTTAAAGGTGTGGTCATGGCACATGGTTTTGAAAGATGAGCCTCATCTACTCAAGAAAAATCTGTTAATGACTGGGGCGTACATTCAGGTTTGCAAAATCTAAATGATGCAGAAAGGCGAGCAATCCAAGCAGGTGCGTAACAGAAAAGCGTTTCATCCCATCATCCGGACATCACAAGGTCGATTCCTGGGAGAAATTTATAGCTGTTCATAGCCAGGAGTCGGGAGGGCAGATTGGCCATGCTGTCTCAGGGGAAAGGCACTCTCACACTAACATGCACATATTGGCCTGCGCCAACTCTGACTGGTAGCTGTCACTGACTGAGCAGTCCGCAAATAAGATGAGTAGAAATCGGAGAGAAAAATCTGGGAAATAATCTCCCCCTGGCGGCACGGAGGCGCAGCGGTTAGCTCTGTCGCTTTGCACCTACAGGGTCTTGGTTCGATTCCTGCCTCGGGTCTGTGCGCATGAAGTTTGCATGGTCTCCTCATGCTTGGTGGGTTTTCTCTCACAGATTAGGCTAATTGGCATTCCCAGAGTACGTGTGTGTGTGTGTGTTGGCACCCAGTCCAGGGTGCTTGTGTCATAAGTCTCGTGGTATGGGCTCTGGGCCTCACGCGACCCTGCCTAAAGCGGTATAGATGATGAGTGAGTGAGATACTCCTCTAATAAAAAAAAGTGCAAATTCTCCATGTAAATATTCATAGCACTTTTAGATTTCATATTGCCAATTTTGAATATGAACCAATATTGACAACTTCAAAAATGCATAGGCCTTCATCAATAAGTCTGATGAGTCATCATTTAAAATGATCTAATGTCTCAGATGAGCAACAAAAGCACAAATCCAGTGACTTCACTTCCTACTAGCATTAAATGCAGTATGGTTCGAAGGACTAAAAAACATCATAAACCAATTCACGAATATTTACAAAGTACAATAATGTACAGTAGACTGTATAGCATGCCTAATTGTCTATATCAGTATGTAATCAGTGACTTAATTGAACGACTTGAATTAAGATTGTTTGGGGAATCGTTAAAATGTGTACCTCTACAAACAAGTATGTACCTTTCCAAATAAGACATCCTGAGTGAGTTTCTCCAAGTCCGTACAGAGTTTATCAGATTGTTTTTGTCCGTGTATTCAACTCGGATTGCAGCATCTCTGGTTGCACTTGATCTAGACTTTCTATCAGCGTCTCAGCCAGCCAGATTAACCTGATAACCCAGAGCCGATCAGTAAATTTGCTCTTGATGAAAAGTACATGGTGAGAGAAAGGAAGGATTGTGGAAATCTGGCCTAATTAACAGAAGGTCCGGTCCTCTTAAATCCGCTGGATAAAAGGGACGCTGACGGCGGTTGTTTTGCAATACACCTCTAAAGCCGGTCTGTCACGAAGCACGTGACCTCTCCTTCCGCCTATGTCCCGCATCTCATATTACCGAAGTGATGAATAGGTTGCCGAGCCGTGTCCTTGAACGTTGTTATGCAGCCAGGGGCACGGCTCGGCTCAAGGTGGCCTTCTGAATCTGATCCAAAAGTATTCGGAAAAAGTACCCTACTAAGGGAACATCGTACAGATTAACCTTAACATACGAACTTTAATTCGTATATTCAAATGGTTTAAAGAGGGTCTCCTCATACGGTATGTAGTACAGTAAGAGTTGGTAATCAGCACTCGGTAAGGAGACAAACAGACCTACTGGGTCACTGACATAAGATTCCAAAGAGCAGTGAAAACAGAGCCTATTATTGTCCCAGTCTGAGCAAAAAATCTGATCCCTTATTAATAAGATACAACAAAGCAGACTTCCAGCGTTACACAGCCTACTGTAGCTCTCCATGATATTGACAGAATATTTTTGTAGCTTCTTCTGCTCCCACCATTATGAGTTGCATCATCAATAAAGACTAGCGAGCCTGCTCCAGAAGACTACCTCACCATGCATGATCAGTGCACATTGGATGCTTTGGATCCTTTCTTTTTCCACACTCTGGTTTTTCCCGTCAGTTTATTAAGGGTTGATCTAGCTGCCAGAACTTGTGTGGCTTATCTCTGGCCTTCCTGCTCATGAGTGGTTTGCATGTTGTGCTGTGGTCTCTACATTTCTACTTTTAACGTCTTTTTTCGAATGATGGATTGTGATTCACCCCTGCCCCGTGGAAGTTGCTGCTGATTTACTGACTGCTGTTTTGGGTCTTGTTTTCACAGCTCTCACAATATTTCTGTCATCAGCTATGGCTATGTTTCTTGGCCAAACTGTCTGTTTGTTAGTACATCAGTGGTTTCTTTCTTTTTCAGGACATTCCATTTCAGCACTGGCTATTCCCATTGCTCTGGTAGATTTTCCAACTTTTTTTCAGCTTTACAATGACTTGCTTTAGGCTGGTGATCAGTGACCAAGAATTAAAAGCGAATAATCATCGATGATTGCTTGATGGTCACAACTGTAATCAGTGACTGGATGTTGGGAGGAATGGTGTTGAGAGATTGATTGTTGGGGACATGAGTGATCACTGATTGGTGTTTGGGAAAAAATGGTAAGCAAAGACTAGTTGTTGGGAACAATGGTAATTAATAAACGTTCTTGAAAACAATGGTATTCAGTGATTGGTTGTTGGATACAATGGTGATTATTGATTGTTTTTGGGAACAATAGTGATCAGTTATTGGTCTTTGGGAACAATGGTAAGCAAAGATTGGTTGTTGGGAACAATGGTGATCATTAATTGGTTTTTGGGAACAATAGTAATCAGAGATTGACTGTTGGGACCAAAGGTGATCACTGATTGGTCTTCAGGAACAACAGTGATCGCTTATTTGTCATTAGGAACAACTCTACTCTACTCTACTTAGCTGTTGGGGACAAATGTGGTCACTGATTGGTTGTTGACAACAAACAATGATGATCAGTGGTTGGTTTTGGAGACAATGATGATCAGTGGTTGGTTTTTGGGAACAATGATGATCAGTTGTTGGTTTTTGGGGACAATGATGATCAGTTGTTGGTTTTGGGGGACAATGATGATCAGTTGTTGGTTTTGGGGGACAATGATGATCAGTGGTTGGTTTTTGGGGGACAATGATGATCAGTGGTTGGTTTTTGGGGGCAATGATGACCAGTGGTTGGTTTTTGGGAATAATGATGACCAGTGGTTGGTTTTTGGGGACAATGATGACCAGTGGTTGGTTTTTGGGGACAATGATGACCAGTGGTTGGTTTTTGGGGACAATGATGACCAGTGATTGGTTTTTGGGGACAATGATGATCAGTGGAACAATGATGATCAGTGATTAGCTGTTGGGGACAAAGGTGGCCACTGATCAATAGTGATTTGTGATTACTTGTTGCCATTTTTCAGGCTGTTTGCTAGAATTCAACCCAAGCACAACATCCAGTGTTTTTATTCAACACATAAATAATTGCTCAAATGTCCTCCACAGTCTTTTTAAACAGGGCTGGTTTGCGGTTTTATATTTGGATGTTTTGTAACCTGTTTGTACATTAAATTCAATTCTTGCATTCACTCACCATCTCCTGCGCCACCTCTTCAGGCACGTCCTTGTAAAGCTCGAAGAGGAACTCGATAGCATTGTTGTCCTTGTACTTGCCATGGAGCTTCTTGGTACCATCCATGCGGAGCCAGAGCTTCAGGCTGGACTTCTCCATGTCATCCTCTTCTGCCAGCTCTACGCGGACCCCATTGTGCTCCTGGAAGAATACATGCTCCAGTAGGTCCTGAATGGTGTATCTGCCCATGAGGATGAATGGGAATCGGTAGACGTTATTTAATTTCATTAGCAAGCTATTAGTCTGAGGCGGGATATTGTTCAACATTGTTTGGAGAATGAGCACTAGAGAGGCTTCAAAATAACAAGGATTTAATTCATGTGGAAAATAATATGACAAATTTAATTAAGGCTCTTTTGTTAGACACAAAGATTATTATCTTCAATGGGAAATGCTGGATGCAACGAGTCCAAGCAAATGAATCATGCTAATTAAAATGTACAATGACAATTCATGATTTAAAATAACCTCATTACTCAGTGATTAGTTGGAATAGATGGTGGAGATGTCCCAAATGTTACCAGGCAAACAGTATTATCATTTTCTCTCCGACTCTGGAAAAAACACCACGGGAAATAACATTTAGCTTAACTTAAGGCAGAAAGAAAACAGAAAGAGTTACCTTTCGTCTTTGTTCGTACGTATACATCCTTCAATAATCTCCTTCAGCTCAGGCACTTTCACTTTGTAGAAGCTGTCTGGTTTCATGCCCTGAGACACAACAGAAGCATACATCAAATGTTTGAAAATAGATCAAGTGACATAAGGGGTTTAATACGATTTAAGTGGCTTTAATACGATTTATAGTTCATATCTAACGTTTACAATAACCAGCAAAGACATGCAAAACTTTTTACGTTCTTCCTAACAGTTGTCCAAAACGTGACGACAGTACATGTCGTAACACACTTATGTAATGCCGTTGTTATGGACCCCGAAGGTATGTATTGAGGGCGGGGTTATTAGTAGCTTATAGAGCTGAAAGCGAGGTATGTGAATGACTAACCTGCGCAGTAATTCACCGGTATTACAGCAACACAAAATCTTTTCTACCTCAGGGAGCCATGACTCCCAAACAGATTGCACAACATATACAGTACAGGAATCGCCACACAGACGATTGAACTGATTGAACCCCCCCCCCCCCCCCCCCCCACCCCCCATATCTAATATACACTATATAGAGATATAGACTTATTTATTAGGGGCCAAGGATCCAGTGAAGCCATTTCCATATGTTTTGGCCTTTAAAGGAGTTCCTGGGAGGCCAGCATTTCATACAGTATATGAAGCAGGAAGTCCGATCATGGCTCCAGGGCACTGAGTAAACTTTCTTTGTACCTCGATGGTATCCAAAGCGCTAGTGAAACACTGGAATAAGTGCATTAGTGTAGCAGAGGGATTATATAGAGAAATAAAGGGAGGCTTTACTCTTATAACTGTGTTGTTATTCTGGACAGTATAAAAAGTCCCGGTTTGACGTGAACACCCCTAATTACAATTTCAAATCATTGTTTACAAAATAAAACTTTTAGCAGGTTAAAGGTTTTATACATATATAATAAATGTTTAACACACTGTTACAATTACACACTGTAATTTAATAAATAAATTAATTTTTTCGACTATGAAATGGCTTTGAGGACAATTGTTTTTTTTAAATAATAAATGTATTGCTTATGATCAATTTATCTACTCATCAGTAAACCAGTATTTAAATGTAATTCATGATGGTATTAATTAATGAATTAAAAAATAACAATGGGGTGATGTGATCTTCCTGATGCTAAATGAAGCGTTTACAGTTATGGTTAATGTATATTAATTACTGTACCTACAAACCTTCATATTTCTACACACGTACCATGTACGGGAACGGCAATTAGTCAAATCCAGCGAGGATGTTAGAGAAACTTAAATTCTTGGATATTCTGACTGTTACAAAAAGCAGACACTGGGGACACCTTTCATAAATAAATAATAATAAAAAGCAATCTCAAGTTTTTCTTAAGAAATTGTCACAAAAACAATCCAATTTCTATGAAATTGTCCGTTATAATTAACTGTTACTGTAAAAAATATACTGTGTTAGAGCCAGAGTATTAATATCGATCTGTGATTGCCTCATAAAGCTGCTAGAGAAAATGAATCAACACCTCCTGACCAATCACAGTACAGCTGGACGTGGAAGTGAGTTTAACGCCTCTTTCTAAAATGTTTTCATAACATTATAGAATTCGATTTGCTCCACGTGTTTCCCATGAGGTTCGGCACTGAACATACGTACGCAGTGATGCACTTAAAGGAGCACTGTTGCGAAGTCATCGCCTCGCACCCCTTCCCCTACGGCCCCGTGATGTTTGTGGAGCCCCTGCAGAGCATGCAGGTTCATGAAGCGCTGTATTCATGGATCGCTGCAGATAGCGTCTCTGTTTCACTCCAGCCTTTGGGTTTGTTGTTCACGCACATGTACGGTGGCGTAAACCATCAGAAAGATCTCTGTCTTCGGTAAGCAGCCGTTCTACCGCGGTGTCCGCGGATGCAGTAATGTGAGACGATTCGTTCATGTGTGTGCTGCATTTTATTATCCAACAAGGTTAAATGCGCACACTGTAGGTATCCGGACAATGAGGGCTGCAAGAGATTAGATTTGAAAATGAAACAATCACTAATGTCTTTTAATGCCAGGTATAATTCCAGGGGTTCCGATTTAGTGCCGTAAAATGATGAGAAATCTGATTCTCTTGGACTTAACCTCTTTGTCACTGGATGATTTTTAAATCTGATGTCTCGAGCACGGAAATAAAGGAACCATTATACAGTATATTATTTCCACCTTTGAAATGTGATAAATATGATAGATAAATAATTAGGCTCCTTCAAGTTAACGGCTTTAGCAATGTACTTCCGCTAAATTCAACTCTTATCAAATTCTCCAAGGAGATAATTTAATATTTGAATTGAATTGAATTAATAATAATAATAATAATAATATTTAATTAAAAAAAATAATAATTTATTGAATGCGCCCATAAAGTTGATCCATGACAAACAGTTTGCTTGGTGACACGAGTTTGCGAATCTCACTACTTCTTTTCATTTATTTTATTTTCAGAGTTACATAATCCCGAGGGTTGCCTGCAGTGTGTTTTCAAAAACACCCGTGTAATGACGGGCTCGTTGCAGGGGACATTCCTGAGTCCACGGCAGATCTAATCGACTCCAGCCACAAGGATTAAATCTGTGCTCAGGGTCAATCCTTGGAGAACGTTCAAGGAAATGAGAGGAAACAAGGACAGAAGGCAAAAAAATAAAAAAAATTATAAAAGAGAGACATATAGTGGAATGTTTACTGTTCTTTTCCACGCTGGGTTAAAGTTTGGGTCTTGCAGCGGTACATGGGGCCTCCCATAGTTGGTCTAGATAAAGACTTCCAGATGGACATGCATATGGCACTTATGTAAAGCTCCTGCATGCTGGGCCACACATGGCATGCACGAACAACACAACAACGGAAGAGTACCTTCTTCAGCATCTCTCGCCACCGTTTATGAAAGAAAACTCAAACATCTAACAAACTTACACTTGTGACCTTGCGGTAGATCTGCGCCGCATTTTGGCACTCCGAGTACGGGTATTCCGATGTCGTCATCTCTAAGATGCACATCCCGAACGCGTACACGTCGACAGCCTCATCGTATTTCTCCTCGTACATCTCCGGGGCCATAAACTCCGGTGTGCCTGGAAAAACAACAGAACGTTTATACAGTACTTGATTCGGATTGGTTGAATTAATTACTGATGCACATTTTGAGAATACAAGCACAAGCAATATTGCGAATATGCTCAAAGGGCACGAGCTTACCGATCACACTTTTAGCAAACGATGCTCTTTTAAGCGTAGCGAGTCCGAGATCGCCGATTTTCACGCTCCCCGTGGGTCCCGTGATGAAGATGTTGTCACACTTCAGGTCTCTGTGGATGATTGGAGGAGTTCGAGTGTGCAGGAAGTGGAGACCTTTTAGTATCTGACGGCTCCAGCGCTGAAGAAGCTTCGGCTTCATTTCCTTAAAGCGCTTCAGGTACCTGTGGAGCGAGAAGAAGCCAAAATTCGACATGAAATAGTTTCATTCTTTGAAGCGACGAAATAAAGACCAATCTTCTACTCTGGTTTTATTCACTGTATGTTTATCTTTTTAAATCAGACTCACGTTTTGAGAGTGCCGGAGGTCATAAGTTCCGTGACCAGCAGGACGCACTTGTGTCCTTTCACTGTGGACTTCCAGGAGTCATAAAAGCGGACGATGTTTGGGTGCTGGAGGTTCTTCAGCATCTCCACCTCCTCGCTGAAGCGCTGCCGTTCCACTTTGGTCAGCTTCCGTGTCTAAGGGAGACAATTAAGAAACAAATCAGGATCAAGCGGCAGGGTGGTGCGGCTATTACCGCCTCACAGCTCCAGGCTCCACGGCGCGATCCTGAGCTCAGATTACCGACTCGGGAGTTTCACATGTTCTGCTTGTCTCCAAAAATCATGCTAGTAAGTTGACCGCCCTCGCTAAATTGCCCCTGGGTGTGAATGTGGCATCCGTTCAGGGTGTTTTCCCGGAGTTCCTGGGATAAAATCCAAATCCACATCCACTGTGATCTTTCATTTTTGTAATCGGTTACTTAAATATATTTGTAGGGCGGAACAAATAAAAAAAATACAAATAATAAAAAAAAAGATCAGCACCAGATTAGCACGACTCTGTTTACACATCTGTTTCAAATATTAGGATTGTAATACATTGGATACGTAGATGTGCCTCATGGATAAAAAATAAAATAACTTTAAGCCAAAATAGACGCATTAGACCAAACTGAATCTTGTGTTACACTGCTATAAATAAACCGAATAATAATTATATAAAAATAAAAAGGAATATTCCAAAGCAACACAAAGTGCATACGGTACGATGGCAATGGTTGGACAGAAACTGTAACACAAAGCTACAGCAGGAATCCGAGATTAAAAAGTACATCCAATCATTCTGAGTTTCTAAGCCATTCACCCATACTGTAACTGCTGGAAGACCAAAACCCGCTGTGTTGCCTATTTGAGAGAGACTTCCCTGGCGATCACAGCGACAATAACCGGGCATTCGTGAGCTTGTGTACTTTTTCCAACGAGTGCGTTAAAGCTGCCTTGTGATGTAGAACGAGCAGCAGGTTGATTTCTCTTTTAACCCATAAAACTTGAGCAGCTTTGATCCGTGTCGCGGTTATGCGCTAAAATGCCCCCCTGCCATGGATTAGCCCCCCACTACATAATCTCTATCGAATATTATATTAAAACATAAATTCATTTGTTTATTTTTATCAAATATAATATTACTATTTTAATGAACCCAAATTCTCATATAATGTTGATTTTTTTTTTGTGGCACAAAAACATACAAACATGTTTACCCTAAATACATTTTTATGATGAAAAATGACGCGGAATGATTTGTATTATGAAATATGCAACATGAAAAAATACATGTTGTATATGGAAAAAAAAATTATATATATATATATGTATATATATATAATAGATTTTTTTTTTTATTTACTATACAACATGTTTTTTTTTTTTAGCTTATTTTATAATCAAATTCTTTGGTGTAATTTGTAATTCATAAACCTATGAATTTGTGTTCTAATATAATATTCGGTAGAGATTATGTGGGGGGGGGGGGCAATCCGTGGCAAGGGGGCATTTTAGCACAACACACATTGCAACACAGCATTGGTCAATGATCGATTTTCAAAAAAGAAAAAAAACCTGCTTATACAACAGTCCTGCTGGTGTGTGTCGTAACAGAGGAGGCTTCAGACATCAAACTGTGCGCTTGGGTTTTGTGATACTGTATGTCAGGTTGAACCAAAGTTATCATTCATTTTAAAACGTGTACATTTTACATCTACTGGAATATGGTAAGTATATTTTTATTTTTGGTCATAGAGACAATCGAAAGCAACCATGAAAATGTCATCATACTGTATGTATTTGTGTTATTCCTTTGCCTTTGTCACAGGATATATATCTATGTTTTATATTATATCTCTATATTGCGCAATCCTGACCCCTATATACACTGGTATACTGGTGATATCAGAATCCGAATCGGGTTTTATTCGCCAAGTATGTTGAGACACACAAGGAATTTAGTTCTGGCTGTTTGTAGCTCTCAGAGTAAAGACAAACATAAAAACACTGTACATGTGTGTGATATAAATAACTAACGGTGGTATAGTGGTTATCCCTGTCGCCTTGCACCTTCAGGGTCCGGGTTCGTTTCCCGCCTGCGTGGAGTTTGCATGTATTCTCCTCATGCTTGGTGGGTTTCCTCTGGGTTCATTATTGTCCTCCCACAGTCCAAAGACATGAAGACTGGGCTAATACGTATTCCCAGTAGAGTATGAATGTGTTCGTGAATGTTGATTGGAGCTCCAACAACAGTCATAAAAATGGGAATAAATACATTGGCAATCACCACTGGCCTTCATGGTCCCTAGTTGGACTACACAGGTTCGTAGATGGATACATGGAAACCTGTGTAGTCCAACTAGGGACCATGGAAGCCAATGGTGATTGCCAATGTAAAAAAAAAAAAATAAAAAAAAATGCTCTGGTTTTTAAGCGCTACGACGTTTCCAGCTCCCTCTCCCCCAAACCATTTATATATGGGAGCACTGACAAAGTTTTCGCTTTCACTCAAAATCTGGAAGCCATATTTTTCCGTGTCACCAGTATCCCTGCCAGAATTGCGTAATGTTAACGATATAAATATTCCATAACTGTCTTTATTAATTGTACCCCCTCACTCTCACGCATGGAACATGCTGCACTGCTCTGCCCAACATTTGTAATTCATAAAGCTCTTCAGCTTTCCTACCACAGATACAGATGCATCCTGCAAGATCCTGACTCCGTATTTGTCTCGGCTCATGTTTTTCAATGGAGGGTTGCGGTACGGCGTGCTAAATCCCGCTAAAAACAGGTGAAGACCCTCGCCACAGCTGCTTCGTAAATGTGTCACATAATCATGTGAACGCTGCTATCCCTTCTTTGGAGCCTGATCCAAATTGAGGAATCCCAGGAAACCTCTAGGAACTGTCTGAACGCATGAATTAGTATGCGACAAAAGCTTTTTTGTGCTTAGGTGAGTTATGAAAGGCTTGATTTAGCTCAGGGCCTCTTGGCCCATGGCAGGTTGGTGGAAAAAGCCTTCCCATGAGGCCAGAGCAAGCACCATGAATCCTGCATTCAAGGAGTTTGTGGAAAAACAGTGTGCATGGATGTGTATCTTAAACAACCAAACTGTAATGATGGAGACTTGTGCAATACACACCTAATCAGGTAATAAAGAGAGCCAAACACCTAAAGCCTAGAGTCTTCTGAAAGCGAACAAATGTCAATGTCGAATGCATGTGTGTCTCAGTGTGTGTGTGTTTGTTATCTTTTTCCTGTTTCGTCAGGTGATTGATGACTCGAGTCACTCAGAGTTAAACAGAATAATATTATTTGTACTACAGGGGGGTTGGTATGGCAAGCGCTCCACGTAATCACTCAGATTCATTCTCTGTTCCGCTTATCATCTACAGGATCGCGGGAGGCCTAGAGACTCTGGCCGTACACCCGGGAGACTCTGGCCATGCTCCCTGGATGGGGCGCCAGTCCGTTGCAGCGCACAAGCACGTACACACTAGTGCACTACGGGCAACTTAGAAACGCCTGTTAGCCTTTGGCCTGTGGGGGGAAGACTGAGAACCCACCGAGCGTGAAGAGAACACGTAAACTCCATGTGCACAGACCCAAAGATGGGAATCGAACCCTCGACCCTGGCGCTGTGAGGACACGGTGCTAACCACTACGCCACCCTGATAAACCGATAAATAGATTTGAATGTTTTTTTAACAATGTTAAACTTACAGCAGGTTAAAATGTCACATGTAGAATGTAAAGCCGTGGCCAAAAGTTTTGAAAATGAGTCAAGATTTGCAGTGCCTGCTGTCAATCAATTTCTATGCCACATCCTGATTGACGGCGCAGCCCATTCTTGCATAATCAAAGACTGTCAGAATTTGTGGGTTTTTGTTTGTCCACCCTCCAATCATTTGAGGGATTAAGGTCTGGGGAGTTTCCTGGTCATGAACCCAAAATTTCCCAAAATGCATTGTTCCTCGAGACTCTTAGTTATCACTTTTTGCCTCATGGTGAGGAGGAGCTCCATCATGCTGGGAAAAAAAAATAAAAAAATGTTCGTGGATGGTTGGGAGAACTTGTTCTTTTATATTCATGGCTCTGTTCTTAGGGCAAAATCGTGAGTGAGCCAACTCTCTCGGCTAAACCGTAACGCCGCACATGAATGGTCTCAGGATGCTTCGCTGTTGGCAGGACACACGACTGATTATTGAACATCAGAGCTTTGAGTCCAGATATACTGTAGGGAATTCTTCAGGTCTGCAGTATTTTTTTTTTTTTTTGTCTTATTAACATTAACATCTAAAATAAAACCATGGTATGGAAACAAAGATCTTTTTTTTTTATTATTTTTTTTACTGTAAATGCAAACATACTATAAACGGATTGTGTTGGTTATTAATGAATAAAATTGATATCTTATGGAAAACTGCTGTGGAATAAACCATTTCAGAATGTAACACTATAAAATAATAGGACTTAAGGGTGGATAGATAAATAAATAAATAAATAAAATAAACCTCCACTTATTCCTAGTCTTTTACCTATAATCACTGGGTCTGACAGTTTTTCTCTGCATGTGTTTGTGGCTCTGTTTTTTGTCTAAGCAACATGACAGCTGGCGTCGATTCCTCACTGAAGTTGCAGTAGTTAGGACAGAACCCGAAGCCGAGACAACAAACGTAAATCTAAGCAATAACTCTAAATTTATACCTTTCTGGCCTGATAATAAAACCCGTTTAGCCTCTTGCTTATTAGCTCATAAGAGACTGCAGCAATTCACACAGAACTCGAAGAACATTTTACGGTTTTAAAAGTTACGGAGTCGTAATATTTCGAAGCTGTATAATTATTCAAAGTACACTTGTATCAAGTTTTGGTTACATTCAAACTTTTTGAACTAGGGCTGGATGATCTGACCGCATAATAACTCAATAGTCCTCTTTGAGGTGTTTTATTTTAATTGCAAACGTTATGACAATCTTTCGCTTATTTTTAGTCGAAAATAGCTTTTTAAAGCTAAATACAAGCATAACTGGAACTATAATATATTATTTTATTTATGGCAGCATTGTGTCTCCGGATCTATTATAAGATATACTTATGTAAGATGTATTGTGTGCAGTAATGAGCCGTAGTCTTCAGATATATTTTGGTGTTTCTCGCTCCCTTTTTTAAAGACGTTACTAAATGTCCTCACTGATTTCAGACATCACGACTCGACATGTAGTCAACAGCAGGCTGGATTGGGTGCCAGTCTGTTCGGTTCCCCGAAGACGACGTTGAAATATTACAGTTACACAAACGGAACGACGGTAAAATCCCATTTCAACTCCAAACACATCACCTTTTTGACTCACTGCCCCTTACGTTCAATAGTGAAAAATAAACTTGTTACGGTACGTAGTAAAAACTCCGTCATCCGTAATCATTTTTCTATCAATTTCTGTACTACTTGAGAGAAACCTGGGTTTAATGATATGATAAAATGTTCTAACCATTCGACCCCTGTTATGTTACATGCTTTTATTTGTCACGTATACATACTGTAGCTGAGCTTAGAGAGATTATCGTCCTCAAAATTGGGGTCAGAGGTCAGGGTTAGGCAGGATGGAGCAGTCAGGATTAAGGGCCTTGCTCAAGGGCCCAGCAGAGGCGGTTCAGAGGTGCTGGGGCTCCTTGCTCCAAAAGGTCAGGTACTGTAAATATGAAACGCTGAGCAATTTTACAGCAGTCAAACACATATCATTTTGATTCCTACACATTCACATCGCATACAAACTCACTTCTTTTGATTGTGTAAAGCTGCTTTGCGACAATGTCAATTGTTAAAAGCGCTATATAAATAAAATTGACGTGACTTGACTTAATTAATTAACAAATAACATACATTTATATACAGTGTGGTCCAAACATCTGGATCCAAACATCTGCATTTTTCTTTAGATAAATGGTTCTTTTTATTTCAGACCCAAACTGACTTTCAGAAAAATAGAAGATTGAACAGAATGAATTATTTTGTTCACAAAACTGGTTGTGCGCATAAAGTGGTTGCTGGCAATTTTTTTCCAACATTAGTTTGCTTGCTTACGCATCCAAGTTTGCCAGGAATCTGTAATTGGAAAGAATTCTTTTTCATCTGTGATAAAATTAATTTAAAAGTATTATATCATTTTATCATGAGTTGTTGTTAGTCTTTTGGCTGCTCGTGTCGGGGGGGTCGTCACAACAGACCAATTGATCCGCACACAACCTGGCACAGATTTTACACTGGATGAACTTCCTGACACAACCCTCCCATTGTATCCGGGCTTTGGACCGGCACTGCATCCAGTGGCTGGAATTCGGGCCTTGGAATAGGAATGGGAATGAAACCCGGGCCGGTGAGAAACCTACAGTACCACTGAGCCACCAATGCTCCTATTATTTTATCTTGAAATAAAAATGCAAAATGCACTTATCCTGCAAAGCTTATCCCAAGGAACTTAAGGCGAAAAGCAGGGTACACCCTGGATAGGGTGCCGACCCATCGCAGAGCACACAAACACGCACACCTACACCCAATCACACACGATTGACAACTGGGAAATGCCCATTAAACAACTATCACCCGTCTCTGGAGAAGATTCAAAGCCCAACACTGGACACTGCTAACCACTGAGCCGTTACATTTGACTTGATTTTATGTACAAAAAAACAAACAAAAAAAAACTTCTCAATTTGTCAGGCAGATACTGATACAGGTGCTTTATTTTTCAAGCTTGCAGACGGCAGACAGGCGACGGTCAGGCGAAGTGCCAATAGCATAAACAGGACTACGTCAAGAGGGAAAACCAGAAACCTGTATGATCAAGAACCTGAATGACTGCGACACAATACAAGGCTTGGCAATGACGGGTATGAAAACACGGGGCACTTTGTAAGTGGAATGAGGGTCTTTAAATACTATGAAGAGTCCCGGTGAGTTGGTCAGTATTCAGGTGATGCGAGCTCTGGGTCTGCGGTGGCCGGGTTTGTGGGCCGCATTGAGACATGGAGTCATTGTGCCACATGAGATTACGACGAACAGCGACAATTAGTCAAATGCTGAGAATTAAATATTAATCATATACATAAAAACCTGCCTCATGCAAACTGTTATAAAGTTTGATTACTTTAATTTGACAGTATTTGAAAGAGGCGCATAACCTAAGGGAGGAAAGCGGCTGATAAGGTTAAGTACCTGAACCTAACATGGGAAATGCGCTACAGCCTGCGGACAAGGGTGTGTATACAAAATGACACATAAAACCTTTAATGTTACAATTAACATGAAAGGCCTAAAGGGTTACAGGGCATTTTTTTCCCCCTTTCATTGAATAGAACACATGCCAGAACTTGAAAAAGCATTGTCAAAGTGTAAAGGTAGCATGGAACTGCATGTGTATGTGTATGGATGCCACGTGAACGCTCAGAATAAGGAGTTGTTAAAGACACAATCATTCTTAATTGTCAGCTCGTACAGTGGCAGCAGCTAGTGTTTCCCTTGACGTACTAATCCCATATGCGTCATCACTGACAGGAGAGGAAAAAAAAGGGAAAAAAACGTTCCCATGGCTGTCATGAGCGCACAATTACCGCTGATGATGTGTCTTTTTGTGACATTTGCTGTACATCTTCAGCTAAACGCCCTATTACATGAGGAAAACATAAAAGCTAACATATGTATCTATGGTCCCGTGCCAGAGCATCCAACTGGAAAATGTGGATTTCACAAAGTTCATTCGAAGTTTGTCTCAGGATGAGCGGATAAACCATTTCAAAATAAAGAACGAGCTTTTTTTTTAAACAATCCTCTATACAATGAGGTTGTGGATAGACGATTTTTTGTCTTGCTGACAAAATAGGGGGAAAAAAATCATTATTATTGTAGTAAGTATAGTAATTATAAAAAAGCAACTCCCAGCCGAGTTCCTGTAATGTGCAAGTGGTGCGGTGGACAGTATGAGGTTCTGCATTGTCTTGCAAAAACAGAACGCCTTTGGTGAACACAGCACACATTATTTTCCCATTAAAGGAGTTCCTGGGAGGCCGGCGTTTTAGACGTCCAATCTTGGTTCTGGCTTACTGAAAAACGTTCTACCTTGATGGTATCACCATGAGATAAGTGCATTAGTGTAGCAGGGGATTATATAGATTACATATACAAATGTTATCGATACAGTAGGTGACAAAAATATTTATAAAGAGAACAGACTGAACAGACGTTTGAACAGACGAGTTATTAAAGGAGCAACTTGAAATTTCTTTCTTTGTATTTAAACTTTGCCACTCATTTACTTTTGTTATAAATTTGTTCTTTTATATAAAAACCAGCAGATGGTAAATGTAATATTAGTTCATGTGAGAGCTGAAGCTTAAATGAAGCCGAAAAAGCTGAACTAACACCCCCTACACACAGTCTCTCACTCTCTCTACTGTTCGGTGTAAGACAATCTGGCTCAGTGGGCGTATCCGACAGTACTCAACACAAGGATAGAAATTTCCAACAATAGCCTTAACATGATAGAGCCAAACTTAACTCAAATCTGTGCACTGTGTGTATTATTATTACTATTATTACTATTATTATTATTATTATTATTATTAAGTAAACTAATAGTAGAGCAGTAGAGGTTTAAAAAGAAAATAATAAAAATATCAGTTTTCCGCTCATTTTTTATCCAATTCTTATAATAATAATAATAATAATAATAATAATAATAATAATTATTATTATTATTATTATTATTATTATTAAGTAAACTAATAGTAGAGCAGTAGCAGTTTAAAAAGAAAATAATACAAATATCAGTTTTCCGCTCAATTTTTATCCAATTATTTTTATTATTATCAAGTAAATAATAGTAGAGCAGTAGAGGTTTAAAAAGAAAATAATAAAAATAGTAGTTTTCCACTCATTTTTTATCCAATTATTATTAATTATTACTATTATTATTATTATTATTATTATTAAGTAAACTAATAGTAGAGCAGTAGAGGTTTAAAAAGAAAATAATAAAAATATCAGTTTTCCGCTCATTTTTTATCCAATTCTTATAATAATAATAATAATAATAATAATAATAATAATAATAATTATTATTATTATTATTATTATTATTATTAAGTAAACTAATAGTAGAGCAGTAGCAGTTTAAAAAGAAAATAATACAAATATCAGTTTTCCGCTCAATTTTTATCCAATTATTTTTATTATTATCAAGTAAATAATAGTAGAGCAGTAGAGGTTTAAAAAGAAAATAATAAAAATAGCAGTTTTCCACTCATTTTTTATCCAATTATTATTATTATTATTATTATTATTATTATTAAGTAAATAATAGTAGAGCAGTAGAGGCTTAAAAAGAAAATAATAAAAATTGCAGTTTTCCGCTCATTTTTTATCCAATTATTATTATTATTATTATTATTATTATTACTATTATTATTATTATTATTATTATTATTAAGTAAACTAATAGTAGAGCAGTAGAGGTTTAAAACGAAAATAATACAAATATCAGTTTTCCGCTCATTTTTTATCCAATTATTATTATTATTATTATTACTATTATTATTATTATTATTACTATTATTATTATTATTATTATTATTATTATTAAGTAAACTAATAGTAGAGCAGTAGAGGTTTAAAAAGAAAATAATAAAAATATCAGTTTTCCGCTCATTTTTTATCCAATTCTTATAATAATAATAATAATTATTATTATTATTATTATTATTATTATTAAGTAAACTAATAGTAGAGCAGTAGCAGTTTAAAAAGAAAATAATACAAATACCAGTTTTCCGCTCAATTTTTATCCAATTATTATTATTATTATCAAGTAAATAATAGTAGAGCAGTAGAGGTTTAAAAAGAAAATAATAAAAATAGCAGTTTTCCACTCATTTTTTATCCAATTATTATTATTATTATTATTATTATTATTATTATCAAGTAAATAATAGTAGAGCAGTAGAGGTTTAAAAAGAAAATAATAAAAATTGCAGTTTTCCGCTCAATTTTTATCCAATTATTATTATTTATTTATTTATTTTTTGCTAACTGATTATTTTATAGTGGTCTAAAATTATAGTAGACAGCTATAGTGTTCTTTAGTGGAGGAACGAGGAGAGTGGCTGGGGTAGAGGGGGTGGGACGCGGGTGGGTTGGGAGCCGCTGGGGTCGTAAATGGCAAGAGTCAGAAAGGAAATACTCTGGCTGGACTCCAAATCTGATTCATAGTGAGAAGTCTTGCCTGGGAAGTCATATCTCTCCGACAGGTGGGGAAAGTGAGAGTCCATCTAAAAAATAAATACAAAATATAAAGATGGGCTGGGATTGCATAAGTTAATGTTGTTTATTAAATTAGACTATTTGTAAATGAAGAGATTTCTTGGTAATAGACTCGGCCCGCTGTACAGCGTGTGAAGGAGAAGTGGAAGACGAGCCAATATCAGCACGCAGCTCTGGAGCGGCTCGAACATTCCACCTGATTAAAGAAGAACAGATGGCGAGACAATAGCCAACACCAGCATCCAGTGAAACCCAGAGCTCGTCTTATTTCACTCGCAATATGCCAAGTCGATTTTACTTTGGTGAACTGATGGACTACAGTATTCATCCAGGATCACAATCACATGAGTTTGAGAACTGACACCAACATCTGAATGATCTCTGTTGAAGCCAAATAAATCTTATTAATAACCATCAAATATAAATGATACATAATCTGTTATCTGATGCACAAATTAAGCTTCAAAGCAAAATGAGATTGCTCCATTTTTGCAGGGTTTAGGGAAAAAACAGTTTATATATATATATATATATATATATATATATTTTTTTTTTAATCAAGCAAGACACTTAGCTGACAAATGATAGACAATATTTTGTGAATGTTTTTTTTTATTTATTTACAAGGGTGCTTAAAATTACAAATGCAAAAAATATTTTGTTTTGGTTATATCAGTGTGTTTTATCAACAAAAAACAAAACAAAAAAAAAAGCTATAACTCCATCTACCACAGTTTTGGCACAATGGATCATTCAGCCTGCGGCTTATTTGTGTCTATGCAAATATGAAATATGGCGTTAAGAATAGTGATGATTGAGTGTGAATAAACAATATAGCAAATTCATGCTTTTTGGTAGTCACTGGCAGCAAACTGGAAAAGGGAGAAATGGAGTTGCACACACAGTTTTTTTTAATTACAAAGATTTCAAAGCTCATGAGAAATACAGTATACAGTATGTAGTGGTTTAAATTAATGTAGTGGTTTAGATTTTAAAACTTTTATGTCTGAGGCAAATCATTTGCCAGAATGATTAAAAGTCTGAAAATGGTATTCATCACATTTTGGTTAATGATCTGCGGTAATTTAAGCCATACTGAGTCACATAATTAAAAGAAAGCCCAGGAAGTCCGTTATAAGTGGCACTTTGCCAAACCAGTAACGCTACCTTACTCTGACAGATCAGGACTCGATTGACTGATGATGTCTGGCGGGCGTGTTAAGAATCCTGGGGCTGTTTTGATATGCTTACAATATCTCTATGCAACCACAAAGATTATACACCAAGCCGTCCCCGAGCCTCATTCACAACTTTCTAAACATTATCAACAATCGTATCAAGTCAACTATATAACCCGAGTACACTGACCAGCCTAAAAAGTTGCAGACATGAATATTTTGATCTCTCCTTTAGCTTTGATTACAGTGCGCATTCACCATGGCGTGGTTTCGATGGCATTCACAACATTTAGTTTCATCTAGTTGCATTAATTTTTATTGATGATTAGAGAAACACGTCATCTGTAAAGTGCAAAGACTTGTTCAATGTGGTTAGAGTATGGGCAAATTGTGAAAATTATAAAAATGATTCCTTATGCTCCCGGAACAATTTTTATTTTTTTTTGGATTTTTCCCAGATTTTCTCCCTAATTTAGTCGTGTCCAATTCCTCCCCGTCACTAGGGGGCTCCCACATTAAGGCTACTACTACAACTCAGCCGGGAGGGCCGAAGACTATCACGTGTTTCCTCCGAACCATGTGACGCCAGCCGACCGCATCTTTTCGAACTGCTCGCTCGCACACCGTTGGGGGCGGCGTAACACACTCGGAGGAACAGCGCTATCCGCTCCCTCCGTTGCGCGAGCTCACAGACGCCCCTGACTGGCTGTAGAGCCGTGATTAATGTGGGAGCACCTCTCATCCCTCCCCTCTGAGAGAGCTCGGCCAATCAGCTCTCTCTAGACCTCCGGCTGCGAGAGGTTACAGCACCACCCGGGATTCGAACTAGCGATCTCCGGATGATAGGGCGAGCGCTTTAACCACTGCGCCACTTGAACTGTTCAAACCTGGTCATTCAGTACATTCAGGTCGTCGGCTGACTTTACTTTTTCCCACATAACATTGCCGAGCCTAGACCTGACCGATCGAAGCATCCCAGATCATAACTCTGCCACCAGAGGCTTGTACGATGAGGCACTATGCACGATGGGTGCAACGCTTCATGGACTCCCCTTCTTTAGATCTTTATGCTCCCTAGCAAATGGGAGCCTTTCACTATGAAAAACAGATTTTTAACCTTAAGCGCTAAAAGCTTTTCCGTCATACGTACTACGCTTTGCCATGTATACTTTACCGAAATAGAAATGTATGGGTCACTTCATGAAAACTGCAAACTGTGACCTGAAGGTAAAATGCCAGGAAAAAAAGGAATTTTGAAGAACACACCCACACTCATGTTGACATTAGCATCAGAGATAATTGCAAATGGGTCAAAAGATAAGATCGACAACTAGAACATGAGTTAAGGAGCATTATACAACAGTCCACGAGTGATGGTATAGAGCATAACTGCACTGGGACATTTAAATAAATGTCGGTCGGTACGGTCCGCGGTATTGATGGAGGAGTCGCTGACTGCCAAAACCCGCATTCAAAACCTGTAACGGGAACATCATCTGATAATGGTATGTAATTCAAAAAAACTTGCTTGTAAATTGCTCTGAACGATCCCAGGTTGTTCTGTTCACGGCTAATGCAACCTACAAAGCTAACTAGCTTCTAACACGGTGCTGAATTTGAAACCCCTCTCTAACCCGCTGATCAAAGGCACTACTTCGTGCATGGAACAAGCTATCACACCAGCTTTCCGTTTAATTCTATTTGGGATTCGACCCTGGAACCCTGGAAATGATCTGACATTCTAAGTGGAAGTAAAGCTCGTAAGTCCCTCAGGACTGTCCTGTCCATCACCTCCATGATTTAGTCTCCTCACCTTTTGGCTGCATAGTAACGCTAAGAATTTAAAAACGACTTTCACCGCTGTTAATTACACAAACTTTCGGTCACCAGCTCTCACCACCTGGCAGAGTAACAGAAGCGGTTAAATAAACAAACAAATCATAATCTGTTGATAATAATTGGCATTAAAAAGGCCATGCTGATAGTCAGTACAAGAGCACTCCCTGTGTGTGATTTTGCTTAATCATGATAATTGTAGAATTATATAATTATGAAATTATAGAATTTTTTTTTTTTAAAGATGAAAACATTTTGCAAGACAATAAATATCATTAATAGAAGTTAGAAAAGAATCAACAATCCTTTTTGAGTGTGTGTGTGTGTGTGTGTGTGTGTGTGTGTGTGTGTGTGTGTGTGTGTGTGTGTGTGTGTGTGTGTGTGTGTGTGCCCCACGATGGATTGGCAACCAGTCCCACGTGTACCCCATCTCATGCCCAAAGTCTCCTATATGTATATATATGTAGTAATTTTAACAATGTGATCAAAAAAACAAAAAAAAAAGGATAGCGTGCAGTCCTGAACTTCCCAACTGTTTGATTTCCATAACACACAACACATGCACACTACATTGTGCTTCCCGTAACTATTCTCCATGCCATCTAAGAGGACCACTTACAGTTAGTTGCGCCTCTTATCTGAGTGTGTGTGTGTGTGTGTGTGTGTGTGTGTGTGTATGTGCCTGAAGGCCACAGCTTTTTACAAAGAAGATCAAGTGTGTCAGGAGCTGACTGGTTTTGATGGGATTTAGTCATGGAAACATGCATGTACTTTCATGTCATATAAAGAATGGAAACACACACGACCCTGTAGGAGGATGGTGTGTGCATGATTCTTGCCTAAGTGAGCCTGGGAGAACATTGACTTTGTCTGGTTTTCCTTCCTAACTTTCTGTGTGACGGTAATCCTGGTATACTTTGATGCGCGAACAGCTGGAATTCCTCATGATTTTTCCCTCCTCCATGGTAACAAACAAAAACACACCGAGCCCGAAATAACATTGCGGGATTAGAACAACTCGAGCGACTGCAGCGTGGATACCAGCACTGATAATGTTGCTATTTTAATATCTAACACTGGAGGAACAAAGGAGAGTCAAAGACAGGCTGGCTGTGTAGGATGGATTGTGTAATAGACCGAGACTGTGATACTAAAAACATGTTACAAGGAAGTGCACGTTTGTAAGTGACAAAATGTAATTTTGCATGAAATGTTCTTTTATTTCTACAGTATTATGTAACTGTTTTATTCAGAGCAGGGTTTCAAAAGATCATTCGAGCAACTGGGCACAAAGCAGAAGAATTTCCCACTAGGAAGGACACTGGTCCATGATAGAGCACCATTCACAGAGGCGTACTGATTCACTCATTCACTGCTTATAGGGATAGGTCCTAGATCCATGTGACCTTGACCAGGATAAAGCAATTACTGAAGACGAATAGATAGATAGATAGATAGATTTGGTTTAACTGTCGCCTTGCACCACCAGGATCTGGGTTCGATTCCCGCCTCAGGGTTTCCTCCCACAGTTCAAAAATGGTAATATAGATAAGGCTAACTTTTGTTCCCAAAATTGTTCGCAGTGTATAAATGTGTGTGTGCCCAGCAATGTATTGGCACCCAGTCCAGGGTGTACTCCACCTCGTTCCCTAAGATCTCCTGGGATAGGCTCCAGGCCCCCCTGTATACAGAATAAATGCGGTATTTTTTCACCCAAAGCAGCTTTACCCAAATAAAGCTTCAAAATTGTACACATTTATAACTTTATCAGTTTAACCCTAATGAGCAAGCTGGAGGCAATGCTGGAAGAAACCATGACAGGAACCCAAACTCAAAAGAAAACCCATCTTCATTCGGGCGATACCAGATAGAGATAGTGTGATCATAAACAAATCCCCTCAACTATGTGCTACAGGGTCCAAAGTGCAACTGTTCACTGATGGAGTCGGGAAGAAGGGGTCGGATCAGTGGTAACTAAGGAGTGTCGTGTGCAACTCAACAAGAACGTTAAACGAGAAGTGGCATGAAGTCATACTTAACAAATAACACTTTTGCAAGTATAAGTGTTTGTATTACCCCCTTATCACCTGAATGTCCTCCTGCGAGGACATGACACTTTCTTCCATCTACATTGTCTCTCTATATATACAGTCTTATGAAAAAGTTTAGGCACCCCTTGATAAATAGGAATGTTAACACAGTGTCTCTCTTGGAAATGAAAAAAATGCACAATATTTTCAGCAAACATTGGTGCATAGTTACTTCTTATGTCATAAATTGAACAAAGATAAAAAATAAAAAATAAAAACATTGTTTTTTAACATTACTGTTATTTATCAATGGGGTGCCTAAACTTTTGCATAAGACTGTATATATAAAAAATACTTACTGGTTGAAGACGTTGATTAAATTTATAGCTATCAGCTATGAATAAAAACAAACAGTAACAGTAGATTAATTATAAAATCGCAATATTTCACAGCAATTTATTACAATTTAAATGTATTACCATTTATTAATTTATTACAATACATACACACAGTCAGGAATTTACGTAGATTTTGTAGTTTATCAATCATTTAAGAATTTGTCTATCTTTTTAATATATTTTAGAAACATCTCTGTATTCATGAGACAATTCGTCCATTAATTTGATGTTAGCCAAGAACATTACAGTACATTTAATAGTTACATATCATAGTTTACATTTCATTTGCAATATTTCTCAAAGTAATCGCAATATGCTTTTTTCTTCCCCCCCCAAGCATGCAGCCCTAGTACTGGGTTACTAAAAGGAAAACCAATGCATAGCTGCATGGAAAAATAGAAATCGGTTATATGCGTAGAAAGGGTGAGGATGTTGGAAAAGTTGGACCAATGTACGTACAGAGTCCCCTGGGAGACGGCGGTGCTTTCTCAGAGCCCTGTCTCTGCACTGGAAGACGCATCACCTCAATTAACAACAAGAGATCTACTGTACGTGTAGAACGAAATTCTAACAGAAGGGTCTTTTCGTCGTTTTTTTTAAGTCATTATATTCAGAGTGCACTTTGCCCGAGGATGAATAAAACAATGAAAAGCATCCTCCCTTTGCATGAGCCTGGGAGAGGTTTTGACAAGTAAAGATGGCCGAAAATCTCAAATAGAGGAGGGGAAACTTTTCTGCCGAAGGCTAATTCTGAACAAAAACTTGGCAGAGGTGTTGACGGGAAATCTTTGTGTTATTGATCAAAGAGAACGCGTTGTCATCCCCTGCCTGCTAGCAGAATTTTTTTTCTCGTTTAAAGCTTTCTACCATTTAAACCTGCGTTCCGTTGATTTTCCTTTACCATGTGCTCACCATTTGTACAGTTTTTATCACTACATCCGAGTACGGTATTATGTGATTTCATTTACAGAACATAATGATATAACCCTGATAGGCAAACCAATAACTCCTGTTTCAATGAGATGTTTGTTTCAAGTGCCTTTACAGCAAATAATAGCGAGGAGATACGGTATTATCAGGGAATTGTGAATGAGATTCGGACCTCAGGCTAACTACGCACTTAAGAGTTATCCATTTTGCGCGATTTTCCAAAACAGCGTCCTGTCTCTTTTGTTGTTGTTGTTGTTGTTGTTGTTGTTCTGGGCTTGAATTTGAGCCCATTTTCTTGGGTGAAAAAGCAGTCTTGTCCCTACATCATTTCTGGCATAATTAGATTTTGGAGCCGTAATATTTTGTGCTCAAATGTGTCATGGATTAAAGTGAGCTGTAACTAGAGCAGATTAATGTTAAGTCAGTTTATTCCCAGCTGGGCGCAATAATGTAATGCGTTTACATTTTATTAATCAAAATCAAAGAATTGAATGCATGATAAAAAAAAAAAAGTGCATTCTAGTTAATGGTGCAAATAATGTTAATTGTCTCCTAATAGTGGAAATAGTGTACAGTGTAGAAGAAAATGCTAAATAAAAGGATGTGCTTGATCGAGGGTTACTAAATAATTAGGTAATAATTAAGATATAATTAAGTGTATTTATTTTGAAAGCAAACTTGATGAACTGCACCTTTAGCTAGTATTTAAGGGAACATAAGGGAACAGTTCTTTGTGTTTCTTTAGTTTTTTTTTTTTTTTTTTCAAAGCTAATTTTGACCTCAGGAATAACATCAATGATTCCTTTTTTTTTTTTCTTTTTTTTTTTACAAACTAAACGAGGCACCCTGAAAATTAACCCAAGTCTCACTATGAGTAATGAGTATTGATGTAACTTGTGAACTTGAGCCATTGACTTCATTTGCTAGTACAGAGGCAGACGATATTTAAATATAGTGTTATAAGTGCATACAGTATATTGTACAGATTATTTCTTTGCCTTTACACACACTCCTCTGAGACGTAATAGAAGCGCCGAGTCTGTGCTCCGCATTTCTGGTCCTTCATGTGTTGCGTTAAACCCGGTTGCAACAACTGGATTTTAGGCAGAATACTGATGTTATTCAGGACACATCTGGCACTAATTACAGCCCACATATCACCCACTAACCGTATGACATAATAAGGGAAATATGATAACACAGAACGTGAAAGAATATCCTCCATCTCAAGCATTTAAAGTCAATTAGAGGAAAAAGCAACTACAAGGTTGTAAAAAGAAGATAGCATACAGTATGTACTGTAGTTTACACTGAGACGAAGAGCAGCACGTAAATACTGTACAAATACTGGAGCCTGGAAAGACGGCTAAGACATCATCGAAAGGTTTTGAAAATCGCCATCATACACGAAGCAGCGTGGTACTCTAAACGCAGTGGTGCCACAAGGAATGAATAAAACTGAATCCCAAAGTACTTATCTCCATTACATACTGGCAGCTCACCAGTTTAAGTCCCACGGCTGCTCGCAAGCAAGTGCTGATCAAAGCCATCGCTCTTAATCTTTGCTTGGATTTGTCTCAGCTGTAAGTCTATTTAGACAAAAACACCGTCCAATAAATATACATACTGGTACAGTGCATGCCAGTTAGTTGATCGAGTGTTATACGAAGCATAAAATGAATTACAAATAAGAGGAAGAAAATGTATTAAACCTTATTATAAAAAATATATATCAATGCCATTATTCATGTGAAAATTCTATCGTGGATTTATTTGATCGTTTATGTCAGAATGTTTTTAGTAAGCAATCAGAATGACTCAGTTCCCGTTTACAGCGGAGAGAAGTGCATGAAAGCACAATAGGCCAATGGTCAGGAGCTGGCAGCACTTCATCTGACTCAAAAAGTTTGGAATCCAAATAGTCGAAATCTTTGTTCTCGGCGAGAAACTCCCTCAATGCTTCATTGGCCCTCTGGCAATTTAGTGTACCTCCAGATTAGGTATTGATCCATTAGGACATGTTCTCCATTCATTTACTTTCCCATCCAAGAAAATTCAACGTTGCCATAACATTTAAGCACAAAGGAGGGGAAAAACATTCCATCCATCCATCCATCCATCCATCCATCCATCCATCCATCCGTTTTTCTTACCACTTATCCTGAAGGCTATCCCAGAAAACCCAGCGTTCAAGGTGGAGAGGACACTCTGGATGGGCTGCGACCCTTCATAGGCCACAACTACACCAACTCACACTCGCTTATACTCTCACTCATCGTCTATGCCGATTTATCCTGTATACAGGGTCACGGGTGGCATGGATCCTATAGTGCACAAGTCAGTGTACACCCGGGATGGGGTGCTAATCCATCGCAGGGCACACACACTCACACACTCATTCACATTACACGACAGGGCAATTTGGGAACCCCAAATCTGCATGTCTTTAGAAACTGGAAACCGGAATGCCCGGAGGAAACCCACCAGGCACAGGGAGAACATGCAAACTCTGTGCACACAGAACCCGGAACCTTGAGGTGCAAGACGACAGTACTAACCACTGAGCCACCAGGCCGCTCACTCACTCACTCACACACACACACACTACAAGTAATTCAGGTCAGCCTTACAACACATGTTCAGATTGTGAGAGAAACACTAAGTCACCATGCTAGGGAAATGACCGAATGATATGTTCAATAATTCATCAGATACCGATTCATCAGTAAACTCTTTATCCCATTCAAGGTCATATTTGATCACATCCTGTCCTAGGAACCCTGGCATGAGGTGAGAAACATGATGAATTGCATTATAGTATGCAACAGATCACCATCAACGTAAAGATTTTTCCCCAGACACAATCAATCATCACTAGTCTGTCTATCTGCCAGCAAGTTACTGGAAGATGTCAGGAAACTGGAGAAACTCAAAATGAGATCATGCTAAACACTATACAGTCCGGCGACACTGCTATTACTGCTACTACTATTCAATTAAACTTGATTTCTATAGCTCTTTTTTTTTGTCACAATGAATCTTTACAGAATCAAACCTACTGGATGTCTTGTCACCGCTACTGATGATTCTTATGCTATTTCACATTTTCTCATTTAAATGCATTCTTGATTTAGAAAGATTGGTTAATTGGGTACGATTACTTAATCAACACCCATCTGTTTGACTGCTTTGCTGTTACTTTTCAGCTTACGTTTTCTTACACAACCAAGTTGTAGGCAATCAAACAGAAAGCGCAGTGTAACGTGACTGGGAGGTTTCAATGGTTATGCTACAGAATTCTCAAAGTAACCTCTCCTCTTCCACAGAAATGTATAGCCATGGCTTATCTAAAATGAGGCAGCTGCTGATAAAACACCATGGGCGTGGGAGGGCACGCAAGCTGTCAGGAAACAAACGTGAAAAAAGTTTACATAATAGCGTGTATTTAACTAAAGGCAGTGCGATTGCCTTAAAATCGTCATGGTTCATTATACCGAACATATAAGGGGTTCTAGGTGAATTCTGTACCGTTTAAAACAAGTTCAGCCTTTATTCATCACATATACAGTGCATCAACGCACAGGGAAACTCTTTATCCTTCGAATATCCCAAGCAGGCAGGGGTCAGAGCGCAGGGTCAGCACCTCTGGAGCAGGCGGTTAAGGGCCTCGCTCAAGGGCCCAACGGCGGCAACCTGGCGGCGTTTGGGCTCGAACCATCGACCTTCCATCAGTAACCCAGAGCCTTAGCGCATTGAGCCACCACCGCCTTTTTGTTTGTTGCTTAGAAATATAAATCTACATCCTTATTTCTGTAAAGCTGTTCTTCAGTTCTATTGTTAAAAGCACCAGAGAAACAAAATGATCCCTCTTCAGTTTAAGTCATCATTAGTATGAATTAAACTGAAGAGAATGGAGATGGTCAGACGGACAGTGTTGATAGCGATGGTTGTTGAGGCGGGGTGTAAGTTTGCCCTAAAGTAAATGAATAAAGGAATGCTGCGACATCGAATAACTACAGTCTCTCTCTGACCTGTTTAACCTGTTATTTGTTTATGCACAGATGTGCAATTTGTACAGCCGGGATTTAGAGAACATTCATTCGTTGGATTTGGCTGGAGAAAGAACACCTGTCCCGGATGCAACCTGCTCTACCCATGCTTGTAAATCTACGACGATAGCAAAACAACTGTAAAATAAAAATCATTTAAAAAAAGAGCACGGTACAAAAATTTCTCAATCATTTGTGTTCCTTCCACGAGTGAATAAATGTCCAACTGTTCTGTAATTGTCACTAATAAGGCATAGGGAGACCCAGAGGTGATTTGGCAACGTCGGCTTTGAATGATTAGATTCATAACCGGCCAACTTTGCATTAGACCATGAACATTAATGACGTGTTCGGTGTTCCGACAACAGTGCCAAATACTGTTCGGCTAAACAGTGGGTATGTTCTACTTAATAAGGTATGACGCACCCAATATTGAAGTGACTGTTGGATTAATTGTAACTAGCACTGAATACGCTATGATCGTCATCAGACAGGAAACGCACTTTGTGCACACTAATTAATTGTTCAACAATTGTTTTGGATTAAAAAACATTTTAAAACACTTTAGTACTTCAAATCGTTTTCATTTTCATTTACTGTACAAGCAAAGGCTTTGCCCATGTTGAGTGACAAAACTACTACGTTTCTTTAGCAACAATAAGAAGCCTGGCTTGTGATAACAGTGTTCGAGATCTGGAAAAGAATCAAAACATCCAGATTGCACAACCTGTTAAAACCTTTAACAGGTCAAATATAAAATGAAATAGAAATAAAATCCAAAAGTGTACACTGACAGGTTGTGCGGTTAAATGAACTGTCGTATTTTCATGAGTGCTTGTTACTGGACACAGCTTCGTTTCACTCGTACACAAAGCAATCATTGTAGTGTTATCTCTCTCTGGTTGATTTTTCTGGGAAATATTTAAAAAAATATTAGTTAAACTATAGACCACCGCTACATAGGAATATCTGATATAGCTGTATATCTGCACTACTCTGATTCAGATTCGGCCCGGGTTCGAATCGGATCAGAAAGCCACCTTAGTTAAAGAAAACAAAAAATTTCTAAAGCGAAAAAAGAAAGCAATTCAAGAATGTGTTTTAGCTGACAAATATTCATAAATGACGTCGTTTTAAGGTTGTATTTGCAACATTAAAATCCGAATGTCATCTATGTACGTACCTATCTATCTATGTGTTCGAGCGGGTGCACCAATCATGAGTGAACTCACAGGGGAACAAAAAGATAAGACCAGACCAGTTCTCAATTCATTGCCATGATGATGTCATCACAGACAGGCTGAAGTCTCAGTATCAGCAGCGGTCATCTTTAATCCTATTAGAGCTTATGAAGACTTTTAGCAGGGTTTTGAATCGAGACAGTTTTGGCACGCTTCCTACTACTGCATCGGAAATGACATTGGCCTGTTGCTCACTGACAATAAGGAGACAAGCTGAAAGAAAAAAAAAATCTTTTATCCTCTAGTCCCATGCCAGACAAAGTAGCAAATATATAATGGCACCACTAAATCTGAGCTCATATTAAAAAAAAAAAAAAAGTTTTCTTTTATATCTCCTGGCCTGAACACTGGCCAGCCTACATTTTGGTTTTTAAATTCTTATTGTTTGAGATTATGTGTGTGTGTGTATAGCAAGAGAGAGAGAGAGAGAGAGAGAGAGAGAGAGAGAGAGAGAGAGAGAGAGAGAGCGAGAGAGAGAGAGAGAGAGAGAGAGATCACACACACGTGTGGGTCTCTATATACACACACACACACACACACACACAGTCCCAGACAGTAAGCAAATACAACCCGAAATGTATGATTATTAATGTACAAGTAGTCGGAATGCCACTTGTAAATATAACTATATATAACTTTGCAGCATTTACTCTGTCATTTGGTGACAAGAAAAAAAAAATCTATTTTTTTTATACTTATATATATATATATATAAATCCACTCATCGTCTATACCAATTATAGAGTATCACAGGGTACGAGGCGGGTTACACCCTGGACGGGGTGCCAATCCATCCCAGGGCACTCACACACACAGAGCAATTTAGGAACGGCAATTAAAAACCCCAATCCGCATGTCTTTGGATTTTAGGAGGAAACCCGAGTACCCGGAGGAAACCTGCCAAGCAAGGGGAAAGAACTTGCAAACTCTGTGCAGGAATCGAACCCGGACCCTGGAGGTGCAAGGCGACAGTGCTGACCACTACGCCCCCGTGCTGCCTATATATTAATGATATACTGTATGTAGTTACTGTACACTAATATAAAGTATACAGAGTACGTAAGATCCTCCTGATGGCAGGTGCACACGTTTCATTACGTTTTTTTTTTTTCTTCTTTTTAGACAGAATATATTTACCTGCAGCTCGCACCACGCCACCTCCACTGTGGTCTCCGTGTCCAAACCTTTGTAGACGGTCTTGAACGAGCCCCTGCCGATCTCCACGTTAAACTTGAGGTATCGTCCGTCGGGGGACGTGGCCACGGCTCTGGTCTCCACGTCCTCCTTCTCCTCGAGCTCCCATCGACTCTCGAGCCTTTTGACCAGCTTGGGGCTGCTCTTCGTGGCCTCGATGTCCGAGTCCGAGCTCGGCTCGTGCGCCCTGGCCGCCGGAACCGCGGCGTCCCACTGCGCGGAGGACGGAGGGGACTGCGGGGACGCCGGGGACGCCGGGGACACGGGAGACTCGACCGCCTTGGCTTCCTCCGTCTGCCTCTCGGGTAGGACGTTCTCCTCGGACCACGACTGCGCGCTGTAGAGCGGCTCGAGCTCGAGCTTGTGCAGCACGTACGAGTTCCTCCGGGCGCTCAGCGTGTGCGCGCGCAGCAGGCAGTCCGCGTCCAGGTGATCGACGATAGGTAGACTCGTGAAGCCGAGTCCGGTCACCTCCAGCTCCGCGTGGGACATCCTGCGGATAAGTCGGAGGAGCAAACACTGTGTATATACTACTACTGCTTCTTCTTCTTCTTCTTCTTTCTTTTTTTTTTTTTTTACATCCAGTTCATGATGATTATTCGCGAGGACGTCATGTCCGTCTCGTGCAGAGTCCCTCACTTTACTTTACTTCGCGCATTCGGGTAGCGCTGCTTAATTAACACGAGCTCAGCTTGTTCTGAACGTGCGAGCGCGAGCCGAGCAATAGCCTTCTGTGTGTGCGCGCGCGTGTGTGCGTACACGAGTTCCCGCCTCCTTCTGTACCTGAAGTGCTGCTACACCAGACTCCCGCACGTGCCACGGCGCACTGAGACAGACCACCACTGGTCCACTGAGCGCAGGTGGGACTGCACAACTGGAGGACTTATTTAATTTTAGCAAAGTCTATCCATCCATCCATCTACATTTTCTACAGGGTTGTTTTACCGTGTGGTGATGAAGACCACACATTTACAGCACTTACAGGCAAACACGCTTATCCAATGCCACTTACATTTAATTTGATCTCATTTCATATATATATGATCAGTTGAGGGTTAAGGGCCTCGCTCAGGGGCCCAACAGTGGCATCTTGGTGGTGCTGGGGTTTGAACCTGGGACCTTCTGATCAGTACTCCAGCACCTTAACCACTGAGCTCTGTAGCGTCAGTGATTAAATTTCTAATCATACATCTCATCATAAACCTCCTTCTGAATTGCCATTTGTTTTTAAACATCTTAAATGATGAAACTGTCCCTTTATATCATTTTTTTGTTTTTAATCTTCTCTTATTACTCAGTGTTGTCTCTGTTATGAATCCTATTTTGTTTTGCTGTTTAATTTATTCTTGTTTGATCTGGAAGGTGACCTTGGGTGACCAGAAATAAAATGCATTATTATTTTGATTTATTCCCATTTTTGCCAGTTTGGTAGGACATCCAGTCAACATTCACACACTACGGGTAATTCAGGAATGCCAATTAGTCTTATCCGCACGTCTTTGGACTGTGGGAGGAAACTGGAGTACCCTGAGCAAACCCACCAAGCACGGGGAGAACGTGCAAACTCCATGCACACAGACCCCAAGGCGGGAATCGAACTCGGACCCTGGAGACACAAGGCCAACAGTGCTTATTATTCATACAGACGTCGTAAGGAATTTTGAGTTTTAAAGACCCACATCAGACGATCAGACGAAGTGTTAGTCTGCATTCACACTGGCCCAGTTCATACCTGCCACAGACACTGCCTCACCAAAAAAAAAAAAAAAAAAAGCAATTCAGAAAGGTCCAATTTTTGCCATGAATCAAAAACAGATATTAAAACTGGTTAAGAACTGTCCAATGCATTATAAAAAAAAAACCTAGAAGAACAGTGCTGAACCGTCACTGGTCGGAAAAATGATAAATCAGAGGTAACTCAAACACTTGGTGAAGTTGCACGGTAAGAAATGGACGGTAGAAACCAGAGCTATGTTTAACAGTGAAAACAAGAGCATTTCCATCCATACACAATGTGATGAGAACTCACAGGATTGGGACCAAGCATACGATCATGGGACCATAAGAAAAACACTTACATTTATTAATGAGACGAGTCAGAAAAAAGTCTGGAATTTGCTAGGGAGCATAAACATCAGTACAGAGTTCCTCTGCTGACATTGGAGGGAAAAACATATTCTGTTGCCACGACTTACTAAGGTGTGGGAACGAGATACTATGTTGTAGCCACAACTTACTATGGTGTGGAAATGATATACTATTTTATGGCCACAACATACTAAGGTGTGGAAATGAGATAGTATCTTGTGGCCATGGTGTGTGGACGAGATAGTATAACACATGCCCAAGAGATACTATGTTCTGGCCATGACTCAAGAAAATGTGGCCACACATTATAATATTTTGTTCCTACTCCATAGTAAATCATGGCCACAACGTAGTATCTTGTTCCCACGCCTAAGTATTTTTTTTCCCAATGTCACCAGAGGGGCTCTGAAGGATTGGACTTCGGAGCAATAGCAATGGGCGGGTCAGGGTAAGACGGGAAGTGCATGAACGATGCTCCCATCTTGCATAATCCCCACTGTACCAGCCCCTGGAGGCAGTGTTATGATCTGGGGTTTCTTCACATGATCAGGTCTAGACTCACCAACGTTATGTGGCAATAAAATGAAGTCCGCTGATGCCCTGAATGTACTGAATGAGTAGTAGGATATCACATCAGTGGAGTTTTTCTTCCATGATGGCTCAGAAACAGCGGTTCTGGGAGCATAAGGAATTATTTTCACACACGAAACAGCCATAATTAAAGCAGTCTGCCATAATCACAGCTAAATGAGGTCAACAAAATATTAGCACATGCTAAAACATTTTTACAACCGAGCAGGCTCCTGAGGTGCAGTTGAGGTTCTTTGCTAATGACTTGAATGTTGTTTGTTCAAATCACAGGACTGCCAGAGTCCCTGGTGGAGACTTGAGCAAGACCTGCAAACTTCTCGGGTTCCCTGGAGCAATTATACACAATACATTACAATATCTCTCGCGACTGGGACTAAGAAGCCCAAGCCTGTAGATTGACAGCCAAGAAACATATAATAAATCCATTTTAATGAAAGCTATATATATATATATATATATATATATATATATATATATATATATATATATATATAAGACGTGTGGAAAACTGAAGAATCAGAATCCTTTCCAAACCCACCGAACTCAATTTCCTGTTGGGTTTCCCCATCACCTTTGTAAACAGCATTTCAGTACTTGCTCAAACAAAGAACGACAGATGAAACCTTAATGGCCTGAAGGATCATTTGTCATTTAAAAATCTGTTCTCTGTGATTTCCTTTCAAGTCATGCTGCAAGAAACAAGTTGTGACATAATTGATGTGACTTCTATGTCTTGGCAGAACAGTAGCTCACTGCAGCGTGCAACAGTCCTGGCACGATGCATTCATGGCCATTTCGCATGAGTGTAACATTCATTAATAACATTACAAAAACTAATAATTAGCTCTGTATACCATTAATGTGCACGAAAAAAAAAATGAATCCAATAAAATCTAAGTAGTGTTAAGTAAGGCTAAGGTGAACATACATTAGAGCGGGACTTTTGATTGTGCAGAATAACAGAACAATTATGAGAGTAAAACTAGTACATTCAAAGCTAGTACTATAAGAAGTAAGTAAACGAGAATGCAACTAGTACCTTTATTTCTCTATATAATCCCCTGCTACACTAACACAGCGTTTCACTAGTGTAGAAAGATCTCCCAGTACACCCGAGCCATGATCGGACTACCTGCTTAACATTTGAAACGCCAGCCTCCCAGGAACTCCATTAACGGCCCAAATGTGTGGAAATGGTTTGGAGTGAGGGGATTCGGTAATAACGACCTCCTGTAATGTCCAAGTGGCGTTGGTGAATGATTGTGTGTACAGTTCCCACAGACAGGTTGGCTCCTGTAGTGGGCTCCGAGCCACCTCGACCGCGATGGTCATTCACAGACGCATGGCCTCCTATAAAATATTGTACTGCAGCTTAGATTCTCATCAACGTACTGTGCTTGAAATCAACTCAGTGTATTACGTATTCAATCAGTATTACGCCTTGATTCATGAGAAATTTCATCAAGTCCTGGTTTGACTTGTGTTTATGGTGATGCCTCTTGTTAGGGTTGTGCATTACATCTCAATGTACAACAGAGGGCACCACCATGTAACGTTTATCATTTGGAATGTGACACTCGGCAGTTTCCAACCATGTAAATGAACATCAGTTATAGAGATATTGGATGTAGGTGAAAAGTATTAACATTTCTTTATCTTGACAATAATCCCGCAAAAAATTCACAACTTCATAACATAGCATGAAAGGATCTCTAATCTGCCTCACCTTTATACATTATGTCAGGCTGTAATTTTTTATTAGGGTAACTAACACTAAATGATTGGAGAACTGATGAGACTTCTGTGAGAGAACCAGGCTAACAGTGCGCTAAACCACTGGCCATACACTGTTATTTAATAGAAATCAAAACAAAAATCATATCAGAACTTTTTCCATCTTTAATGTCATATAAGTGACATCCTGTTCAACTGGAATTTAGACATGAGCTCTGCCTAGGCCATTGTAAAATGTTGATCCAGTCGTTCGTTGACTTGGATTCGTACGTTTGGGTCATTGTCATGCTGAAAGGTGATATTTTTCTTCATTTTCAGCTGTCTAACAGATGCCTGAAGTTTTTGCGCAGTAGATCGGTATTCAGAGCGATCTCTTATTCCCTCGATCCCGTGTCACCGTGAGTATGGGAGTATGGCGTTCTTTGGGTGATAACGTGTACGGTTTTTGTGACAAATCTATCACCTTGGTTCCATCTGACCATGACACATTTGCCATATGGTTTGGGATTATTTAGATAGGCTTAGTTTTGTGTGTGAGAGAAAGGGTTTTATCTAGCCACCCTAATCTAGAGCCCGGACCTGTTAAGAATACGAGAGATTGTTGTCTCATTCACGAGATGTAAACTTATGCAACCATGTAAATAACGTCTTTTTTCCCCCCTTCAACCATTTTTTTTTTCATTTTCCCTTGTATTTGGTTGAATGTTATATCACATTAAAGGTGCACAATAATATCTGATATGATTTATCCTGGTTTCTGTTTTTCAATATAATTTCCACAGTTTGATTTAGATCTTTTATGTCCTTTCCTCGAGAATATTTCATTCATTTCAATCTCTAATGTACTTGTACTGACTGAGGTCATAAAGATTTTTTATTATAAATTTTGGTATTGAAAATTATTCGAGTGCTGTACTGTACATGTACCGAAAGAAAAGTAGATACTAAGATACTGACATACAATTAATTCCATGCACATTTGACTTCAAACTGTACACTCCCAGGTTTGGAAAGATGTGGATTATGTAACTAAGTTCAGGCCGTTTGAAGCGTATGCACACATGAGTGTAAATCATTCGAACCAAAGCCTATGATTTACATAGCTAGTGAGTCACAACCTGTCTGTATGCACTCGCTTCTAGACAAAACTAGTTATTAGATTTTTAAAACAACCTTGAGTCAATATACTTGCTGACACTTGTTCATTTTTTTTTGCCTCAGGGCTTGTGACATTAACCAAAATGCTAATGCTAATCTTCACTTTAAATGTCTGACATATAAAGCGTCTTCAAGTCAAACTCCCTTTATTTCTCTATATAATCCCCTGCTGCATTATTGCACTTATCCCAGCTTTTCATTAGCGCTTGTATACCATCTTGAGCCAATATCGGACCGCCTGCTTCACGTCTGAAACGCTGGCCTCCCAGGAACTCTTTTAATGATCCAAAACATGTGGAAATGTCTTGGAACGAGGTCAGGACTGTACAGGGGATGTGGCATTAACTACCAGACGAGTTCCGGTAATGTGCAAGTGGTGTTGATGAATGATTGTGTTTAGTTCCTACAGACAAATGCATATTTTTCACAAGTTGGTGACAAATTATGCATCGATTTTTTTTTTCTCTGAATGTCTTTCACGGATGTACTGCCTTCTTTAAAATGTTTGCACCATTTAGAAGCTTTACTAAGAGCCTCATCACCGTACTGTGCTTGAAGCCGTCTCTAAATGTCAATAAATTACACTTTAATTCACCAAAAATTTCATCACAAGTCCTGGTTTGACTTGAACACCCCTTGTATTTCCAAACCACAATTTTAGTCGCAAATTTGAATTTATAGCCTGAATTTAAATATTTAAATAACTGATCTAATACCAGGATTCCAACTTGTATCTCGGTAAATATAAAGAAATAAAGGCAAATGCAGAAGATTAGAAGAAGAAAAAAATACCACAAAAAGGAGAAATGTAGAAACAAACAAGAAGAACATTTTGAACATTAAACACTGAAGAAAAAGGAAAACAAATGTGACTCTTGCTCTGAGAATCACAGAAAAGGACTATTGGTGATATGTATGGCAATAATCAATGTCTCTGTTTCTGATTATCAAACAAAAACTTATCAAACAACATGCACAAGAGAAAAGAAAACCTCTTGTATTTATTTGTACAGTATTATCATGATATAAAAGTGGTTTGAGACAGACATAGAAGACGAGAAAAATAGTGCTACGGGAAAGTTTCAGCAACCAAACAGCCAGAACTGGCATAAAAACTACTGGTTTGTATCTTCATGTGTCTTGGAAAGGAAGCATCACGTGACTCCTAGTACGTATTTTAGGTTTGGTGGTACTGTAGCACACGCAGGAGATATTCAAGTAGAATGAGAGTCGGATAGAATTAACAGCGCTAAAGGAAAAAAAAATAAATAAAAAAATTTTGTTTTTCTCCTGATATGCCATAGTTGACACCAAAGTTGCAAGTGAACTCCTACGTCACACCTACGGCTCAGGCCTGAACGTGTGTCAGGTGTAAAATCACAAATTAAGAGAGGAGTTCCAATGAGGAAATTATTAACATTATTAGCCAGAGCTGTATCTACACAATAATGACTTTTAATGCAACAATTAAGTATAGTGGTACCTCAGCATACAAACGCCCCGCCTTAAGAAGTAAAACTTGGCAAGAGATTTGCCTCGGCATGTGAAGCATTTTCGAGGATACGAGCGACAGAGCCGATACTGTACATTCGGTTGCGTGTACTTCTGGTAGTCGATCAAAACTTGTGTCAGTGGAAAGCCAAGTGAAGCGAGTTTACATATTTTTTGTTGGTTTTTATTTGCATTTTGTGCAAGACATAGCACGAGACCAAGAACGTTATCGAGGACGGCAGCAAGAATAAAACAGAGCCACTTTTCTGTTTCAGCAGCCGGTGACGAGAGGAATCATAAATTAAGGTTAAGTGAGGTTTAATGTCTATTTATTTCATCTTTTACTTCATCTGTCTTTTCCAAGCGTTTTGATCTTTTTAATATGCAAAAATATAATTATAAATTGGTAATATTGGTCATATTTTTGGGTGGCTGGAACGGATTATTTGCTATGGGAAAATGCATTTCGCAAAACGGAATTACGCCTAAAGAACTCGACTCCACAACGGATTAAATTCGTATGCTGAGGGACCACTGTAATGATGTGTTATATGTTGCTTTGGGCCGGTTTTCCAGCCACAGCTTAAAACTGGAACTTCAGCCTGGGCAGGAAAAAAAATGTGCGTGTTTGTGTTTTATTTCGTAATCAGAAGAATTTGACTCCTTTTCCGTCGTCCATTGTGATGATCTCTGCTTTGCCTTCAGCCTGCAGGGCCTGTAGCGCACGCAGCAGCATCCAATCCTCCAGCCCATGGAACTCTGGGAAATGAAGTGAAGTGCACAGTCATTCACAGACTGTTGTCCTTCAGTACATGATCATGAAACATTATTGAACCTGAAAGAGCCCTGAAGAACTTGTCTAATAAACAAACAAACCAAAAAAATACTTATACTTGGATTTCTAGTATTGTTAATTTATTTGTACTTTGTAGAACCATTTAAATTATTACACTTCCTAAAAGATTTTAGTTAAGTACAGGAACGTCTTGTGGAATTCTTCAGAAAGGAGAGCTCTGCGGTTCTTTATTACCATGACAAGCTACGTTAGATTGTCTCTTTCACAATACGAGACCTGGAATATGGTCGTGCCATCAGGGAAGAAAAACTCCGTAGATAACCTGGTCATTCAGTACATTCAAATCGTCAGCTGACTTTATTTTATTGCTGAGTCTAGACCTGACCTGAGTCTTGTACAGTGGACACTATGCATGACTGGTGCATCGCGTCATGTGCTTACCTTCTTACCCAGAATTACACATCGCTATAAATTACAGAAAGTCTTATCTTAATGTTAATACTGTACTTCTATCACTTTTAACTTTATATGCGGTTAGTGCCACCTACTGGACGGTTGGTGTAATACTGCCACCTACTACCATGTTGAGCAGATGATCCTCAGGGGGGGATAAAAATATTGTGTTGTGACATTTAACCCATAAACTACACAAGTTACACAATCTTGTAATGTTTATTAGATACTAGTCGATATTAGTCGTTTTTTAATACTTCGTATAAAACAGCTGCTTGAGAAAAATCAGACATTAAACATCAGTGCTATTGATCAAATTTAATTGGAACCAAATGAACAATCTATCGATAATTCAAAGCATCAGGTGTGAACTCGTCAGATCACATGACCTTTTTGCATCGCTCCAAAGTCCAAGCTTTCAGCAAACTGAAGCCTTTTTTTCTTCTTCTGATGAGTCTCACTAACCAGTGGTTTTCTTATGTACAAACAGCAGTTCAGTCCCAATCCTGAGAGTTCTCATCACACTGCGTGCGTATGAAAATACTCTTACTTTCACGATTAAACCTAGCTCTGATTTCTACTGTCCATTTTATAAATAAAATGCGACTTCACCAGATGTTCAAGTGATCTCAGATCTCATTCATTCACAAATTCGACAGTCGACTATTCAGCGCCATCCCTCCAAGCCTACATAATGTGTTGGAAGGTTCTTAACCCAGTTAAAGTCATTTCAATGTTTTCTTTGCTCGGTGCAAGCCAATAATAATTTGACTCTTCTGAAACTCGAATCGCAGACATTCCACACCGATAAACCTAACTCGAAGCAGATAGGAGGGGTGACGTGTTGTCTTCAATAACTAAAATATTGCGTTAGTCTGAAGATTGCATTGGGATGAGAAAAATTAAACAGCTTCAGTGCTGTTATAAAAATAAAAAAAAGTAATTGATTTTATAATGCTAAAAGATATTCTGTTTCATGTTGGATCGCACCACTGTTGATTGTTTTGTAATAAATTCATTTATTTTATTCCTTAGTTATTAAACTCATGAATGTTATTAAAAACAAAACGATGCAGCTGGACATCATAGACATAGCCATGGCTGCACATTTAAAATGACATTCTGTATAAATACTAAGCTCCTAAGCAAGATGTTGCTTTAGAAACCTATTAAACGTATTGGAACATTAGATCATTAATAAAACACTGAGTTGCATTTTTTCTTTCTTTATCTTGATCCACTGGTCATGCTCACATGTTCATTCCATCCCGATCATCACTACAGTCGGTGAACAAATAGCATCCGCTGAAAACACACCCAACCAACCACTGTACACTATACCAAGTATTAAAAAGTGTCTAAGGCTTTTGGAGAGCACTTAGACTCTAATGCAGAAACATAACTACCACTCAATCTCTTATTCATGTTCATGTACATACTCTCTATTTCCATGCTGTCCACTTTTAAAGTAATTAATTACACGTTCCGCGCAGTTTTGTATTAAGCACTTAGCACTGAGGTGAGGGGAGGTGAGGGTTACAGGGAAAATCGATTCCTGAGTATCTGCAAATCTCATGGGAACTTACGGCACTGTGTTCTTCCTCCAACAACCTTGCACTTTCTAATCAGGCTGCACCTGAATTTGATCATACCTTACATACTTACATCCAACTGTGTAAAGCTGCTTTGCACCAATAACAATTGTTAAAGGCGATATACAAATAAAGTTGAATTAAATTTAATCCTGTATCAAAATTTTTTACATTTCCCAGTTTAATCAATCTAAATGCTTTTGTTGTGAATACTGTGTGGTAGTCCCCGACTTACGAACGAGTTCCGTTCTGGAAGAAAGTTCATAAGTCGGGTTTGTTCATAAGTCCAACAAAGTGAGTCTCGTACACCTTTGACATGAATATACAATGTAAAACATAACAATCCACTTGACTAAATCGCTGTTCGCTTTCCCCACACTGCCATCATGTGGCCAAAAACCATAACCGTGCATAAGGAAATTAAACTCACACATAAATTGTAACAGTGTTGTCTCTGCGCCTTTACATCAGGAAGGGAGTCCTGGACATCATTTTGTCTCAGAGCTGTTTTCCACTGTATTGGACTGTGAACTCTGTTTTGTTGAGGATTTTCCCGAAATTAGGATTATTTACCATCAGGACAGATTTACAGGATAGACATTTTCCATCATCGTGCTCCCGCACTGAATCATTGAAACTGGTGAGGTCGACTCATTTCTCCCGCACTGCCCGCATGCTCACATACAGTACCCGGACATTTTATACATTCACTTACAATTATATACAATATTTCCAGCGTGTAAGTACAGGAATTTGTTGCACTGCAGTGGCTATTTTTTTGTACACGTGAGCTACTTCCGCGATTTGTTCGCATCGACGAATGTTAGTAAAAAAATTCTTATTGCCAATGTTCGTAAGTCGAGAACCAATAGTGCTGTTATTAAAAAAAAGGTAATTTATTTTATAATCCTAAACGATATTCTGTTTCATGTTGGATTGGAGCACTGCTGATTGTTTTCTAATAAAGGCATGGCCCCAAGTATTTTATTCCTTAGTTATTACACTGTATACCAAGCGACACAATTGTGACAACTGGCAGGTTAAAAAAAAAAAAAAAAAAAAACACAGTATACGTACCTTCATTTTCGGTGTCTTCGCCATTAGAAAGCTCGTAAAGTGTAAACACTGAGTTGACCATGCCACTCTTAGACACCTAAGAGCAATAATAATAAGAAGAAAAAAAGAGGTAGGTATGTGTGAATGAGTGCATACATGTAATTGTACTACATAGTATCATTTAAACGATTATGAAATTTAATTCACACACTTTTTATTATTTAATTACAACTTTTTCAAATCTTAAATGCCCTAAAATATCATTAAAAATATTTAGCATGGTTTTGTGTAGAAAAATAATGCTTCATTCTATATCCTGATCAATCTGATCAGTTTGATTCATACAAATTTCCATAATTTTCTTTTTGATTCCGTTCAAACCCCAGCAGCACAGTTGGCAAAACAGTGTAGTAGTTGCAGACACTCCACATTTATAAACCTAACTCGAAACAGATAGAAAGGCTGATGTGTTGTCTTCAATAAATAATATATTGTGTTAGTCTGAAGAGTGCACTGGGACGACAAAAATAAAACCGCATCAGTGTGGTTATAAAAAAGTAATAGACTTTATAATGCCAAAAGAAATTCTGCATCATGTTGGATCGCACCACTGTTGATTGTTTTCCAATAAACTCATTGCCCCAAGTATTTTATTCCTTAGTTATTATAAAACAAAACAACACAACTTGACATGTAATCAAGAAGCCACAAAATGCCCTTCATCACAGATTCATTCACTGCCATGGCTGAAAATTTAAAATGACACATTTCATAAATATATACTCTTTAAAGCTTCATAAAAGGATATGGAAAAAAATAAGAAATCTTAGTGCGCTAGAAGGTACATGTGACAAATCTTAAAATAATTGTTTCATCACTTCTACTTTTAACTTTGTGTGTGGTTGGTGCAATACAGCCACCTACTGGACAGCCATCTCATTACAGTGTGAAGCAGATGATGTCCAGGAATCGAATAGACAGTCTAGATGTGACAGAACACAATTACAGATTTGTTCTTGCCTGATCTCATTAATGGCTGAGGCAGAATTAACAGAAACCTCCACAGCTACGCTCCAAAATCTGCCTGAAAGCCTTAGCAGAGGAGTATAGACGGTATTATAAGAGTATTATTATAAATCCAAAGAATGGATTCAATCTGGGATGGGACGCTTAACATGCTGTCAGGAGGAGTGCCTGAATTTGTGTGGAAAAATCATTTAAGTGTTAAATGCACTGATTCGTAAATGAATGTTTTATTTACATTTTTTTTAAACCTATGCCAAGTTTATGGTAAATGTGATTTAGCTCCGTGACGATGGGTAAAGTAATGTTTTCTTTACTAGTCGTACTTATCTATTTATGAGAAGTTCCAGGAAGGGGCGGAGTCTGGCCTATACAAGAGCAGACCAGGCTCCAACTAATTGCTTCTTAACCAAGTCAGAGCGAGAGTGCAACTGCGGTGCCTTAAGCTAATTTTCTAAGGTATATTGTAGATACTCACTGTATATAATTTTTGTATTTGTTCCCCCCTTTATTTTCCTGGTGGGTTTTTTTGGTACTTTGGGTTTTTTTTTTTTTTTTTTTTTTACTCTCCCTTGTTTTGTTTGTGCACCTGTAATCATACTTCACTAGTGGACTGTACAAGTGCTATTGCGGGTGGAGGGATCATTTTACCACCTTTTACGAACATTGACCACGTCCCTAAGCGAGTGGTGGTTCTCGTTATATCACACATACGAACACGTATATAGAGATGCGAGAGTCAGGTGTTCACAAACTTTTGGTTATATGGTGTATACTGTATATAATGGCTTTAGTAAAAAGTGTAAATCATCTCTCTTGTGTCAACAAAAACACTTACACTGCTAAAGAATGACAGTTTGTGACGGTTTATTTATGGGGGAAACAAAACACTATGTGAAATTTATTGGCAATATGCAAAGCTGAAAAAACCTAATTAAAATTAAACAATTTTACCACGAAGCCATCACGTACAGAGCCATGGAAAAAAATTGTGTTTCCCTTTGTCTCGACCACTACGAAACATTAATTTTGTATTCTGCTTTACACTACCAATATTTTTGACTGTTTTTTTTTTTGCCTTTTTTTTTTTTATGTTGTAAGTTTTACACCAGATGTAACGGGACGCACACCTTCTATAAAAGTTTCTCATCAGTCCACAGAATATTTGCACAAAAATTCTAGGGGATAATCCCGATATTTTTTTCGGCAAATCTAAGACAGGCATCGGTGTTATTTTTTTGGTCAGCAGTGGCTTTCACTTTTGAACTCTCCCACAGGTGTCATTTTTGCCCCCAGTCTCTTTCTTACTGAAAATACTTTTTCCACACAGGGCCAGGCAGGTTTGAACAGCTTTTTACTCGAGTGATTTTAATCAAAAACAAAACAAAACAAAACAAAAACAGGAAGAGTCAAATACTATTTCACAGCACTTACACATCGGTGGAATGACAACTCATTGATAAATAATATGCATCACAATATATTCCTGTTTTAGGCATCTCCCAACTCAGTGTTTCATCTAAACTGTATATTATGGCGGGTCACATGTAAACATTATGCAGGCCTTACCCATTGATAAATCAGTTTGCCCCATTCCTCAGGTCGTCTCCACATGATTAAACAGCGTGTTTTGTTCTTTTCCATCCATTCCAGATTCCCTGTGGTCAGACATGACGCAGCGACGGTGCTGTTTTATTAAAACTTGATTGTATTTTAAACAAGAAACAAGTCCTGAGATCCGGCTCACCTTTTTTCCTCAGTTCCTCGAAGACGACTTGTATGGCCTCGACAGAAAGTTTTCCTGAACGACTGAAGTCAAGAGGAATATGCTGGAAAAGGTTTGAGAAAGTCATTCACGTCAAGCAAAACACATTAAATGTTTCATGGAGGTCAGAAGAGTTCTGCTTATTATTGCATGAATCTCTCTCTCTTACATTTCCTGTACAGAAATATCTCGCACTACATCCTACATACATAATCCTCAAATATAAAATCAGCTTTTTTAATTCACAGCAAGTGCTCCAAATGCGTGACTTTGTATACAGTGGAACCTTGGATTACGACCATAATTGGTTCCGGAAGTGGGCTTGTGTACAGAGAGTGTACAGGGAGGCCTGGAGCCTAATCCAGGGCACTGATGGGAAACACCCTGGACACCGTGCCAACCTATCACAGGACACAATCACACACACTACGGGCAGTTAGCCTAATCTGCATGTCTTTGTATTGTGTGAGAAAAATAGAGTACCTGGAGGAAACCCGTCAAGCACGGGGAGAACACGCAAACTCATGCAGACCACGTGCACAGACCCCCAGAGGAGGCCGCGGTGCTAACCACTAATATTTGATTCATATTTTTTGTTATAAAAGAGTCTTTTCAAAAATTAAATTAATGCTGGCTCCATGTAACTGTCTTGTGAACTCTACACTGACGGGCCAATTCTCATTCCATCTTTTATGATCATTTCTGTTAAATAATATTTCCTTTGCCAGAAATATCTCGCACTACATCCTACATAGATAATCCTCAAATATAAAATCAGCTTTTTAAATTCACAGCAAGTGCTCCAAATGTGCGTCTTTATATACAGTGGAACCTTGGATTACGAGCATAATTCGTTCCGGAAGTGGGCTCGTGTTCCAAAACACTCGTAAACCAAATCATCATTTCCCATAAGAAATAATGAAAACTCAAATTTTTCGTTCCACAGCCCCAAAAAATAAATACATAAAAATAATTAATAAAATCTATAAAATGAAAATAAATTAATCTGCACTTTACCTTTAAAAAAAAAGTACAAATAAATCCTGACAGATAAGTGTTTCCGTTGGTGCGCGCAGGCGCTGTGTGTGTGTGTGTGTGTGTGTGTGTGTGTGTGTGTGTGTGTGGAATTAACCCCTTCCCTCGCCTCGTTTTACACAGTAACACTCCTCCTCCCTCTCCCCACCTCGCTTTCTAAGATTCACAACACACAAACACACACACACACACACACACACACACACCGGAAACACCGTTTTAACAGGAAAAAAATAAATCTCTCTGAGACTGGCATGAGCGCATATTAACAGACTCACTTTTTAAGTTTCACAACAAACGCATAAACACAGCGGAAACACGGTTTTAACGGAAAAAAGCAAGACTGGCATGAGCGCATACTAACAGAATCACTTAAGTTTCACAACAAACACACACACACACAACGGAAACACCGTTTTAAAAGGGAAAAAACCTTGACCTGGCGTGAGCATACTAAGGGAATCACTGCTGTAAAGTAAAAAAAAAAAAAAAAGCAAATGAACCTGCACATAATTACACTCAAATTACGCATGCGTGATACATGATACTCGGCGCTCGTAAACTAATACTTGCTCGGTTTCCAATTAAAAATTTATTAAAAATCTTTGCTCGGTTTGCGGAACACTCGTAAACCACGTTACTCGCAATCCGAGGTTCCACTGTATACATTTTAAAAAGATCAGAATTTTATTGAAGTTAGCTCTCTCTCATCTAAATCACCAGAGGTGGAAAGGAACGAAATTCATTTACTCGCGTTACTGTAATTTTTTAAAGTAAAAAAAAAAGAATGAAAATTTTAAATAATGAAAAATATTTTGCTTTGGATGAATGCTTTCTGTTGTGTCCTGGTCATGCGCCGCTCCAGACTCCACTCCAGGTTTATTACTCCAGGCAACAGCATTTTAAAGCAAAGGTGTTCCTTCAAATAAAAACAACTAGTTTGAGGTTTATATCCATTTGTCTTTTTTGAACTATACTAGAATCCCCCATCCCACACCCGCTGTTAAAAAAAAGTAACTACTGAGCTACTTTTTACTTTTACTTGAGTAGATTTTTATAATCATGACTTTACTTGTAAAATTTCACTGAAATATCAGTACTTTTACTTGAGTACAAAGTTTTATTCCACCTCTGTAAATCACAGCTGTTGGTTTTACAAGTTAATCACACAATCGTGAGCAGCAGATTAAAAAAGTGCCGCTCTGACTCGCATCTGTCATTGCATTACTTTGCCAAAGGTTTCTGGACATCTGAACATCACACTTCGCTGAAGGTCTACATTCCAGATTTAGTCCTCTATTTTCTCTTTCAATAACCTCCACCCTTCTGAAATGTTTTTACTTGACTTTGCAGTGTGGCTGTGGAGATGAGATTTGTGATCATACAGCATTAGCGAGGTCAGGGACTGATTTTGGGCGACAAGGTTTCACTTCGAAGCCATTCCACAGAGTTGGCTGGGGCTGAGGTCACACATGTTTCTCCAAAACAAACAAACAAAAAAACGACTTCATAGACATCACCTTAATCCATCGTTGTGATGATAGAACTGAATAATACCACTTAAATCCAGGACACTGAACCAGGTGTCTGGTTACACATGTGGGCATTTGGTGAACTGTTAAAACCCACATTACGTATTTTCCCTTAAAAAAACAGCAGGGTGGTGGTGATGGTGTGCGTGTGTGTGGTAAAAGGATACTCTCGATCTTCTTGTTGTTGAACATGGGGCTCTCCTGCACCTCCAGGACGTCCACAGTGTAGAGCTTGCGATGGCGGCAGTAGGACAGCGCCAGTGAGCACCAGGCCGCCAGCTGCTTCTGCCTCGTGTCAACATTCGGCTGGAGTCTGACGAACACAATCATAACAAAAAGCCATGAACTCGGGTCCGAGCTGCCACAGATATGCCCCTCCTACATAATCGCTCTCAAATATTATATTATAAAATAACTGTATAGATTCATTCATTCATTCAAGTTCTATAACGCTTATCCTGTACAGGGTCACTAGGGCACAAGGTGGGGTACACCCTGGACAGGGTGCTGATCCATTGCAGTGTACACACACACACACTATGGGAAATTTGGGAACACCAATTAGCCTAATCTGCATGTCTTTGAACTGTGAGAGGAAACTGGAGTACCCGAAAGAAACCCACCAAGCACAGGGAGAACATTCAAACTCCATGCACACAGACCCGAGGCGGGAATCGAACCTGGACACTGGTGGTTAAGGCGACAGTGCTTACCACTACACCACCGTGCTGCACGTATATCTTTATAATCAAATATTACATTCCTATCATAATGAGGCCCTAGTCATGTGACACACTGGCATGTAACATCTCTTTTTGGTGATATTTATTTTGCTGGGGGTTTCCTCATGGAATACAAATTGTTTAAACTGAATTAATGTTGTAATTGCGTGGCACCGATGTCGCCTTGCACCTCCAGGGTCGAAGGTTCGATTCCCACCTCAGGTGTGTGTGTGTGCGCGCATGTTTTCCCTGTGGTTGGTGGGTTTCCTCCAGGTAATCCGATTTCATCCCATAGTCATTCACAAATATGTTGAAAAAAATTACATTACAAAAACTGATTTTATTATAAAAATTTAAATAGAACAATGTACAATGTTGTATATTAAGACTTATACCTGAACACATACTGATTACAAATGTATTGGTTTAGTCACAAATTTAGTTCAGAGAAATCAAATCAAAGAAAATGTGTCAATTAGGGATTTTACACAGCACATCATCTCCGTAGTTTAACGGAGGCTGGAATCCAGTAGGTCACATTACCACCAACTGGAGGAGGTCTCACTCTACCTCATCTTCTCAGATGATTTTTCCAAACCGACCTTCCTTAAAACGTCTAATGCTTCCTACCATAATCCTGCCTTGCCTTGTTCTGCTTTATCCGGTACTTTTACACACGCTTTCTTCTCGACACGTTTCCTCTCAGCATCTGGTTCAATTCAATTAAATTCAACTTTACTTGTATAGCGCGTTTAACAATTGTCATTGTCGCAAAGCAGCTTTACACAATCAAAAGCAGTTGGAGTTGTTGTGTAGGTTTCATCACCACCACCCATATATCTGTCTCTTCAGCGTCCTTGTCCTTTAAAGTCGACTTTCCAGTCCAGTCTTCCTTAAAAACAACATTAAACACTCCCTCAGCCAATTCTGAAAGACTCTTAACATTATCTTCTTCTCTCTCTAGTTCCTGGAGCTGTGACATCATGTCTAGCCTCTGCTTCACGAGAGCGGTACATCCTCAACGGTCACTTTCCTGGCATTTTATTCCTGGTCACGTGACCAGGCCTTATTAGAACAGGAATATAGTATGTTGGTGTAATGTCATATTTGATAGAGACTGTTGATAGGTCCCTCTGCTCTGAAGCTAGCCTCAGCTGTCAGCTTACACTGGGTGTGACAGTCAGCTGGATATCTAACTTTACACTCATTTAAAAGGTCATGAACATTTATTATTTTTTATCTATACACTAACCTGTAACAGTAAGATAATCTTGTGAGAAGTTGGCATTCAAACATGCTGGTGTCAGCCTGGGAACCAGGAACTAGACTTAATATTCGTGCTGTTATACCAATCATTAACTGAGGCTACAAAGCTACCGACAGGTATTTTTTGAACAGTCAATGTTACCCGCAGGTTTTTGTGTACTTACGTGAAAAACGGGGGGAAATTGTACTGCCAGGGCCACTCAAAACTCATCTCCAATAAAATCTGTGTCCACCTGCGGTCCAACTAAACACCCTCAAACAAGCCGTATTTTTTTTTTAGCCACCTGTATCTCAGTAAGCGCCGCCCCTAGATCTAAGATTGATTAGATAATTGTCCAACCATCAAACGGGGTTCCTGAACCACGCGTCAGGTTAAGACGCTGATAGCCAATCATAACAGGGAAGGCAGTCGGCTCAGAATATAGGTGGGGGGAAAAACAACACTCTGCCGTTTCACTGTTTCCGGTATAGACAGGATGTGGGAACCGCGTGTCAAATTAAAAGCCTATAACTCTGTATACATTGTGTAAACGTGTAAAAAAACTAATAAAAAACAAAAACAAATAGGTTTTATACCTATTAATATAATTACACTTTGCATTTGCTGCACATATTGTGTCATTTATATATTTATATTTTAATTATATTTTATTGTAACTTTGTAAATCTGCCTTGTTTTCTTTGTGTTTGCCAATCCAATATGTTTCATTACCGCCACCACCTGGTCATTTGTAAATCTGCAAAACTGTTGTTTTTTTTATCTGCAAAACAGTTGAAACAATCTGCCATCAGGGTTTCGATGTTTCCGGTATAAACAGGATGTGAGAACCATGTATCAAGTTAAAAGCAAATAAAACTATGTATACACTAATCTATTACAATAATATACACAATAATATCCTGTATAAACATGCAATAAAATAGCATTATATATTAAAATCTTAAATACTAATATCTTTACACCTTGATATTTGACACTTTACACTTTGCAAATTCTGCTCATTTTGTGCAATTTACATATTTATAAATTACTATTTTAATTATATTTTAATGTAATGTGTAAATCTGTAAATTTGTAGAAGTGTACGTTACAAGGTGTATAAACAAGCTTCAGTTAGTACAGAATGAAGCAGGGAGAGTCCTCACTAGAACCAGAAAATACGAGCACATCACCCCTATCTTATCTACACTGCATTGGCTCCCTGTGAAATTTCGCATCGATTTTAAGATACTACTTTTGACATTTAAAGCACTAAATGGTCTCGCGCCACAGTATTTGAGTGAACTGTTAGTGTCTTACGATCCGCCACGCCTACTTCGATCAAAGAATGCAGGCTGCCTGTCAGTACCACGTATTATTAAAACTACAGCAGGGGGCAGAGCTTTTTCTTACAAAGCCCCAAAGTTATGGAATAGTCTTCCTATTAATGTTCGGGACTCAGACACAGTCTCAGTGTTTAAGTCTAGTCTAAAAACCCATTTATTTAGCCAAACATTTTTGTAAATAGATTAACCTTAGGTAAAGGAGCAGATCTGGGGGACTCATAGACGTAGAGTATTCTGGTGAACTGGTATGTTTAGATGCTGTCCTCCTCACTCTCATTGTTCACTCAGGTTTGTTGACGGTGAGGTGATTGGTTGCTTTACATCTCAGGGAGCCCTCATGTTTGTGTTTCCTTCTGGCTCTCCCTTTTAGTTATGCTGTTATAGTTAGTCCTGCCGGAGTCTCTGCTTGCACTTTGCACTAAATATACATTCACCTATACATGCTGACTGTGACCATACCTAACTGCCATCTCTCCTTATTTTCTGTTCTCTCCTTTTCTGCTCTCTCCTCTCTCTCTCTCCCCCTCTTCTTTCCCTCTCTCTGTCTCTCTGTCGAGCTATACATGTTTCGCTCCTGAGTTGCCAGTGATCCAGACCCCTCTGCCCTCTGGAGCCGTCTAACCCATCCTGGAGTCCTGCTTCTGGTTGGAGATCTCGTCGCATGGATGCCCCGTGTGGTCTGCCTGGATTCGTATGGTGGCTGGGGATGGTTTCCATGAAGACTCTCCTGTCATCGAGTGATGCTCTGGTGACCTGTGACTTCAGTTGTTCGATAACTCAGGACCGGAATCCCCTACAGTCTACCTGAGCCTCCGGGAACAAACTGGACTCCTTTTAATTTTAAAACATCTCCTGTTATACTGAACTTCCAGTCTTACACATTATTATGCTGAGCAATTCCTGCTATCCGTTATCACCCAGATGAGGATGGGTTCCCTGTTGAGTCTGGTTCCTCTCAAGGTTTCTTCCTATTACCATCTCAGGGAGTTTTTCCTTGCCACCGTCGCCCTCGGCTTGCTCATCGGGGACAATCTTGTCATTTTGATTCATATACATTGCATAAAAACTTACTTCTTTTTATTGTGTAAAGCTGCTTTGCGACAATGTCAATTGTTAAAAGCGCTATATAAATAAAATTGACTTGACTTGACTTGACATCCCAGAATTTATTTATGTACATTCTCTTATTGAAATGCTTTTTTATTTTTTGCAATAAAATCTTTCAAACTTTCCATCTCCTATTCTATTCTATTCTATTCTATTCTATTCTATCTCATCATTCCATTTTTAGGCTGTATAAGGATTCACTGAATATCATACTGTTAACCTTGATATAATAAAAAGAACAACAGACTCTGGGCCTCTAGACAGGGTGTCAATCCACACACACACACACACACACACACATGCTCATTCACACACTATAAATAAATATAAATTTGTGAACGCCAATTAATAACCCTGATTTGCATGTCTCTGTGCATGACTGTGGGAGAAAACTGGATTACCCAGAGGAAACTCACCAAGCAGGGAGAGAAGATGCAAACTTTATGCACGCAGACCCCCCCAAGGCGGGAATCGATCCCTGACCCTGGAGGTGCAAGGCGACTGTGTTTATCTTTATTCTATACTCTCACATATTATTAATACTTTAAAGTCATTTGTTGTGATTAATTTGTTATCATTCTATGAATCTTTTGTTTGAAGTTATTGCAATTTTCTTTTAAGCGTTAACATTAAATTATCCTGCATGTTGGTACTCCTAACAGCAGGTGGCGCTGTGGTCACGTGAGCACAGCCCCCGGATGACGCAGACGGCGGGAGTCTAGCGGAGAAGTAAACATTCTGTCGGTCATTGATCAGAATTAACAATGGGAAACAGATCTTCTCCGGGAAACACACTGTAACGCTGTGTAGAGTAAGGATCAGCAGGAGAGCAGCTTGATGTGAGCTCGGTGCGGTAACACACACACATATCACTCTGCACTGATACCCGACATTCTAGGGATTTCTGCTTTAATCTCTCCACCTTTAGCTCAGATAAACATCTGACTGTTTAAATGCAAACATCTGTAGAGTTCATTAATGTTAGAGGATCATAGAGCAACACCACGTGACCGGACTTACTTACTTCTAAAGTACCTAGTCGTTTGTGTGCGCGCGCGAGGTGTATGTATGTGTGTGTGCGCGCGCGCGAGGTGTATGTATCTGTGCGTGCGTGCGTGCACGCGCGCGAGGTGTGTTTGAGAGAGAGAGAGAGAGTGTGTGTGTGTGTGTGTGTGCGCGCGTGCGAGGTGTGTGTGTGTGTGAGTGAGTGAGTATGTACAGTCGTGGCCAAACGTTTTGAGAATGACACAAATATTAGTTTTCACAAAGTTTGCTGCTAAACTGCTTTTAGATCTTTGTTTCAGTTATTTCTGTGATGTACTGAAATATAATCACAAGCACTTCATACGTTTCAAAGGCTTTTATCGACAATTACATGACATTTATGCAAAGAGTCAGTATTTGCAGTGTTGGCGCTTCCTTTTCAGGACCTCTGCAATTCGACTGGGCTGCTCTCAATCAACTTCTGGGCCAAATCCTGACTGATAGCAACCCATTCTTTCATAATCACTTCTTGGAGTTTGTCAGAATTAGTGGGTTTTTGTTTGTCCACCCGCCTCTTGAGGATTGAGAAGTTCTCAATGGGATTAAGATCTGGGGAGTTTCCAGGCCATGGACCCAAAATTTCAACGTTTTGGTCCCCGAGCCACTTAGTTCTCACTTTTGCCTCCATCGTGCTGGAAAATGCATTGTTCTACACCAAACTGTTGTTGGATTGTTGGAAGAAGTTGCTGTTGGGGGGTGTTTTGGTACCATTCTTTATTCATGGCTGTGTTTTTGGGCAAAATTGTGAGTGAGCCCACTCCCTTGGATGAGAAGCAACTCCACACATGAATGGTCTCAGGATAATTTACTGTTGGCATGACACAGGACTGATGGTAGCGCTCACCTTTTCTTCTCCGGACAAGCCTTTTTCCAGATGCGCCAAACAATCGGAAAGAGGCTTCATCCGAGAATATGACTTTGCCCCAGTCCTCAGCAGTCCATTCGCCATACGTTTTGCAGAAGATCAATCTGTCCCTGATGTTTTTTTTTTTGGAGAGAAGTGGCATCTTTGCTGCCCTTCTTGACACCAGGCCATCTTCCAAAAGTCTTGGCCTCACTGTGCGTGCAGATGCGCTCACACCTGCCTGCTGCCATTCCTGAGCAAGCTCTGCACTGGTGGCACTCCGATCCCGCAGCTGAATCCTCTTTAGGAGACGATCCTGGCGCTTGCTGGACTTTCTTGGACGCCCTGAAGCCGCCTTAACAAGAATTGAAGTTAACAAGACAATTACTGAAATGATCTCAGCAGGTCCTTTAATGACAGCAATGAAATGCAGTGGAAAGTGTTTTTTCGGGATTAAGTAAATTTTCATGGCAAAGAAGGACTATGCAATTCATCTGCTCACTCTTCATAACATTCAGGACTATATGCAAATTGCTATTATAAAAACTTAAGCAGCAACTTTTCCAATTTCCAATATTTATGTAATTCTCAAAACTTTTGGTCATGACTGTATGTGTGTGCGCGCGATGTGTGTTTGAGAGAGATTGTGTGCGTGTGTGTAAGCTGTGTTTGAGTGTGCGTGAGAGGCGTGCGTGTGTGAGGTAAGTGCGTGCGTGCGTGCGTGTGCATGCTCTTGACCCTGTGTTTGTCTTCTCCTGTCCTCTCAGCAGCTGGGATGCAGGCAGTGGAGGAAGCGGAGTCAGACAGACAGGAGGCGAAGTGTGTGAGGGAGCAGGAGGACACGTCCACCACAGAGGACACGCAGAAACAACGTGAGGACGCCACTAAAACTGAGGACATGACTGAGGATGAAAAGGGTACAAAAAAAAATCCACCTGCAGGCTTTCCTTAAATCAGTAAAAAAAAAAAGTCTTCCTTTCATCATATTACATGATGTAAACTAAATGAAAGAAATAGGATCAAATGTTTCACCTCGGCAGACTTCAAAGGGCCTAAAGTTACATTGGTTGATGCGATTTTCAGGCCCAAGTACGTACAGCACTCCGCAGACGGTCTCATTCAGAGCGAGTTATAGAAGATCTCAGGAGTCTCTATCGTGTCGTTCACGCGGTTCAGGACTCAGAGTTCCACTGAGGACATTTTTCTCATTTTATGTCATTGAAAGTAAATCAAGAATGAGGAAAATAAAGAAGGCAAGCCAACACAAACCCATAAATGAACTATGAGTAGAATAAATAAATAAGTACTAATTGCTCACTAACTGAACAGAAACTGACCCTTTATAAACAAAGGACATGCCGTTCTGTCCACGCAGAGCCTCGGCTGAGATTTACTGCTTGTTTATTATCAGGAGTAGTAAATCAATACAGAAGTGAGTGTAATTAAAGTGATTATGCACAATGAAGTGGCATCCCATCCTGACGATAGGCTTATTCATTCCAGGCTTAAATGATCCTCACTCCGGGTATTTTGAAACTTGTGTTGGCTGCACTGTCTCGTCCGCGCTCACCCTTCGCCCCAGTCGATGCGGTGCAGGTGTGAACGTGTTACATCAGCTCATTTTTTAACTGCGGTGCGAGCAAAAATATATGCATAAAAGTCGAATTTGGAAGTGTTCGGATATCTGGAAACAAAATTCGGACTGATACTCTAACTAAGGTGAAAGTTGAGAGAATCAAAAAAAGAGAATCTTTACTGGTGACGAGACACAGATTCATCACATCGACTTTGTTTTGAGGTGTTAAGGCACCCCTCCCCCGCTAATGCTTCACGGCATACATGCACTATGTCATACACGACTGCAGTTAGCTATTACTAAGCCTTTTACTGCTACATGAGAATGTGTTCTGTAATAAAAAATACACCAGAGCTGTAACCCGAAAAAAAATTAATTAGTATCGGGCAAATTATAACTTTAAACTTGAGTATAACTGGCTCATTAATAATCTAATACATTTTTTTCTGTATTTTTCTATTAAACCCCTCAATTTATCATTGGAAAAAATTCCTAATGGTCTAAAAATTTTGACTTTTATTGTCATATACACAGTAAGGAAACGTGTTCCTCCTGTACAATAAAATTCTTCCTTTGCTGTCCCCCAACGAATGGCACTAAAGAAGAATCAAATTAAATAAATATTGGTATTTAAAAAAAGGTATATATCAAACATAGACTTAAAAGCAGAATATGAAAATATGATATCAAATACAAGGCAAAGAAAACATGAATTGAAACAAAAAAATTTATTTATTTAATTATTTATATTAGAAAAGCGATTGTATAAACACTCAAGATTTCTCAGTTTTTTTTTCATTCATTCTTCCCATCTTCACCACTCTTTCAGATGAGGAGCAAGGCAAAGATCGCATGGAAACGGACGAGCAAAAGGAGGAAAGGAAGGACGACGAAGACATGACCAACGGGTGCCAGACCCAGCAGGAGGACGACGACGACTGGGACATCCCGTACAGTGACGAGGATATGGAGGACCCCAAAAACTGGATGCCTCCGCCCGAGGAGATCAAGCGCTTGTACGAGCTGCTGGCTAAAGGAGAGGTGCTGGAGCTGAAGTGGATCCCTTTGCCTCTCAGACCTCCGACTCCACCTCGGACTCCTTCCCCAGAGAGAGACGGAGAGAACTCTGAAGAGGACAAGCAGGAAGAGAGCGAGCGCAAGTGGGTGACTTTATCATATTTTTGGGAAGTGAGGCATGGAGTTAGTATTTTTCATTAGTGTCAGGATTCTTAGAGAGGGCAGGAAGTCAGTTGGTAAGTGAGATCATGCAGTATATTATTCACGATCTGAGTATAGCATGATATGATTTTACTCACTTGATGTGAGCAGGAGTTTATTGTGTATTTTCCTCTCCTTCATTTTTTTCAAGTGCAAAACCAAATAGAGTAGTATCAGGTCGTGGAGATTGCACGACTCAAAAACACTTGTATAGCTACAGAGAGATCAGCCATAACATTAAAACTAAATAATTTTAAAAAAGGTGAAGTTTTTGAGAAGTATAATTTTGCAGTTTGATTCATAAATGCTTATTATTTACTTATAAATAATAAGCTAACCAGGTGCTGCAGTAAGTCCCCGACTTACGATCGAGTTCAGTTCCAGGAGGACATTCATAAGTCAGATTTGTTCTTAAGTCCAACAAAAATACTTACACACTTATACTTATACACTTTTGATACGTATATACGATGTAAAGTATACCAATCCACTTGCAAAAGCTGAGCGGTGCATCTGTCTCCTTTTCCAACACTGTAACTTTTTAATAATTACATGTAGGTGAAATGTAACAGTGTTGTCTTTTGGTTCTGCATTATACGAGACTGCGCCTTTAAAATTGCAGGGGAATCCCGGGTACTATTTTGTCTCAGAGCAGTGAACTTATTCACCATCAGGGCAAACATTTTCTATCATCGTGCTCCCGGACTGATTCATTGAGATTATTTGAAAACTTTAGACATTTTATACATTTACTTGCACACTGAGAATATTGTATGTAATTGTAAATATTGGTATCTGGCGCACTGCAGTGTCTATTTGTTGTACAATAAAAGTGAGCTTTGTCCGCATCTACGAATGTTAGCAGAACCGTTCGTATCTGCGGAAATTCTTAACTCGAATGTTCGTAAGTTGAGGACATACTGTACTGTGTTGTTACTAAACCTTTAATTATATCGTTAACACCACATGGTGTATCGCATCATATCAAGAAAGCAACTGTATCATCCAAAGTCCTCATATCACTAATAGAAAAACCTTGGGGTTGTTTGATGTTTCCAGGCCGCCCACACCCACAGAGTTTGATTTTGATGAAGAGCAGACCTCCATGACTCCCAAGAACTCTTTCCTCAGCCGGCGCAGAACACCAGGTATGAGCTTAACCACGGTATTCTAAACCGCTTTCTGTAACTGATTTTCTGAAAGTAAATGATGGAATTATGAAAATCTCCAGTTTTGTGTTGGTGAAGGTTGGTTGGTGACGTCTGCCGATTGATTCTTTTCAGGCTCCTCCGCTCGTTCGTCGGTGAAGCGGACGGCTCGGCTCGACAAGGTGCTCTCCGATATGAAGCGCCACCAAAAGCTGGAAGAACAGATCCTCAGGACAGGTCGTGACCTTTTCAAAAGCGATAAATCCGCACAGGAGCGCTCGTCTCCCAGCACCCAGCGGGAACGGGACAAGGAGAGGGAGAGAGACAGCGACCCCAGCACCATCTTCAGCCCCAGACAGAGGAGATACTGAGAGAATATAGAGGAGCGGGGACTTGTTTGGGTCACACCCTTATTTCAGTTTTTTTTTTTTTTTTTAAGAACAGATGATAACTTGTTTCTTTATTTTATTATTGTTAATTTTTTTACACTCTTGTGGATTTAATATGAATTGTTTAAAAGAGAGTCTGAGCAGATGTTGAATGCATTGAATAAATGTCTTACGTTCATGACAGAATGTTGATTTGTAGAGTTATGGTGTGAATTGTTTTCTGTAAACCGACAGTAAAATCCAGACCCATAAACTGGACCATGTATTGGCCGAGGCTTAAACAAGTCTATTTGATGTGTGAGAAACCCTTCCTCATCCAGTTGCTCTTTCTATGGAGAGGTGTGCAAATATTTGAGGAGGAAGAAGATAAAGAGGAGATTAAGAGAAGCTTGAAGCTCATTCAGACACGTTTCATGTCCAATCATTTAATTAATCAGGATTATATGGTTTCACAAAAAATTACCATCTAAAGTCTGTTCTATTACTCTCATAACTTTGTTGTATTGTACATCAAAACACGGATGCAGTATATTTCAGTGCTACTAAACTCCTATTGGTGGAGGAAGAAAGGTCCTCGTCATTTTTATAATCAATTGATCAGGTTCAAAAGAAGTTCTGGGAGGCCTTGAATAATTTATAGGTGAAGAATATGTAAGGTTTAGCATTTAGTGGCTAAGAATCGAACCCAGGCCTTCTGTATGGCAGACGAGAAACCTACCACTGAACCATCAATTCCCTGTGCATTGCTCATTTATGAAAGTAAATATTTCAATACAAGTTCAGTATTGCAAATCAATTATTTACAGATTAAAATCTGTAATAAAGTAATTAACACTGTACTAAAAAAAGTACAGAAAACACTATCAAATCTGTAAATAGTTTGTAATATTAACCTTTCACATTCGATAATTAGATAAGAGAAAGTGTGCCCTTTGACTTCTGTCTTTTGCACAAAAACCATGAGAAAACCAGCTGATCATTTTGTTGAGCATCTTCATACCCCAAGGCATTAAGTCTTTAGTGGTGAGACTTGAACAGCAATGGATGATGTAAATTACATCTCCCATTGCATTACCATTTGTAATGAAGTGAGGAAACGTAAGGAGATCTTCACTGTCAGTACTACAAAAACACAGAATGAACACCATACAATACCAAAATTCTACATTATTACATCATACTAATTTCTCATTGTTATTACCGCTTAATCCTGTATTGAGGATGACAGAGGGTCTGGAGCCTATCCCAGGAGACTTCGGGCATGAGGCAGTGGACAGTGGGCCAATCCATCGCAGGGCACACAGACATACACATTCACACACTACAGGCAATTTGAGAACACCAATTAACCTAACCTACATGTCTTTAGACTGTGGGAGGGAACCGGAGTACCCGGAGGAAACCCACCAAGCACGGGAAAAACAAGCAAACTCCATGCACACAGAGATGGAAATCGAACGTGCAAGGCGACAGTGCTAACCACTAAGCCCATACTAATTTGTATCCAAGTAAAACCCTGCTTGGCTCAACAACAACAAAAAACAGTCCGTTTCAAAAGAGTGAAATTTTTGTGCTGCATTAAGCAAAGAAATCTAAGAACTAAGCAGATTACACATACAACCCTGCAACTTCAAAGAAAGAATTCTGAATGGAGATCACTTATACACCTAGTGAAGTTGATGTATCCCAGTAGAAAAGACAATTATGTTTAATAGTGAAATTCAGAGCATTTGCATACAAATATACAATGTGATGAGAACTCAGCTGTGAGGCCATAAAAACCACTTGCTAGTGAGTCTAATTAGAAAAACGACGCTTCATAAGGGCTTGCTAAAGGAGCATAAAGATTGGACTTAGCAATGGAAAAATGGTCATGTGGTCTGATGAGTTCAGATTGACCCTAATTACAGAGTGATGTGAGCATCTGGGGCAGAAATGTTAACACATGAAGAGATTCACACATCATGCCTAGTGTCCATTGTACAAGCCCCTGGAGACAGTGTTATGATCTGGGGTTCCTTCAGTTGCTCAGGTCTAGACTCAGCAATTTTATGTGGAAATAAAATGAGGTCAGCTGACGCCCTGAATGTACTGAATCACCAGGTTATCACTTCTATGGAGGGTTTTTTCCTGATGACACGGGATGATATTTCAGGATTCAACTGTGAGCAGTTTTGTTCATGTCACCGGTCAGTGGTCCTAATGTTTTGGCTGATAATTGATCAGTATACCTACCGCTTTATCCTGTATTCAGGATCGTAGGGGACCTGGAGACTTAGGACATCCCAGGAAACTTAGGACATGAGGCAGACTACCAGGGTGCCAAACCATCGCAGGGTACACACACATTCATTCACACACTACGGGCACTACTTGGGAACACTGATTAGTCTAATCTGCATGTCTTTGGACTGTGGGAGGAAACCGAAGCCATGCAAACTGCATTCACACAGACACCAATTTGGGAATTTAACCCGGACTCTGGAAGAACAAACCACTGTGCCCCTTGCTAATCAGTATAGGCTATCTAAAATTGTAATATTTGAGACGCTTAAGCTATTATAATGGTTTCTGAATTCTGCCAACTCTCAGGATATTCAGGGCTAACACCTGGTCTCAACTCTGACATGGCTATCACCAGAGGCGGGTTACATTTACTCCCTTACATTTACTTAAGTAACTTTTTGAAAAAGAAAATGTACTTCTATGAGTAGTTTTGCCACACCATACATTAAATTTTTAATTTTTAGATTTTTCTGACCATTTATTCGACACTTCAGATATTCTTTGTGTTTGCCAGAGAAATGCAGCCGGTGAATATGCCACGTGACTGTGTTTCACCAATCAGACGTAGCCAAAATAATCACATGACTCCGTTTGACCAATCAGCCGCAATAACAATAACCGCATGGCGCCAAAAGACCCCACAGAAGGGGGAGGGGCTTGTCTTCAGCCGAGGTAGATAGTGAAGCAAACATGTCGCGTTTAGTTTAGCAGTTTTATTTAATGTTGCAATTTAACAACAGTGCAACTTAACATATATAATTAACAAATAAACTAGAGGCTATATATATATATATATATATTTGCTGGACATGGTTAAGTGAGACCTCTTGTACATATGTTCTAATGTTATTTTCTTTCTGCTGACTCATCTTACACAGGAAATAGTTACACTGTTCCAACATACATATGTTACCTACAGTAGGGAAAAAAGAGAGATTAGGACATTTGTGTTTCTTATTCCTTAATTTGCCATTTTGTAAAGATATTTAGTTTTATTCCTTTTTTTTTTTTTTACATTTATTTTATTTATTTTATTATTTGGAAATGCTGCAATTTGTATATAATTTTTTCATTCTGTCTGACTGCTTACATAATTTCAATTTAATTTATTTTTTAAATTATTGTACATTATGATGAAACAGTTACTCAGGACTTTTCACCGAATACTTTTTTACTTCTATATATATATATATATATATATATATATATATATATATATATACATACACACCCACACACACGTGGACGAAATTGTTGGTACCTTTCGGTCAATGAAAGAAAAACTCACAATGGTCACAGAAATAACTTTAATCTGACAAAAGTAATAATAAATAGGAATTCTATGAATGTCAACCAATGAAAGTCAGACATTGCTTTTCAACCATGCTTCAACGGAATTATTTTAAAAAATGAACTCATGGAACAGGCCTGGACAAAAATGATGGTACCCCTAACTTAATAGTTTGTTGCACAACCTTTTGAGGCAATCACTGCAATCAAACGATTCCTGTAACTGTCAATGAGACTTCTGCACCTCTCTGCAGGTATTTTGGCCCACTCCTCATGAGCAAGCTGCTCCAGTTGTTTCCGGTTTGAAGGGTGCCTTTTCCAGATAGCATGTTTCAGCTCCTTCCAAAAATGCTCAATAGGATTGAGGTCAGGGCACATAGAAGGCCACTTTAGAATAGTCCAATGTTTTCCTCTTAGCCATTCTTGGGTGTTTTTAGCTGTATTTTGTCCTGTTGCAAGACCCATGACCTGCGACTGAGACCCAGCTTTCTGACACTGGCCAGCACATTTCTCTCTAGAATCCCTTGATAGTCTTGAGATTTCATTGTACCCTGCACAGATTCAAGACACCCTGTGCCAGATGCAGCAAAGCAGCCCCAGAACATAACAGAGCCTCCTCCATGTTTCACAGTAGGGACAGTGTTCTTTTCTTGATATGCTTCAATTTTTCCATCTGTGAACATAGAGCTGATGTGCCTTGGCAAAAAGTTCCATTTTTGTCTCATCTGTCCATAGCACATTCTCCCAGAAGCTTTGTGGTTTGTCAACATGTAGTTTGACATATTCCAGTCTGGCTTTTTTATGATTTGTTTTCAACAATGGTGTCCTCCTTGGTCGTCTCCCATGTAGTCCACTTTGGCTCAAACAACGACGGATGGTGCGATCTGACACTGATGTTCCTTGAGCATGAAGTTCACCTTGGATCTCTTTAGAAGTCTTTCTGGGCTCTTTTGTTACCATTCGGATTATCCATCTCTTTGATTTGTCATCAATTTTCCTCCTGCGTCCACGTCCAGGGAGGTTGGCTACAGTCCCATGGATCCTAAATTTCTGAATAATATGTGCAATTGTAGTCACAGGAACATCTAGCTGCTTGGAAATGGTCTTATAGCCTTTACCTTTAACATGCTTGTCTATAATTTTCTTTCGAATCTCCTGAGACAACTCTTTCCTTCGCTTCCTCTGGTCCATGTTGAGTGTGGTACATACCATGTCACCAAACAACACAGTGACTACCTGGAGCCCTATATATAGGCCCACTGACTGATTACAAGATTGTAGACACATGTGATGCTAATTAGTGGACACAGCTTGAATTAACATGTCCCTTTGGTCACATTATTTTCAGTATTTTCTAGGGGTACCATCATTTTTGTCCAGGCCTGCTCCATGAGTTTATTTTTTAAAATAATTCTGTTGAAGCATGGTTGAAAAGCAATGTCTGACTTTCATTGGATAACATTCATAGAATCTTTTTAAATTATTACTTTTGTCAGATTAAAGTTATTTATGTGACCATTGTGAGTTTTTCTTTCATTGACCGAAGGGTACCAACAATTTTGTCCATGTATATATATATATATATATATAAAATGTAAAATAAGTACAGCTACTCTTACTTGAGTACATTTTTTTGGCTACACTACCCACCTCTGGCCATCACCTCCACATCAACAGACAAAAAAGTGTAATGTCTACCTCAACTGAAGAGGGCAGCTCATATTTATAAATCATTCAAACATTACAAGGGGACAATCAGTGAAGTTAATCTAGCAGCAAGGCTTCACTAAATATCATTGTAGGATTGTGCATAAATAAATCGCACCATACTATATGTTTGAGTCTGTCAACATGAAATGGCGCAGCGTCTGCTCATATAAACCACTAAGCACATGTAAATCTACAGAGTGTTTTTTTGCACTTAGGCCAAGAGTTTCCTTCTTTCTTGATCTGTTTTGTTTCGGTTTCATAAAGGAAGTTACAGTCACATATTTTAACAAAGCCATTGACACCAGCAATGTATGCAGGTCTGTAGACATAACTCTCGATTATTTCGAAAAATACTCATCTTTGAAAGGTGAAAGGTAAAATAGAGTCTCAGATAGGTGTGTGCAGTAATTCTCGCTCACTCACTCGCTCGTCGTATAAATATCATTTCATCATTTCGTACGGGTACTCTGGTTTCCTCCCACAGTACAAAGACAAAAGGTTAGGCTAATTGGCATTCCCAAACTGCCCGTAGTGTGTGAGTGCGTGTGTGTGTTTGTGTGTGCCCTGCAATGGATTGGCACCCTGTCCAGGGTGTACCCCACCTCATACCCTAAGTCTCCTGGGATAGGCTCCAGGTCCCCCGTGACCCGCGAGTGAGTGCTCACCAACTGATTGATCTATTTTGTCTGCATCCATGTATATTCACTGCGGACAGAGGATGTGAGAAGGAGAGCATCTGATAGTACAGTAGGGATGCGATGAATAATAAAGAGTGCATGTGAAACATTTGCGAGCGTTTGAAATGAGTGGTCTGACGAACTGTCGTATGTTTGCATGCGCACTCCTTATTATCACACTCTCCTCTACTATCGTGTCAGGCAGGCACAGGTGCAGGAGAGGACAGAGACTGTCACAGGATTAAAAGCTGAGGCCCTTAACGTTATTAAGCAAGATTACATAACCAGCAGTCTAGGCCGAGCATTCCAGTGGATGGATGGATGGATGGATGGATATATGGATAGACAGAGTACTTTATTAATCCCAAAGGACAAATTGTATATTGTATATAGAAGGATCATCATCACTTGGCAGCTTAAACACCACGCTGCACGCTCTCTATACTGTGTATCGTTTCCCTCCTTTATATTATTTATTTCATTGCCATTATAAAAACCGAAAAGCAAGACAGCAGTTACAAGCATTTCAGGTTTACTGTAGGGTCATATGTCCATAGCTTTAATAATTTAGGAATTCAATACAGGCTATGAGTTTCAACATACATCGTCATAACCAGTATGATGACAAACATAAATAAAAGTAAAAGTACAATTAAACTAAAGAACGAATAAATACATAGGAACATAGAACAAAACAAAACATATTCAAAGACTACGCATAAATAAAAACGTTAAAAGAATATTTTCCCCTTTGACTCGTCCACACACTATATTTTTTAAATTAAGTAAATGCTCTCCCGTAACCAAAAAAAAAAAAAAAAGCAAAGATCAACTAAAACAGAAAAATTCCCAAAAGGATAAGGCAGCGATATATTGGATCGTTCGTTTTTCATGTTATAAATTCGTGGTTGTCTATTTTATCTTTGTATATACAAGTAATATATATATATATATTTATATATATAGATATATAGATAGATACAGTTGATAGTGCTGGTTAAGATCTACCCCTGAATGTTCTGCCTTAAAGTCAATACACAGGTCTCCATAAGGCCTTAGGACAGGACTTCTGAGTAGCATCTCACCTTTTCTTTTATGCTTCGGTTAGTAAGCTTAGCCAGGCTGTCTAAAAACAAGGAACTAGCATGTACAAAATAATACATTCCAGAAAGGTTTTTTTTTTTCCTCTATAGTGGTTTTAAAAAGCTCAGTAGTGTTTAATTAATGCGATTGCAGATCAGAATCAAAGATCGAAATCTGCAGATCAGATCAAATTGTTTATTGAACCAATTAAAGTTGTGGTTTTCGACAAACCTAACTTTTATTTGAAAATAATTGCATTTTAATTGAGATTTTTTTTTTTTCACAGCTGTTCATCTTTGAATGTATTATTTCTTGCACAAAACCAATACATGCCTATTTAATCAGTCATTATAACCCATTTAGTGTCAAATAATGCATAATAATGACGCATATTGCCTCGGTTGTTCATGTGCGTTTGACATAGACTTGCCTATCGTGCAAACACAACAGCTCTCTCGCTCTCTCTTTTTTTTTTTTTGGAGCACAGCTCTTATATTTCTACTAAAAGCAGTCCTATATGCAGTACATGTGTCAGGGCGCTAGAAATAGTTCTGTATAGTACTGTTAGAGGACACCTATTCTGTTATGCTTCCTGTATCTCCAGATCCACTATTGCATCCTTTTCTCGGATTATTTTAATCTGCTTCTTCTTCACAGTTTATTCATATAGGCTCATTCCGTGACGCGTTTAGTCCCAAACTCATACACACACACATACACACACATATATATTAGTTCTCTAGCTGAATGTCTTTCTTAGTGGATCGTGGTGGTGGGCGGGTCTAGAGTCGCCACACGACCACTGTAGCCATTGGCTGGCTGAGAAGATGACGATGATGATGATGATGATGATGATGATGATGATGTGTGCCCATCCTGGAGGTGTTTGGAGGGAGAGGTGGGGCTACGGGAACGACCGGTGAACAAGCGCAGAGCACCGCGGCAGATGAGGCAGAACCAGTAAAGCTGGGGTGCCATGAGCAGCGCGGAACCCAAGTTACACTGCCACGGCACAGCAAGGGGAACCCGGTAGAAAGGGATAGATGCGTACCTGAAAAGGAGAAAAAGGCTTCACATAAACAGAAGGCTGTAAATTGGCACCAATAAATGCAAAGCCAAGAAAGAGCTTATCATTGTGGGGTTTTTTTTTTCTTCCCATATCTATATAACCTTTACAATTTATGAACTGAGTGAGCGAGAGAGCGAGCGGGAAATAGAGAGAAAGAGGCAGAAGCAGGGAGATGAAGACCCATACCTGCCGTAAACATAGTAGAGGTAGGGGAAGAGAAGGACTCGACAGATGAAGAAAGTGACCAGCATGAGAGCCCCATTCACTTTGTGAAGTAGCGTGTGCTGCTGCTTGTACTGAGAGAAAGTGCAAGTGAAAGGGTAAAAATACAAATGTGCAATCTGGAAAGAAGTTTGAATTAAACGTATGAGGTGGGGGGAAAATGAGGCAGAGAGAAAGAACATCGAAAGAAAAGAAACATTTCATTAGGACTAAAATGCCTGGTGAAATCCAGTGCACTCTGTGTCACTCCCATGCCTAGCAATGTGAAGATTGTGAACACAGTAGCCTAATGGGTGCAGAATACACAAGACCACAATGCATTCAGACAAAACATGGTGTCGGTGCTAAACGTTCTCAGCTAGGTGAAAAAGTGAATCTTCAGATATTTTTATATTCGACGTTTCTTATCTCTCGAGCCATGCTTCATTTTTTTGTAAACATACATACACATTTATATTTTTATCAGATAAAAAGAAACACATTTTGCTAAATACAGTTTCATGTCCGTGTCCGGAACCTTTTAAATTTTTTATATTAACTGCCATTCAGATGAAACTTGGGCAAGTTAGATTTCACATTAAAAGACACCTGAAACCTGAAAAAGTGTGTTATTACAAAATGCATAATTGTTAAGATATTGCAACATGAACTTGACATGGTTACAGACACTACAGACTTTTTGCTTTTCTAAAAACAACAATTTTCAAGCAACAATTATTACAGTTCATATGCTTCTTGAAGGTTACACCAATTTTAATATCAATACATTGCATAAAGAAAGATAAATAATTTGCATTTTTAATGATTAATGTTTGAAGCGAGACAGTATAACGCTGAAAAATGGCCATTTTTGGGGCACAAATAAAATCATCTCTCCAAAACAGTAACTTGAAATTTTTAGCGAAGCAAGATTGATCACTTCCATGTTGCATAAACTTCAGAAGTAGCGTCTTTGGTGCAAGTACCTGTATTTCCTGTATAACATGAAAAAAATATATAATAAAAGCACCAATACTGTGTTTTGGCCGATTACAAAGCTTTAGTAAAAATTATGCACACAGCAATGGATTCTGAGACATATTGCCATCTTTGAGGAGATTTTTCATCATTTCGAGTCACATACACTATATTCAGTTTATAATTAGCCAGGTTTTAGGTTGTAAATTGACTGGTTGCATTTTTGTCGGCTTGATATACAGTAGCTCAACAATCATGTTCAAATCCCACACGTCACCGATATACAGTAAGCAGGTACCAGCTACAATACTGCGTATGTTCTGGACAGGCCCAAGGTTATATCATTTTTGGAGATTTATTTTTGATACCTTGTCAAAAATATGCCATTTTAAGATCATTAGAACCATTCTCATTCATTACACTTTTTGGTGTTGACTCAACTGGCTAATATGATAGCCTTTAGCTCCCTTCTCGCTAGCAGAATGATCCTGTTTAAAGAGACGTTGCCACTAGTGGGTCCTCACTGGATTAAATAGGTCTTGTATTATAATCATCTAGAAAAGAATTCACTATTCCACATAAAGGGATCCATTCAGGAATTTTAAGATGTCTACCAACCATTCTTAAGCCATATGGCTGTAGATAAATTGGATCTGTAATGAAAGATATCTTTTTGTTTGATTTTTTTTTTGTTTGTTTTGGTTTGTTTTGTTTGTTTTTATTCTTGTGTTGTTTGTTTTTCTGATAACTGTTTTATGGGGTTGTGGGTTGGGTTATGAGTGGGAAAAAATAGTGCACTGTACCTTGTACCTTGTATGTATGCGTATCTTAAATTTCTAATAAAAAAGACTTAGATTTAAAAAAAAAAAAAAAAAGAGTTTGCTAACGTACGTAGGTTGTTATACATGTTTATCTCACACTGTTGGTGAATATAACAAGTGGCTCTGGGCTTCTCGTTTGCGAAAGAGTGACTACGAGACTATTTAGTACACTACACGGCATATACTGTCTGGAGAAGGCGCAGAAATTACAAAAAAACAAAAAAAAAAAACAATCACAAGAATAAAAAGTGGAGTGAAGCAATGAGGTACAGATAGCAACAAAATAATATAAAGGGAAAAAAAAGAATAATAATCACATTGACTTTGACACGGTTATTATTGTCAGATGTGCTAGATACACAAGAGTGTATTCCCGATACTGAATGGCGTGAAAAACAAACAACAACAAAAAAAAGCAGAAGCAGTTCTACAGGCAGAAGACCACACTCCATATCAGAAACCTGAGGCCACAGCCTGAAACTGGACAGCTGAATGAGTTTCAAATGAATTTCATCTGACATGCAAGGTTTTTTAGTCAGAATTTGGCAAGAACATGAACCATGTTCCATGTTTGGCACACACACATTTTTCTGTATTATATCTATAACATAAAATTAAATAATTAATTAATTAATTAATTAAAAATAAAAAAATCAGCACCAATACTGTGTTTTGGCCGAGTACATGTAAATGTAAAAGCGTCCTTTGGCATGCACTATACTGTAGCTCGACTGTGTCTTTAGAGTGCACTCGGCTTTTCAGTACTGAATCGGGTCCTGATACGGATGTGCTGTGTTTTGCTTTTATCCCGGCACACAGAGACCCGGTGATGGCTGCTGGTCTTTAGTGCAGGTGTCTCTTATTGAAGTGTATCATTTATCTGTGTATTGTGTTGTGTTTGTTTCATCTGTAACGACTCATCTGCCGTTTTATCTGTTTCATTTCTATTCAAAACCCACCCCCACATACACACACACACGCACACTCTCACTGACTCAGAGAGAAGCTGTGTATCTGGGCAGGACCCGAAGTGACGTATTAAAAGCCTGCTGTCCGATGATATTCTTCTTCGCTCTAAGTGAATCTGTTTTTTTTTTTAATCCACTGATTGTCTGTCAATGGAGTTCTCACGGCAGGCCGTTTACGCATGTTAAAGGAGATCCCAGTGCTGTCCGGTGGAAACAGTTTGCATTAAATGAACAAACAAAAGTTTAATTTTGCAGTGATATTTTCCTCGTTCAGTCTAAATACTGAATTTCATTCGCGCGGAGAGATTTCTAGCATCACCTGGTATCACACATCCTACATCACCATGCTGTAAATTCAAATGCATTTTATTTTAATTAAAAAAAAAAAAATATATATATATATATATATATATATATATATATATATATATATATGTAGATACCTATTGAGTAAGGCAGAGACTCCACGAGCAAAAAAAAAACTGTGCATTAATGTATAGTGTGGTCAACACTGTGCTAAATATTACATGCATTGCCATTGTTGTTTAAGACTGGGGAGGTGGTGAGGAGGCGGGGGTGAGGAGGCGGCGGGGGTGAGGAGGCGGCGGGGGGGATGAGACTGATGAATAAGTATTAAAAAGGCCAGAGGGATGGACCGGAAAACACTCATCAAATCAATAATGAATGTACCTGGATAAGGATTTTGCCTAAGCAGACGGACGGAGTGCTGAGCTCAGCTAGGAACATGACGCCCTGGAAGTAATCACCCTTCCCCTGCCTCCAGAACTAAGAAAGGAAAAACATCATGTCACGTCAACACACAGAATGGACCAGCAACAACACACACCAGAAAAAACTTTCGTTTCTGAACGAAATTCATGTTCGTTTTATTCATTCATGTCTCTTAGTTTTCTTATTTCTAATTACTTTTCTGAAAGATCTAAGATGAGAACTGAGACAGTCTACGATTCCGAGGCATCGAATGACACTTATGACTGCATGTCTCACAGCTGGAGAACATCTAGACAGGAAATTAAAAAAAAAAAGGAACTGTCTAAATGACTTCCTTCCAACCAGGGACCTCTTTTTTGATTTAAACTTACACGATATATTTGTATTTATGCTGTAATTTGATTTCGAGCTGACTGCTGATTGTTTGTATGACTGTTATTGAGTTCATTGTTATTAATCATTAATGTTATTTAATCATATAAATCATAAATCAGCATAACTTTGATAATGGTGTCTTTTATACCTTATACTTTTGTTTACTCAAAGGAATAAAACACTAAATCAATCTGGATAGAAACCATTGTAAAGATGTGATCATACAGTATGTACCCTAGTGTTACCACATTTACATAAGTTAAAACCCAGTTCTGTATTTTGATCTAATGTGAGATTTTATGTAGGTCACAAACGAGGCCCTAGATTTATCTACACAGACACAAAAAAAAACATGCATGGTGACAGTTACCACGGAGACGGGGAAGCACACGGTGACCATGACGACATGATGTAAGACCATGAGGAACTCTCTGCGGAGGTAGCTGCTCAAGGCCACGGACTTTGGTCCGTTATCCACCTCGTGACCTTTGACCTGAAGCTTATGCCAGTAGCACAGGAACATGGCATATATATCGTACACGAAGTAGGGCACGGCGAACAGGATGTAGGAGGTGGTCAGCCAGTGCCTGAGAGGTAAACCACATGGCACTCACATTTTTCATTTTCAAAAACCCACTGCTATGAACAAAAAAGGGTACATTTTAGGATTAGAGAATTAAACAAATTGATCTGGAACACTTTCCAAAGACACTTTTGAACATGCTGTTAGCTGTTAAGCTGGTACAAGTCTCAGGTACTAGATTCCTCAGTATAATAAATATGCCACATAAGATTAACATCATGCATTACCACCATAATCATTACTGCATGTACCTCAAACTAGCACTAGCTGCTTGGAGACTTGCGTGCATCAGTGAAAAAAACAAGCAAAGTGTTTTTTTGTTTTTTTTGTGTGTGTGTGTGTGTGTGTGTGTGTGTTTTATTTTGTGTGCAAGAGTTAGTGAAGCCCAAGATGAAGAAGAAAAGGGAGCCGCTTTTAGTTTTGTTTTTTAAGCAGCCGGTGCCAATAGGAATCATAGATTAAGCTTAAGTGAGGTTTAATGTGCATTTCATATGTTACTTCATTTACACATTTTTTTTCTAAATGTTTAGATTTTTACTATGCATAAAAATATGATTATAGTGTTTGAAATTGGTAATATTGGTAATATTTTTGGGTGGCTGGAACGGATATGCTGCATTTACATTATTTTCTATGGACAAATGCGCTTTGCAAGACAAATGTTCGCCTTAAAATCATGCCTCAAGAACGGATTAAATTCGTATGTTGAGGAGCAGCGTAGTGTGCAGAACTGCATCATCTGTGATTATCTAGGAATGACAAATTCACAGTAATTGTGAATAAAGTGAATGAATAAAGTGCTACGTTTCTTTAATCCACTTGAAAAAGATCAATTTGCAACTATGAAGTTATTAAACAACAACTTACTGGTCCTCGATGATGTCATCACAGGAAGTGGAGATGATGAAACCAGCTGAGGAGGCCATGACCGCTTGGACAGATGACACCAACCTGTGTGTGTGGTTTGTATTTGGTAGAGTATTATACGTATATTTTTTCCTAACCTGTACCTGCATTACTCTATGAATGAAAAAAATAATAATAATTCACTAGAGTCAAAAGAAAAGAAGAAGAAGAAGTGTATATTTTACCTGGCTGACACCATGACCGCGTCCCCCTCGCTCCATCTCAGACCAGGCAGGCGTTTCAGACACTGCTTGGACAAGAGGAAAAGCCCCGGGAAGAAAACCGAGCCCGCAGCCAAGATGGAGAGCATGATCGTTGGTGGGTGAGGTCAGCTGACGCAGCGTTCACAAAGCACTTCGGACGGTTTCTGAGCGTCTGCAGTCCTTCCGTCCTCTCTGAAAGAGTAGATATTATTGAGTTGAAAACTGATCCTTTTGGGGTTTATTTCTCTAGTATTCAGATACAAGTGATTGATTGTACTTCTGAAATGAAGTCATGTATGGACTGAATGAGTTTGACTTCCAAAAACAGGTAATTTCGTACAAAAATGCAATTTTCTATCTGACTGAAAGCAGTATTTATAATAAGTTGCCAAAACATGGTATTGGTGCTAACAAGTGTCTCACCTATGTGTAGTGTCCGTTATTTTTTAAAATTCAAATCTTTCAACGATCTTAACTGTCATTCAGATGAAACCTGGACGATTTAGATTTCACATGAAATGACATAAATCTAAAAAAAAAAAAAAAAAAAAAGGGTATTATTCGAAAATTGTATCAGTACTCATAAAGAAATATGAATTATTTGCATTTTAAATGATTACTGTTTGAAGCGAAACAGGATAACGCTGAAAAATTGTCATTTTTGGGGCACATATAAAATCATCTCTACAAAACGGCTGAAGTTTTAGGGAAGCAAGATTGGTTACTTCCATGTTGCATAAACCTCAAGTAGCTTCTTTGGCACACATTTCTTGTATTATATGTATAACATAAAATTTTTTTAAAAAAAACGAGAAAAAATCAGCACCGATACTGTGTTTTGGCCGAGTGTCAATAATGCATAAGGCTTTCTGAACTGAGTATTACATATTTCTCATTAAAACCATAAAAGGCTGTTTTAACTAAATGATTGGTGTCACAGAAATGTCTATAGATATTCCAAACTGTTTGTGGATCCACTATCAATTCAGTATTATACGAGCAGCGTTCAAGTCAAACAGGGACGCACAGTGTGATGAAATTTCTTGCGAGCGAAGGTGTGAAACCGATTTCATTATTTACAGAAGGTGTGTGTAGAAGAGACACATCTCTGTATGGGAACTGTACACACGATCATTTACCAACATCACTGCGCGTTACAGGACCTCGGCTGGGAGTTATTGCCACGTCCTCCGTAAAGTCCTGACCTCGCTCCAGGCCACATGTTCGAACCAACCAAGGAGTTCCTGGGAGGCCAGACGGTCTGATCATGGCTCCGGTGTACTGAGCAAAGTTTCTACGTTTGATAGTATTCATGCACTGAGATAAGTGCATTAGTGTAGCGTGGGGGTTAGATAGAGAAAGAAAGAGAGTTTTTCTACTCTCATAACTGTATTCTGTTATTCTGCACAATCAAAAGTCCCGGTTTGACTTGATCACCCTTTGTATTTTGGTACATGATTACGTTCACACGGTCCTGGTAATGGGTTGAGACTTCTTAGCTGCAGTGTAGAAATGTTTCCATGTGAAAAGCTGGGACGCTCATACACTGCCATCTGTGACACTTTCACACATAAGCTAAGACTGCCACGTGTTGATTTTTTTAATTTATTTTTTTGCCATGATTTAAAAAATATATATATATATATTTTTTTTTTACATAAATATTCAAACCAATATGTTCCTTGCCTTAAAATGTTGCTATACAGAAAGTAAACGCTTAGATCTTACTGTAGCCTAAACAATAAGTGTTTTTTTTTTTTTTTACCGTAAATGTAATTTCCTCTTTTCTTTCAGAGGTCACGCATGAAAGACCCGACGAGTTCCTTAAAAGCTTCCGTGACCAGTTTTTACCAGATTACCGCACAAATGTCACACAAAGTTGACAGATGCGTACTCTATGCTTACAAACTACAATAAGCACAAACCTCCAATAAGCCGTGCTGGCGTGAGAGAACAGCACACCCCAAACCTAATAACACATACTGTACAGTAGATGATGCTTATTTGATTAAATTCTGTGGGTCAAAATCCTTTCTTTGTTTGTTTGTTTGAACGATAAATATAATGGCACTTTTCCTTTTACGCTGACGAGAATAATAAGGATGATGAGGTCATCATAACTTCTGGCAGTTTCAGTTCATATATTTTATCAATGCTCATAACAAGCTCCAACAACAATATTAACAACCGAAGCATACGATCAATAATCAATCAGTCTCTCATTCTTACTCTCATTCTCTATACGACCTGTCCTGTACAGGGTCACAGGAGGGCTGGAACCTTTCTCAGGGAACTCGGGGCACAAAAGCAGGCTACACACTGGATAAGGTGTGTCAATCCATCACACACTCAATCACACACTGCAGGCTATTTGGGAACATGTGGGAGGAAGCAGGAGTACCTGGAGGAAACCCACCAAGCACAGGGAGAACATGCACACTCCATGCACACAGACCTGAAGGCAGTGTTGAAGCCTGGAGTTGCGAGGTCACAGTGCTAACCACTAATCCGCTATGCTGCATGGTAATCAATATTTAAAAAAAATATATACCGCTGACACTTCAATCCTGAGTGCAGTTATTATGTTTGTGGAGTTTCTGTTCATGGTTCTGGTTTACCCTGGGTTTTTTGGGTTTTCCAACCCCATTAAAAAAACATGTCATTAAGTGAACTGGCTAATTAATTGTCAACTTAAAATTGGCCCTAGGTGTGAATGAATGTGTGTGGGTGTGTGCCTGGCACCATGTGATGGACTGGCGGCACGTTCAAGGATATATTCCTGGCTTGTTCCCAGTAGTCCCTGATTTTTGAGTATGAATTAATACACTGGATGCAGCGCCAGACCCAAGCCCGGATAAAATGAGAGTGTTGCGTCAGGAAGGGCATCCGGCATAAAACCTGCACCAAGTTGCACCAAGTGACCTCATCATACTCTCTCTCTCTCACTATTTGTCATAACCTGCAATGACATTGTATCCAAATACATATACTTCAATATGGAGTCAGTCCGCATACTGCAGCTTCCACTTTTCATGGAACACAAGATTTTGCAGTGTTTCTGTGGAAATTTGTGCCCATTCATTCTGTAGCGCATTTATGAGGTCAGGCATCCATTCCTGTTCCAGTTCATCCCAAAGATGCTCAATGGGGTTGAGGTCAGGGCTCTGTGTTCAGGCCAGTCAAGTTCTTCCACACTGATCTCATCAAACCATGTGTCTATGGTCCTTGCTTTGCGGACTGGGGCAGAATCATGTTGGAATAGAAAAGGATCTTCACCTTGTTAGCTGTGACCACAAAGTTGGAAGCATAGCATTGTCCAAGATGTCCTGGTATGCTGAAGCATTAAGATTGCCCTCCATTGGGAGTAAGGAGCCTGATTGAAACGTTCAACTCAATTTAATAATTAACTGGTTTGGCCAGTTACTTTTGTCTATCTCACTCACTCATAATTTATAAAGCTTTAACCAGTATACAGGGTCATGGAGGGTCTGGAACCTATCCGATGTGACTTAGGAGTATCCGCAGGAAACCCACCAAGCACATGCAAACTCCATGCACACAGGCCATGAGGGAGGAATCAAACCCGCACCCTGGAGGTACAAGGAGACTAAACCACCGGCCCACGTAGGGTATATAAATCCTCTATATCATAGCAATATCTTTGTAAACACTCTCACACACACACACACACACACACACACACACACACACACACACACAGATGTCTGTCCCAATCCTGACGCATACATATTAACACATCTGGTGTTATGCATGCCTAATGATGCACATTTCCCTTACGTATGGGTACTTTTGGGACACCATGTGGAGTCCCTGTCTGATTTCCTTGAGAGAATCAGCAGACTGAGTCGTGCAAGCATGCCAAGACAGACCTTACTGTTGTACAAAGGGGGGGGGGAAAAAAAAAGAAGAAGAAAAACACACTCGCACACTCCAGAATCTAACCTGCTAATAAAAGCGCACACTCAGCACGTCTGACCTCCAAAACGTATATCCCCATATCCTTACTGTAATCTGCATCGATGCAACTGTTGTAATAAAATGCGCAGTGCGTAATCGCGCAGGGGTCTGGAGCGTGAAAACAAAAATCGAGGAAATAAGTCTGAGCTAAGTCGTCTCGTCTTCATGCGTCGGTGAGATGGTGATGGTGATGATGATGATGATGCTCGTCTCCTCATATGACGCGTTAGTGATGCTCATTTGTTTACACCGCAAAGTGTAGCTTAAGCAGTGATCATTACAGATGAAGGTCCGACATGTACAAATAAATAAGCAAGCAAGCAAGCAAACAACAAACAGGAACGTCAGCAAAGACCTCTTAGGCTGCGTCCAACCTTGTACAGAACAACCAGCCTGGTGTGGCACATTCGAGATTTAAACGCAGCCTTTGATCTGAACGATCTAAAGATCAAAGAATAAACCAAGCGCAGCCCTACGTTTGATGGTGTTTCAGTCAGCGGCCTGTGGAAACAATCCGCATCCCGGGGAAAGCCAACGGCGACGTCCGGCCAAGACACACGGTGCAGTGTACCGACATGGTGTCCTTCCCGCCCGTCGTCGCTGTGATGTGTCCGGTGCGCGAGACTGAGCACTGGCGCGAGACGCTTCAGCGGGATGCGAGCTGATGCTGCTCTTCTCTCTCTCTCTCTGTCTGTCTCTCTCTCTCTCTCTCTCTGTGTGTGTGTCTCTGTCTGTCTTTCTCTATCACTTACACACACACACTTCCTCTCCGGCTACCCCGGTTTGCCCCATCCGCACTCCAGCACCGACCTTGCCCTTTAAAAATGCGCTTTATTCTCCGCCGCTGGCGCTCTCATTTCCGCAGAGGCTCGGACTCAGGCTTTAAAAAAAAAAAAGAGAGAGAAAAAAAGAGGGGGAGCGTTTTGCTGACTGCACCAGAGCCGGATGATGAGTAATAAAGATTAAACCTGCGGTCGTGTTGGTTATGATGATGCTACATTATTGATCAGGTCGCACAGGATGAGTGAGCTTAGCAGAGTCACCTCAGGTGGCTTGAGGCCTGCTAGTCTTACATACTGATTACTGATGGAGTTTACCTAAAAATCATACCAAAAAAAAAAAAAAAAAATCCCCTCAAACCCTGCTGGGACAACCTCCAGAAAGGTGTAACTACTGCAATGTCTCTGCCAGAGTCATATTTCTATATATAAAATAAAAGAAAGATTTTGTCTGTACATTGGTCAGACCAAAGATGATGATGATGATGATGATGATGATAATCATAACCAGTCTCCGAAAAATGTCTGTATGTCTGTATGTCTGTCCAGACAGATTTTTGTCACGGCATCATGCAGAGAGACTGACTGGACAGAACTGAACAAAAATTAACTTTGCCTAAAGTTAAATCGGCACCACAGATGAAATCAAAATGTCAAGTCGAAGTGAAGCAGTTATGAGCCAGATTATAAACCGCACGTTTTGACAGCGTACTGCACCAGAGGTGGAAAGTAACAAATTTATATTTACTCGCCTTACTGTAAATGAGTAGGTTTTTTTTTTGTGTGTGTACGTCTACTTTTTTAAGTAGTTTTTAAAACCTGCAATGTTACTTTTACTTAAGTATGTTTTGTTACTTTTGTACTTCGCTACATTCCAAATCATATTCGTTATTGAGTAAAAAATAAATGGATAAAAAAAAATGATTAAAAAAAATAATGCAACGGGGAAGGAAAAGAATTTCCCCCCGAAAACTGCACTGATTGATTGATGGTCGTGGAGAAGAAACGCGCTAAACTCACAAGAACGATGGAGACGGACAAAACAGATGCCATTGCTGCAGATCAAGCTGAAAGCGAAATGCCATCAAATTCTTATGAAGCGAAACCCCCGGTCATATATCAAGCGCCAGAAAGGCAAGAGCTTCATTATGTAAATGTGTTCTTTCAATAGAAAACTAGTTTGAGATTTAGATCCGCTTGTCTTTTTTTGAACTACACTAGAATCCCCCGTCCCACCCCCGCTGTTAAAAAAAGTAACTCAGTACCTTTTACACTGAGTAAATTTTTAATGAGCTACTTTTTACTTTTACTTGAGTATATTGTTAGACTGCTATCTTTGCTTGTACTTCAGTAAAATTTCACTGAAGTAACGGTAGTACTTTTACCTGTGTACAAAATCTTTTTGTTTTTCCACCTCTGTACCGCACATGCATTACTAACTGCAGGTGCATCTTGAATCGACCGCTGAACAGAATTTACACACGTGGACAAAATTGTTGGTACCCTTCGGTCAATGAAAGAAAAACTCACAATGGTCACATAAATAACTTTAATCTGACAAAAGTAATAATTTTAAAAAATTCTATGAATGTCAACCAATGAAAGTCAGACATTGCTTTTCAACCATGCTTCAACAGAATTATTTTAAAAAAGAAACTCATGGAACAGGCCTGGACAAAAATGGTGGTACCCCTAGAAAATACTGAAAATAATGTGACCAAAGGGACATGTTAATTCAAGGTGTGTCCACTAATTAGCATCACAGGTGTCTACAATCTGGTAATCAGTCAGTGGGCCTATATAGGGCTCCAGGTAGTCACCGTGTGGTTTGGTGACATGGTATGTACCACACTCACCATGGACCAGAGGAAGCGAAGGAAAGAGTTGTCTCAGGAGATTCGAAAGAAAATTATAGACAAGCATGTTAAAGGTAAAGGCTATAAGACCATTTCCAAGCAGCTAGATGTTCCTGTGACTACAGTTGCACATATTATTCAGAAATGTAAGATCCATGGGACTGTAGCCAACCTCACTGGATGTGGCTGCAGGAGGAAAATTGATGACAAATCAAAGAGACGGATAATCTGAATGGTAACAAAAGAGCCCAGAAAGACTTCTAAAGAGATCCAAGGTGAACTTCATGCTCAAGGAACATCAGTGTCGGATCGCACCATCCGTCGTTGTTTGAGCCAAAGTGGACTACATGGGAGACGACCAAGTAGGACACCATTGTTGAAAACAAATCATAAAAAAGCCAGACTGGAATATGCCAAACTACATGTTGACAAGCCACAAAGCTTCTGGGAGAATGTCCTAAGGACAGATGAGACAAAAATGGAACTTTTTGCCAAGGCAAATTTTGCTAATTATACTTGAAGCATATCAAGAAAAGAACACTGTCCCTACTGTGAAAGATGGAGGAGGCTCTGTTATGTTCTCGGGCTGCTTTGCTGCATCTGGCACAGGGTGTCTTGAATCTGTGCAGGGTTCAATGAAATCTCAAGACTATCAAGGGATTCTAGAGAGAAATGTCCTGGCCAGTGTCAGAAAGCTGGGTCTCAGTCGCAGGTCATGGGTCTTGCAAAAGGACAATGACCCAAAACACACAGCTAAAAACACCCAAGAATGGCTAAGAGGAAAACATTGGACTATTCTAAAGTGGCCTTCTATGAGCCCTGACCTCAATCTTATTGAGCATCTTTGGAAGGAGCTGAAACATGCTGTCTGGAAAAGGCACCCTTCAAACCGGAAACAGCTGGAGCAGCTTGCTCATGAGGAGTGGGCCAAAATACCTGCAGAGAGGTGCAGAAGTCTCATTGACAGTTACAGGAATCGTTTGATTGCAGTGATTGCCTCAAAAGGTTGTGCAACAAACTATTAAGTTAGGGGTACCATCATTTTTGTCCAGGCCTGTTCCATGAGTTCATTTTTTTTAATAATTCCGTTGAAGCGTGGCTGAAAAGCAATGTCTGACTTTCATTGGTTAACATTCATAGAATTCTTATTTATTATTACTTTTGTCAAATTAAAGTTATTTCTGTGACCATTGTGAGTTTTTCTTTCATTGACCGAAGGGTACCAACAATTTTGTCCACGTGTGTAATAAAAACCTTTGCACATACTTTTTACATGGATAGTTCCGGCCAAGCGATCTGCCTGATAATAGGAACTGCGATGTTTAACTATATGTATCGATCCGTGTCCCAGGTGATCTAATATCTGTTACTTTCACTAACTGTCGGTCACAGCATGGGCGAAAATACTACAATATTGAGGTCATACTGTATTGCTGTATATACAGTAGCATGGCTGTGCCATCGGGCCTACAACCGCACTCACAGCTGGGCTGATATCCATCAATACAGCGCTCCCTCTCATGTGACATTGTTTAATTAATGTCATTAATTAAATAAATAGTAAATATGGAGAGAAAAAAACTAACAAAGCAAACCAGCATAATTACTAAACAAAGACAGTGAGACTAGTAATTTAATTAGAACAAAAAAAGAGACACTGTGTAAATAGAGGCTGTACGAGCAGGCTGTGCCGTATATAAGTCAGCGTCGTTTGCATCTTCGTTTAATGCTGTACAACATTTTAAAGAAAACAAACGCCCAGTCTCAATCTGCAATGCCATATGATCATCTTTTTTAAAAATCCATTGCTGTTTTAATTTAATTCACAGTAAAAATGTCTTTTCTGTCATGTCTCCTTAGGTGCTGTTACACATCGAAACAATACAATTTTAGCGTTGAGACTACGAAAATAAAAAATGTATTTATTGCCAATGAGAATTCTTGTCTTGATGGACCCCGTTTCAGCTCTCTGTGACTTTTCCTCAACATGCACACAGAAATATGAAGTAAACAAGTATCGACCAAGTTTTTGTATATATAGTGGACATTTTTTGTTTCATGGGGCGTACAAAATCATTGAAATAAATGACAACATTTATTACAAATGGTTGATACATATTTAGTCATCATTTAGCCTAAAATCCAATCGCTTCCAGCAGAAGGTAAGACCTGGACATACTTTCAGATCAAAAGAAGAAAAGGTATTGAGTGTATGCCGCACAAGTGCTCACCAAGACTGTTCGACATTACCAGAAGTAGCTCAGTGTTATTATTCTATTCTTGACCAAATATTAAACCTACAGAAAAAAAATAATTCACTCTTTATTAAAACAGTTAGGCATTTACTTTCATTCATTTTAACGAACCAAGTAATTCAAAAATTCCTAGACCTCATCAATGCTGAGTCGTGGCTTTGTTCTGAAAACCTCATCTGTTGCCGTTTCAGGTGCTGATGAGAATTTGGGGAGTACTGAGCCTCCACTCATTATGATAACGAGGTAAAACCTACAATATACAAGTCTAAGCTGCACAGTTTCTGGACTGAAATTTTAGAATCACTTTCTGAATGGACGCAGTGGACAAGCAGTGTGAGGGACTACCTAGAGGTAGTCCAAAGTTCAGTTAAAATCAGCATCGCTGTAGACCTCACGAGACACAAGTAACGTTATTTTGAAAACACCAGAACTGATGGATAACGTCACTTAAAACGAAAAGAGGAGGAGTGTTCATGTCAAACCGGGACTCGTGTTGGAATTCCTTGTGAATGAAAGTGTAAAACCGATTCAAGCCCAGTAGGGTGATGAGACTGTTAGCTACAGTAAAACATTTGAACGATGCAAACGTTTTTTAAAAAAGGCAGTACGTCCACAAGTTGGCTCAAAGCCGACTGCAGTGGAGCGCTCTCTGTAAAACATTTAAATCTTGGTTTGATTACCAGAGGCGTTCTGTTTGCAGGACAATGATGCATGGACCTCAACTGGGAGTTATACAGTATATAGTAATACCTTTGTATTACTTTTGGTACAGCTTTCGTATGAACTGCTACGCAAACACAAAGTTATCAACCAGAATAGTGGTTCAAATCGTGAAATGAACTGAAATGCTCACATACCACATTCCCGGCAAAGAGCTGAAGCAAAAATGAATCAAAGTGGATTTAGAGACGTCACTCGTTCCCATACATGCACCCGATACATCCGCCCGATTCAAAGTTCATAAAGTAAAAGTGACACGTTTCACCCAGATCTTCCGTTACTTGCCTTTCTTTCTTTCTTTTTTTTTTTTTTAATAGTCAAAATTACAAAATAATAACATGATCTACATAATCTACAAAATAATGACATAATATTCATGGTAAGCATCAACATAATTCTTCTTTTTTTTGTGTGTTTTGCTCTAACAATCGCTAACAGGCATGCATACTGTTGAGAAATATAAAAATATAAATATAAATACATCCCATTAATATTTCATACTGAATCCAAGCCTACAATTTAAAATACCTTTAGAGTCTTATTAATTAAAACAGGGTAGAGTGATACAATAAGGCATTGAGATGCAGTGCCGGAACTCTACTGATTCCTATAGGAGAGAGGTATTCAGCTTAGTGCTAGATAAAGAACAACCTAAACATGATTCAGAGCTTAATAAAACAATTACCGATCAAATGAAATGTCAAATTATAAAACAGCAAAAACAAACAAACAAAAAAATTAAGTTAGTGAATGACAACAATCATGTACAGTACCAACATGAAACTGCTCAAACTAATCACTCCAGTACAAAAAAAAAAAAAAAAAGTTTTGTATTTTTTTTTCCTTTAACAATTTCAACAGATGAACTATATACTCATTTCTGGCTACAGTTGTTTGATTTAAGCCCTTCCTTTAAACACTTGCTTCACACAATGAAAAACACAGCATTAATAACAATCATGGCCAAAATATAATTCTTCTTCAGTTCTCTTAAAAGCAATAAAGTTGCATTCATTTTGTAGGAGCATTTATTATTAGAATTATTATTATTTTTTTGCTTGCAGTATGAAAAAAATAAATCAATCATCAGCTATTCCCTCATTATGCATTTTTTTATTTGCTTGAAGATCATAAAGATGTAGTGTCCTATTAAATGAAGTCAACCAAGCGTTCACTTTATTATTTTTTTTTCTTTTTTCAATAACGAGGCTTTCTTTAGCCAGCACTTAAACAAATTCACTAAAGCAAAACAATCCTGGTTAACTTTTTTTTTTTTAAGGTGCACAATGATCCTGAATACAACTCGCTTGTTTTTTGACACATTTTAAAAACCATTAATTTTTTAACACCCACGCCCCTACACACATACACACTTTCCCAAAGCATTGCCTTTTCTTAAAGTTTAGTGTGAGGTGCTCCATCTCTGGAGTTTAAAAGTCTTCTGATTTTATTTCACTTAGACGACTTATTTTATTATTATTATTATTTTTTAAATCTCTGCATGATTTTTGTATCTGCATTTGTGTAAATAGAAAGGTGTGGCAGAGAGAGAGAGAGAGAGCACAGAATATGAAATACAGTAGAAAGTCACAATCACAGTATCGTTTGTGTCCTGCAGCAATAAGAGTGAAACAGATTCTATGAACAAAAATATAAATGGAAAGAAATCCAGCCAGTGCAATCGTACATGGTACTGAAGTTTCTGGTCGCCCGCGTGCCGCATTGAACGCCACCGTGGACTTCTCAGGCCGAACCTCCGATGGGGGTTGCAGTAATACACGAGATCTACAGCGTGCTGTGGAGACTGGTACAAGTAGTGTTCATGCGTATCGAGTTCCCTTTCTTATTTGCTACAGTGGCTGCGTAATTGGTGAGAGTGAGTGAGTGAGTGTGTGTGGGAACTGCTCAGCTAGCTGTGTAATAGCTCTTTTCACAGTATTTGCTCAACAATGTGGAGTCGGAGCCGAAAGAGAGAGCGTGTGAGAGAGAGAGAGAGAGAGAGAAAGAGTGAGCGCGCAAGAGAGAATGATTAGAATGATAGTATATACCAGGGCTATTCATCATGAAGGGAAACCATAAAAACTATATACATACTTTTATAATAATAAAGCACGACGCTATACATCTATTATTTCATCAACCTGATGGAAAGCAAATCTGTGCGAGAGCCACGCTTTTACCAAACACATGGCCTAAACGACTGATCAGGATTATTTAATAGATTTTGATTCTCTTCTTCTTCATACCGCTCTTTTAGGCAACGAGGCAGTTGTGCTGAACCTTCAGATGAATGTTTGATCAATCAGGGATCTTGTGACTAGAGGATTAAAATACACGATATCATCAAATCACGGCATAGAGATTATAACTGATAAGTCGTGGACGCCAGTGTGGTGTAACAAACAGGAAGCAGCAGTGCGAGCAATGACGACTCCGACGTCCCTCACGGAAGGAAATCTCTAAAATCAGTTCCAAATGTACAAAATATAAATACAAATGGTGTTTTAGGTCCAACCGGGACTTCTGACTGCGCAGAATAACACAATAAATCACAATAATGAGACTGCCTGCTTTATGTCTGAAACGCTGGCCTCCCAGGTACTCCTTTAAAAGGCCCAAACATGTGGACCTGGCTTTAGGGCGAGGTCAGGACCGTACGGTGGACGTGGAAATAACTCCCAGCCGAGTTCCTGTAACGTGCAAGTGGTGTTGGTGAATAATTGTGTGTACAGTTCACACAGACTCTGGCGTCTTGCGTCTCTGGCGCAAATTGACGATTTCGTGTATCATCCGAGCCGGGATCATTCACTCACGGACGTGTGGGCTTTTTTTAAACATTTGCACCGTTCAAACGTTTCACTGCGGCTGATGCGTCTCATCGTTGTGCTGTGCTTGAATGTCAATTAGTTTTACCTTTATAATTCAGAAAAAGTCCCAGTTTGACATGAACACCCCTTGTATAAATACAGTATTCGCCAAAATAGACGGGACGGGATGGAACGTGTTTGGTCACCTTTGTCAAACTCGGTTCCCATTCGCGACCGCCTCCGTATGAGCGGAAATGATCAATTCCTCACGACTTCCTTTTCACTACTGGAAACGCGCGTCTGTAGCTTTGCTTCCCCGACAGACGCAAATGTGTGTCTGATATGCACATACTGTATATTTTGGCGCATACCGTATCCCTTCCATGATCCTAAAACAACCCATTGAAGCTTGAACTTTCTTGCTAAACTTGTGTGCATGTGCAGAGAGAATTAATTTCAGTCACACATTATCCCCCCCCAAATTTTTTGATTCCTACCAGGTAATTACAGCAACTTCATCCTAAGATCATTAAAAACTGAATTAATTAAAAATAAAACTTGCCGATTGAATAGTCCTGGTATATACCATTCCTATATACCACAGGACACATATCAAAGGTCCAGTTCGCTAGCTGAGTGCGTGAGAGTGTGTGTATATATGTGTGTGTGTGTGATTGCATGTAGATGTCTGTGGATACAGGTGTGTGTTACAGGCATGCAGTACTAGCTCTGGGGCTCCTGTGCGATGCAGGAACAGTCGGTGACCAGCAGGTCCACCATGGTGTTGGCGCTCACAAAGACGGCAGGGGCCGACGCCATGACGCCGCCGGTGCTGCTCAGCACCACCGTGCCGTCAGGCGCACCCTCTCCGCTGCTGCTGCCTGGGGGATTATGGGTTCCCATGTGGCCCTGCAGCTGAGTGAGGGTCTTGCAGTGCACGCCGCACAAATGGCACACTAGAACGGAACCGCTGGAGCCGAAGCCGCTTTCCTTCCACTCCTGCCCGTGGTGCTTCTGAGCATGGATGCGCAGGTACGTGAGCGTCGTGAAACCTAGAACACAGAGTGGGCCGATTATATGCTCTTAATCCACATTGTAAAATATATATATAAAAAAAAACATTATACAGTGGAACCTTGGATTACGAGCATAATTCGTTCTGGAAGTGGGCTTGTATTCCAAAACACTCGTAAACCAAATCATCATTTCCCATAAGAAATAATGAAAACTCAAATTATTCGTTCCACAGCCCCCAAAAATAAATACATAAAAATAATTAATACAATCTATAAAATGAAAATAAAACAAATTAATCTGCACTTTACCTTTAAAAAAAGTACAAATAAATCCTGACAGATAAGTGTTTCCGTTGGTGCGCGCAGTGTGTGTGTGGAATTAGCCCCTTCCCTCGCCTCGTTTTACACAGCAACACTCCTCCTCCCTCTCCCCACCTCGCTTTTTAAGTTTCACAACAAACGGACACACACAAACACGGAAACAGTTTTAACAGGAAAAAAAAATCTCTCTGACCTGGCGTGAGCGCATACTAAGGGAATCATTGCTGTAAAGTGTAAAAAAAAAAACAAACAAAAAAAAAACAAATGGACCAGCACCTTACCTTTGAAAAGAATCGCGACAGAGCAGAGTTTGTGTGTTTGTGAAGCCGAGGAGGGTGTGAAAAGACGTGCGTGTGTGTGTCAGTGTCAAATTGCACGCGCAGAGTTTCTGTGTGTTTGCAAAGCCGTGGGGGGAGGGAGGGGGGACGGTAAGAGAGTGACGCTCGGTGTCAAAATAAGAGTCGCATGTGTGAATCATGATATTCGGCGCTCGTAAACTAATACTTGCTCGGTTTCCGAATGAAAAATTATTAAAAATCTTTGCTCGGTTTGCGGAACACTCGCAAACCACGTTACTCGCAATCCGAGGTTCCACTGTATATTAATTATTTGCAGAGCAAACATTGATGCCACACAAAGTTGAAATGGTTGGTAAAAAAATATATAGAGAAGAAAAAAAAAATGTAAATAAAAAAAAAAGATTAATTCATTATATATATATATTTTTTTTTTAAAGGCTGTATTATGTGAGATCTGGGTCTTTTAAATTCTTTAATTTAGATTCTGGAAAAGGTAGTATCACAGCAGCTATGTTCGCATCTACATAGAAATAGCGTAAATGAACTATATCAGTCAGGATTTCACAGCCCCATCACAGCAGAGAGACAGCACTTATTAAAGTAGTAAATGACCTCCTACTGGCCTCTGATCAGGGTTGCGTCACTATACTTGTGTTACTGGACCTCATTGCAGCTTTTGACCCCACTGATCATAGTATTCTCCTTCACAGATTAGAAAAGGTAGTAGGAATTAAGGGAACTGCCCTCTTGTGGCTCAGATCCTATTTGACTGATCGTTATCAGTTTGTAGATTTAGATGGTGACCATTCCTCATGTTCTCAAGTGGAGTTTGGTGTTCCACAGGGTTCAGTTTTCGGCCCAATGCTTTTTTCCCTTCACATGCTTGCTCTGGGCAACATAATTCGTAAACATGGTATTAGTTTTCATTGTTATGCTGATGACACACAATTATATGTCTCAGCAAAACCAGGTGAGAAAAACCAGTTTGCTAAAATTGACCAGTGTGTGCAGGACATAAGAGATTGGATGTTAATTAATTTTCTTCTGCTTAATCCGGATAAGACAGAAGTTCTGGTCAAAGGACCACAAGTAGCTAGAAGTAAGCTTTCTGATCACACTAACTTTAGATGGCCTTTCTGTTCCATCAAATGCAACAGTAAAAGACCTTGGTGTGATTATAGATTTCAGCCTTTCGTTTGAAGCACATGTAGATATTACCAGGATAGCTTTCTTTCACCTTAGAAATATTGCAGAAAGTGCTAAATGATGCAGAAAAACTAGTTCATGCTTTTATCACCTCTAGGTTGGACTATTAACGCCTTACTGTCTGGTTGATCAACTAGGTGTATAAACAAGCTTCAGTTCGTACAGAATGCAGCAGCGAGAGTCCTCACTAAAACCAGAAGATACGAGCACATCACCCCTATCTTATCTACACTGCATTGGGTCCCTGTGAAATTTCGCATAGATTTTAAGATTTCAAGGTTTCATCTCAGGGAGTTTTTCCTTGCCACCGTCGCCCTCTGCTTGCTCATCAGGGATAATCTTATAATTTTGATTCATAGACATTTCATACAAACTTACTTCTTTTGATTGTGTAAAGCTGCTTTGCGACAAGGTCAATTGTTAAAAGCGCTATACAAATAAAATTGAATTGAATTAAATTGTGCTTACTTGATTTAGGTTTCTAACATCAAATTTCCAAATTGCTTAAATTATACATATATGTGATTTAGTCTGACAGTGAGATTTCATAATTAAGAAATATTCTATTGAACTGGGACAAAAACACTAAAAAAAAGCTCTAGGCTTATAACCAATCACAGACGAGGAAGGCGGGATTTATTAACCTGCTTGATAACATTTTTGCTTTTTTGAAAGGTTTTTTTAAATTATTATTATTTAGTAATTTACTGTACAAAGAAATAAACATAAAAACAGAGAATATTGCCAAGCAGTGAATCTTCATTGACTCATATCCTCCAAACCACCAGGTTATTTTTTCCTTCTATGCATTTCTTTTTATTTTTTTCCATCCCTCTCATGTCCCTTAAGCGGCTAATTAAAAATGCAGCTCTGCCTCCAGGGAGCGTTTTTGATTCATGTTGTATAGAGACCAGGCACTTATTTTAGCTTAGTCACATTTCCTCTGAGATTACTAAAATAAATTAGTAAATATTTATAATATTTAATAAATAATTATAGTCCTGGTTTCTCTGGTGCTAACTCAAGCAAAGTTTCTGCCAAATATTCCCCTGAAATGTTCAAGACAAAAAAAAGAAAAGAAAAAAAAAAAGCCTGCACATGATTATAAATCATTTTCTCATGAGAGATTTTGTTGCATTGTGTTGAAAATGTTTTTGTCAAACCTCCTGCCACCGCTAGAGGGTGCACATAGTTGCATTTTTTTTTATTTTTAAATGTGCTTCTAAACATTTAAGAATGGGTTTAATGTGTCAAAACAAGGGTCAAGCCCTGAAATTTACTAAATTAATTCATTTATGTAAAGATTTATTGAGATTTTGCCCGACCGGAGTAAAACAAACTTGTAGAGGGTGACGGTACAGAACTCACTTCTGTTACACAGGTGGCAGGCGTGATGCTGGGACTGGTTGTGTACCCTCATGTGATCAGTGATGTAAGCGGCCGAGAGCAGTTTGCCGCAGATGTGACATGGGACCTTCTCCTCGTGCCGGATCATGTGAGCGCGGAGTCGATCTTTTGTGGCAAAACTCGATTCACATGTCTGAAAAAAATAACAAAATGAATCAACATACACACACAGTAAAAATGTCCTAATGATGAAGTAACTTAATGAGTAGAAACCAATGTTGGGTGTTGGAGTACTCGGATTATTTTTTTTGATGTTACGTGTAATCTAACGTGTTAGGTCCGCCATTTAAGTACTCAGTTATTTAGTTATTTTCATAAATGTAATCCGTTATTCAGACAATGTGTGTGAGAGAGTCGTCCTACAAGCCCCGCCCCCTCTGTTATTCCTGCTGTTATTCCCCTATCTCATCTATGCGGTTTGACTATATGAGGACCGACGCGCGGAAAGATGGAAACCTAATCACGGCACCAAAACTCGCAGGGAATCATGATGAACCGTACTTACGGCCACCGCGCGAAACCGCATAGATGAAATGGGGGTATTAGTAGTTAACAGATTATGGGCCAAACTTCGCTGAGTGATGATGGTAGAATAATTATAAAAGGTCTTGACTAAAACAACATGCATGAGGAAGCACAAAGGAGTTTTCATTTTCTGCAGTGGAAAAGTACTCGAACTAGTTACTGTTATCAGAAAGTAACACAGTAATGTAACGGATTACTTTTTGAAGACGGTAATTTTGTAATGTAATTAGTTACTTTAAAAAGTAACGTCCCCCAACACTGGTAGAAAAACATGCAACAAATCAAACTACAGATATTAAACACTAGATTAATTAATAAAAAAATAAAACACTTGATCATGTGCTGGTATTTAAAAAAATAAAAAATAAAAAAAAACTTTTGGGATGGTAAGAATAACTAACGTCATGTTACAAACTTCAGTGTTGATTATTTTCCTCAAACGTAATGTAACAAAGTCGAAGACTTTGAGGCACAGCTTTACCTCAGACAGTTAGAAATCACAACGACTGGAGACTCTTTCCGGAAAACGATTAAATGATGAATGTCTTGTTAAAAACAACAATTCAACAGCACTGTCATGTAAAGCAACATCAAGTTACTATAGAGTTACTACGTGATGCTTTGAAGCAGATTCTTAAATATATCTATCTAAAACACGAACGCATCATACCGGACATTTGAAAGGTCGTTCTGTAGAGTGAACTTGTCGGACATGGCTGTTGAGGTGATCAGGGCTACATGGAGACGAGAGGGGAAAAAAAAAAGAAAAAGATAGAGAGAAAGAGAGAGACATCACTGACATCATTTCTTCCAAAACAAAAATAGTTATTATCAATAATAATAATTTTTTAAAAATGCAAAGTAAAATGTTGCACAAGTGTGTGTGTTTCAGACCGAGAAAAGGCCTTGGCGCAGTGCGGGCACACGTAGGGCTTCTCGACGCCACCCTGGTGTGAGCGGACGTGGTGGCTCATCCGGTCTTTCCTCTTAAAGCGCTGCTGGCACACGGGACACGAGAAGGGCTTCTCATCCGAGTGCGAGAGCCGGTGCCGATTCAGGTGGTATACGTCCCTGAAGGCCTTCCCGCACGTCTCGCACGCGTGGTTCTTGCGCACCACGTTGGTATTTGGGTTCACCGGCCTCTGCTTGATACGAGAAAGGATAAGGGTAGACGCGACAAAAGAGCATTAGGAGGCGTTAGTAATGTATGCACACTGTAAATACTACACACGTTTAGGAATGCTTATGACCCAAAAGAAAAAAGGGCAATGTTTAATATTCTGTTAGACAGTTGAACAGCCTCTGACCATAATTAAACTGTAAATCATGTTTACATTAACTCACTTGGTCAAACAGATTATAATTTCTACAGTAAGAGGGCATTCACAGCGACTTCTACACTGGATACTCCACATAATCCAAGTCTTTATAAAAAATATAGTTGCAGACGATGATGAATGGGACCAAGCACCTTGTGCCATCGCCACCGCTAGACTCTCAGGCATCCTAATGGCAGCAGATTTCAACATGTCTGCTGATTTTCATGATTTTGTGAGCATGTTATGTCCCCCAAAAAACCCAGAATAGTGGAAACAAAAAAGAAACATTTTTCATAGAAGAACAAGAGTTCCCTCACACACACTGACAACACATGGCTGATGTCTCAGTGCTTGGGCCCTAATTTATTAGAGGAATGCTTTGTTAATATGGTCAAATGTCCTGCAAATAAAGGGTTTATTTAGCTTTTTTTTTTTTTTTTTTTGCTGCAGGAGAATAATCAGCATAGAGGACTTTCCTGTTTATGTGACAATCTGAGAGAAACAAACACAGGCTGACTGAAGTGCATCTTTTTACAGCTGCTGTAACGCAAGTGACAACAGGAACTAATGGATGGTTCATGATATTAAATAAAACTATAAAGTAATGATCTATTTTATATAGTAACAGTAACTTTCCTTTGTGTCTGCCTGCATCGCACCTCCATTTTCCTCTAAAGGCACGTCCCAAAGTATAGTTATGTATCAGATAAATCGCTTCAATCATAACTGCTCCCTCACAAGCCTCTCTATCGTCTGTCTTGAAGCTAAAAAGACAGATCGTGCTCATGTCAGTAAACCTGTGACAGTTTGAACATCAAGCCAGCGAGGAGTCTTTCCAAAAAAATAAAATGGATAAATCCTTAAATAAACTTCTTAATTTCTACATTTCATGCTACACCACTGGGTCACGGAGAATTAAATTGTACCCATAATAATGTACCCTGATAATTCAGTCCTCATTTAAGTGGCTATTAAATGTTACACTGATTTGCTGGAAAACCATGAACCATGCCGGTCATGATACGCACCTGAACTGGCTCCCCTGTCGGCATGACGATGGCTGTCGGAGGGGGCAGCGGTGTGACTGTGCTGGTCAGGACTGAATCGCCGGTGTCGTGAGTAAGCAGCAGCGGCTGCGGAGGCGGTGCGGGAAGCCCTGAAGTGGGGGGGACTATACTGAGGTGGAGGAGAGACAGAGGCTCGGGGGCCTCTTTAGAGCCGCCGTCCCGGTTCTGGGCAGACCCTCCCTTCAGACGCACACCTGTGTGGACAGACTGGTGCCGCCGGAGGTTGTAGCTATTTTTGAATTGCTTGTTGCAGATGGCACAGATGTGAGCAGCACGGCCTGGACGAACTGGCGGCTTTTCTGGAGGAAGAAAGAGAGTGTGTGTTCTAGAGGAGTTTAGGTCATCAAATCAAATTGTTACTCCCCATTTTACCCAGCATGTGTTTAAACAGGCAAGATTACAGCTAACACAACCAATCTAAGCGCACCTGAGTGAGAAGGTCCCAGCCCACTGACACATGGACTCCAGTGTGATCGGACTGCAATGAGAAAGTTATTCAACTCTGAAGTGACCCAACTACAGGCAGTGACCATATGATATTTGGTCCAACAAACAAAAAGAGAAAAATCGAATCAAAATGCAAATGTATCATACGTATATAGACCCGAACCCAGGCCGTCTGTGTGGCAGACGAGACAACTATCACTAAGCCACCAATAAATCTAAAACAATTACATTTACATCAAAACATGTGAAAGGTTGTATGATAGGGCACAGCTTAGTCAACTAAGCTGATGGTGTATATATATATATATATATATATATATATATATATTTTTTTTTTTTTTTAAAATAAAAATACACTAAATACTGTACATCTCCATGTTAGCCTATTTATTTTATATTTTTTTCCCCAAAATATAACAAATCTTAGTGGTTTAGTAATGTATGTATACCTGTGTAGATCTGTCTACAACTGTGACATAAAAGTGACATAAAAGGCACTTTGGTTGTCAGACACCAGCACAACTTTCACATCATGACAACGAGCAGAAGGACGAAAGCACACAGCCTGCTCCCTTCTCTCCCTTCTCTCCCTCCTCTCCACACGCACTGGAAGTGTCTCTCGTCACCCTCCCGTCCCCTCTTACCAGGTACAGGGTCCTCACTGAGGGCTGTGGTGTCCACAGTCGACGGGGGCGTGGCGACAGGCTCTGTGGGCGGGCTCTGTGGCGAGCTCGCGTGGACCTGCATGAGCTCTGATTGGAGGGAGCCATCCAGATGGGTTTGGGTCGGTGTGGTCTGAGGGGACAAGTCCAACACACTTTATATACAGGTTATATGCATGCCTGACTATCTCTGAGTGAGCGGGTGTGTTTTATTTTAAAGCATGTGGTTTAAAAATAAAGCACTGATCATAAAGACGAGTTAAAAAAGTGGTCCAGTAAAACATGCGCGCGCGCACACACACACACACACACACAGCAGAAAGCTCACCTGGAAGAGAAAACTGCTCCATGCAGCATCCATGTTGTTGCTCAGGTAAGAGAGAGAGAGAACTACAGACTAAAACTTTCTGATTTAACCTCCCCAGCAGCACTGCAATAATAACAACACTAATGCTATATAATAATAATAATTTCACTTAAAAATATCTGATCAGAACCTGAGCATAAAGCGTTCAGATCAAACCGGATCATTCATTAATTATGACAGCTACATTAATATAATAAACTAATCGCAATGTTAGCTGAACCGTCGCAAAACTTGACACGAACGAAAGCAAAAACTGTTTAAAAAAAGCTTACATACAACATGCAATTAAAACACATCATGTTAATCTAATTCGCTTTAGTTTTAAACGTCACACATTAAGGGGGTGAAAAAAAAACGAAGAAACGAACCGATTCATAAATCTGTGTTGTTATTTTTGTCAAGCCCCCCTCCCGCCCCGAACACACAGGCCAATCGGGTGTTTTGTCGAAGCCTCGGTGTTGCGTTCACGCGGTGACCCGGGCAAGTGGTGCCGGAGCCCGGCCGCGGCCTACCGCTCCACCTCGGCGCTTCCCTTTGCACGATGACATCTTTTTTTTTTTTTTTAAATCGCAGTGCTCTCTCTCTCTCTCTTTCGCACTCACACTCTCTCTCCTCCCCCCCTCCTCCCCTGTCTCCTTTCTTCCTTTTCTTTTTTAAATTCCTCTTTCTTCTCCCCCTCCTCTCCTCTCCTCCTTTTCTCTCTCACCGCTATGTCCCCGGTTGCTCTTAAAGGGATGATGAAGTTGAACGCCCCCTATTTCCGTCCAAGTGTTGAGACTGAGAGTGTGTGTGTGTATGTGTGAAGCACCCCCCCCTGTTCCTACAGTACTCGTGTATCTCAAAAAACTACAGCTGCATACTATTTTCACATGCTATTTAGCACGCTAACGTGCAATTTCGGACGCAGCCAACCTGCATTCAAAAAGAGCTCAGGATCTCGGCCGACAAAAAAAAAAAAAATGAAACGCCGACGCGTGTGCTTGCGCGTGACGTCACATCAACGAATTAAACACACGAATAACGGGCACGCCGTGCGCGTCTTAAAGGGCAAGTCTCCATGAGACTGAGGATCTTTTTTTCCCCTCCTACTGTGGATAAATATGAATGTGTTTGTCTGCATGTAAGATAGAATGAGAATAAAAAATGTTTCAAAAATGTTTAAAAGCTGATGATGAGGTGAAATACAATAGAGTCCCACCATGGGTCTGTTTGCATGTTGTTCCCATGAGTTTTGGGTTTCGTCTGGGTGCTCTGGGTTCCTGTCACAGTCCAAAGACATGCAGGTTAGGTTTAATTGGCATTCCCAAGCCCGTAGTGTGTGTGTCTGAATGAACGAAGAAATCTATATATCTACCCATCTCTCTCTCAGAGAGAGAGAGAGTCCGTCACAGTCCATGAGAACATTCAAGTTACAAACTTTTGAAGATACGAACATGCAGGTTCAAGGACAAGATCATGGAACATGTTAAATTTATAATGTGTACAGCCAGTTGTGTTCGTGTGTGGATGTACGAATGAGCTCTCATAACAGAACCTGTTATAATTGGAAAAGTTGATTTATTTTGGCAATTCAATTTTAAAAAGTAATACTAATAGATTCATTACACACAGGCTGATATATTCCAAGTGTCCCATGTCAAGTCTCCATGCCATGTAATCCATGCTAAGCCCTGACCAAGTATTGAGTACATATTCATACTTTTCAGTAGTCCAACATTTTAGTGTTAAAATCTTTTTTTTTTTTTTACTTATTTTTTAAAATAAGTAATATTCTATTTTTCTTCGCTACTGAATTTAGGGTTTTCATGAATTATAATTCATAATCATCAAATGATAAGGGTTTTTTAATTTAAAAAAACCCTTGTTAACCCTTGTAACTCACTCTCATTCATCATCTATACTGCTTTATTTCAGGGAGGCCTGGAGCCTATCCCAGAAGGCTCAGGGCAACAAGGTGGGGTACACCCAGGAAGGGGTGCCAATCCATCACAGGGAACACACTCACACGTTCTTTCACGAAAAAAGGCCTGGGTTCAATTCTGGCTCAGTACCCAAATCCCAGCCACTGGATGCAGTGCCGGACTGGATGAAGTTGCCTGTGGATCAGGTGGTCCACTGTGGCGACTCCTCGACGGGAGCAACTGAAAGACTAACAACTTGCTGGTCTTTGGACTGTGGGAGGAAACCGGAGCACCTGGAAACCAACCAAGAACGAGGAGAACATGCAAGCTCCATACACACACACACACACGCAGACCGGAGGTGGGAATCAAACACACACCTTCAAACAATACAATCAAGATGAAGAAAAAATGCTTATGTTGGTAAAACCTTAAAATAATCACAAGGAGACGTTTGAAGTTTAATATTAATTTATTACCTTTTAAATTACTTTTCATTTTCTTCAACACATCTCCAAATGACCCATTTCTCTCAAGCCAGAAACAGCTTAATGTAAATATTTAATAAGTTTAAAGTCTTTACTAAAAATGTCCTCTCAGCAAAACCTGCTCTATCCAGTAGTCACTTTTACATTCAAGCCTACGCATACTTGAGATGAAAACACATATCCTAAACACGAGAGCCTCCTTTACCATCATACATGAGAAACTCAGACAAGCGCCGGCCCCATCTGGGATCAGCTTTAGTCGGCATTAGCCCTTTTATACTTTTAGAGCAGATCGTGGAAGACTGCTCCGAGACCAGTCACTGTGGGCATAAAATACATTTCTATGGCACGTCATTGGCCCTCCCATCAACTAGATATTCAACAAACACAAGTTGTTCAGCATGCACTGTTTTAAACCAAGCACAAAAGATGATGTAGATTCTAGAGTCATCAGAGCTGGTGTTTTTCACTTTTTTTTTTTTTCAAATATCTCTGAGAAGCAAACACTGTCATGGCGATAAACGTTTGACTGGAGAAAGCACTATGCTTCTCTGTATGTACACTCCCATTGGTTTATATACACATCTGTTTGTATTTATTAATTTTTTGGACAAGATCTGTTTGTATTTATGAATTGTTTTGGATTTCCATGCTTTCTGGAAGAGCTGTTTTAATTTTGCCAAGAAGAAAATAAAATTATAAATAGCCTCAGTATTTCCCACGAGTCCTCCAGGTCTTCATATTTAAAAATAAATAAATAAATAAATAAAAATCTGACAATTAAAGAACTCATTGATTCTCAGTAGAGGCTTCTGATCATGTGTGATTTCATTAATACAGTGATTACTGATCACGATTAAACATAACCGGAGAATTTTCTGTTGCATTCATACTTTTTTTCCCAGAAAAAAAAAAAAGATTTTTACCTGCGCAACATGGTGTTCATGGTAGATTTTTAAAATATTACTCAATATTACTGAATTGTGTTCGATTCGGCCAACACGCATTCATTCATTAACAAATTCTTAATAATCAAACATTTGTTGTAACATTATGTAAGAACTATAACACACCAAATTTGACAACGTTTTTTTTTTCAACGTTTAAATAATTTCTTTTACAAGGTCAAAATTAACTTTTGTTTTTGGAAAAAAAAAATGTGCACATGATTGAAGCCCCAAAACACAAACACACACATTCACACACACGCGCACACACCACCCCTCCCAGATGTAACCTATGTTTAGAATATTCCATTCACATATCAAAGTTATGATGATTATCATTACTATAGAAAACTGTTGACACAATGCTTTAACACTTCTGATATTATATACAGTAAAAGATCTAATCGGAGGGAACCTGACTAAATGTCTACGATGGACAAGTACAGTAGCTTCACGTATTCAAATGTAGATTACAAATACAAATGTATTTTTTTTTAATTTTTTGTACATCAATCTCATGCACTGGATCAACGCCCACAGACACAAACGTTTTTGTAAAGTCCTATAGACAGCTTTTTTTGTTTGTTTCTTTTTAATACACGCACACAGCATTTAAAGACATAATTGTAACCTTATAAACATTCTGCAATCATATCTGGAGTATATTCGCGAGAGTTCTCCAACACTGAGGAGAAATGCATGTACTGTACCACATTCGTTCCTTTTAACCTTCTTAAAGGCAGTGGTGATGATCCGAGCCAGTCATGTCTGAAACACCAACAGCTAAATAAAAACAGCAATAAGATGTGCTCTTGATTTGTATTTTAACTCCTCTATCTAAAACGATCAAACTGGGGGGGAAAAAAAAAAAAAAGAAAAATTACTCAAACAAATCTTTTACATTCTTCTTTAAGAGTAAGAGAGGTGCGAGCCGTTGGAGATGTGGGAGGTGACGGAGGTGCTGCGGCTCAACACCCCGTCGGCATTCGGTCCTCCGCCCCCAGACGCCGTTCTGCGTAGTGGCTGAGGGCTGTTTCTCAGAGCCATCAGGCTTGGACCTCGAACCACTAGCCCTCCTCCACCTCCTCCATATACCCCCTGAGAAGAGGAGGAGGAAGATGAGGAGGAAGATGAAAGTGAGATGGAGGCTGGTGCTGGAGGAGGAGGAGGAAGGAGAGCCAGTGACTGAGAAGACGAACGAGAGGGAAGGTGATGTGGGAAGGCATGGGGGTGCACGAGTTCAGCTCTTCCCCCGCCTCCTCCTCCCCACTCCCTCTCTTTTTCACGATCCTTGTCCCGCTCTCGCTCGCGGTACAGCTGCGGTGTGCTTTGATGGTGGTAGTGTTGGGCCAGGTGGTGGCGATGATGGTGAGAGGAAGAGGAGGACGAGGACGAGGAGCGTGAGGAGTGGTGCAGAGGGCCCAGGGCGTGGGAGGAAGAGGAGGAAGATTCAGAGCGGCTGGGACCTCGGCGTGGGTGAGCGTGCGGATGGGGTGGTGCGCCTCCATGGCTCCAGTGCCCGGACTGGTAGCCCTGCTTTGGATATGCCTCGGAGGGAATGCCTGTTAATGCCAGGCTGCTGAAGCCAAGACGCAGGCTTTCTGAATCGAAGGCCTCGATCTCACCCGCTTGACGCTCCAGCAGTGAACGGATCCTCTCAGAGCGCTCGTTCTGCAAGGACAGCATCTCCTCCTCAATCTGCGCATAAGAACAGGGTATAAATCTTAAGCATTCTCTCTATGAAAGGATTTTTTGCCTCAATCAGCTTAAAGTTCAAGTAACTTTCCTTGCCAGGAATCTGTGCCATGAGGAGCACAAGACCTCACTATTCATCTCACTTTATTAGGAAGACATCAACCAACTGTGTGGCAGCAGTGCAGTGCAAAAAAAAAAAAGCAATGCAGGCACGGTAAAAAGCAAACTCAATCCGGACAGGCACTGGTTCGTAAAAGAAAAGAAAAATCCTGCTCTTTTTCCAGTCTTCAACTCTCCAGGTTCGGTGAGTCTGAGCCTATGATCATTTCAGATTCTTGTTCTTGGCTGACAGGAGTTGAACCTGGCGAGGTCATCTACTGTTGTAGAGAAGTTTTGATGTGTTGTGTTGGTTCTGAGATGCTTTTCTACTCACCGTGGAGTTTATTTGAGTTACTATAGACTCTGTCAGATCAGACCAGTCTGGTCATTCCCCTCAAGACTCTCCTTTCTCACTAATGAGCTATTTCAGCCTGCAGACTCCAGACCCTCGGCACACAGGATCTACAGTATCTTTTTTTTATTATTATTATTTGTGAAAATCCCACAAGTTTCTGAAACACTCAAACCAGCCCACGTGGTACCAATATCCATGCCACGACCAGGCTTGAACACTATCCAAAGATCCTGACCGGTATCTGCATTGGTGCCACCACATGATTGTCAGATTACTATTATTCATTCATTTTAACGCTAAGGAACTCTTACCCTCTGCTCCAGAAGAGCTCTGCGGATGGACACTCTCTGCTCCAGGTCCTTGACCTCTCTCTCGTGCTGTGTATCTGTGTGGATCTTGATCTTACTCTGATATGCATTCAGCAGCTCAAGTTCCTGCTGCAGCTGCATCTTCAGTGCCTGATACTCTTCCTCCTGGGTCTCGTCCAATCTCAGCTGAAGAAACAGAATACAGACAGTGAAGACAGTGAGGCGTGGCCTTAGGGGATCTGAATATAGAGACCAAGCACTGATGTTTAACGTGACAAAAATACAGCTTACTGGAAACCTACAAAGGATAAAGTCCTGTGTTCTCTAGTGGAGGAAAAGTTTATACATACTGTAACTTCCACAAAAAGCACTGACACTGAAGACTCCTTCCATAAATATTAAATACATGTGTCTATACAGAACATTTACAATCTCCACAATCATTTGTTTATTTGGCAAATCACAACACATTTTTATACCAGCTACTCCGGACACATTTGGATCACTATTCAAGTTATTGTATTTGCTATTAAATCCTATTAAAACGCACAGAGGAAGTGACGTCTGCGCTGGTGTTCCAAATGGTGGCGTTTTGCAGAGGAAAGTTCCCTTCACACGGATCAGGGAGTAGGGAGCACCATGTGAAGTACACTTCGGAATGGAACACATCTAAAGTGTAACAATGATGCAATATTTGCTATCAAGTCAACACCTCAAGCTGGAATCAAACATGGCAGCCATGGACATTCTTCTCTACTCGCCAAAACCAACTGGACCACTTGTACAACAGCTTGCGAGTTCGGTCAAACCTATAGTTTTTTTTTCTTTCCTCCCACCACAATAAAGGTACCCAGTTTGTCTGTTCCTTTCTTTATTAGGTGAGCCTGTCCATCGTTTGGCTAATGCTGCCTGTGATTTGCCAGGCCAAAAACCACTTATCTGCCTCACCTGGCCATTCAGACTCTTGAATAACAACATCTCCAGACCATTGTGCGTTCAGCCCAAAACACCAGTGAGCTAGTGTCACTGCCCTAGTGTCTTGATAATAGCCACCTGCGAGACCCAATCTTCTGCTCAAAGGCTCCTTGCACAGCATGCAAGCTCTGCTAACTTAACGAGTGTGAGTACCAGGCTTAGACTCCAATTCTGAGGCCTTCCAGGTCCAAGCTGGCCAGACAGTGATCCAGGCAAATACTCAGGTTTGCACCAACTGCCATAGCACAATGGCCAGGAAACAAGCATGTCTAGATGATGAATTCAGATTAAATTCCTTGTTTCCCCCAATGTCTCACAACCCCTGCAAAGCCTGGGAGCAGTTGATCTAAGCTTGCTACACGGTGCTCAACCGAGACACACCAGGACAGTATGTAGATAATGAACCAACAACCAAATCGTACTACTTGATTAAAAGATTACTGTTGAGTATCTGACAGCTTTGTGGTGAGAGCTTGCAGCATATTGCCCCTGTGGATGGGCCTCTAAATCACAAACTGGTAGATCCACTAGTTAAATTGTTAAACTGATCTATGCCATTGGTCCTCAACTCCGGTCCTGGGGGACCACACCCCTGCACATTTTAGTACTTTCTCAGCTCCCAGGACACAAAATTTAGGTGAATCACTACAATATGTAGGGCATTGGTCCTTCAGGAATAAGGTTGAGAACCACTCATCTGTGCTGTCCCAGTATCAAGTCCAGAAATATTGATGACTGCCTGAAGAGCTTAAGATATTACAACATGTCTGCCAAACATGGATCTTCCAACTAGTGCTGGAGCAGCTTCTCATTAAAAGTAAAGCACATACAAGATTCTACAGATGGGGAAGTGTATCCACCATAAGACAATGCAGCAGAGCTCTATATAAAGCCGGAGGTACTCCATGGATCAGTCCTTGAACCACCCCATGGATTGGACACCCCTGATTCAGGTTAGGAAAAAGAAAATGACAATGCAAGACAAACAGGGGTCAGGGGGCTGGCTGCAGGATGCTTCATGGCTAATGGACAACAAGTACATCAGATCAGTGAGTGTTAAATATCTTTTTACTAAGGTATCTTCTGTTTAACCTTCTCAAGGTCCCAGCAAATTCAAACCCCAGCAAAGTCAAGTTGTTTGTTCCTTCTGAGCCAGAGCTACACCAAAAAAAAAAAAAACCCGCTGCTCTTTAGAACAAGGGCAAAAACATGACTTGGCGATGGTTGAATGACTCAAGCATGACCTTGTGGCCGAACCCAGAGTGCCTGCATAAGGGTATATCGGCAAAGTTTTTAAACCAGGCAACTGACCTTGCAGCGTTTTGTGTCCAGTAGGTAGGAGGCTTACATGGCAGCTAATGATTTATCAGACCAGTTATTCATCTATCTCGGCGTAAAGACTTGAGGCCAATTGGGTGACAGGTTATCCACCCTCCAACTCATCCATGTTGACTGGGCATTACTTAGAGGTGTACTGCTTCATGACAGAAACTGCTTCATAGACAAAACTACCTCTCCTGACAGAGCAGGTCATCTCTCAACACTTTCCCAGTCAGGCACAGAGGAGTTTATTCCTCATGGTCTTCTAACAGGGGGCATCTTAGATGGAACTAGATGATAATCTATGAATACCTGATATGAATGAATGAATTAATATTTCATTATCTGTATTATTAATATGGCAACTTACTGGTGAACCTTACATACAATTACTTAAGGTCCCAAGTAACTATACATACAATAATCATATACATAGAAGCAGTATATTCTCAATATTTTGCCTCATTAATCCACCTTAATGAGCAGTTTTTCAGATTCCCAACCGACTGCACCATTGTAAACTGTAAATGCTTTCTTTCTTTTACATTTCTGCATTTGTCAGACGCTCTTATCCAGAGCGACTTACCTTTTTATCTCATTACATCTAAGCGGTTAAGGGCCTTGCTCAAGGGCCCAACAGGGGCAACTTGATGGTGATGGTGGGGTTTGAACCTGGGTCCTTCTGAACCGTAAGTTTCCTCTTTTCCCCATTGTGATTTTAACCTAGACTTAAGATTCTTAGGTCGTTATAATCTATGAACTGGCTGCTGTAATGTTACACCTTCTTTTTGGGATTAATAAAGTTCTCTCTCTCTCTCTGCTTCTCTCCAACAGGATTCCCTGTTATTCAGAACTGTGGCCTCCCGTGCAACTTTACAAGAGGAGCAATATTGACGCCAAATACTGCATTTTTCTCATATTGTGAGATTATTATAAGAATATCCAGGTTTAAGGTACACCCTCTTAAATCATTTTCACAGAGCTTGCAGTTAATCGACAATCATTTTCTTTTGTGTGAGAGTGTAACTTTACAACACTAAATACTTTTCTTAATGTAAACTCGTCCAGAATCAGAGCAGATTCAATCAGGTTTCAAGCTGGTGCTTTTGGAACCATTAAGCTTGAAAAATGACATTAAGAAAATTAGCGATGGAAATGACTAGGGATTAGCTGATATGATGATACTTGGGTGCCAATTTGATTCGATTTGACAGTTTTATAAATATCATTCAATATAATATTTTTTTTCTTCCAGATTTTGTGTCAATTCTGAACAAACTTACCAAATAATTTTTGTAAAAAATGAGAGCTTTAGAGCACACCACCTGCAGGTTCATTCCCCTCCATCTCTACAAGAAATGCTCTCTTGCTGAGATGATTATCAATGTATATCTTTATGTACGTATGAAAACAAACTGCAGTCCAAGTTCATCCATTATAACATCCACTAAACTGAATCTACTTTTAACCATTGACTTTGATTAGTATTTCAACCCATCCCAGATTGTAACCTGAAATCACATTTTATTTCCACCAGTGACGGCCAAGGGTAAGGTAAAAAAAGGTGGGTGGAAACTGGGATTGCCATTTCCTTGCCTTACTCACAGCCTGTGTGGACAGCATGTCGTTGATGGAGTGGTCATACTGTTCAGCGAGGATGGCCAACTTGCGTGTCTGCTCGTCCTTCAGTCTCTTCAGCATGGCCTTATGATCGGATTTGGGGGTGTTTTCCAGCAGGTGGTTCCTCAGTGCCTTATACTGCCGTGTCTGAATCTTGCATGTTTCCTGGAATTGTCGCTTGATCTGCAGCTCCTTGGACTAAACAAAGAATATTAGGAAGGGGGTAATGACAACATAAATATGGAATAGGAAAAAAAATTACTTTTTGATAGCTTGTGTTGAAGAAAATGTCATCTCCATCCATTTATATGTAGAAACAATGACACTGTTCTTTAAAAATGGATAAACAAGAATCATTTTATAGATAATATGCCTATAAAATATTACCCATAGGACACTATGATTTTGATGTCCTAGAGATAGAACAAAAGGCTTGAATATACATGGGGTGTTCAAGTCAAACAGAGACTTTTGATTGCACAGGATAACGAGACGGTTATGAAAAAAAGTAAAAAAAAATCCCGTTATTTCTCTAAATAATCCCCTGCTACACTAATGCATTTATCCCAGTGTTACGCTTATGCTTGGATAACATTAAGGTAGAAAGTTCTCTCAGTACACCGGGGCCATGGTCAGACGACATCCTTCACGTCTGAAACGCTGGTCTCCCAGGAATTCTTTTAATGGCTCAAACATGTGGAAATGAACATCTGTCGATTTTCAACGATCAGTTGTTCCACTTGCTGAAGGTTCACTGGAATGAGTACAGTGGGCCCTGAGTCACCTCGGGATTGTCATTCACTGACATACAGCCTTCTTTAAAACCTTTGCACCATTCAAAATTTTAACGCAGCTAAGAGTCTCATCACCGCACTCTGGTTAAAGTCTTTTATAAACGTCAATCTGTTTTACGCCTTCATTCACAAGAAAGTACAGGTCCTGGTTTGATTTGAACGCACCCTCGTACATCTACCATCTAGTCACTTTATTAACCTACACGTTTGTACTAAACCTAATTATGGATTTTCACTCCAAGCTAAACATTGACATTGCTATTCTAAATCAAATTATGCTGGAAGTCGTCATATCCACATCTCAGCCGAACAAGGAGGTAAGAGAGACAGAAATCATACGATCAGTTACCAAAAAAGGAAGAAAAGTTGAAATCATGACAAATTATGATTAAAAATGCAAATGAAAACAAACGGATGATTTCAACAAAAATTTATTCAACAAAAAGACATAAGAAAATAACTGTTCATGTTTAAATACAGTGAACATCCATTCATTCACACAGTGAGGATGAAATGCACACAACATGGTCTTGACACACAAGGTGCTCGACCAAAATACAAAAAAAAAAAAAGAAAGGCACAAATATATTAGTTAAATAAATGCTGATTCAAAGAACAGACACGCACACAAAAAAAGAACATGTAAACATAAAAAAGGTGAAATGTTCACAAAAAAATTACATTCAAGAATAACTGCAAATGAAATAATGCTTCACATTTGGTCAAATTTGCTGCTGTGTATAGCTCTCGTATGCTCAGTTAAAATCAACAAATCAACCGTTTTAATTTGTGTCTACTATTGTCCTATTTGTTGGGTCGTTTCATTTTTTCATAAATATAAATTCTTTATTTCAAGTTTTAAATCTATATTGAGACTAATTTAAAAGATTAGAACAGTGCAAGATATCTTTGTATAGTAATAAAGTCTCAAATCTTATGGCTTTAGAGATCTTTGGTATGATTCTGCATCATCAGCACACCCCGTAATGGCTAAGCCTTAGGAAAGTAGTCTTAGGAGCTACAGTACAAATACCACTAAACTAATTACGAAATAATTTAATATACGTTGATTTGCCGTCCAACAGTAAATTTTGTGTCTTCATATAAAAAGTTTTCTGAAATATTTACATGGTAAATCATTCATTCTGTCGTTCATCTTCAGCATCCGTTTGGTCTGGAATCTGGAGGCTATACTAACTTGCAAGATGGGAACAGCCCCTGTACGGGCCACCAGTCCCATCGCAATACATGGTAAGCTTATTACCATAAGGCACAATAACACTATAATTAAGATTGTCTTCACAAGGTAGTCAAATCAACTGGAAAGCAAGTTTAGGTTGGAAAACATTTCTCCCTAGATCTGAGCCAATCAGGCTTTCAAACAGGCTTGCTTCGGCGCCATTATGCTCTGAAGCAAACTTGCAACTTGAGCTGCATTTAAAACTCACTCGAACCTCTCACTAGTAACTTAGAGATATTGATACGGGCAGGGACAGATGACAAAAAAAAAAAAAAAAAAAATCGTCTCTATAACATCAAGGCTGTTCAAGGCCCAAAATGGGAAGCTCTCAAAAATAAACAATTAAAACTCATAGTGTTTTTTCTCCCTGGGGATATGGTGGGGTGGGGATGGGTGGGTGCTCCATAGTGTAAAGTATTAAACAACAGTACAGGTTTTTCACAGTGGGTGCTACGACGACATCTACGATGATAACTGTAGCTATGGCTTCTTGAACATCGTTCTCTGCCTGCTCTTTTGAAATCATCTGCAGCTTTTTCTGAAAAACCTTCATAAGCTCACCAACACAAACAACAGGAAGGGTGGAAAAATGAATTGCACAAACGTGGTCATGAAATAATAACCATAAGACACTTCTTAGTAATTAAGAATAAAAAAACCAAAAGAAAAAACAAAAGAAAACAGTGGTTCAATGATTTCAAATTAAGACAGTAAAACTTTTACAAAAAGCACAATCTCGATTTATACTTTATATTCACTGATTGATGGACAGTGAATATGGGAGACAGATGAGTGTGATTATCATGCCAGTAAAAATAAGGCTCAATCTGAGCGTGCAAAAACATATGGGGGGATAAAACAAGGCATAAGAATGCTCAGCACTCAGACAGACAGCAAATACTTTGGCGATACCTGTGGTCACTCCCCACATCTACCTCCACGGCACGACCTTTCCTTTCATGCTCCTTACCGAGGACGATCTCCTCAGCCCGGTCTCCCACCTCCCATCATCTCTGTGCATTATCTCCCGCTCCCGTTTTCGCCTCTCCCTCTCCCTCCTCTCCCTCATCCAGCGTTTCTGTTCCCTCACTTCGCGTGGAAGGAGTCGGGGCAACTTGCTCGGCTTCTCCTCCCTTAAAAGCCCTAAAGTCCTAAGTCTGCTCAGGTAATGTGGCGGAAGCTCTTTAAGTATTCGGTTTGCTAATCGAAGCACTAGCGAATTGGCCAGATCTGCTAAAACGCCCAAGGGACGCCGAGCGAAACGCTTAACCCAGACGTAAAACCGAGATTTGCGCTTGGCCTGGAATTCCGTAGGTAGGCTCCGTGCTGGAACAGGTATCCGGGAGTGCCTGCCACCGCAATTACGCCCCGCTTTGGGGAACATATCGAAGAGGCTGCGCTCGGCCATGCCACCTGTAAGGGACTGGCACAAAGTAAACAGTGGTTTTGGTAGGCGGAAGAGCAGACGCACCCATAGTCGAGCGAGCTTTCGGGGCGCGTTCTGAAGGAAGGAGCGCGCTGGGCGCACCACCAGCACCAATACCAAGTAGAGGGAAAGGAAGAGTGAGGGCGAGCTGAGGAAGAAACCCGAGACCAGAGCCAAAGGAACGTAATAGAGACCCAGACTCAGTGCCAGGCCCATGTTAAACAGGCCCGACGCCCAGAGCACGAGTGAAAAGAATGTGGAAAGAGAGACTGACCAGAGCGAGCGAAGGAACAGGTAGGAGAAAAAGAGAGCCAGGAAGGCCAGCTCAGCTGAAAGAACCAGGGATGCGAGCGAGGGAAGAGGAGGGGACCGGCGAAGGGAGAGAAGGAAGATCGAGAGAAAGATTAGCGTTGGGAAGGATGGTTTGGCTGCAGCAGAGAAGGAGAGGACAAGACATATGGTGTGAGAAAAGAGTGAAGGGATAGAAGGTTGAGAAATGGAGGGGCTGGAAGGAGCACAGACAGGAGGAGGCTCCACTTCCTCTAGAGCGTCAGGGAAGTAAAACTCATCCAGCTCATCTCGTTGAGGGATTTCGAGAGGAGATGAAGGGATAAGCTCTGATGGACAGCCATCAGCCACACCTCTACCATCTTCTCCCTCTTCTTCAGTCTCGATCTCCGTCTCACTGCTTACATCCTCCTTTTCCCACTGCAGGCATTCTACTAGTCTTTGGTCCCCTAAATCTTTGTCTGCGCTCTCCCTAACCTGCCAGTCTTTATTTTCTCCCCCTAAATCTTCACACATCTCTGCGTTATCTTCTCCGGCATGTTCCAATAACGCAATCCCGTCTTCTGTATCTACGTCAGCCTTTTTCTCTGAGCCGCGCGCATTCAAATGCTGCAAAGGGCTTTCATCGTCTCCCCTCTCTCCAACCAACCCCTCCCTTTCCTTATCCGTTACGCTAGTCGCCTCCTGCGTACTTTCTTCCGCCAACTGTCTACAGAACACACTCCCGTCCTCTCCCCTTTCTTCTCCCTCGAAACCCTCCTCTGTCCTTTCCTGTAGCAGCCCGTCTGCATGGCGTTCAGGACCCTCCCCGCTGCTCTCCGTGTTGTCAGGCCCACTCACTCTGAGACACTTTGGCTGCTGGCGGACCTCCACGGCGTGTTTCTGCCGCAACTCCTGCTCACGCCGCTTGTTGTATTCGAGCTGGTTGGTGAGTTCGCTCTGGTGTTGTGTGCGGATCAGCTCTGCCCGTGTTCTCTGCACCAGGCCCAGCTGGCGCATCTCTAGTTCCTGTGTGGACTCGTGATGCCGCAGCAGCATCGCGCACTCCAGGTCCTTCAGGGTCTGTTTCTTATTAAGTTCCTGTTGGGATAGAGAGAAATTTGCAGACAGAAATTTTACATCGGGTACTGATCTTATTTTATTACTGTTATTTTGATCTGTGGGTCAAAATTTTGTTGTGTGTCGTGATGCACAACATTTTTCCTGATTTCTTTTTAATTTACAGTACAGACCAAAAGTTTGGACACTCAAAGAATTTTCTTTTTTGTGTTCTTTAGCCCAAATGCGTCTCTTCTGCTTGTTGCCTGTCCTTAGCAGTGGTTTCCTAGCAGATATTCTACCATGAAGGCCTGATTCACACAGTCTCCTCTTAACAGTTGTTCTAGAGATGTGTCTGCTGCTAGAACTCTGTGTGGCATTGACCTGCTCTCTGATCTGAGCTGCTGTTAACCTGCGATTTCTGAGGCTGGTGACTCGGATGAACTTATCCTCCGCAGCAGAGGTGACTCTTGGTCTTCCTTTCCTGGGGCGGTCCGCATGTCAGCCAGTTTCTTTGTAGCGCTTGATGGTTTTTGTGACTGCACTTTGGGACACTTTCAAAAGTTTTCTCAATTTTTCGGACTGACTGACCTTCATTTCTTAAAGTAATGATGGCCGCTCGTTTTTTTCTTCACTTAGCTGCTTTTTTCTTGCCATAATACAAATTCAAACTCTTTGAATGAGAAGGTGTGTCCAAACTTTTGGTCTGTACTGTACGTAGTTTCTTGGAAAATTTACAAAGAGTTTGAGAGAGTCATTTAAATTCTGGCACTTGATCAGGTCTTATATATTGTATATATTATATAAACCATATTGTGTTTACTACCTATAAAAATCTTAAAGTCCTTTAATAAATCACTTGCATGAGTTATGATGAGCTGCACCTAAAATCTTTTAGTTTACATACATCTGATTGACTAACATAACTGCAGAAGTTGAGTAAATAAATAGATGAAATATGAGATTGATTTAAATAAAGTGTGAGTAATCAGCCTTAAGGAGTTCAGGATGCACAATCACATGTACCAGCTTTGCAAGAAGTTTCATCCACTGGGTACAAGGTTGAGTTCCAGAGACTTGTTGAATCTATGCTAAGGCTTCACACTGATTAATTGAATTGAATTTATTCAATTAAGTTTTTGGGCATTCAACAGAAAACCACTTACAGGTTCTGTCTGAAACCACTTACAGGTTATAATATATAAAAAATGTACTAAAAACTATTTTATATATATATATATATATATATATATATATATATATATATATATATATATAACTATAAAATTATGCATCACAATGCTGTGTAACTATGTCATGTCTCCTACAAAGTGATGATGTATTTTTCTAGGAAACAGTCCGCTTCACGCTGCTGTCCAATATCGGTGACAATTACTGGTGATAATATTGCACTGATCGCTGATCTCAAAAGAGGAAGAATCAGCGATATGCTCATAAAACGTGAGATTTCTTTTTTATGCAAAAGCTGTGTTTATAAAGGGTGGGCCCCGGAAAAGTAGCCCGCCTCCAGTACACTGGTGTTTACACGAGGGGCAGCCATATAAATTCTTATTATGGTTTAAAAAACGGGAAATATTTGCCCAAATGAGGACATTCATGAACATGAACAATAACGGGGAATTATTACAGGAACTGTCTCAGGAAATTTCGGTTGGAAATCAAGGCGGAATAATGTAGGTGCAATGCTCATGAAGGGGGTTCGTCTTCTTCATGACTACGCAGCAGACCATTGAGCTCATGAATCGGTGAAACTTTTGGGCGTTGTGGGGTACAAAAGTCTGCCCCCCCTTCGTCCCGCGATCTCTCTCTCTTTCTGTGTATATATTTTTGCATATATATTTGTACCTTTTTTTTTTTTTTTTACAAATGTATATGTACACACCAAATCATCACTTTTTGACCATTTAACATTTACAAGTTTACCAGCGTAATCAGAAAATTCTAATTGATTCTGAATCGAAAACCGACCTGATGCATTTGAACAAAAGCTTCGGTTTCACAGCTCTAAGAATTTAACAGCTTGCATAAATGGAGTATTATATGTTCTTGAACATCAACTAGCTCTGTCTGTAGAATATAAGTAGAGTTTTTGTTTTTTTGTATATTGATGTTTTACAGTGCAATAAATGAGTCGACTGCATGACAATTCCACTGGGGGGCGCTCTATCTTAAATGGGGGCAAAAACAAAAGTAGGTTCGCTGTTGTGCTTTTCCTCACTAACATGCAAATTAGCCAGCTGCTTTATCAAAGAGAAGTCTGGCTGTAGTCAACCAATCAACAGTAGCGTATATAGACCGATCAGTTATCAACACAAAGTCGTAATACTATATTCATCTTTTGGATGCACACCTTATGAAACTGTCGGGTTGTGTATACTTAACACTTCACCCTGAGGTTGTTTGTGTGTGTGCGCGCGCGCGGGCGTCTTCCCACACGTTACCTCTCTGAGCAGGTCCTGCTCTAGGTTGTGTCGGGCCAGCAGCATCTTCCTCTTGTACTGGCGGCACTGCAGGTCGTAATACTGCCTCTGGCGTCGCAGCAAGCCTGCCTCTTCCTCAGCCTGGTGCTGCTGCAGACACTCCTTCTGCTGCACCAGCCACTCCTGCTTCTCCCGTTTTGGTGTGGACTGGTTCTCGTTCAGTTCCTTTCACAATAAAAAAAGATAATACAGACAATATTAGCAAATCTGTAAAACTGACGTACAAGGAAGAATGATTTGAAGCAATAGCAAACAAAAAGAAAAAAAGGCATGTTTTTGGCATTAAGTGGGGCACATCAACCGCTCGAAGCAAAATGTTCCAACCAAAGTGTGAAAATGGTAATCAACAGGTTAAATAAAACTATGGAATATTTAATAATAGCTTTTTTTGGAACTGGTTTGTAGCCCATATTGTTGAGCTACAAGTTATACAGCATTTCCATTAAACATGTAGACCAGGAAATAGATGGTTCCCAAAAATCTGGACATCTTACGCTATGAAATGTTATAGACATTAAATGCGGAAGTGAGTCAAAAATGAACCGCACTCCAGTTACATTAAAGCTTCTGTTGGCCGCACCGTGGAGGTGCGAACGTGTTACATTAGTTCATCTGTAACTGCAGTGCGAACGAAAACAGACACCCCGCTTGTGATGTGCCCGAAAGAAGAGCAACGTGGATGGATTCATCACTACGAGCCTGAGAGTAAACGGCAGCGTATGGAACGGATACCGTTCGCCGACCAGGAAAAAGTCAACAGTCAGCTGGAAAAATTCATCAATGCTTACAGTTTTCTGGGACTCTCAAGGGCCAGTACTGGAACGTCATCATGAGCAATCAACAGTGCTCGTTACAGTGACGCACTAAAGCCCAAACTCTGCAAAAACTTTGTTTTGAGGTGTTAAAGCATCCTTCCTATAGTCCTGATCTCGCTCCATCGACCTTTCATCTGTTGTTTGGTCTCCTGGAAGCAGAACTACGAGGACGAAGATTCACTGTCGATGAAGAAGTGAAGACAGGAAGTGCGTTCATGGGTCGCAACTCGGCCTGAAATTTTTTAACATTTTTTTTTTTTAATGAGGGAATACTCAGGCTTGTTCACAGACGGAGAAAGTGTATTGAAAAGCAAGAAGATAATGTCGAAAAATTCTGTACTTTTTTTTTCTTCTAAAAGTTAATTAAAATTAATTCTACAGCCAGAGTGCGGATAATTTTCGACTCACACTTGTATTACAAACTCGGTTCACACGCACGTGCACTTTTTGACCGTTTTAACGATTTTGAAAGCCTTTACCTCCTTGAGCTGTTCTTTGCGTTGTCTGTACTGGCGTTTCTGAGACTCGAGCAGAGTAGTGAGCTCTTTCTTCTGCTGAGTCAGGATGTGCTGTTGGAACTTCTTTTCCTCTGTTGTAGAACTCTTACCCTGCAGTTAAAAAAAAAAAAAAAAAAGATCATGAACGACAGGAAACCATGTTTTCGTGTTCCATTAAACCAAACTAATATGGATGTTGGCTGATCCTACATCGTTTTCACATCCACACGGTGTTCTGATCGTTCTATCTCACCTCTTTCTCCAGTAAGCCCTGGTGCTTCTTGCCGAACTTGTCCATCTCACTGCTGAAGTTGTTCCTCTGTGTCTCCAGCTCTTTGTCCAGCCGCAGCTGGTGCTCGTCCATCTCGGACTTCAGTTTGTTCTCCAGGGCCATCAGCTGCTTCTGGTGCTGGCGCCGCATACGCTTGTAGCCGGTCATCTGCTCTCTGAGCGCCGAACCCTGCTCGTGCTCCTGGATCTGACGCGTCACCAGTGACGCCGTGCGTATGGTGGCAAAGTGATCACGGCCTCGACGGCGCCTCCCCCCGCCGCCTCCTCCTCCTCCACCACCACCACCACCTCCTCCTCCTCCTACGGACGGACCCTGCTGCTGAGACTCCACCTCAGGCTGGTAGGGCTCGTCGTAGATGTTATCATGGCTCTGGGGATCGGAACAGGAACCCATGTAGCAGTTTAACATGACAATCTAGACGCACAGTCCCAATCACGCCCCTTATCACCAGTGAAGGGCAATCTTAACACTTAAGCATACCAAGACATCTTGGACAAGGCTATGCTTCAAACTTTGTGGCAACAGCTAACAAGGTGAAGGACCTTTTTTATTCCAACATGACTCCGCCCCAGTGCACAAAACAAGGCCTGTAAACACATGGTTTGATGAGTTTGGTGTGGAAGAACTTGACCGGTCCAAACATAGAGCCCTGACCTCAACCCCATCGAGCACCTTTGGGCTGAACTGGGCCGAAGACTGCGAGACAGAAATACTTTTCTCATGTAGTGCAAGTGCTCCAGAATGTAGTCTAAAGCACTATTCGGACGGGACTAGTTTTACTGGGGGACGCTAGAGAAATTTCTGTTTCACAGAGGTACTTTGTGAATTTAATCCCGTCCGAATCTGCCATGTCTGTCTTTTTCTCACACGACTTCTGTAAACATTCCAGAGCAAATTACCTACTGTTTTTCAGCAAACTCAGCGGTCCTCTGAGAAATCTAATCCCGTCCGAATGCGAAAATGTTTTTTTTCCGAAACGCGTTTTCTTGTGCGTTTTGGTCAACGTGAACTACCGTACAATCTCTAGCGCGCCGGTATTCGAGTTTCTGCTTTCTACGCTCCAACAGAAATCCTCATCTTCAACACGTGGTCTTGTGCAACGCCCACATGAAAAACACAGACACGCCCACCTCCGTGATAAACACGGAGTTGTTAGTCCCGTCCGAATCCATACATGAAATGACCGACGTCGGCTGAAAAAAATTCAAACTCAAACGTCCCCCAGTAAAACTAGTCCCGTCCGAATAGTGCTTAAGCTGCTCTTTAAACTGAATCAAATTAAATTAAAATTTTACACGAGGAGACTACAGATTTCACACAACAGCATGGGAAGCCTTCGGCAGGTGTAGTCCGGTTGAGCTTTAGTACTCAAAGTCTTGTTACAGTCTCAGGTACGCGGCCAGGTAGGGAAAAAAAGGGTCCAATCGTTGGTCTCATTTAGTAACGATTATGATATGAGATTACTTAAACGCTTGGTGAAGTTGTTAGAACTTGTTAGTGACACCCATCAGTAAAAAGGTTTCAGTTTGCTAGGGAACATAAAGATTGGACTTTGGAGCGATGGAGAAAAAAAGTCATGTGGCCTGATGAGTCCAGATGGACCCATTCAATACCCAGAGCGATGGGCGTGTCAGGGTAAGAAGGGAAGCGCATGAAGCGCTGCACCCCTCATGCACAGTGCTCACTGTACGAGCCTATCGAGGCAACCTCAGTTGCTCAGGTCTAGACTCAGCAACATTATGTGGCAATAAAATGAAGTCAGCTGACGACCTGAATGTACCGAATGACCAGGTGATCACAACCAAATTTTCCCCCTCTGATGGCACGGGCATATCCCAGGACTGGAATTCGAATTTCCAGACATAAAGTAAAGCTGTAATCAAAGCTTAAATGAGGTTAAACTAAATATTAGGACTGTCAAAATTATTATATACTATTTTTGGATGTAAATTAATCATATGACCATATTATGGTCAAGTTTAACCCTAATGGCTTGCCATAATCACAGTGCGGCGGCAAGTTTCGTTATAAAAAGCTTCCAAACCAAAGTTGTGTGCTCGATCTACCTTCGAGGGGAACTATTTTTATGAGAGGAGATTAGCTATATGGCAATGAAAAGTTTGTGATAGTGAGCCAGTTGGCAGAAGCTACTTTAATTACTGGAGCGCACTTAAGCGATGACATACGACAACTCTGCTTATTTGGTCTGAGCGTGTTTAAACCATTGCACTTTTATAATAATAGTAAATTTGAGCATTTTAAAATCGTGATTAATCTCAGTCTACGGCTGCGATTAACTAGATTAAACATTTAAATGGATTGACATTGACTCTGTGGAAAAACATCATTTTATGACACATATTCATTAAACATTGCCAATACAAATAAAATACCCCCACACACATATCACCATCAACTGTGATATTAAAGCCAATGATGGGTACTGGTAAAACTCTCAGCATACTGGGAGTACCCCATGAGACCTGCCCTTCTTGAGATGCGCTGACCCGGGTGTCTAGTCCTCCCAATGTGGCCCTTGTCATAGACGTTCAAATCTTCACATGCTGCCTGACATGTATCCCACCCCTTGACTTTTAGTGCCATTTATTATATATTAAAACAAAATAAATTTTATTCACTTCACCCGTCAGTGGTTTTCATATTACGGCTGAAAGGAAAGCATACGCGTTTGTAAGACGCCCCCGAGAGATACAGACCAGTGGTTTGTGCAGTACGGAGCTGTTGGAGGTGACCGTGTGCTCTCCCTCCTGCATCATGGCCATCTCGCCGCTGTCGTCGGAGCCGTCGGCGAGGCTGTTCACTGAAGAGCTCTGTGAGCTGGCGCTGATCGACATGGAGGGCAGTGAGTGCGAGCTCTCCATGCTGTTCACCGTGCCTGTGCGCAGCATGTACTGCTCCACATCCTGAACAAATATAGAAACAGAGAAATCAACCACTGAGACCTAGCACGCTTGGTTCAGGGAATATGCTGTCACGCAGCCAAACCCCTCAGTCATACAGAGAACGTGGTAAACAAGGTATAATCTGCTTACAGCGGGTTTGTACAGAATTCATAAAAACCACATGGTGTCACAGAGTACGTTTACAAATCTATCACATTTACTTTTTGTGAACTGCTCGCTCGGAGGACAGCGCTATCCGCTCCTTCCGCTTGCGTGAGCTCACAGACGCCCCTGATTAGCTGTAGATTAACGTGATTAATGTGGGAGCACTAAGTACCTCTCGTCCCTCCCCTCTGAGAGAGCTCGGCCAATCAGCTCTCTCTGGACCGCCGGCTGCGAGAGGTTACAGCATCACCCGGGAATAGAACTAGCGATCTCATGATAGGATTATGGGGCGAGTGCTTAACCACTGCGCCACTCAGAGGCCCACGATTATTATTTCTAAGCAAACAAGCTAAACAAAATAATTCGCGCCTAACACACGGGCTGGAAATGTGTTAAACAGTTCAGAGTGCACCACCTGTAGGATTATTAAGAAACGGCGATATTTTACCTCCTCAAACGCCTCCAAAGTCTCTAAACCCAACTCGACAGTGAGCGTGCGGGATGAGTGGCTGCGAGCATGTCGACTAATTAGTGCTCGCAGTGTTCTGAGTGGGTTTGAGACTAATTCGCTCACTGCGTTTGGAGAAAAATGTGGATCAGAGACTCTCAACACCCATGATTTTTCATAATGTAACGCCATAATAATGCACTTCTGGTGCGTCACTCGGAAGGTTCTGCGCTCGGTACAGAATCGTTTATATCTGAGCCTGAGCGGCCGATCATCGGTCAATCAAACTGAAAACCAGACGATTCTGATCATGGGCCAACCGACACAGATTCATCGCTATTATAAATGTAAAAATAATAATAATCTATTTTGGGGTCAGTGAGGTGATACGCAAATCACCACACAAAAAGAATCGCGATTCATACCTAGAAAAAGGGGGAAGTCGCCACACTGACTTCAGAACAGATTAAAACAATTATACATTTTTACTTAAAAATAAAATTATATATCTATATATTATATACATTACATATATTATATAAATATTATATATTATATAAATTATATACAAGTTTGCATTTGAGGTGGTAAAATGATGCCATTCCCCATGTTATCCTGCAGGTGGCACACTCTCAACTATTCACATCTTTGCAAATTTTGAATCGTGACATTTATAAAACCACGATCCTAACAGTCACAATACAAATCATATCGGCACCTCAGTATTGTTATAATATCGTACGGTCCCTGATGGTTCTCATACCATATCTTATATCTTCCACCATAATATAGAAAAATGTACGCTGCTCTGTTTAAGGTCTGGATTTATGTCTCCCCCACCTCCTCCTCCTCCGTGCCCTCTGCGGCCGGACCGTTGTGCGTTTCCTGGAAGAGTATCTTCTTCATTTTGCGGTACTGTAGGTTGTCCAGCTCTCGCACGGCATCTTTAGTGCGCGCGATCAAATCCATCACCACGGTCAGAGGACGCTCACGACACAGGAAATGATGCTGAGAGGGGAAAAAAAAAAGACACATAAAAGCCAAAGCATTTAGGGTCCTGGAGGATCTTTTCAACAGGAATACTGGGTACGGAGCAGGAATACACCCTCCAACACCAGCGTTCACACAGGGTCAATCCGGCACGTGGAGACGAGGAACGACTTTACCGTAACCTGTGCTGAGGATCAAACTGAAGCTGTGTGTGGAAGGTGGCACTACCCACTGCCACCATGCAGCAAACATGACATGCTGCCCTACAAAACCCACCTTTAAATGTGGATCACACACACACACACACACACACACACACACACACACACACACACACACACACACACACACACACACACACACACACACACACACATGCACACATGCACACACACAGCAGCAAGAATGCCAAAAACAAGAACAACACTTGAGTATTTCGCAGTGCTTGTTTGATCCTCTAAGCCTTCCTCAACTTAATGCTTTTGCAACACATTTCTGCTTTTCTAAAATAAAACAAAAGGGATTAGGTCGAATAATACATGCTGGTGACTCTGGGAAATTGCCAGTAGCCTCATTTACATTCCTGTTGCATCCGCTGTGCCGTTACACGTTCTCCACTGGTATATTTTCAGCACCCAGACATGCCACTTCTGAATGAAGTGCTGATGATGATTATACAACATCTCACAGGGAAACGGTGGAACAGGCTCGCTTTAGTGAGCTGAAAAATAATGCGGTGGTTACGAAGAAAGAAAAGGCAGTTTAAACAGCAACAGTTATGGTATTCATGATATTGCTGTAATAAGAACAATAATATCGATCAACAACAATAATAATAACAACAACAACAACAACAACAACAACAACAACAAGCCTGTTAAAAGTAGTGGAATAGAAGGCCAGTTATTTTGCTATTGACTAAATATATTCGAGTTTAAAGATGAATACGAGATGATAAAACTAAATTTCAGCCTTCCTTTCCTGATATTTGAATCTAGACGTGTTAAACAACTTGTTGCACATTGGGCAAGTGATCAAAAATACTGGAACACGTCTTGTTGCTAAGGTTCTGTCCTGTTAGAGAAATGATTCGAAAACGTAACGTCTCTGAACGTCCACACTCGATTTAAGCTGCTTAAACGCTGTTTGCTCTTAAAATGGAAATGGAATTGACGCGGGGAACAGAGCAAGCCCGTTTTAATGCCGAGGCAAGGAAGGAATTTCATCAAACCGCTGTTGAAGCACTGGGCGGAGTCAGTACGACAATCTGGAATGTCCTTTAAAAAAAAAAAATAAAAAAAAAACCTTGATACAAATAACCAGACATCAGACATGTCGGCAAACAGCAGTCGGTCATCCACCGTCAGAGCCGTGGCGAAAAAGAAAAAAAAAAAGAAAAACAACAGTCACTGACATCAGCAGCTACAGCCTCGCGGCATCCGTGAAGAAAATGTGAAGGAGACTTTAACGGGAGACGTACCACGAGATGCCGACCATTCATCAGTGAAACTCAAAGACGAGTGAGAATTTATAAGGAGATTCACAGACAGAAACAAAGGTTAGAAAACCGAGATAAACCTCGAATAGGATTCGTGTGTGTGTGAGATCCAAAACATCAGAGTTCAAGGCTGAAGCACAGCAGAGGTAGCGTCACGGATGCTTCTGGAACGGACACACTAGTTTCTATTGATGATGATGATGATACAACTCATGATGGCGGCAACGAACTCAGAAACATCTGGTCTGTCCAATGCATCCGATCTCAATCATGCAGCAAGACGAAACCTGACACACACTGCTAACACCGCGAAGGACTTCATCAAGTAGGAAGTTTTCAACTAATCGAGTCAATCAACTTAGACTTAGACGCAAATGAGCAGCCTGAAGAAGAAACTGAATGAAGAAACATCATAACACAAACACAAACTGGTAGAAGTTGAGGTCTTAAAAATAATAATAATAATAATAATAATAATAATAATAATAAAGTGACCGCGTATGTGGACAGAGAGCAGTGAGGAGACATTCTGATTGGGTACTTAAGCTCACCTTGAGCAGCACGTCAGAGGTAGGTCTGTCCTGGGCGATCTTCTGTAGACACGAGTCCACAAAATTTCGGAAATAATCCGACCTTTAAAGAAAACGGGGGAAGAAGGAAAAAAAAAAAAAGTCAAGTGTTAGATGAGGAGGAAGGCGTTGAAATGAGACCGCATGAAACATAAACTCATACGGAGTCATCAGAGACTCGGGTGTGAAGGGAGACTCCTGAGAGCCGCACCTGTGTGGTGTTTATAGGAAACGATTTCTCACCAGTGATTAGACTGCAGGACCGGGCTTTCGTTCTGAGCGATGTGGTATAAGGCACTCATAGCATTCATGTTAAATAAGGGAGGTTTCCTCTCCGCTGCGACACACAGACAGAACCATCAGATTCGTTTCGGCAGCACAATTCTTTCTGTGTTTATCGTATTAAAAACACTTTATCCTTTTCCATGTTATTGCAGAAAGTTTGAAGTCATTTGTCAGCATGATATTCTCACATTCAGGCCAATTTGAGAAGGAATCCTAGTCCAATTTCATTTTCAACGCCTCCTTGTAATGTGTGCATGCGGAATAGCAACGTAAGACGATTTGTAATTCCTATTCCTAAAACAAGACACTTTCTCCTGCATGCTTTAATGTCAGTACTAGTATTGCTAAAATAAATATCGTAATATTAATAAGAAATCTAGCATCATCTCATGAAATCTCAACATATTTGGCTTGCTTACTATAGAAACTATACGATCTATGCAACATCGAGCGTGATCATTGCTGATTGCTCTCTTTAAGTAGAAATGCCACATGTGCCCATTTGCATGGCTTTGTAGGAGACCATTGATCAAAACTCGTTTTCACCCCAAAACATGTGCTTAAACAATTTTTTCCCTGATTTTCTCCCTAATTTGGTCGTGTCCAATTCCTCCCCGTCACTAGGGGGCTCCCACATTGAGGCTACTACTACTCAGCCGGGAGGGCCGAAGACCATCACGTGTCTCCTCCGAACCGCGCGACACCAGCCGACCGCATTTTTTCCCCCGAACTGCTCGCTCACACACCCTTGGGGGCGGAGCTATCTGCTCCTTCTGCTTGCGTGCGCTCAAAGACGCCGCTGATTGCCTGTAGAGCCGTGAATAATGTGGAAGCATCTACAACTACTTCTTACTCTTAAAAACACTTCACCATGTACTCAGGTACTGAAAGATCATCAGATCATCCTGACACTGATACGCAATGACGAACAACTCCACCAAACCATATTGAAAAATAGATACTACTAGTACTACTAATAATAAGAATCTAACTCTAATCTATTTTGCTCCCCTATATTACTTTTAGACACTGTATAAGAGGTGTTCAAGTCAAAGCAAGACTTCTGATTGTGCAGAATAATGCACTCGTCCCACTTGTGCTTGGATACCGTCAGGGTGGAAAGTTTTCTCTGTACCGGTATCTCAGTTTCAGCTTCTCTGTGCGTCATGTACAGCCTCACAGAGTCTGTGTCTCTTCCACAAGTTGGCAACAAGTTAGCGGTTTGTTTTTTTTAATAGGATTCAGGCGTCCCTCTCGCTGAATGTTCTCGGGAACGACTGGAACGGGCTCCGAGCCACCTCATCCCGGGATCGTCATTTACAGACGGACAGCTTTCTTTAAAACGTGATTTTCAAGTGCACCGGGGTGTTTTTTTTTTTTTTTTAATGTATTAATTTGTGAAAGATGTCATCACAAGTCCCGGTTTGACCTGAACGCCCAATTAGCTCATTAAACAGAACCAGTTATAACCTATGATACAGTGACCAATACAATACTTTGCTCTGCTATCAAGTTAAACATTTTAAATATCTGTCACAAGTAAAAATCTATTGTGAAGCTTTGCAACAGTTCAGTTACCTACCCAGCTCTATGGATGTGATGCCGAGTGACCACACATCCACTTTCCCATCATACTGGCCCTCGTCCATGGCCAGGATCACCTCAGGGGCCATCCTACATTAAACATGATAATACTAAAATTAATACAAAAAAAAAAAAAAACATATCTAATATGAATAGAAATGCAGTGTAACTTTGGACTGTTGATCGTTTAAATGTCATGTCTCGTCCAAAGCGATAATCATTTTTGTTTGTTTCTGCCAATCTTCTGCACCAGTCCAGTAGGAGGCAGTATTGTACCCACCGCCCATGAACTCTACAGGAACTCTTTAGTTTTAAAGCATTTAACATTTAAAGGTTTGTTTATATAATTTACAAGTCAAGAAATTTAATCTCCCAAGGAAATATTGAATAAACAATCAATCAATTGCAATGATGAGCATTTTTTAATCACGTCATTATAAATTAAGCGTTTTTTTTTTTCCCATTATAAAACATGTTTTAAATTAAATTAAAAAATCATCGCGTCTCACCAGTAGGGTGTCCCTACAAAGGAATTGGCAGGCGCCACAATGGAAGCGGAGCCAAAATCCCCCAGTTTCACCTGCCCTGGCTCCGTCAGCAAGATATTTCCAGCCTTCACATCTCTGTGAGGGAACAAATGCAAAGATTTTGTTAGTAAAAAGACGTGAAATTAAGACAGATCACATGCATAGTGAACATCCAATAATGGCACTGGAATGGAGCGACACCTACCTTGAAGGGGTTTGACCCACTATCAGGGTTTACCTTGGGTCTGATCTTAATCTTAGATTTAAAAAGAATTACTGCCACTTAAGTTCAGCAGCAAAAAAAAAAAAAAAAAGAAATCGTGTTGACGTTTTACAGAAACAAAAAAATATATATTTATATAAACAAAGCTGCGTTTGACTTTATTAGACTGACATCAAAGCAACCCAATGTAATTTGTTTCTAGTTTATTTATTAAACACAAAGGAGGATCAAAGGACAACTACTACTTGAATTGTGCAACATAAATATGATCTTAAACTGTTTTATCTCTGTAATTTTCATTTATAAGCACACTTAGCAGAAAAAGCTTGGGTTTTAGACAGAAGCCCATTTCACACAGAAGTCACACTATAAACACGATAATAAGACCTCACTCGATATCCCCAAGCCCTGTAACTCGCACACAAACCATGAATTCAACATTAAGCCGTCTCAGTGGTTGCTTTCAAGTGTGCTACTTCCCGCGTTTACCACGGCAGCGTCTATAGCATGACTTTTACCGCATGCGCCAAACAAATGTTTTTTTTTCCTTTTTAAAAAATGCTGTCAGCTGCTCTGTGAAACACTTTATATTTTTAAAGCGATTCAAAAAAAAAAAAAAAGCCTGGAAGTACTCATCAGTCTTAATCTCAGCTGGGCTTTGTGTTAATTGTTCTTGATGCACTCCAGCTTTGGCACTAATTAAGTGCAGTCGGTGCCTCTGATCTACGCTATACGAGATTTCAGCATGTTCGCTGCTAACTGCTGCTGTTTAAACCTCCTGACGGCATGTCGCGCTCATCAGGCGTCTCCGTTCCGTTCACCTATTCCACACAGATCTCATCTCGGCCCCGTCACTACATCAAGAAACTGAACAAAACACTGAGGCAACAGGTGTAGCTCTCGAATCTGTTAAGAATTCTTTCGCGACCTGTTGGAACAACTTAAACAGCTAGTTTAAGTTAAAACTGAGTCAAAACTTTCTCACCCAAAGTAGAACAAAAATGCACGGCACAGTGTTGCATGCCCATGTTTATTACTGTAGGTTTATTATTATGGTTATTAGAGTATTACAGTATACTAGCTGAAGTACCCATCGTTGACGGGAAAAGAGTTTGTAGAAATAGTTAAAATGTTAAGGCTAAAAACAAGCTGATCAGCTTTAATGTAATCAGCGATAAAACAACATAATAACATTATATGGTTTTGTTTTTAATACAGACTAGGTTTAGTTTTTTTTTTCAACATGCTTTTGTACTCATCGTGAACAGGGTACAATGGTACATAAAAAGAGAACCAATCAATATTAAAGCTAGGGAGAAAAAAGAAAAAGCGAGCTGGAGGAGCTGGCGCTCTACCTGTGAATCATGTTGTGGGAGTGGAGGTACACCAGGCCCTGCAGTGCACCATGAATGATCGCCGCAATCTCAACTTCCTGCAACGGCTTCTTGTGCACTGAGAGAAAAACAGGAAGAAATACACATCAGCGGTTCCCAGTTATAACAGTGTCCATCAGATGGTGTAATGCTGAGATTCAGAACTAAACAATGCAATTATTAGGCTATTTAGTGGTAGTGAATAATGATAACCTGTAGGTAAAACCGTTCCTGATATCTAAATAGTTCAGTAACATCAGTCAGATTCTGTCCATTTTGATTTGGCAAGCGTTCCTCGTGTTACGCCGCCCACAACGGTGAGTGAGCAAGCAGTTCGAAAAGATGCGGTCGGAGAAAAAAAACGTGAGGGTCTTCGGCCCTCCCGACTGAGTGGTAGTAGTGGCCTTAATGTGGGAGCCCCCTAGTGACGGGGAGGAATTGGACACGACTAAATTAGGAAGAAAATCGGGGGGAATAAAAAAAAAAAAAAAGAAGGCGTGGCTCACAATTCATCCTAAAGGTTGAATTAGGACTCTGTGCGGGTCAGTCAAGTTCTTCCACACCAAACCCGTTCATTTAATGTCTTTTATGGACCTTGCTTTGTGCACTGGTGCGCAGTCTTGTTGGAACTGGTGTGAGATTGTTTATCAGTCCTTGGGCTCGGCCCATTACTTCCAGTAAAAGCTCTTAATGCTTCAGCATACCCAGACATTTTGGACAACTCCATGCTGCAAACATTGTGGGTACAGTTTGTGGACGGCCCCTTCCTGTTCTAACATGACTGCGCACCGGTGCACAAAGCAAGGTCGCAAGGCGAGCGAATACATTTTGGCAATATAGTGTATGTTCCATAACGGCGTGTTCTTCATCCTGCAACCTTCCTGATGCTCAGAGAGCACTCTTACCGACAAAGATCAGCTCGCTTCGTCTCTTTTGGAACGAGATCCAGGATAGTTGTAAACTTGAATATGACGCAAGTGCTATATTTAGCAAAGTGGATTTCCATTAAAAGGGAGTACAACAGTTGGTTAGGTTCGCATTCCATGCAAGTCCTCTGTGGTCAGAGCGAGGCTGAAGGAGGTGTACAGCCATTTCATATCGTTCAGCATCTCCATCAGGAAGTGTAGTTACACATATTAAAGCTTTGCGGTGAGTTTAGCAGCCATGCCGGATTTGCTGAGCAGTGATCAATACAAAGCAGTCTCACTCTCATGTTATTCTTGTAAAGTAGTCTGCGTGTTTAGAAAAGCCAGTCTCTGAATCTTGTGTCTTGACTGTCCACCCACGTCCTCCGTGATTGGCCAGCAGCGACGTGTGAATGATTGGGAGGTGGAAACTCCGACACCTTCCTCGAGCTCGCTTGTCACACACAGTGTCGGGTCATAATAAATGGATCGCCTGAACTGATAAAATCGGTGGATCTTGTTCACTTGAGGACTGTAACATTGTCCAATCTAATCGTCTTGATGTCTTCTACGTACTTTTGGGACTGTAGTTTGGATGAGATGGGTTTCTATTGCTGCACAATGCAGCTGTTTCATATTGTACATACAGTACTGATAATTATTATTATTTTTTTTTTTCCCCCGATTTTCTCCCTAATTTAGTCGTGTCCAATTCCTCCCCGTCACTAGGGGGCTCCCACATTAAGGCTACTACTACCACTCAGCCGGGAGGGCCGAAGACTATCACGTGTTTCCTCCGAACCACGTGACGCCAGCCGACCGCATCTTTTCGAACTGCTCGCTCGCGCACCGTTGGGGGCGGCGTAACACACTCGGAGGACAGCGCTATCCGCTCCCTCCGTTGCGCGAGCTCACAGACGCCCCTGATTGGCTGTAGAGCCGTGATTAATGTGGGAGCACTAAGTACCTCTCATCCCTCCCCTCTGAGAGAGCTCGGCCAATCAGCTCTCTCTAGACCTCCGGCTGCGAGAGGTTACAGCACCACCCGGGATTCGAACTAGCGATCTCCGGATGATAGGGCGAGCGCTTTAACCACTGCGCCACTCGGAGGCCCAATTATTTTTTTTAAAAAAGGTTGTGATCTACGCATTTAAAGCTGGAGATATTTATTGCAAGTAATTGTAATTTGGAGCTGTGGATCACATGTAGACTCCTGATTTAATTTTATTTGATTCAGTAGCGCTAATAATATTTAATGTCTGATCTGTCACAAGCTGCTAGATTTCTCACCGGGTTTTAAATATTAAAAACTACCAAAAGTCTCAAGTGCGGTAGTGTTGATTATTTAAATGTCATGTCTCGTACTAAGATCCAATGAATCCACAAACTGTAGACTGCACGGCTCTGCAAGCTACACACAGTGTTTATTTCCTATTGTTCACTGTGTTACATCACACTCCGCTACGGGCTTTACCGCAAATAATACGCATTCACAACAGGGATTTAGGGCTGTGTTCCAAACTGCATGTTATGCACTAAAAAGGATGCACTAAAATGTTCCATCAAAACGTATTCCATCAAAACGTATTCCATCAATGCTTATTCCATCAATGCTTATCAATACTTATTCCATCAAAACGTATTCCATCAATGCTTATCAATGCTTATTCCATCAACGCTTATTCCATCAACGCTTATTCCATCAACGCTTATCAATACTTATTCCATCAACACTTATTCCATCAACACTTATTCCATCAATGCTTATCAATACTTATTCCATCAAAATATATTCCATCAAAACATATTCCATCAATGCTTATCAATACTTATTCCATCAATACTTATTCCATCAATGCTTATTAATACTTATTCCATCAATGCTTATTCCATCAATGCTTATCAATACTTATTCCATCAATACTTATTCCATCAATGCTTATCAATACTTATTCCATCAATACTTATTCCATCAATGCTTATCAATACTTATTCCATCAATACTTATTCCATCAATGCTTATCAATACTTATTCCATCAATACTTATTCCATCAATGCTTATCAATACTTATTCCATCAATGCTTATCAATACTTATTCCATCAATGCTTATTCCATCAAAGCATATTCCATCAATACGTGCACTCATCAATACGTGCACTCATTTTATCACTATTTATTTTATCAATATTTGCGTTACTTGAGTTTAACTTTACAAGGCATAAAATACAAAGTAACACCAAACCTACAATGTTAAGAGACATCTTTTGATTAAAACAAAGACACTAAAAGCGACATGTTTCCAAAGAGCCAGACTTTCTTGTACTTTTAATGTAGTCCTGAGCAATACTTCTCCAGGCTTCCTGAAGGACGTTTTGTCTAGGTCTAGTCTCTGTACCAGCATTTTCAGACAAATGTTTTGTGTTTGTTACGCCACACAGTGACCTATGAATCATCCAAGCGTATAAAAAAAGCATCTATCTTAAGACATGAACCAGTGAGAAACGGTGCAGACGATGACAGACGATCAGGCAGGTGATCAGTAAACCGGTGATGCTGAACTCATTATAGTTTATATGTATATATAGGAACAGACGAGGAGGGAAACGAGGCTGGTGGTTGTTAAAGCTGTATTTTTAGGCACTGTGCAGCCTGTCGCAGTAAAACATTTCTTCCCATTTTTTTTTTTATTTAGTCTACATCGTTTAATTTAATATGAAGAAATGACGGGTGGTTTGAGACTTTGCTAAAAGCACAGAACACATGAATACGAACGGGATAATTAAAAGAGATCAGATAATAAATAGACAGGGTCAATCGTCACAAGAATTACTGATCAGCTTTCTCCTGAGTCATTTAACCGAGTTTAAAACACAACCACATCCTGTTACTTGGCTATAATGAGTTCTCTAGATAAAGCAGCTTAACATCCAAGTCACAAGCCCTGCAGTTTGGAAAATTCAGAACGAATTAAGATTCTTAATTGAACAGGTAAGAGTATTACACCGTAGTTACTTTACTTTTAATATAACTATACTATGCTTTTATATAGCTTTATATAATATGGACTCTTTCATGATTTTAGTCTCTCTCACTGGGCCTCTCTCGGCCTTCCTGTCCTATTTGGGTGCCGACTCATGCGTCCGTCATCGTCCCCGTGTCCGCGTCTGTCGAAGTGTACACTCCGTTTTCATGCCTAAAGTTGACATGTGATATCGTTTGTCTAATCTCACCTGCTGTACACTGTACATGTTCTCTTTGTTTCTTCCTTCTGATCTCATCTAAAGTACAGCTGTTTTATGTTTATCCTCCTCGCTTTTTAACAATCCTCTTTTTAATCATTAAGATCGTCCCAGTCTTGTGAAAAACTATACAGCAACATACTGGGGGAGGGGGAGACCAATATGGTTTTAAGTAGGATCGATAGGGAAAGGAAAAAAAAAAATAGTAGTCATGCTTGTAATTGCCTGGTTCTTCATTCGCTTACCTTCTATCAGATCGGAGGCTGAACCCAAACAATACTCCATCACCAGCTAAAGAGGAGAGAGGGAGAGAGAGAGAATAGATGATTAAGGTACATGGCACTGACTGATCAACATTTATAATACCGCATATCTGTGTTTTTTTTTTTACTTAGCCAGCCAGAATTTGCTTCCGTTATTCCTGAGATTAAGATAACAGGAGGATTTTGAGTGCATTTACATTAGGCACAATTAGTTGGGCCCTTATAACACACTATGACGCCATAGTGCGTTATAAGGGCCCGAGCACTATGACGCCATAGTGCGTTATAAGGGCCCGAGCACTATGACGCCATAGTGCGTTATAAGGGCCCGAGCACTATGACGCCATAGTGCGTTATAAGGGCCCGAGCACTATGACGCCATAGTGCGTTATAAGGGCCCGAGCACTATGACGCCATAGTGCGTTATAAGGGCCCGAGCACTATGACGCCATAGTGCGTTATAAGGGCCCGAGCACTATGACGCCATAGTGCGTTATAAGGGCCCGAGCACTATGACGCCATAGTGCGTTATAAGGGCCCGAGCACTATGACGCCATAGTGCGTTATAAGGGCCCGAGCACTATGACGCCATAGTGCGTTATAAGGGCCCGAGCACTATGACGCCATAGTGCGTTATAAGGGCCCGAGCACTATGACGCCATAGTGCGTTATAAGGGCCCGAGCACTATGACGCCATAGTGCGTTATAAGGGCCCGAGCACTATGACGCCATAGTGCGTTATAAGGGCCCGAGCACTATGACGCCATAGTGCGTTATAAGGGCCCGAGCACTATGACGCCATAGTGCGTTATAAGGGCCCGAGCACTATGACGCCATAGTGCGTTATAAGGACCCGAGCACTATGATGTGATGGTGTGTTATAAGGACCCGAGCACTGATGTCATAGTGTGTTATTAGGGCCCAATCAATTGTGCCTAATGTAAATGCACAAGGGCCAGGACCACCGGCATTCATGACTACCATTACATCAGTTCTATGTCATCAGTGTGTGGAGGGCCCTCTTGTTCTTCTGAGGATTTGTTTTTCTACTATTCAGGGCTTTTTAGGGAGTCTTTGCATGCTCAAAAAGTCATGAAAATTAGCAGGCAGGTTGGTATTTGCAGATTTTGGTGCACAGCTCATACACACTTGCACACGAAACCCAGTACACATTTAAAGGTCATTGAGCTGAACAACTTTCACATTGCATGTCTTGGGCTCCACTCTACAGGAAGTCAGTTATTTTGGTTAGTTTGCACATCGCACCCAATGGATTTTGATGTACTCCTCCGAGGGGGTTTATACCATCACCACCAAACTGGTCTGATGTGATCTTAATCCATTGAGGATGCAAAATTGTAAAGGTATTTTTGAAATTTCAAACAGGTCAGCCATGACGATGCCTTAAACTTGTGCCGAAAAAGGATGAATAACTTTCCGTGTGACATCACATTGAGGGACATCGCATTGTTTTATGCCTTTTTTTCCAGCATCTGAGGAGATGATGTCACGTTCTAAACAGTGGTCCACTTCCTTGTGCACGTATGATTGGCTTTCATATCTGATTTGAGCCTTGCCCAAGCACATCATATCGTGCTGGAGACCACCTTTTCAATCCAACCCGGGTACAGTTCCCAAGCCTGGAATGTTTGTGTTCACACTTTGGGGCTAACTGTACTCTGAAACAGGCCAGGGTCCATAATGTGAAAACACCTTAAGAGGGTTCCTGAATGACATGGTGCATTGTAGACGCTGGATTCGGCATTTTAAGCACAGTTACATGTTTTCTATTTAAAGCTTCAGCTGGTGGTGTCTCGTTGTGACTTTACTTTGGTGCTTTCGCAGACATTATACAACAACTGATTGGCAACAGTTATTTAGTTCCTGTTTTGATGTAAACACTTTTCTTTTCCCTTTGACATGCTGAAACGAGAACTAAAATGCTGTTGTGTGTGTGTGTGCGTGTGTGAGAGAGATTTAGCAGTGCCCTTTTCGGTAAATCAGCACAACTCTTAGAACAATGGTGGGAAATACTTTGTCAGTCAGAGCACAAAGCAGAAAAGCTTCAGCAGTCAAAAGGAAATGGCGCTACTGCGCCAGTGTACCCTTTACTCAGGAAAGCGCAATCTCCCTCTACATCCCTCCCTCCCACACACTCACCCATGCTGTGTGCTCTCGCAAGTAGCAGCCTTTGTACTCCACGGTGTTGGGGTGCCGCAGCTTCTGGAGGAACTTCACTTCTTTGACGATGTCCTGCCATTTCTGCAGCAGGAACGAACAAGAACAAAGAAATCTGGTCACGGATCTATTTGTGGGTCTGGGACGATACGCTTCTTCCTGATACACAATGATACAATCTCAAGACGATACAGTTAAAAGTTGCTCATGCTAGCAGTCCATGATCCCAGAACCGCTCGTACACAATTCGAGTCCTGGAATATGTCTGTACCACCAGGGAAGAAAAGCTCTATAGATGTGATCTATATAACCTGGTTATTCAGTACATTCAGGTCGTCAGCTGACTTCAGTTTATTTCCAAATAACGTTGTTGAGTCTAGACCTGAGCAACCGAAGCAACTCCTGATCATAACACTGCCTCCAGGGGCTTGTACAGTGGACATGCATGATGGGAGCATCTCTTCATGAGTTAACCTTTCTGCCCGACCTGCACATCACTATGGAATTGGGTTAATCTGAACTCATCAGACCACATGACCTTTTTCCATTGCTCCAAAGTCTAATCTTTATACTCCCTAGCAAACTAAAACCCTTTTCTAATTAATCTCACTAACAAGTGGTTTCTTTATGGCCACATGGCTGTTTATTCACTTTATTTTTTTTTTTTGGAAGGCGTGTGTGTGAATGCTCTTACTTTCACCATTAAGAAAAGCTCTGATTTCTACGGTCGATTTAGTTACTATCCAACTTCGGTTCTTTTGTGAAGCTGGCTGTTCAGCACTATCCGTTGCACGTTTTAATCATGAGTCGAAAGGTTCTTAACACAATTCCAGTACACCAAGTCCCCTACATACGAACATTCGGGTTACGAACTTTCGAAGCTACGGGCACTCGTTCAAGCAAGTGTGAAAGCATCGGCGATGAAGCCAGGGCTGCTAAGAAGCGCCAAGCAAATAACGATGGAGACGAAAGTGTAAATAATTGAGGGGTTATTTTGAATAACGCTACTGTGAGCTAAAGTACGCACTGTACTTTACATACTTGAGTAAATTTGAAGGTGTTTATTTTTCCTCAAATGTGCATATAATGGGGGAACTTTTACTTGAGTAAAATATTTGCACTAGTTAATCTCTATATTCACTCAAGTAGAAGATTTGTGTACTTTGTCCACCTCTGGCAATGTAATGCGTCTTTATACATGTATAATATAAAATATTATAATAATATAACAAAGCCAGACATTAACTTTATGTTTGCGCTGTAACCTGACCCTTTCCATGTTCCTATGCTACTACACTTATGCAGTCCTGTGTGTCACACTGAAAATGTGTACATGGAGGAATGAAAAAAATAAATAAATAAATAATTCACCTCGTTCGACTGCTTGCCGCTATACGACATCTTCTTGATGGCCACCACCTCATTGGTGCGGATGTCATGGGCCTGTGAGCGAACAAGGGAAATGATTTATCACTTTTCACTGGTGATGAATAGTCACTCTCCTGAACAGAACATCTCAAATCAACCACACGCTTACGAAGTAGACGGCCCCGAAGCTGCCATGGCCGATCTCGCGGAGGTCTGTGAAGAGCTTCTCTGGATCCTCCCTGAAGAAGAGCTCGGCCACCTCCGGGTCCTTCAGGCTCCCGGCCCGCACACTCGATGGCATGGCCAGCGCCTTCACACACACACACACACACACACACACACACACACACACACACACACACACACACACATCAGATAAAAAGTAACTGTGAAATGACTATTGTTACGCCATACACACTGACAACTATTCACACCAGTGTGAGTAAAAACATGTCAAAATCAGATGTGTGATCTTTTGTACGTCTTCGAAAATCTTTGATGCACTGAAAACTTTACATTAGCTATCTGACTCATACAAACTCAATGACTAAAAGTATGCAGACACCTGGCCGTCACGCACCCATATATGGTTCGTCCCCAAACTGCTGCAACAGAGTTACATCGGCATCTGACAGACGTTCTTATCCAGAAAGTGCTTTGAAGTTTCAGAAATTCCAAGCACACAAGTGTATAGAACGCCTTTATATATTGTGACGTTAAGATTTCCCTTTGCTGGAAGTAAGAGGCTCAAGCTTGTCCAGCACGATAACGCAAAGTGAGGCACGAAAAGGTGGATGTGTTTTCTGTGTGCGAAGCGACAAGTGAGAGGTCAGAAGCACTTTTACTCAATACAGAGTGTGATCAACATAAAACGCAGGCAGGTTTGAAACAAGGAAATAGAAGCATGTGTAAAATATACAACTTGTATAAATTACAAATAGGCCTATAACTGAGAATGCTCCTGAGAAATGTTCCCAAAATCTATAAGAAATTGATAAAAATGAAGTTAAATGCATTAAAAAAAAAAAAAAGTTGACAGAGCAACACTAACAGTTAAAATAAAGTAGTTAAAGGTTTCTACTGAGATAAACTGCACACTGAAATATAGACATGGATGGATGCCATTGTTATTAGACTATGTTCACATTACCAGCCTGAAGTGAGTACATTTTGTACTCCAGTGTGACAGATATTACTACTGAACTGAACGCACAAATCTGTCTTTCAGATCAGATCCGAGATCATTTTATATGATCGGATACATATCTGTTACGCTGTCGTGTGACTTGAATGAGAACGGGGAAATCAGACTTCATGTGACTTTTTGCCTCTGCGCATATGTAGAGTACCGTCACTAGTGACTACCAGCAGCGCTGGGACTTCAACTCAGCACTAGCAAGAGCTGATACAGCAGCTCAAGTGAGGCATTTGGGCTTCTTCTGGATCTCAACAAATCCAGCCGAATAACAGCTCTACGTCTTTGCCATGTTATTGCTGAAATCGCATCGAATGGATTGATGAATGGTTACGTGAAATATGACGTGTTATAGCCCAGATGGCGCGAGTAAAGACGTATCGACGTGCGTGCCGTTTCAGAGCACAGACGCATCCACATTAGAGTCAGTGAAAAGTCACTTGTAATTATGAATCTGAACCGTCATCACATACAAATCCGATCTGACTAAAAAAATACTGGTATTGTGGAACGCAGTCTTAGTCAGAGCGCTTTAACGTGGACATTAAAGAGATCTCAGCATCCTGTGCGTACAAACTCACCCAAAGTTTGAAATGAACTGTAACATTTCAAGCACGCACGATGTGGCTAAAATATTAGAGGTGCACCGATTGCAATTTTCTTGGACGATTCAGATTATTATAAAAAATGTTTTTAAAGTTTACCCTGAGATTCCGATTTTCTTTCTCTCTAAAAACTGCTGTGTAACTAACACATGGCCAATACAGTGGAACCTCGGATTGCGAGTAACGTGGTTTACGAGTGTTCCGCAAACCGAGCAAAGATTTTTAATAAATTTTTTATTGGAAACCGAGCAAGTATTAGTTTTCGAGCGCCGAGTATCATGTATCACGCATCGTCACCCCTGCTGCGTATTCTCTCTTGGACCACTCTGACGCTCCACAGTATGAGCGAAGCCTGATAAACGCTTCCTCTCATGGCAGAAGTCTTCAATGATAAAGGACAGTTAGCTTGGCTCCACTGGACGATTCGAGACGTCTCCATCGTCATTTAGATTACAGTGTAATACCCTAGATATGATCATTATATTTGTTATCATACTTATTACAAACTGTTTGCAGTCTTGTTAACTATCTTAAGTGATTCGCTATTGGATTTCTTATTAAAATAAAACAAAATTTTAAGCTAGTGTTGAACGGTCACATTGTGAACCTTTCATGCTTTAAACACCAGTGTAACTGTAGCAGCTGCAATGGCACAGGACCTGGACAGATGGATGGATGGATGGATGGATGGATGGATGTACTTATAGATATGTATAGAGTGTAACAAATAAAAAGATAAATAAAAAGAATAGTGCACACACCAAGATGGATAGTAGCTACTGCAAAAGGCTGCCAAATGCTATTGCGGCTCCAAATGAGAGAACTTTTTTTAAACTTCAACAGAACATGAATGGTGAGTTTTTTCTTGAACTGTTGTTGAAATGTTAACCTCCAACTAGATTAACAGTGTTAATGTTACTACAGCACTTTATATACTGATGTACTGTTGTGGCTTGGTTTTCAATGGTCACCGCCTCCATTCCACGTCGAGTCTTCATTTACGTTCATTCTAGACTGGTAGTAATGAGATCTTCTTTGAGTTTGAACTGATCGCCGTGTCTGAACTCCTCATGGGGCACTGCTGTAATTGCCTTGAATGTCCTACAAAGAGCAGGGGCACCCAGGCATTTCTGAAGGTCTACAAGAGGCACCAAGGCAATCACGCCTAAGAGCAGGAACGTCTTTTCATTACAGGAAGGTCTTTATTGTCATCACATGACAAAACAAAGTCAAAGTTAAGAAAAACTAAAGGTTTACTCTGACCTTGCTTGTCATCATCTAGATTATGTAAAATAACTCTGCAATTCATTGGAAAGACGAGTGTAAATGAGCAAGCAACATAATATCTCATTAAGAACCAAATTGTATTCCGTAATGCACAGCAGAGCGCAAATGAGACTTTTCCCGGATCGTTTTGTTTTGGCACGAGTCAATTCTCATTAGCATTGGATTTTTTTTTTTAAGCCTACCAGTTTAAAGAAATTAACAAGTCTTATCTTTTGCGCATTGAGGCGAGCTGCAACTTGCAGTTGTTGTGCCAATATTAAAGGAATTCTCTTATATCTGGTTAGGTCTGTATTCCTCACCTGAAAAACGCTAGAAGGCTTCCTGCATTTAGCTGCAGAATTTAATTCGGTTTATTCTAACACACGGAGGTCAGCTGTTCAGGAACAGTTCTTACAAGAACAGTATCGGATCAAGTGCATGTGTAAAACCCATCAAGCGCCATGATGAAACCACTCATGAAGACCTTCCCAGGAAAGCAAGACCAAAACTTACCTCTGCTCCAGAAGGGGAAGTTCATTTAGAGTCACCAGCCTCAGAGATCACCAATTAACAAACAGCACCTCAGATTAGAGCCGTTATGAAGCTTTACAGAGCATGAATAGCAGACACATCTCAATATCACCTGTTTAAAGGAGATTATTGCAGATTTTGGACGCCTTCAGCATTGTTTTACAGAAATAAAAATCAGGAAAGACCCGATTATGGAATTATCCAAACTTTTGTCTAGTGTACATCACATACCGTACATGCGCAGCGCAAAGTTTTGCCACATGCAAATATAGCACTAGCAGCACATTGTGACAGACTGAGGGCGAGCCACCCAGGATGTGGGAAGTAGGGTTTGCTGATTTTACTCACTGATAACCAAATATATTTTGATCATTTTAATTACTTTTTGTTTTTTAAGGACATCAACACTCATGCATCAATACAACCATGTTGTACCATATTGAAACTTTTTTTTTTCCACCTGCTGTTATTTATTTGACAAAAATGAAGCCAAAAAGAAAAGAAGAAAAAAATACAGCCATCATACCAAGTTCCCCCCTCCTTACTGCTTCCACAGGATTTCAGATGGTATGTTCTGCTAGTTATCAGCCCTTGACTAACTGATCATCAGCAGGTGTGCAGACCTCTATAAAAGCAGAAGTTTTGGCAGTTTGCTGGTCTGGAGCATTCAGGTGTGCGTTAATACACAATACCAAGAGGGAAAGATATCCTTCCTGCTATCCGTTATCACCCAAATGAGGATGGGTTCCCTGTTCAGTCTGGTTCCTCTTAAGGTTTCGTCCTATTGACCTCTCAGGGAGTTTTTCCTTGCCACCGTCAACCCGGGCTTGCTCATCAGGGATCATTTTGATTCATACACATTTCCATAATTTTCTTTTAATTATGTAAAGCTGCTTTGCGACAATGACCATTGTTAAAAGTGCTGTACAAGTCAAATTTAATTGAATCTAATTGAAATACATAAGAAATGGTCTTGCTGCATGTCAATCTGGAAAGAGTTCTAAAACTATTTCAATGCAAATGGGAGTTTAAGCTTCTACAGAAGTGGAAATTATTCTTCCCATGAGTGCCGTCCCAGCACGTTCACCCCAAGATCTCTCTGTGCAATGGTGAGAGAAATACAGAAAAACCCCAAGAGCTACATCTCAAACCTTACATGCCTCACTGAACAGGTTAAATGTTAAAGTCCATGACAGCACAATTAGAAGAAGACTGAACAAGTACGGTTTGTCTGGAAGGTTTGCCAGGAGAAAGTCTCTTCTGTCTTAAATGAACATTGAAGCACAACTGAGGTATGTTAAAATTGCATCTGAACAGACCACAAGGCTTCTGGAACAATGTCCTATGGACAGATGAAACCAAAGTGGAGATGTTTGGCCTTGATGCCAACGGCATGTTTGGAAAAAACACAGCATTTCAGCAGAAACACCTCATACAAACTGTCAAGCACTGCGGTGGAGTGACAATGATTTGGGCTCATTTTTGTAGCCACTGGACCTAACCCCTTGTAGTCATCGACACAACCATGAACTCCTGGAGGCAAAGGTGAGCCCATCTGTCCGACAGTTAAAACTTGATTGAAATTCAGTCGTGCAACAGGACAGTGATCTAAAGCACACCAGTAAATCAGAATGGCTGAAAAATAAAGTAAGCAAGGTTTTGAAATGGTCAAAATAGTCAAAGTCCAGACCTCAACCCAACTGAAATGCTGTGGCAGGACATTAAGAGTGTTGTGCATAAGTGAATGCCCAAAAGCTTCAATCAACTGGAGCAAAGAAGAATGGACCAAAACGATGAGAGACTGAAGTGATTACTTCAGGTTATTGCTGCTAAAGATGGATCTACAAGCTACTGAATCAGGGAGGTATAGTATTGCCCACATGATCTTTTTAACTTCATTTTTATTAAATAAATGTTCTTTGAAGTTGTATGATTTGTATTATGTTTTTACACAGAAAAATTGGGAACTAACTTTTGCACATGTAGACATTATCACTGTAGGCACCATAATTTTTTATTTTTTTTATTTTTTAAAGCCACAGCAACTTATTGCCTTCGTGGTTTTTGAAATTAATGTGGCATCGCAGCAACTGGTCAAGACATGATAGCAAAATGCCGTCGCTACTGCTGCCATGAAGCTTGCACCTGGTCTCTCTCTCTCTCTCGCACTCTCTTTCGTCTGATTTGTCTCAAGTGGCTATATTTCTAACAGGTTTTTAATTATTTAAATTGACAAAAAATATTTATTAAGCATTGAAATGCTGTGTAACTTGTGTAGTCGATTTGTTTTGTTAATGTCATATCTTTTACAAAGCGATTATCTTTTCTTCTTCTTCTTTTTTTTTAATCGTTTCTTTCTTAACTTCCGGGTTACACTCAAGTCTTGCAGGTGAGGTGGCGGTATTGCACCACCTGCTCATAAATAGAAGAAGAACCGATAGTATCGCAAAACATTGAACATCCATATTTTCTGCAGAAACTATGGTATTTTTTTTTTTTGTTCAAGGAAATTGAGTAACATTTGAAAGTTTATCCAAATCGTTCGAAAAGTGTGAATCGATTCTGAATCCAAAACCGACCCATCAGTTTAATTAACTAAATTGCTCATTACAAGCTTCACTAAATCGCACAGCTCTACTCTCTACAGCAGGGGTACTGAATTAAAATGTAGAAAATGTAAAAAAAAAAAAAAAAAGTCTGAATTTCATGTTTGTGTTAGGATTTAGATTCCTATACAGTATGTGTGCAGCAATTGTAAGTCTATAAAAATAAGCAGTTTAAACTTTCCATAGAATTTCTATAATTTTTATTGATACTTTTCAGTAACTACATTAAACATGTGCATAATTTGATCTTTGTTGCCCTTGTATATTTCCTTGTAATTGTATGGATTACAAAAACTCTTCAGTCAATCTTCATTTGGGCTGAAAATGAATGTAAAAGTTCTCCGGTTGCTCTGTCATACAGAGCTTGCTCTCAGTTCAGGTATTTTACACCCGAACTGCTGCGTGCTCAAACAACCCGAGTTTTACCTCATAGTGTTGCTGCTTTTGATTATCGCCACCATTTTGAAACATATGAGACAAACTTAAAGGTTTTTAAACTTCCTGCACTGATCTGAGGTGTTTCTGCTGAAATGCTGTGTCCATTCCTCTTTGAATGTTCGGTTTTCATAGTCTACTTTCCTTTTCTTGGAGTAAGCCATGCTGTGTGGTATGTTAATTATTCTCATTTATCAGAAAAGCATCAGGGTCCGGATTGAACCGTCACTCGGTCTGGATCCTGACTGCAGTCTGCCGTTGAGTGATAGTGATCTATTGTTTTCACTACGGCATTTTCGTTGTCATTTCTGGTCTTGTACGTCAGTCTGCTTTTTGACAAATTAAGGCTGTTAGCACTATATCCTTGCATCTATAGGGTTGGGGGTTCGATTCCCACCACGGAGTCTGTGTGCATGGAGTTTGCATGCATTGATTTGGAAGTGTCCTCAAGGTACTCCGGACTCCTTTGCAAATTAAGTTGAGTTGCATTCGCAAATTGGCCGGAGTGTGTGTGTGTGTCTTAATAGTTTGAACTGTGGCCTATACACCTATAGAATCGAGGTTCGATTCCTGCCTCGGATCTGTGTGCATGGAACTTGGAAGCTGCTTGCATTCCACAGCATCCTTATTGGGTTTCCTCTGGGTACTCCGTTTCCCTTTGCAGATGAGGTTAACTGGCGTTTCCCAAATTGCCCCTAGACTGTGTGATGAACGGATCCAACCCCATACACAGGATAAAGCGGTATAGAAGATGAATGAATCGCCCATGACTGACCTGTGGAACATGTCGGTCGTGGTATAAGGGGAATAAAACAGTACTCTTACTCCTCTTCACCCCTCCTTCTCCATGTCGTGGATTATTATAGTCGGTACAACAGCATTGATCTTAACTAGTTTATTGCTTATTTATCGAATAAAGCTGAATGACACGCATGCATTTTACCATTTTTCTTTCCTTTGCCCTCCCCTACTCCTTCTGTTCTCTCTCTCTCTCTCTCTCACACACACACACACACACACACACACGTCCCGCCTCCTGCACTGCTGTTTCCTTGGTTCTGGTTCACATCCACACCCATCCCTAATCTGCAAGAGCGACTTGTCAATCTAAAAACAACAATCTGCATCCATCAATCAATTCATCAATCAATCAATCAAGCAGGCCTGTAAATAACCTGGGAATGAAAATTGAAATGTCAGGGTGAAAAAGAAAAGAAAAGAAAAAAAAAAAAACAAGACTGTGCAGAGGAAAAACACAAATATGATGATGCAGCTGAGAAGAAGAAGCAGATGATGATGATGATGATGATGATATAGCAGTGATGAGAGGGTTTTAAGGAGAAGCCCCTTACCGTGGTGTCTCCGCTGTAGCTAGCTAAAGCTAAAGCTAGCTCAGTGTCCGGCCTGACTTGGAATAAAAATAAATAAATAAATAAATAAATAAATAAAAACCCTTCGCTCCTCTCTTTAAAACCAACCAATCTTCATCTGAACATCAGGCCACAGAGCTATCATCGCTCAATGCGCGGGGAGAAAACAACTGGCGCGTTGGACCGTTAAAACCGTTAAAGGCACGCGAGTCAGGCTGCATCAGCTGATTGTCAGAGTAAAAACGCCTGATCCGCGGATCGCTACAGCCCGGCTCTCCGCCGCTCTCACCGCCTCCATCCTAACTCATCACTCCCCGCGCGGTCACTGGTTCACTCCGAGCGCGCTGTCACACAGCGCCGCTGCCATGACGCTTTATTTCTTTCTCCTCGGTATTGTTCAGGACGGGATGATGGCGGAGCGGGGCGGGAGCCGAGCGGAAGCTCATACACTCACACGCGCGCGCGCGCCTGCACTCACACCACACTCTCTCTCACACACGGTGCCGCCGTTTCCTCTACGGCTCTGTTGGACAAAAACTCGTTCACATCACAGATGTCGCCCCCTACAGGCCAAACACGACTCAAGCAAAAATTGCTCTGCAAAAAAAAAACATAATTAGCATCTTAGCAAGTGAAATGTTCTTCAATCTAGCCAAACATACAGTAGTTATCTTGGTCTCATTTTTACCTTACAAAAACCTGCCATTTTAACAGGGGTGTGTAGACGTTTTATATCCACGGTAGATATCATTTTAATCACCTGCGCCACCACCACCACTTTGGCACATCAGAAAGAAAGACAGTGGGCACGTAAATTGGTAAAGGTGGACATACCAATATCATTATGACAACATTTTAAATAGAATAGGGGGAATTTTATGTTAAGACCTCCAAAAAGATCCTCAATGCTGAGGGGAAAAACATCACACTATGATGTTATGTCACTCAATATGATTTCCCTCAGGAAGCCACTTTTCTACACAAGTTTAAGGCATCGCCATGAGTGAACCGTTTAATATAGCGAAAATCGTCAATCTCAATGTCTTTGAGATTATACTGACCCGGTTTGGTGGTGAGTGTATAAACACCCTTACGAGAAGTACTGGATATCAATATTGCATTTGCAAACAACCCAAAATAACTGACTTCCTGTTAAAGACGTGCAGGGCGAAACATGTTCAGCTCAATGAGATTTAAAATGTGTACCGGGTTTCACTTGCATACGTGCAAGTGTGTATGAGCTAAGCAGGAAAATCTCGCGTGATGACCCGTGCCTCGCCCAGGGCCCAGCCGCACAGGCATCCTAAATGGCAGCAGATTCCTTAGAAGAACAAGAGGGCCCTTCACGTATTATCACATCTTCACACACTACGATGTAATAGAACTGATGTCAGAGTGACTGCCCCCAATTATTAATGTATTAAGCATAAACATATTAAGCTTATTTCTAGTCAAATGTGACTAAACTTGCAAGCCAAATTTTTTGTTTGTTTGTTTTGCTTGCAATTTTCGTATCATTTGACTAGAAAATTATTAGGAGTAATTATTAGGAATTATAAATAGGTTTGGCTAGAACATTTCACTTGCTAAGGGTTTTTTGCAGTGGACTTTTGTGGATGGCTTTTTTTTTTTTTTTTTTTACACTATGTTTCAAGTAAATTTGTCATATGCCCAACATATCAGTGATAATTGTATCCCGGAACAATTGTTGTGAGGCTCAGGTACTCTACAGCTGTGCTAAAAAAATCCAAAAATAAGGGGAAGAGGCGAGTTCAAGTCAAACCAGGACTGGTGATGAAATCTCTCGTGAATGAGGACGACAACCCGATTGACATTTTCAGAAGTAACGTATGATGTTGAGATTCTCATCCAGTTACAGTATTACTGTGTAGTGATAACATAGATACACAGATTAAACATATATAAATCTAAAGTACAATGAAGGGAAAAACTGAGGATGTTGGAGACACTTCCAAACTGTTGTGTTTGAAAAGAGTGAACCAGTAAAGGCATGCAAAGTTATTGATGAAGGCAAGGTGATTTCAGCAATCATTTTCCAGGGATATCCTTTTCAGGTTCAATGTACCTGTTGATTGGCACCTAGACGTATTAACTTCTGTGATTCTTTGAAATTAAACCAGTGCTCATCAATGTCAAGACAAAAGCAAAAATAATTATAGCAAGTAGCTGTACCGCTTTATGTTTAAAAGTCTCGTGTAACACGCTCCGAATAAGGAGCACATTGATACCACACTCCTTATCACAAAGACCCATGGTATCAGGGGATCACAAAGATTTCAGAGATTGAACACCTTCCAAGAAGAATCACTTCAACTCTGGGCAAAAAAAAGCAATAGAACTGATATTCTTTCAAAAACAGTAAAGCCTTATAGATTTTCAATTCAAAGCACAGGTGAAAAAATGAGTGTGCTTGCTATATTTTGCCCAATTAAAAAAAAAAAAAAGTTTAGCATGAACCTGCAGAACTGTGCTAGGTGAAGACACATGTCTTGTATGCATGTGTAATCGGGCTCATTGGTCTAGGAGTGTGATTCTCGCTTTGGGTGCAAGAGGTCCTGGCTTCAAATCCTGGACTTCATGTTCCTGAATGTCCTTCTAACAGTCACATGTACATCTAGTCTGGCTCGTTGGTCTAGGGGTATGATTCTCGCTTCGGGTGCGAGAGGTCCCGGGTTCAAATCCCGGACGAGCCCAGGTTTTAATGTCAAATTGCCTATCCCGGGTCTGTAACTTTCGCCGAAACATGCAATGAAATTTCATGTTTGCTGCTTTGTTCTTCATCAGTCTAAAATAATATTCAAAATCCTAGTTGAGCAAAGCCATTCACATTCACTGTAAACAGCATAAGTGACTTAAACATTTGTAATAGGTTGTCTAAAAAAGGTTCAAATTACAGACAAGCCCTGATACTTGAAAGGTCCAAAAAGATTCAAATTGCAAATGAACCTTTGTGTTCCCGTCTGCATGTCCTTGTGTAATTTTGTGACCATTTTGCTCAGATGCATTTCAGGTAATATATTTTAATTAAACTGCTCATGGACATCACTTAAAATAATTGGAGCAGCTCTTAAGTTGTTGATGTACGCACCCAACATCACATTCCCCCAACACATTCTTTAGTGCCACCTTCATCATTACACCAAAAAGCAGGTTAAACTGGTCCAGTGAAAGATTTCATCAGTGTCTAACTGACCCCAAACCTCTTAGTCAGTTCTTTGTCTATTTAAAATGTGTTGACCATTTTACTATAAAGTCCTCCAGCAGCAACACCAAATCCTCCAGTATACCACAGTTTATGAGTACTAGACCCAGACCTTCTTGCCATACATGGTAAAATGTTTAATTGAAATCTATAAAACCGATGTACAATGTGTAGTTCATCCCAAATGAACAATTTCTGCCAATTGCCGTAGAATTACAATTTTATCTTTTGCCCCCCTTAAGAAACCTCCATGCTTGTTGTTATTCTTCAGTTGTTGCTGCATGTTGTATTGTTGTGGAAATCTCGAGAAAAGAAACTACATGGATAGAGAAAGACAAAGTTGAATTAAATCTTTAGGTTTTATAAAGTTTTGGCTCTTTTAGTGCAGTTACAAGTTTGCCACCACAACAGTATACAGCTTGTCTGATACACATACTGAGGATTTGGTGTTGCTAAAAAAAAAGGAATATCATGGAAAAGTTATTATTATTATTATTATTATTATTATTTCATTCAAAAAGTGATTTTTCAAAAAATCCAGTGTCTCAAAATATTAGAATATTTCCTAAGATCAATCAAAAAAAGATTTACAATACAAAAATGTCCAACTTCTGAAAAGGTATGTTTATCTATGCACTCAATACATGGTCGGGGCTCCTTTAGCATGATTACTGCATCAATGCAGCCATTTTGCGTTGACTAGTTTGAGAAAACACAATGGGCCAACAGCAGCACATGACTCCCTCATCCCACGGGGGGCCTGGAGCCTATCCCAGGAGACTTGGGGCCCAAGGCGGGGTACACCCTGGACAGGGTGCCAATCCATCGCCAGGCACACACATACACACACACTCATTCACACACAATGGCCAATTAACCTAACCTACATGTCTTTGGACTGTTGGAGGAAACCGGAGGGCCCGGAGGAAACCCACCAAGCCTGGGGATGCAAACTCCATGCACATAGAGATGGGAATCGAATTTCCAGCACATGACATGGCACCCCAAATCATCACAGACTGTGTAAACTTCACTTCCATCAATTTGGATTTTGTGCCTTTATACTCTTCCTCCAGGCTCTGGGACACTCTGGGCTTCTGACATTGTCTCTGATTCAGGAGTGGCTTCATACTAGGAATGTAAGAGTCGTATCCCATTTCCTGAAGATGTCTGTGTGTGGTGGCTATTGATTCACCGACCTCATTCCACTCTGTGAACAATCTACCTATTTTAGAGATGAGCGTAAGGTCCAATAAAGGAATAAATTGAGGATTGTCAAGGCACATCAAAACAGGCCTATTTGAAGAGAGTGAAGCAGGACAGGCGTAAAAGTTTACTGATAAAGGCATAGGTTTTCTGTTTTTGTCCGAATGAAGTTGATTCAAGTCAATTATTGCAGTAGAAAGAAACTATGGCTGAATTTAAAAAATATATTTTTTCGCTAGTTATGTTCGTGAAAACCGTGCTGTGACTCTCCAATAAATCACAAATGCTGCCTTGGACTATCTTCCTTCCTCCTAAAAATACAAAAACAGTAAAGCCAAACACATTTACTAAGGAAAGCGTAGTAAAATGGGTGTGCTCTTGTTATACAGTACTTTGTCCAGCCAAGACTGTTATATGTTAGGACACATGTTTGCCAGGGTGCTGCAGGCAAACGATCAATGGTCCAGTTCTTTTTCTCCTTAGCCCAGGCAAGATTCTTCCGATGTTGTCTCTGATTCTCAGAGTCTCTGAAGGGGCGGCTTGGTATTAGGAATGCAAAAGTTGTAGCCTATTTCCTGAAGATGTCTGTGTGTTGTGGCTCTTGACTCCAGCCTCATCCAACTCTGTGAACATCCAAACTTTTCAGTGAAGACGATGAGGCCCAACGGAGGGAAAACAATTAGGATTTTCAATCCATATCCAAACAGTTCACTTTGAAGAGAGTTAAGCCGTAAAGATGTAAAAGATTTTTGAATTGCATAGGTTTCCGAATGAAGTTTATGCAACTATTGTAGTAGAAATAAACCATGGCTGAATAAAGAAAATAATTTTCTTGCTAGTTATGTTCATACTGGAAATACCTTGCTGTGACTCTCTAGGAAATCCCAAATTGTGGTTTGGGCTATCCTCCTTCTTCCAAGAAAATTGAGATATAACCCTGTTTTAATAAAGCAAAAAAACAATAAATCCATATAGAGTTACTAAGGAAAGCATAGGAGAATAAAATGGGTGTGCCCATTATACTTTGTTTAAGAAGGACTGGGTGGCATGGTGGTGTAGTGGTTAGCACATTGCCTTGCACCCCAGGTTCTGGGTTTAACTCCGTGGGTCGGAGTGCATTGAGATTGCAGAATAAAGTGGTATAGATGATGAATAAAAAGGACTGTTATATGTTAAGGCATGTGTTTGCAAGGGTAGCATCTTCCCTTGAACATAGCTTAATGGTTTAGAGCTATGATTCTTGCTTTGGGTGTGAGAGGTCCTCATTTCAAATCCTGGCTATGTCTGGATTTTAATATCAAATAACCTATGCCTGGTTGGTAACTTTCTGGGTGGAAAAACCCAATGGAGCTCTTGGACTGCTGATTTTATCGTCCTTGCTTAGCTGCTTGGTTCTTCATCGGTCTGAAAACGTTCAGTATCCAAGATGAGTGAAACTTTAAAGCTTTTCACACCTACTGCATAAAGTATAGGTGAATTAAATGATTGCAATGGTTTGACAAAAGGTTAAAATTATAGACAAGCCCTGTTTTTTTGTGTTAATGTTGAAGAGTTGGGAAAAAACCTCTGGACCGCTGGTTACATTCCATGGTTCCTACTTGGCTCCTTCATTTTTCAAAGGTCTAAAAAAGATTCAAATTGCAGATACCCATCTGCTTGTCATTTTATAACTTAGGACCATTTTGCTTGGACCCATTTCAGGAAATTCCTTTTCTTGTTTAGCCTACCAGTTGGTTAGCACCTAGGTGTACCAACTTCAGCAACTTCACACCTGAAGTTGGTACACCTAGCAAATGCTAGGTGTACCAACTTTGTCACCACTGCTTTGTAATTATACCACTGCTCATCGACAACACTTTGCTTACTAAAGACAAAAGCAAAAACAATTGGGGCAGCTTTCAAGTTGATATAGTCACCCAACTTACACATTCTTTAGTGCTTCCTTTATCGTTACATCCAAAAGCAGGTTAAACTCGTCCAGCGAAAGATTGCATCAGTGTCTAACTCCAGATATGACCCAAAACCTCTCAGTCGGTTCTTTGTCTAATTAAAATGTGCTTACCCAGTCTTACATGAATCATGCCATATTCTGTCCAGATAGTGCCCTGTGGAATGCTGTGCCTCCATGCTTTGATGAATGACGCCATGCTCTATCTGAATCACATCCTGTTTTCCCCAAGCTACAGCCAGGTCCTTACATTTTGGAACAAAGATGAGCTTTGACCTCCATTTGACCTCTGTACAGCACAACATTGAATTTGAAATGAAACACTTTAATTCAAGAGGTTTGACAAAAGTGGGGGCACTGACTATTCAGAAATTTAAGCCATTTACAAGTACAAGTACAGGTACAAGTAGTTGCATCACAGGTGTGGCCTACTCCCTCATAACTTTATAACAAATGAACCAGATAAAAATTCCTGGAAGTGGTTCTTGATTGTTACATTTGCATTTGGTAGATGTTCACTCGAATTCTCAACATGAGGTCCAAAGAGGAGTCTATGCAAGTGAGGGAGTCCATCATTGGACTGAAAAAAAAAAAAAAAAAAACCTCAAAGAGACAGCAAAAAACATTGGCCGATTTGACCGTTTGGAACATTCTTAAAAAGAAGGAATTACTTGGCAAGCTCAGAAACAGCAAAGACCTGGAAGACCTTGAAAGACAATTAAAGTGGACAGGCTATAGATTAGTGTTTGGGACTCTTCGCTAAAAGTTGCTGGTTCAAGTCTTGGTTGAAATCCTATTTGTTAAGTCAAACCTTTTGTTCATAGCTTTTGTATGCTTTTATTCTCAGCTCTGAAATGTTCAGTGAGCTTTGTTGACAGTGCCAAGATTCTGTCTGGCCTGTTTTACCGTCTGACTCTTTCTTTTAGTCACACTGTGATAGTGTTACTTCACTCTGTGCTTGCAGTTGCACACGATGTACAGCACTTTTTAAAGCATGTCAGGGCAAAACATACCCATTTCCGCTGAGCAATTTGTTATTCGAGATGCCTAAAAATATTTCTGCACTCTGGTCTGGCCTGATCTATACTGACACCCCACTTCTTCTAGGATTCTCAATCGACACTGAATCAAACACTGCTGTTGATGGCACATACTGTAGTGGGCCCAATGTTTGCTGTGGGTTTGCTCGCAGATGGTTTCACACAGATTCATTAAACATTCAACATGTTTAAGACCTTAAACAGTATGGCAAAACACGATTAAACATTAAAGAATGGATATCTTCACTTTGATAAAAGTTAAAACAGAGAAATAAAAATGTTTCTGATGCTTGATCCTCACAATACATCAATACAATATCCCTGTGTGACTCTATGCTATATAGCTGGGGGATGAGTAATAACTTATGAACCAGAATATCTGCTGTCCTTTTGAGTCTGGTTCCTCTAAAAGTTTCTTCCTCATGTCGCCTCTGGTTTGCTCATGAGCGACAAATATGGGTGAGTAAAAAAATTATCCTCACTCTGGCTCTAGAATTTATTTTAACTAACTTTTAAGACAAGACGAAAATGATTTTTTTATTTAATCTCCTTTGCTTATTAACCATACTCTGTCCTTCTGTTAACAAGCTTCCGTATTCCCCTCATTAAAAATTATTCAAGCTGAGCTGTGAGAGATGAATGCACCGCTGCCTTCACTTCTTCATCAGAAGTGAATCTTCATCTTCGTAGGGCTGCTTTCAGGGAGCCAAACAGGTGGAAGTCCGATTATAGCGAGGACGATTTAACACACCAAAATGAAGTTGTTGCAGAGTGTCGACAGTGTGAGCGGACGTATTTGCTGCTGTACAGTCGTGGCCAAAAGTTTTGAGAATTACATAAATATTGGAAATTGGAAAAGTTGCTGCTTAAGTTTTTATAATATCAATTTGCATATACTCCAGAGTGTTATGAAGAGTGATCAGATGAATTGCATAGTCCTTCTTTGCCATGAAAATGTACTTAATCCCGAAAAAAACTTTCCACTGCATTTCATTGCTGTCATTAAAGGACCTGCTGAGATCATTTCAGTAATCGTCTTGTTAACTCGGGTGAGAATATTGACGAGCACAAGGCTGGAGATCATTATGTCAGGCTGATTGGGTTAGAATGGCAGACTTGCCATGTTTAAAGGAGGGTGATGCTTGAAATCATTGTTCTTTCATTGTTAACCATGGTGACCTGCAAAGAAACGTGTGCAGCCATCATTGCGCTGCATAAAAATGGCTTCACAGGCAAGGATATTGTGGCTACTAAGATTGCACCTAAATCAACAATTTATAGGATCATCAAGAACTTCAAGGAAAGAGGTTCAATTCTTGTTAAGAATTCTTCAGGGCGTCCAAGAAAGTCCAGCAAGCGCCAGGATCGTCTCCTAAAGAGGATTCAGCTGCGGGATCGGAGTGCCACCAGTGCAGAGCTTGCTCAGGAATGGCAGCAGGCAGGTGTGAGCACATCTGCACGCACAGTGAGGCGAAGACTTTTGGAAGATGGCCTGGTGTCAAGAAGGGCAGCAAAGAAGCCACTTCTCTCCAAAAAAAAACATCAGGGACAGATTGATCTTCTGCAAAAAGTATGGCGAATGGACTGCTGAGGACTGGGGCAAAGTCATATTCTCGGATGAAGCCTCGTTCCGATTGTTTGGGGCATCTGGAAAAAGGCTTGTCCGGAGAAGAGAAGGTGAGCGCTACCATCAGTCCTGTGTCATGCCAACAGTAAAGCATCCTGAGACCATTCATGTGTGGAGTTGCTTCTCATCCAAGGGAGTGGGCTCACTCACAATTTTGCCCAAAAACACAGCCATGACTAAAGAATGGTACCAAAACACCCTCCAATAGCAACTTCTTCCAACAATCCAACAACAGTTTGGTGAAGAACAATGCATTTTCCAGCACGATGGAGCACCGTGCCATAAGGCAAAAGTGATAACTAAGTGTCTCGGGGACCAAAATGTTGGAATTTTGGGTTCATGGCCTGGAAACTCCCCAGATCTTAATCCCATTGAGAACTTGTGGTCAATCCTCAAGAGGCGGGTGGACAAACAAAACCCTGACAAACTCCAAGAAGTGATTATGAAAGAATGGGTTGCTATCAGTCAGGATTTGGCCCAGAAGTTGATTGAGAGCAGCCCAGTCGAATTGCAGAGGTCCTGAAAAAGAAGCGCCAACACTGCAAATACTGACTCTTTGCATAAATGTCATTTGTGTCAATGCTTGTAATTATATTTCAGTACATCACAGAAACAACTGAAACAAAGATCTAAAAGCAGTTTAGCAGCAAACTTTGTGAAAACTAATATTTGTGTCATTCTCAAAACTTTTGCCCACGACTGTATTGTTCTGAAAATCTTTGGAGTTTCATGTAGGTCCAGATGTAAGCATGGAAATAAGCTTTTAGCAGAGTTTCCATATGATCAGCAATGAGCTATTAATAAATATGACGCTTGACAAGTATGTTTGCTCTTTGGCTTGTTCTATACTGTGTACAGTAACTTGCCAATGACTGCCCTCTGGTTGTTGTTTCCTGGACTTTGCTATCTTTCAACCTGTTTGTTACGAGTGCATCATCAAGGGCAGCATGCTAGAAAATGACAGTAAGAGGTGTTTTGTAATGCTCACAACATCAGCCCTCGTACTTTCAGAGTCAGCACCATTTTTTTGGGCCAGCCTTTGCCTGAATTTAAAGTGTGTGTGTGTGTGTGCTGATGTTGTAGTAATAAAATAGTTATTTAGAATTGGTGTGTGTTACACAGTCCTGAGTGGTGGTGATTCAGGCGGTGGAGGCTCTAGGTTGTTGATTTGGAGATTTGAGGATTCAGCGCTTGAGCCCCTCTGTCGGTGGTTGCCAGACCCCATAATGTCCAGCCACTGCATGCAGTGCCGGTCTCAAGCCTGGGTGGAAAAATGGGAGTGTGTTGTGGCATGTGTCATGTGTTAAGCAATCCTCTTGTTTGAGGCACTTCTTTTAAAAATAAAAAGTGGACTTATAAGTGGAATTATTACAGGCCTGTGTGTCTCAGTCACTCATGACACAAACAGCAATACGATATAATTCAATAATTATAAAATGCATAGTATATCCAAGACATTTTATTCAAAACATTTACCATTTTAAACAAGTTCAGCAAATCAAAAGTAGTGAAGGGACCTTTATATAGAATGTATACTGTATATGTAGGCCTAATTCATTTTCAATTCAGTACTTCATCTAAGAGATTTAACCACACAGTGTTCTATGAATCATACAAGCATAAAAATATCTAATTTAAGGCAAGAATCAGTGAGAAACAGGTGCAGATGACAGATGATCAGGCTGGTGATTACAGCAGTTTACTGGTGATGCTGGTGTCGCGTACCAACGGAACTCAGAAGAGACAGTCTCTGATGTTGGCCCGGCAGGGCGATTTATTTATAAAGTTGGGGACAACAAAAACACGGGGAACAAACAAAATGTGGAAATCAACACTGAAAATAAAATGCTGGGAAAAATAGGAAACAAAAAGCAAAGCAGAAACCAATAAAGAAACAGGCAAAAAGCGGAGCTGGCAGAAGGGAAAAAACGGGAGTGATTAGGAAACACGGAAGTACACTAAAACACGGAGACACGAAAACACGGAAGTACACAGGGGCGCGGAGCGAGGCAGACAACGAGAAACTGAAACACACGGAAAAAAACCCGGAAGTAAACACAGTGGAAGTACACTAAAACACGGAGATAAACACAGTGGAAGTCCTTAACTGAAGAGTTCGGGTCGCGTGATCAATCTCGGACGGTGTGCTGGTGAAAGAGTGGTGCTTTTATGTGCGCGTGTGTACATCAGCCGAATACGGAGCAGCTGTGTGTGTGGGTGTGTGTGTGAGGGACGTGCGTGCGTGCTAGAACTCGGGTGACGTAGGACGTGGTGCAGGGGCGGAGCCTGGTGTGCGCGTCACAGAACCCCCCTCTCCACGGACCGCTCCTGAGGGCCGGAGAGTACGTCGTCGTGGTGGGCGACCCCTACCCCTGGGGGCCGGCATCTGGGGCTGAGCCTGATGGAACTCGGCGAGAAGGGTCGGGTCTAGGATATCATCCCGAGGAACCCAGCTTCTCTCCTCGGGACCGTACCCCTCCCAGTCCACCAGATACTCCAGACGACCACCTCGACGACGGGACCTCAAGATTTCGCGGACGGCGTATATCGTGCCGTCCTCCAGGTCGAGGCTCGGTGGGGGCTCCTGTGGATCGCCAGACTCTGGGGAAACAGAAAGTGAGGGGGTGTGGTATGGTTTCAGTAGGGAGACATGGAATGTGGGGTGTATTCTGTAGGTGCGTGGAAGACTTAACTTAAATGTGACTGGATTGATCTGGGACAGGATGGTGAAGGGACCAATGTATCGGGGTGACAGCTTCTTGCTGGGCAGACGAAGGCGGATGTCCCGGGTTGACAGCCAAACTTTTTGCCCAGGTCGGTACGTTGGGGCCGTAGATCTCCGGGTGTCGGCTGTGATCTTTTGCCTTCTGACTGCCCTCTGAAGCTGCCGGTGCGCTGATGCCCAGACCTTCTCACTCTCCTGGAACCAGTGATTTACTGCGGGGACCTCGGAGGTTTCTCCGTTCCAGGGGAATAGCGGGGGTTGGTGACCGAGTACGCACTGAAATGGGGTTAAACCAGTAGCTGGACTCCTGAGAGAATTTTGGGCGTACTCGGCCCAGACGAGGTACTGGCTCCAGGAGTTCTGGTGGCCGTGGCAGAAGGTACGTAGGTATCGACCTATCTCCTGGATCTTCCTCTCGGTTTGTCCATTGCTTTGTGGGTGGTACCCTGACGACAGGCTCACCGTCACTCCCAGGAGTGTGAAAAAGGCCTTCCAGAACCGGGAGATGAACTGGGGACCCCGGTCTGAAACGATGTCTTCCGGGATGCCAAAGTTACGAAATACCTGTTCGAACAGGGCCTCCGCCGTCCTCTGCGCTGTCGGGAGACCTGGGAGTGGAATAAGGCGACAAAATTTTGAAAAGCGGTCCACAATGACGAGCACACAGGTGTTACCTTGAGACACGGGGAGGTCCGTCATGAAGTCTATGCCCAGGTGTGACCAGGGACGTCGAGGAACAGGTAGCGGCAGCAGTTTTCCTGTGGGTAGTTGCCTGGGTATTTTAGATTGAGCACATGCCCGGCATCCCCGTACGTACCTCTGCACTTGTTCTCTCATCCGTGGCCACCAGAAACGCTCGCGGAGAAGGGAGAGGGTTTGGGTGACCCCCGGGTGACCGGTGCCAAGTGAGGAGTGTACCTGGTGGATAAGGTGTTCTCTCTCTGGTTCGGGGACGAAGGAAAGCTGTGGTGGACAACCGTGCGGAGAGGCGCTGGGGGAATGGCTCTGGGAATCGGAGCTGCCTTCCTCCCATTGTATTGGTGAGACGAACAGAGTTGTCGGGAGGATGTTCTCTGGATGTTCGGCCGTTTCCTCGGGATCGTGAACCCTGGAGAGCGCGTCGGCCTTGACATTCTTCGTTCCTGGCCTATAAGAAATGGAGAAATGGAATCTCGTGAAGAATAAAGCCCACCTTGCCTGTCTGGAGTTCAAACGTTTCGCTTCACGTAGATACTCCAAGTTCTTATGGTCAGTTAGGACCAGGAACGGATGGATCGCCCCCTCCAACCAATGCCTCCACTCCTCCAGGGCCAGCTTGATGGCGAGAAGCTCACGATTTCCTATATCGTAGTTCCTCTCCGCCGGTGACAGCTTCCTGGAAAAGAAGGCACATGGATGGTAGGCTGGATCCTTCCCCTGCTGCTGTGACAATACCGCTCCCACCCCGGTTTGTGAGGCGTCGACCTCTACGAGAAAGGGATGGTTAACGTTTGGAAGGGTGAGGATCGGGGCAGTGGTAAAGGCCTGTTGTAAATGTGACATGGCATGTGTAGCCTCAGGTGACCAAACTAGCTTCTTGGGCTTACCCTTTAGGAGGTCAGTGAGCGGGGCGACTTTCATGCTATACCCCTGGATGAATCGGCGGTAGAAATTCGCGAAGCCCAAGAAGCGTTGGAGCTGTTTTATATTGGTTGGGGTAGGCCACGATCGGACAGCCTCTACCTTCCTCTCATCCATCTGAATCCCCCTTGGACTGATGTTATACCCCAAGAAGGATATGGAGGACTGATGGAAGAGGCACTTTTCCGCCTTGAGGAACAGCTCATGAGATCGGAGTCTCTTAAGCACCTCCGTTACATGTCGGAGGTGCTCCGAGGAATCCCGCGAGTAGATAAGTATGTCATCGATGTAGACGACCACAAATCTACCCACACAATCCCGGAACACCTCGTTCATATAACCCTGAAAAACAGACGGAGCGTTCACTAGGCCGTACGGCATCACCAAGTATTCATAGTGACCCGTAGGAGTAATGAAAGCAGTTTTCCACTCATCACCTTCGCGAATGCGAATCAGATTATATGCGCTCCGGAGGTCTAGCTTCGTGAAGATAGTAGCTCCACGGAGCTGTTCCAGAGCGGAGGGGACGAGAGGAAGGGGATAACTGAACCTTACCGTGACCTTATTTAGCGCCCGATAGTCGATGCACGGCCGAAGGCCTCCGTCTTTTTTGGCCACAAAGAAGAAGCTAGAAGCAGCAGGGGAAGTCGAAGGTCTAATGAAGCCTTGCCGAAGGGCCTCCTCAACGTACGTCTCCATTGCCTTCTGTTCCGGGAGAGAGAGAGAGTAGATCTTACCTCGTGGCACCGGTGCACCTGGAAGGAGGTCGATGGCGCAGTCCCATGGCCGGTGTGGAGGTAGTTGTGTGGCTCGGACTGGGCAGAAGATGTCCTGAAAGCTGGAGTATGCCTCTGGAACCTCGGGATGATGCCCTCCGGCTGGACTCTCCACGGAGGTCGAGTTGAGTGGTAGGGCTGGGACCTGGGAAAGGCAGTGAGAGAAACAGCCGGCGCCCCACTTCAGGATCTCCCCATCCTTCCATGAGAGAATCGGCTCGTGGAGAGTGAGCCATGGGCGCCCTAGAATCAGGTCAGACGTAGATCTTTCGAGGACCAGGAATCGGATCTTTTCCTCATGCAGCCAGCCGACCTGCATATGCAACGGAGGAGTGATGTAACGAACCAACCCCCCCGCAGGGGGTGCCCCCGTCACACAGCAGATCTGAAGGGGAACAGGGCGGAGTTCAAGGGGAACCTTGAGCTGGCGGCAGAGTGTCCTAGAGATGAAGTTCCCAGCGGAACCCGAGTCCAGGAGAGCCCTTACTGTGGGAGACATGGTGGCATGGTGGACAGTGACATTCATAGTGAGTGGTTTGGCATGGGGACATTCATGACTGACGTTACTCACCAGAGGTCTCGCTGGGCGCCGAGGGCATGATGGTAGTAGGTGCCCCCTTTCGGCGCAGTATAGGCATAACCCCGAGTCCAGCCGGCGTTGTCTTTCCTGAGGAGAAAGTCTGGCTCGGGTTTGGTTAATGTCCATTGGTTCGGGTACTGACCTGGGGTCTGGTGAGAGAAGGGCTGGTTGGAATTGAACCGGTGCAGGAAGTTCGGCAGCGCAATCCTGCAAACGGTTGGCGACTCTGAGGGTGAGCCGTATGAACTGCTCCAGCCCAACAGAGTCGTCGTGGGTCGCCATCTGCAGCCTCAATCGTGGTGCTAGCCCCTGCCGGAATTTGGTTAAAAGGGAGAGCTCGTTCCACCCACTGGCGGCTGCAAGGGTTCTAAAGGAGAGAACATAATCGTGAATGGAACCCTTACCTTGTTGCAGCCGGAAAAGTTGGTCCCCAGCGGTGGTAGAGCTCACCGAGTAATTAAATACTTCCCGGAAATGCGCAGTAAAGTGCGCATAATTGTGGACGACGGGTCCATCCTGTTGCCACATTGCCTGTGCCCACTGGAGAGCGCGTCCCGTCAGTAGGGAGACAATGTAGGCAACCTTGGATCTGTCAGATGGGAAGCGCAGGGGCTGCATGTCAAAAAATATTGAGCACTGCAGAAGGAACCCATCGCAATTCCCCGCTTCACCAGAGAAGGGCGGCGGTGTAGCCACGGGACTGGTAAGCGCACCGGGGGAAACCGGGGCAATGGCAGCCGCCATGGGCGCAGTGTGGGGAGCCGGGGGAATCGGTGGAGTGACTGTGGGTGCAGCAGGTGGTGTAGTGGCGGAGGTTTGTGGTGGCAGAAGACGCTGGAGAGTGGTGATCAGCTCCGAAATCAAATTAGCACTTGCCGGGTCCATAATTTTGCAGGTCCGAGATTCTGTCGCGTACCAACGGAACTCAGAAGAGACAGTCTCTGATGTTGGCCCGGCAGGGCGATTTATTTATAAAGTTGGGGACAACAAAAACACGGGGAACAAACAAAATGTGGAAATCAACACTGAAAATAAAATGCTGGGAAAAATAGGAAACAAAAAGCAAAGCAGAAACCAATAAAGAAACAGGCAAAAAGCGGAGCTGGCAGAAGGGAAAAAACGGGAGTGATTAGGAAACACGGAAGTACACTAAAACACGGAGACACGAAAACACGGAAGTACACAGGGGCGCGGAGCGAGGCAGACAACGAGAAACTGAAACACACGGAAAAAACACGGAAGTAAACACAGTGGAAGTACACTAAAACACGGAGATAAACACAGTGGAAGTCCTTAACTGAAGAGTTCGGGTCGCGTGATCAATCTCGGACGGTGTGCTGGTGAAAGAGTGGTGCTTTTATGTGCGCGTGTGTACATCAGCCGAATACGGAGCAGCTGTGTGTGTGGGTGTGTGTGTGAGGGACGTGCGTGCGTGCTAGAACTCGGGTGACGTAGGACGTGGTGCAGGGGCGGAGCCTGGTGTGCGCGTCACAGCTGGATGCTGAGTGGTTGGAACAGACGAGAGGGGAAATGAGGCTGCTGCTGTGATTACATTGTTACATTAAACAAGACATTTTTAAATTGTATCACTGCTTCAATAAAATGTTTTTCTTGTTCTTTATTTTCATTCTTACATACTGTAGTTTAATACAATTTTAATACGTATAAATGATTTATCCCGTTTATCCTGTGTGGGAGGAAACCCACCAAGCGCGGGGAGAAAATGCACACAAACTCGGGAAGGGGAATCGAACCCAGACCCTGGTCGCACAGTACAAAAATGTTAAATACTGTATAATAAAATAAACTTCTCCTTTTTTCTGCTTTATTAGTTGTATACTCCATAAATCATAAATCAACAATGAACTAATAATTACAATGATGTATGAGCTCATGTGACCAAGCGAAAGACTATTTGAAATATCGACAATTTATATTGTTTGTGCAATATATAGATCAGCTATTTATGGTTTAGTTCTCATGCAACAAACAAGGTAATCACAAGCTGAATTCAAAAAAGTATGTCAGGACAATGTTCTCTGCTTTTTTTTTTTTTTTTTTGACATCTTGGCATACAGTATATTACCTCACTGCTTTTTGTGGAAAAAATTGTGTTGCTGTTTTTTATGACGAACACGCTCACACATACATGATTCAGACGGGTGGGGATGTTTTCACTTTGTTACTCTGGTTTCCCAAAGGGTGTGCTTGCTTTCTAATAAAAATTCATCAGATAGGTTTTAATTGGAAACACTTTGAAATGCGGGATTTAAAAAAAAAAAATCCCACATTTTGTAATAAAATAACAAAATAAGTTGTTTCCATGGTAGGTGTATTTGAATGTGGCGGCTAGACAGCCTAATTGCATTATTAAATTGGAACTAGATGCAATTACCCTTGTATTACATAAACACTGACAACTGTGGCCTTATCCATTATGCAACTATGTCTAACGAACCACAGCACTGTATTTTAAGGGTTTTCTTTATTTTCCTACAATACAGTTCACACGCTTGTGTTCCTATTCTGTTTAAGGTTCCAGCTTTAAACACTTTACGTCTTGACTATGTTAAGGCTGTGTTAGCCCTTGGTCAGCGGCTGTGCTACTGGATCACAATGACGAACATTATGCTGAGCTACTAAAAAGTATTAATATTAGGGTGAAAAAAAAGTACACCACATGGCCAAAAGTACTGTATTTGGAGTCATAACCGCTCACTCACTGCACAGGGTCATGCCATTCTGGAGCCTGATCCATTGCCAGGGACTCGTGGCATCATGACAGGGCGCCGATCCATCACAGGAGACATGAAAATCATATTCCAGAACCATTCACCCCTTCTTTGCTGCTGATACGTCAAAGGTGTTCAGGTCAAGGCTTAGTGGAGATCACTGTGGATAAACCATCACAAACCATGTGTTTATTGACCTCACTGTACATACTGTAGGGCACTGTTATACTGGAACTGAAACACACAACACAAAGGTGTGCTCCCGTTGGAGTAGTGGATAGCACTGTTGCCTTGCACCTCCATGGTTCAGGTTCGGTTCCCACCTGTGTGCTTGGAGTTTGCATGTTCTCCCTGTGCTTGGTGGGTTTCCTCCCATAGTCCAAAGAAAGACAGGTTAGCTTAACTCAGGCAGTCGAACCATTAAGTAATTGCAACATAAATAATGGGTATATCTCCAGGGTGGGGAGTATTTGTTCCAGGATAGCACATGGGTACCCTAAAATTCTGTACTGATAATAAATCAAGCGCATTAGTAACCTCAGTTCAAAAACATGTGAGCCCTAGAATCTGTATGACTTGTAAAGTAAAGCCTTATTTTGTCACATATACATTACAGCACAGTGAAATTCCTTCTTCGCATATCCCAGCGTAACTGGGGTCAGAGCGCAGGGTCAGCCATGGTACAGCGCCCCTGGAGCAGTTAGGGTTAAGGGCCTTGCTCAAGGGCCCAACAATGGCAACCTCAATCAGTAACTCAGTGCCTTAGCCCTCTGAGCCCATGGTACATGAGTACATGGCCCATTCAATTTTCTTGCATAACAAATTGAACAGTGATTATTGTAGCAAAGCAGCTTTTACGGAATTGAAAGATATGTTGAAATAAAATAGAAAATGAACAGCAAAAATGATGTACTAGTTTTCAGTTTGTCCCTGAAGAGCAAGCCAAGGGCGTGTGACGGTGACGATAAAAAACTCCCTGAGATGAAAACAAGGAGAAACCTTGAGAGGAACCAGACTCAACAGGGAACCCAGCCTCATTTGGGTGAAAACGAGAAATGCGTCCCTGTAATAGCTGCGTTCTATGTGGATGAAAGTTCAATGTAACAGCAATACAATAACAGAAGTAAGCCCTTTTTCTGGGTTTCAAGTTTACTTTGTGACATTTACTGTTTTGGCCTCCTCCTGCTAGTGTTGAACACATTGAGACATTGGATGAAGAACCCTGCTGCGGCTACAGCATACAGCCTCGAACCAAGAAAGACCCATGCTGTTATCCTGTAGAGTGCAAATCCTTTAACTTAAACACCTTTCAGTTTAGTTTCTATCTTACACTATCTCATTTCATAAAACGTCCTACAAGATTTGTGTCAGGTGTGTTCGGGAGTACAGGCCTCCATGCTGTTAAAGACTCTTAATGATTTAGCATTTGGACCTGTGCATGCAACCGTACCTTAATGAAATATATATGGAACAACATGAAGCTGATTCTTTGCATCAATCTGTATCATAATCAGTTTCTGGTCATGATGATGTAATCGCTCCTTATGATACTGCTGATTCAAACATACGGTAAGTGCTTCCTCATGTGTGGAAGCGAGTTGCTTTTCTAAAGGTCTAGATGTGTAATATCACGCTCAAATGTGTTGTGTGTGTGCGTGTGTGTGTGTGTGTGTGTGTGTGTGTGTGTGTGTGTGTGTGTGTTCTCCAGTGTCAGGTTGTTGTCTTTGCAGAAATTAGTTGAGAATAGACAGTATATAGACTGCTGCTCAGCTCTCATACCAGTAGGGACACTAGCCAGGTCACAACCAAATTAAACACAAGCAAGGTGTAAAGAGTGCAATAGTCTAATAGCCTAAACCTACCAACCAGCCAACCAACTGCAATCAAGTGTTTCAGAATCTTTAACATTGGTGCGGAGGAATTTTGTCCCAATCGTCTTTGCAGAATTGTTTTCATACAGCTACATGGGAGGGTTTTCCAGCATGAAGGACATGTTTAAGGACAGCCTTTGACTAAGCCACTCCAAGACCTTCTTTCTTTCTTTCTTTCTTTCTTTCTTTCTTTCTTTCTTTCTTTCTTTCTTTTTTACCATTCAGAGTTGGACTTGCTGGTATTTTGGATCATCGTCCTGCTGTGCTTGAACTTGAGGTCATGAACTGATGGCTGGACATTCTCCTTCATGATTTTCTTGTAGACCCCAGACCATCACACTACCACCTCACTGTGGGAATGATGTTTATTTATTTAATTTATTTATTTAAATGAAACACGGTGTTAATTTGGCGCCAGTTGTAATCGCATGCATCTTCTAAAATGTTCAACTTTTGTTTAATCAGTCCACAGAACAGTTGGGGATAATCAAGACAAGTCTGTATGACAAACGTGAGATGAGTCTTTGTGTTCTTTTTTGGTCAGCAGTGTCTTTGATCTTGGAACTCTCCCATGGATGCCATTTTTGCCCCCAGTCTCTTACTTATTGTTGAATCCTGAACACTGACCTTAACTGATGCAAGTGAGGGCTGCATTTCTTTAGATGTTGTTCTGGGTTCTTTTTGAGTCATTTTGATAGACAGATCACTCCTGGGAAGCTTCACCGCTGTTCCAAGTCTTCTCCATTTGTGGATAATAGCTCTCACTTTGGTTCGCTGGAGTCCCAAAGCCTTAGAAAAGGCTTTGTAACCCTCTCAATCATACTGTATACATGTCTGTTACTTTGTTTCTCATCTGTTCTTAAATTTTTTTAGATCCTGTTGCTTTTGTAGATCTTTTAGCGTGCTTCACTTTGTCAGAAAGGTTCTATCAGGCCTGGGTGAGGCAAGCAAATCTCATCCTTAAAAAAAACTCATCCTTCGAAAAATCACAGTTCATTCATGATTTAAGGGTTCATCATTTAAAAACTGCATTTTGTATTTACTCAGGTTATTGTTGTGCGATATAAATATTTGTTCGACGATCTCAATCATTTAGGTGTGACAAATATACAATTAAAAAAAATAAAATAAAATAAAATAAAATAAAAAGGGCCTCCGAGTGGCGCAGTGGTTAAAGCGCTCGCCCTATCATCCGGAGATCGCTAGTTCGAATCCCGGGTGGTGCTGTAACCTCTCGCAGCCGGAGGTCTAGAGAGAGCTGATTGGCTGAGCTCTCTCAGAGGGGAGGGATGAGAGGTACTTAGTGCTCCCACATTAATCACGGCTCTACAGCCAATCAGGGGCGTCTGTGAGCTCGCGCAACGGAGGGAGCGGATAGCGCTGTCCTCCGAGTGTGTTACGCCGCCCCCAACGGTGCGCGAGCGAGCAGTTCGAAAAGATGCGGTCGGCTGGCGTCACGTGGTTCGGAGGAAACACGTGATAGTCTTCGGCCCTCCCGGCTGAGTGGTAGTAGTAGCCTTAATGTGGGAGCCCCCTAGTGACGGGGAGGAATTGGACACGACTAAATTAGGGAGAAAATCGGGGAAAAATTTTTTTTTTTAAATAAAATAAAATAAAACCAGGAGGGGCAAATACTTTTTCACGGCACTGCATATGTTCCCTTAATAATTATGTAAACTGATATCTGTCTAAAGTAGTAGACTAAACTCAAAGCATAGTCGCCACAAAACGTCTCAGCACCCACAGTGTTATTTTAAACTAATGATATTTAATTGCATAATATTAAGACAATTTGATATGGTCTGGTTTTTAAAATAGGAAAATCACATTTCTACCACTCACTCATCGTCTATACTGCTTAATCCTGTATACAGAGTCTAAACCTATCCCAGGAGACTTAGTGCATGAGGCGGGTAGCCAATCTATCACAGGGCACACACACACTACAGGCAATTTGGGAATGCCAGTTACCCTAATCTGCTTGTTTTTGGACTGTGAGAGGAAACCCACCAAGCACGGGGGGGAACACGTAAACCCCATGCACACAGAGACGGAAATCGTACCTGGCCAGGAATCGAACCCGGACCCTGGAGGTGCAAAGCGACAGTACTAACCACTAAGCCACTGTGCCGCCCTATTTCCACCAATTACGGCCAAATTATTCTACTATTCCAGATTTACCGCATTAACCCATACAACTTTACATTAATGTAACCCTCAAGGGTAGTGAGATTCATCTGGATGCCTTCTTGCATGGCAAGACCTTTAAACAAAATCACAGCTTGACATACAATATGATGCATTATTTGCTGTGCTGCAATCAATTATCTTTTTCTTTTTTTTATTCCTGGTTCTTACAAATGTCAGACCATATGCATGCCATATGAAGCTAGCTGCTTAGTGCAGTCCGAACACGACAATTGTGCTTCAGGGTGTGCTAGACAGCAGCATGCTCCAACTTAGACTAAAGGTGATGGACACGTCAGTTATCCTCTATAAATATATTATGAAAGATGAAGATATTTATGAAGATTTTTTTTTTTTTAAGTGATGGGGATGGATCCATCTGCTTTAATAATAATACACTACAGTATACAAATCCTGATCTCCACACTGGATACTCACACAGGTTTAGTATGTTCTCTATGTTCCAATTAGAGGTGTCAGTGTCACCCACCCCTTGACTAGAAGTGGCTTTCTTCTATGCGAAGCTGGCATAGACAGATCCTCAGTGGGTGGACATGAAGGTCAGGGGTACTGTGTTTAAGTGCGAACAATCTCCTTGGGTCATAGATTCATTCCTTGAAATGGATTGCTCCAGTGTCATGTGTTTTATCACTCATTCAAGGTATTTTGGATCCGGCTGCAGCCACCTTTTGTGTGCATCCAGCATCCAGCCATCTCTTTATGAATGAAAACAGCTTGTCTCAGTCCTCCAGGAATGAGACATCTGTCAGGAATGCAATGCTATTAAGGTGTTAAACCCACCTGATCCAGGCCAGGCTTCTTCACACCATGCCATGGTGCCAGAATGCGGGCAGCGAACTGCACTTTGTCCATCGGTTCTGAGATTATCACTTCCTATTGGGTCTCTTGGGAGGATGAAGACCACCAGACCACCCATATAGTAGGGACATTATGCAGTCTTGGACTTGAATGGAAAAGAAAAATGTCCTAGCCTGATGAATGTGCAACTTCTGTTCACAGTTTTAACAGCCTGTCCCGATGATTGACTGTCCAGCATGTGCAGACGCAGGTTCCTCAAATGGTTAACGCTTGCGTGTAATCTGGTCTTACCAGAGATCAATGATGATTCTCAGCTTTGCATCCTGTCGGAGATTTTCCTAAAACCCTACTGTAAATTAGGGTTTTCATGAGACTCCTACTGTATACTGTATCTATGTAGAGAGAACCTTTTTTTTTATTATAGCCGTCAAATATTTCAGCGCTAAACTGCCCTGTCTACGCCTCGTGCCTTGGCAGACGCGATTTCAGACATTCCAGTACATTTAATCTGAACGTGAGAAATTTGATTTATCAGTTGTTCCACCTGTCCAAGTTATGTAAAGCTGGAAGGTCACAAGAGGAATATGTCCAGGAATGTGAAAAACCTCATGGAACAGATTTTTTCTTTTTGCAACCTTCATGCAGATGTTTACAAAACCACACAGCAATTTTTTTATCTGATTTGTATTTTCCGCACAGGCAGCGAACAGCTGATCCGGCTTCTTTTAAATGTCCTTCAAATGAAAACTACGTACATGCTGATGGCACTTAAATTCTTAACTATACAACACGCCTGCGCTTTGACTGGACTGCTTTCAAATTAGGTGACACAAGCTCTGACAGATCATCATCTTATACTGTAGATCAAATATCTTCTCTAATGACATGCTGTGATCAACATGTTCACTTATTCAGCCTTATTTTTTTGAAAATACAATTTTACGAGGGTGAGTCAAAAATTATCCTCACGCTGGGTGTAGAAGATATATTTAATGAACTTTCAGAAATGGACAAATACATAACTTTTCGACATAATCTCCTTGCTTTTCAATGCACTTTGTCCTGCTTTCAGGGGACCAGACAGGTGGAAGTCTGATGGAGCGAGATCAGGACTATAGGGAGCTCAAAATGAAGTGTTTGACTCCCAGAAAACTGTAAGCATTGATGAACTTTTCAGCTGATGGTCGACTTTTGAAGTTTTGTTCCGTACTCTGTTGTGTACCCTCATGCTCGTAGTGATGAATCCATGTCTCGTGACCAGTAATGATTCACCTTCCTTATCCAAACAGATCTTCCTCTTCCCCTCTGTGACTGCAAGCTGGCCAGGCCCAGATGCAGCCAAGCAGGTCCAAATCATGACGTTTCCTCCACCATACTTTACAGTTGATGAAGATGATGTCTTCACGATGATATGCAGCGCCCGCTTTACGCCACATGTAGTGCTGTGTGCTCTTTCCAAATAATTCAATCTTCGTTTCATCAGTGCACAAGACATTTTGCCAATACTGCTGTGGAGTGTCAATGTGCTCTTTCGCAAACTCCAGGCGTGCAGTAATGTTCTTTTTACTAAGCAGCGGCTTCCTTTGTGGTCTCCTGCCCTGCTTGTTCAGTGTTTTTTTTTTTTTACGTACTGTAGACTCATGAACGCAGATGTTAGTCAGTTTCAACCATGCCTTGATTACCTCACTGATGAGTCTTCGTTGTGCTTTTAGGGTCATTTTGACGAGGAGTCCACTTTTTGGTAGAGTAGCCACAGTCCCAAAGTGTCTCCATGTTCCTAACTGTAGACTGGTGAATTTCCGCAGTCTTTGAAATCACATTGCAACATCCCTTTCCAGCTTGTATGCAAATCAACATTTCCTGATCGTAGATCCTCTGAAAGCTCTTTTTGTCGAGGCATGGCTGACATTAGCGTTTTCTTCTTGCGCGAAGCAAACTCAAAAAGTTTGAGTGGTTTTTAATCAGTCGATAGCTCTAGTCCACACCTCCAAACTCTCAAAGCTTTTTTCGTTCAGAGGTCATTAACTCAAGGATTCACATACCTTTCCCATCTCACATACTTTTGAGGTTGTTATGGTTGTCCTCAATAAAGACATGAAAGATCAGAATTCATGAAACATGAAATTCCGAAAGATTCACATCCTTTTTCTTGCCATGTACTGTACATGGGCCTTCCTCAAAAGAAGGGAAGTACCCAATTTTAGTATTTCTCTTGACTGGAACCAAGGAGCACAAACATTTTCAAGATCGACGGTTCGACGGTTCCCTCCTCTGGCAATTCCCACCTCCCAAAAGAGTTTGCATGTTCTCCCCATGCTTGGTGGGTTTCCTCCAGATACTCCAGTTTCCTCCCACTGTAAAAAGATACACAGGTGGCTAATATGTATTCCCTAATCGCCAGGATGAGCAGTATAGAGTTAAATGATTGGATTGGATTAACATGCCTTTTGATACATAAAGCTAATGTAACGGGTTCGACCCTTTGTGCACGGGCGGCACCATAAAGCACGAACACGAGGCGAGGTCTTACTGGAAAAAGGGTAATTTATTTAAAGAAAATTGAGAAGGAAAGGGTTAAAGGAGGGAGGATGGAAAGAAAGGGAACGAATGATGTGCACGTGCAGGTCTGGTGGGCAGTGCCCCGCTGGCATGTGGGCACAGTCTGGTGAGCGGTGGGCAGCGGGCGGAGTTTCAGCATGGGTGAAACTAAGTAATATCAATAGTTTATAATAATCATTATAATAATAAATCCGTTCTGCCATTCACACATTTGTTAGAACCAACACCTCATTTTTTGACTTATTTACTCTTGTATACTCCCTGTATACAGTAATGAGTCCTGTTAACTTATATGAAGTAACCCAGAAGAGGATGTGTTCCATTCTGAGTGTGTTTTTTTTTAAATAATTTAAGTTTTTATTGTATTTATTCGGTACATGATAATATCATACAAAACACAGGTTACAACTCAATACAAATACTGTATGTTAGGTCAAAATATACACAATGGCCACGGTAAAACAGATCAATATTAACCAAGGACCAAAAAAAAAAAATAAATTACGTTATTGTGTTACATGAAAAGTCAACGTAACAAAGTTCCAAAAGTCTTCCCAAATTGGAGTTTCCGTAGGAACCCCCGCACTGTTCTTATTATGGAGTTTGTTAAGCAGACGTTCGTACGAAGTTGCCTTAGTCATTATATTGAGCCAGTATTTAAATTGTGGAATTTGGGGAGTTTTCCAGTGCTTCAAAATGACTCTGGGTGTCACAGAGACCCCCGTCATGATCACTGCAAACTTTCCCTTTGTGATATTTGGCATCAACGCCCTATCTCCCAGCAAACACAACCTTGGCGATAACGGGACTGTTGTTTCAAGCCATCTACTCAAAATATTTAAGGTTTGGCGCCATAAAGGCTGAATAAGTGGACATTCCCAGATACAATGAATAAACGTACCCCTATTCTTTTGACATTTCCAACGGACATCATTGTGTGTCAAACCCATTCTATTAAGTCTAAGAGGTGTCAAATAAAACCTATGTGTGATTTTATACTGTGTAAATTGCCCTCTGGCTTCTCTTATAAATTTACCTGTGTTTGACAAAATTCCTTTCCACTCTTCATCCCCTATTACAATCCCCATGTCCTTTTCCCATATTTTCTTTAAGTTGATGCAGTCACTACTGAGCACATGGTTGGTCATCCTGTAGAATACGGAGGCTTTTTGTTGGGGGTGAGGCAGTTTTAGAAAGTCCAGGACATGATTTTCGTCTATTTGCTGAATTTTTGTGGAGACACAGTTTCTAATTTGAAGATATTTCCAGAAATGCTCTTTTCCCTTTAAATTATACTTCTGTACAAGATTATTATAAGACATAAATGCATCCTGTTCAAATAAATCTGACACGGTACGCAAGCCATTCATATGCCATTTCTTCCAATATATGGGTGACCTCCCAATACAAATAATAGAATTATACCACAGGGAAGAGTATGGTTGTTTACATTGTGATAATTTATGCATCTTGTGAATCTTCGCCCACACCTGTCTTGAGTGCTTCATGATGGGGTTTGTGGTTATATCTGAACATTGAGACATATATTCAATAGGGCTATATGGCCATGACAAGGTTTTCTCAATAATAACCCAGTCTAATTGAGTATCATTGTTCCAGTGTTTGGCCAATTTGGCCATTTCGAAGGATATCTGATAGAGGCGAGGATCTGATAATCCCAGCCCTCCCTTATCCCGAGGTGCATGTAATGTTTTAAACTTGATCCGGGGCCTTTTCCCATTCCATAGGAAATGTTTAACCATTGTATCATATTGATTAAAGATCAGCTGCGGTATGGTGAGTGGTAGCATCATAAGCATGTAATTAAGCTGAGGTGCAACCACCATCTTAATTATATTCACCTTCCCCCATAAGGTTAGTTGAATTTTCCCCCATTTCTCCAAGTTATTTCTTATGGTTTGTAGAAGTGGTCCTAAATTTAGTGTGCGGGTCTCTTCCAATTCCCTGCTTATCATGATACCCAAATATTTTATCCCTCTTGGGCTCCACCTAAAGCCAAATCTAGTTACCATATTTGCATTGCATATTCCGGATATAGGCATGGCTTCCGACTTTGTCCAATTAATTTTATATCCGGAAACTTTTGAGTAGCATTGAACTGTCTCCATTAAGTGAGATAAGGACTTATCTGGATTTTTTTTACCAAGGCCAGGATGTCATCAGCATATAAAAACAATTTATGCTCTTTGTCTCCCCCCCATGCACCTAGGATGTTTTCGTTATCCCTAATAGCAATGGCCAACGGTTCTAGTACGATATTGAACAGTAATGGTGACAGTGGACATCCCTGTCGCGTCCCCCTGGTGAGATCAAAAGATGGAGAGACTTTGCCGTTGGTGATCACACATGCCCTAGGCGTTTTGTATAATGTTCTAATCCATTTGATGAAACAAGGCCCAAACCCAAAACCTGACAAAGTTGTGAACAAAAATTCCCAATGAACCCGATCAAATGCCTACTCTGCATCAAGTGAAAGCGCGACGATTGGATCAGCTTTATCTCTGTTTAGCCAAATTAGGTGAAGTAACCTTCTCATGTTATCTGTTGATGACCTATTCATCATGAATCCAACTTGATCAGGGTTTATAATATTGGGTAAAACCTTCCTCCAATCGCAACGCAAGAATTTTGCTAAGGATCTTGCAGTCCACATTAATTAAACTTATTGGTCGATAATTTAAGGGGTCAGTGGGATCTCTATCTTTCTTAAGGATCACCGATATAAGAGCGTCATTAAAAGAGGAGGGAAGAGATCCACTGGCAAATGCCTCATTGTATACTTCTGTTAATTTGGGTGCAAGTAAGTCTATATACTGTTTATAATACTCGACCGGGAACCCATCCAACCCTGCCGACTTACCATTCCGCATAATAGATCCAGCTTTTCTAACTTCAAGTTCTGTAATATGACCTTCTAACATATTAATTTCCTCTGGGGATAATTTAGGCATTTTAACCTTGGAGAAAAAAACTGAGCAGTTCTTCCTGTTTAAGACCAACGTCAGCAGTATGCAATTCTTTATAGAATTTCTGTACTACGTTGTTTATCTCCCTTGTTGATGTTACTATTGTATTTCCTTTCTTAATAGCTGTTATTAAATTACATGTATGTTTTTGCTTCAACTGTCTCGCAAGCAATTTACCAGTCTTCTCCCCCTCCTCATAAAAAGTAGTTCCCAATCTAAATGGAGCATATTCCACCTTTTTATTATAAATTTCCTGCAGTTCAAATTTGAGTTTACAAATATTTTGATATAATTGATTTGAGAAACATTGGGATAATTCTTTTTCAACATTCTTAATTTTATTATCTAATTCTTGTATTCTGGCCCGATCTTCTCTTTTTCTTTTAGACGCATAGCCTATAATCTTTCCTCTAACCTGAGTGTGTTTTAAAAAAAAATATTATTCCGTGCCATTATTTATTACAGCTTGCTCATAAGAAATCTTTAGCTGTACATGAGATAAATTTAAGAGAAAAAACGTGAAGTGTCTTATTAAGGACTAGTGCTCGTACCTGACGTTGATGGAAAAAGAGTTTGTAGAAAGAGTGAAAAAGGTTCAAGCTAAAAATAAGATGATCACCTTTGATCTAATCAGTGATATATTTTTTTTTATGGTTGAAGCTCATGTCATTTCACAAAAATGTTGTTTGTTGTCACACGGTATATGGTTTTGGTTTCCACTGGATTGGTGGCTAAATATTAGGAACTTGTAAAAAAACGTACCTAGTTCACGGCAAGATTTTGGACCTAGTGTCATTTCATCTTATTACAATCACTCAGAAGGAGAGGATAGAGAAAATGTTTACGCCTTGTTTACACTCAGCTGTACTTGTTTTTTCATCAGACAAACACACTCCCCGTACGGTAATCGGAGAGTGAATCACAGATGAGAAATCGAAAAAGTAGATGAAGTTTTGTCTTAAAAACGACTCCAATGAGTTACAGTAAAATTCACTTATACCACTTCAGCGCTGTTACTTCAAAGTGAAAATATGAACTAATCCCGGTAAAAATATTCATATAAACATATAAATATTTATATTTATTTTATTCACACTGTATAAATATTCAGTTTAGCTTTTTTAATTAATGTCTGTTGGTGCAGGTGTTTGTTAACATTGAGCAAGTAGCGCATTAGTAGCTTATTTTAACGTAGATTATTCGATCCGTAATTAAATAACTGTCCATGACATCGCTTTTACTCACCATTTTTGATTGCAGGTTAGTCGGGCAAAAGTTCGATTAAAATCTGTCCAGCGGTCAACCAGTCAGTTGTCAAAACATGTGGTTTATAATCCGGGACAAAACTGCTCATAATATTATTTTTACTCAACATTTTGATTTCATTCATGGCTCAGGATTAACTTCAGCCAAATACTGAAGGACTGGCAAAGTTTCATTAAATTCCGTCCAGCCAGTTTTGCATGATGCTGTGACAAACTCTGGCTGGACAGACATACAGACATACAGACAGAATTTTTTTCTGTGTGTGGACAAACACAAACGTAAAGATATCACTGAAAGAGCGAGTTCTGACCGATGTAGAGACAAAACCTGACTTTTATTTATATATACGTAGATTCGGACCAGTACTGAAGCAGCTTCAGTGCACCCTGGCATCAAGGCATCTGAAATGGCTCGCCTGGTGTGTGTGTGTGTGTGTCTGAGAGTGTGAGTGTGAGTGATTTGCATTATTTTCATTCCCATCAGACGGTGAGACACCTGTACCCAGTGGACGGGGGATACTGTAGCGCCGGTAGAGACCAGTCACATCAGGCTTCATAAGACAAAGGTTATCAGTCTTTGTTTTCTTTTGTAGTGATTTTACAAACCAGACAATTGGATCGGAAGCCGTGCCAGCAGAATTCACCTGAAAACATACAGTAGCAACCACTTATTTAAAAAAATTTTTTTAAAAAAGGTGAAAGCTTACTAAAAATATCCATGGACTGAATTGAACGGTAAGTTTCTGTTCTTACGAGCATGCTTTCTTAAAACAAGAGCTGCCGAGTGAATCTGAGAGCGAGCTCAGAACTGTAAAATATATTTCTCCGCAACTGTACGGTCGAACCAGCATCATAAACACATCAAGTGCTGAGTAGAAGCCATCCCTCAGACGTGTCGTGGGCCACTCCACCCACAGAAAGCTCTCGGAGACTCGTTTTAAATCCTTGGCAATCTGTCAGGAATGAGTTCACACCATAGTAGTAACGGAGGGTGTTACCCAAACACACCATTCTCCACATCTGGAAACATCAACAACATCAACAGCTACAGTGGCCATGATGCATTTTTCCTTATGAAAGCAAAAAAAGACAAAAAAAAAAAGTAAAAAGGTTTAATTTTTTTTTTTTTTTTTTAAGCCTACAGTTAAAGCTGAGACGAAGTAAGAGACGCTGTATTTTTAGCGGTTAAATAAATAGTACTTAAGTTAGTCTTTCCTGTCTTTATCCCTATGCGCCACTCAGGAACATAACAACTTTAAAAACACACAGAAACTCCAGAAAGAAGTCAGCTCATTTCAGCACACTTCTCTCTTACACACACACACACACACACACACACACACACACACACACACACACACGATTTGTTCAGAAATATCATGGAAAGAGCAGGACAGATGCAGCCCGGGGAAATGCCTTCAGCACTTCCCACCCAGTTCTCCGGAATTCTGTTAAAATGCCACTTTAAGCTCTTCCTCTTCAGCCAGGGCGTAAATCAGAGTGAAAACAGAGCACTATCCCCGTCATTTCACACGCAAAAACATGCGGAACAAACACATCTGCTTTCTTTTTTTCTGCAGCATGTTTGGATCCTTCCTCATTCTCCGTATCTGTCCATGACTGTGTGTGTGTGTGTGTGTGTGTGTGTGTGTGTGTGCGTGTGTGTGTGTCTTTGACCAGAGACTCCGTCTACATGGGAAATGTGAAGGTGCAGCTGGAGCTTTGCCAAGGAGAAAGAGTAGCATGCTGCTTCCGTGCTCCAGTCAGAAGAGAGCAGAAGGGCATGGTCTCAGTCAGCCACTAAACAGAGGGACACACACACTCACACTCATGCACACACTCACACAGAGACACACATGACTCTATCTTTGTTGACTTGAGCCCAAAACCACAGGGGAACAATTGCGTACGCCGGAGAGGACGAAGCAACAGATGTATCTGAGAGACTGGAGGAATTAAGCAGCATGCTGGAGAACGGCGAGATCTTCACCCAACACAAACTGTGACCGGTTCAGTCGCGTCATCCTCTTCTGACCCGATCTTACCCCACTCATGGCGAGGATGAAGAGGGATCGCTTCCTGTTGGCTGTCACCTTCATCATCCTCCTGACACTTGACGTCTACTTCGTTCTTCTTCCCAGACTGAGAGCCTGGCACGACCTGTCCAGGGGCGGCTGCAGCTGCAGTCGGGTTAACGGCAGCGCCGGCTATACCGAGCAGGTCCCTCACGGAAGGAGCAGGTTCGTATCTCAGAAAGGATCCAAGCTGAAGAGGCTTTTCGGCCATCCGCTGTACGATATCCATCTGCCAGAGCTGACGCCGGATGAGAGATTGCTGGAAGAAGAAGATCTCATGGAATATTACAGGAGGAAAGTGACCCGCTGGGAGAGGTGAGTGCAAAGTTTCAGAGATTTCAGCCAGTGTTTACCAAGCCAGATAAGGATTTTGTTTTGCCGCAGCTACTGTGCGCTGCGTGTATGCTTTTCGCCGTACAATATTATAATACTCCGTGATATCATTGCTAGGAATATTAGAAACATAATGCATTCTTAGCATGCGTTGCTCGGATTCATGTAACACGCCACATTCTATAAGAGACAATAGACGATCATTCAATTATGCCTCATTTGACTCCCAAAGCCAAAGAATAAAGAGCAAAGAGGAATGAAAATTGCATGTTACAGTAAAGGTGAGTGCGAAACCAGCAACTCTGGCTGTCAATCAAAATAACCACCGCATACGGCCTGGAACCTGATCCTCTAAATCTCTAAATAGTAACTCTCAGGGTAAAGTGCTGCTGAAAAAGATTTGTGTATTATTCAAATGGGTATGACATCCATTAACGTCTTAGCATGAAGGAATCTTCAGGATTAGAAAATGTACAGTGTGTGGAATCAGTTACACTATATGATGTATAGATAGAATGTGCGAACTTGTCCGGGAAACTTTCCACGCTGAATGTGGTGGTAATGAGACAAATAAGCCCACAGGAGAGCGTAAATCCAAGAAAGTCTCACGTTAAATTCGATTGAAATGCACTTCATACTGTAATACGCGCGGCTTTCTTATGTTATGTTTTGGTGAAACCCAACTTAGATTGTTTGGTGTAAACTACAGCCTGTGATTTGTGGATTGAGGTCAGCTTTACTGATTGCAAAAATGCAAACGCTGAAGCACCCTGTGGGGAACCTCACGTCCAATCAGAGGATCATTTGCAAATTATGTCTATTATGCGGTGAGGAAGTCGACATCAATAAAGCCAATTATGTTCCCATAGCCAGGTCTCATCTGGAATAAGAGCAGAGTCTTAGCTCATTGTGAACGCACACGTGGATCGGGGACGTGTTAAAAGAAATCCTGATGATTTGATACTGAACATCACGACCGTGTCATTTGCTCTGACGAGGCTCTGATGACATGACAAAATGTCACTCCGACAAATCTGTGGGTCGGATAACAAATATTTGTGGTCTGATGGATCAATACTTTGAGGCAATGGTACAAGGTGTTCCAGAAAACAGCTTGTTTATGATCATATACACGCCGTGTCAATTAATATCCACTCACTCATCATCTATACCACTTAATTCTGTATTCAGGGTTACGGCGGGGCCTGGAGCCTATCCCAGGCGACTTAGGGCACAAGGCGGGGTACACCCTGAACAGGGTGCCAATCCATCGCAGGGCACACACATACACACATACACACACTCACACTCTACGGCCAATTTGGGAATGCCAATTAACCTAACCTGCATGTCTTTGGACTGTGGGAGGAAACCCACAAAGCACAGGGAGAACATACAAACTCCATGCACACAGAGACGGGAATCGAACCTGGACCCTGGAGGTGCAAGGCGACAGTGCTAACCACTACACCACCACGTCGGCAATTAATATCCACATTTGTCTAAAATAAAAAGTATACTGTAGTATAGCATTTATAATGTCCATTTAATATCTGATTTACTGAAATCTTTAATTAATTAATTTTTTTAAATCCTTCTTGGAAAGCTTTATTGTCATCAGGTAATTATAAAAAAATAAATACTATCAACATTCAAGATTCAAGACTTTTGTCATATAATAGGGTGGAAAGGGGAATCATGCATAATTTACAATACAAAATATGTAAAAAAATAAAAAAATAAAATATATATATATATATAGTATGTACAGTACCTTAAAAAAAGTAATGAAAGAGAAAGTAAAATAGAAGGATCCGTTTTTTTAATCGAAAAAAAAAAAAAAAAGCAACCAACAGTAAGATTTTTTTCAAATTTGCCGTGGAAAATTGTGAGTTAAACTCAGTTCCTGCAGCAATAATGCACTTTTTTTGTTGTGGTTGGAATCATGAAAACTTTTCCACAGACAGCAGAAGTTCTACATCGAGGCCGCAGCAGCATCGAACGTCTCATTGCCTGAGCAACCTGTAAACTTCGATCCTGATGCTAACTGGCTGAAATTCCATTTGGGGATTACCCGGTACGCACTGTACTCCAGAGACGACCAAAACATCGATAAGCTTCTGCAAGACATGCAGAGAGCACCGATCATCGGAGCAGGTGGGTATTTGTCCTGTGTTAGAATGTCGGTGATTAATAAATAGCCTGTAATAACATGTCTGGAAAATGCTTGGAAATAATGCAAAGTCATGATTCTCTTCACTAATCGTATGCAATGTAGTAGAACGTATATGTAAATATACAAAAGAAGCGAAAGGATCTGTTTAGCATGTCTATTAATTTAAGCTCAATTTAAGCTCAATTTAAGTGGTTAGCACTGTCGCCTTGCACCTCCATGGTCCAGGTTCGATTCCCGTCTCAGGGTTCTGTGCCCAATGAGTTCATCGTGGGTTTCCTCCCACAGTCCAAAGACATGCAGATTAGATTAAGTGGCCTTCCCAAATTGCCCGTAGTGTAAGTGTGTGTATGTTTGCCTTGCATGATGGTCTCCTGGGACCGGCTCCAGGCAGTGTACACAGGATAAAGCCGTATAGACAGTGAACAAGTGCACTAAACTCATATTACAACCATTTTTATATGGAACATTTTATTTAGTATATTAAGAAAAAATGGTGAAACCGTTTGATTCTTGTCCGAATGGTAGTCTCAATACATTTATTAAGCGCCATAATGCAGTACCGTGACCAAATACAAAGCCAGGCCAAAAAAAAAAAAAAAAAAAATTTGGTTTGGCAATTGGATTTAAATAAACAAACTATTAAGAGCTTTTGATTGTGTAACTACTGCAGTGAGGAAAATGTTCCAGCTGTCAGCAGTTATTTTAACCATAACTAATGCGGTGAGTAAATTTTCATTCCTTAATCATCCATGACAGGAGACATATCCTGTGTCTGTGGAAAAGATTATTAACGTACTGTGTTTCTCAAGGGTCATTATCGGCCTGCATCAAGCAAAGAAAACAACTAAGGAGATCAGCTTAAAGTTGCTTAAGGTATCCAGTGCATTATGAAAGAAACCCTGTGAGGATAGAGCTGAACTCATGTCAAGATTGGAGAAATGTCACTGATGGAAATCAATCACTTAAATCCACTTGGTGGAATCGCATCATGAACAATCGAAAGCACAAATCCCGACTATGTTTAATAGTGAAAAGAAAAGCCCTACCACCAGACACTCATATAATCTAATGAGAACTCACAGGATTGGGAATAAACAGCTGTTTGTCTATAAGAAAACCACTCGTTAGTGAGACTCATCAGAAAAGAAAAGGCTTGAGTTTGATAGGGAGAGTAAAGATTGGACTTTGGAGCGATGGAGAAAGGGTAAGAAGGGAAGCGCATGAAGCGATGGACCCATCATGCATAGTGGCTCTTGGGTTACTTCAGTTGCTCAGGTCTAGACTCAGTCTAGACTCATGTATGTGGCAATAAAATGATAACCTGAATGACCAGGTATCACATAAATGGGGTTTTTCTTTCCGGATGGCTCGGCTGACAATGCCATGATTCACTGAGCTCATGTTGTGAAAGAATGCCATTAATGCCTTAATCCCATTAAAAGTCTTTGGGATGTGCTGTAGAGGAGCAGTTCGACTCTCCCATTATCAGCAACTCTGCACACGCATACAGTACTGTACACAGTAAATGTTCTGATGTCGAAATATTACAGTGTATGACCTTTATGTTTGTTTGTTTTTGTCCAGGCACAAAATAAAACAATAGATTTCTGAAAACGTATTTTAAACAAGCCTCCTAGTCTCCTAGGCTCCAGTGCAGCTAATCTCTGTATATCTGAGAAATTTGTAGGACTTGAAAATGAAAAAGTAGACTGTTTTTGTTCAGGATGATCTGGAGCTTAAACAAACAATGACTCAAAAAAACAAGAATGATACGATTTCTGTATTGGCTGCATGAAAGCTAACAGTCTGATTGATGTCTCAAAAATCTTAGATTACACTCAAGATGAAAAAGCTTTAAAGGGAGCATGTGACTGCTCACAAGGTAAGTTTTTAAATCTCAGTTTTATTTGATGGGAATCCATTGTTAGCTAACCCTAATCTTACAGTTTGCTCAAACTTTTCAACAGTTCATCTCTCAATGGAAAATGACTTTTTTTTTTTTATTTAGTCTAAAAATAAAAAGCCATAACCCAGAGGCCAAAAAAAAAAAGGAAAAGAAAAAAAAAATCTTTTATAGGTGGTGGTGTAGAGCAAATAGCCGCTGGGTTTCGAAAGAATGAGACTATGGCACTGTGCCCTTTTATAGCAGCTAGTGGCTGGGGTGCAGTAACCTAAAAGCAACAAACAATTGCCGTCTGTGAAAACCAATTGCTCTAGAAAAAGTATTTATTCATCCCTGGAATCGTAAAGAGTGTAGTGTCAGAAACAAATTAAAATCACACATACAGCAGGATGAAATTTAAATGTCAGGTTTTTATTTTTTGTAATCCCTCCATGGGGTACCCCCCCCCCCCCCCCCTCCCAAAAAGAATCCAGAAAGAATCCTTGACCCAAAAACGCTAACATGATTAACATGAGGAAAAAGTTTTACACATTGCTATTTTTGCCTGGGGCATTCTTTGGCTTTTTGGGATTTTACATTTTGTCTTACATTTGGACTCCTGATTTGCATCCATTCCTGGAGTTCTTGGTTTGAAGCATGACTGTGGATGCAACCTGTTGATATATATATATATATATTTATATATATTTATATATATATATATATATATATATATATATATATATATAAAACATGATATGATTTGATATGATATGATATAGTGTGAAATGATAAAAAATAATTTAAAAGCACAGTACAGTTTCATCTGAAGCCTAGGAATGCAACAACCTCAGACAAAAGCAAAAGAACAGGGCATACCAACCACCAGTTTAAATAAAACCCAGTCCTATGTAATTAAGCTATCACTCCCAGGCCATAAAGAGAATTTTTTTTTCCCCTCTAAAAAAATTGTTCTGTTATGCATTATGCCAATGCAGAAAAGAAAAATAACATCAACAGTATGTGACGATAGGGTTCTTTGCACAGAAAACAAAAACTTACAGTATACTGGATAACATACTGATCAGCCATAACATTATGATCACCTGCTTCATACTGAGTAGGTCCCCCTTTTTGCCACTAAAACATTAATGACACATGTTCTGCTCTGACACATTTCTTTCGAAGCCGGCATGAACCTTTTTTCAGTAATTAGAGCTACAGTAGATCTTATATTGTGTTGCCTTGGCCGGCCATGACCCCGTCGCTGGTTCACCAGGTTTTCCTTCCTTGGATCACATTTGGTACGTCCTGACCGCTGCATCCTGGGAACATCCCGCAAGAGCTGTAGTTTCTGTGTTGCTCTGACCCAGTCGTCTAGCCATCAAAAGCTGGACCTACAGATACAATATCTTGTGCCAATGGCTTCTGGAAGTGGGTGGGACATATTAGGCAGCAGCAAGTCATGTTTTGTCCCTGAAGTTGATGTGTTGGAAGCGGAAAAAATGGGCAAGTGTAAGGATTTGAGTAATATTGATAGGGGACAAATTGTGATGGTGAATGAAAAGGTTAACGCTGGTCTCCATAAAAAGGTGTCACACGGGTCGTTACTGTTTTGGTGGCACAAAGGGGGGGGGGGGGGGTGTTAGGGGAGACCTACTCAGCGGGCGTAATGTTATGGCTGATCGGTGTTTATAATAAAGGTGTGAAGTCCTATATAAAAATATACCTCTCTCAACAGTGGTTAAGCCAAGCGGCCATCACCTGAAACTTGCACTTAAGTTGCAAGACTTTGGGAAAGCCATGTTCAAGCCTATGAGGTAAGCCAAAAAGTATATACATGTATATATACATATATAAGTCAACTAATGTGTCTAAAGTACTAAAGTCAACTGAAGTCAACACACTGATGTGTGGTTTTGTAAAGTAAGAAAATGAACATTTTTGTTTTTCAGACAGGAACGTCATGAGGAGACACCTGAGGACTTCTTTTATTTTGTTGACTTCCAGAGACACAATGCTGAAATCGCTTCCTTCCACCTGGACAGGTTCGGCTTCTTTTATATGGTTGCTTTAAAAAAAAAAAAAAATCTTTCAAATCAATAATCAGTTGAAATGAGATGGACTCGATGCATTAATCCAACGGTATTTATTTATTTTATCCCATTATATTTATTTGTTTGTTTGTTTGTTTGTTCCAAAAAAAAAAGAGACCCAGTGTCATTACAGCTTTGCACCCGCTGGCCCTAAGACTCTAAAATAAGCGTTTATTCAATGTCTCAGCTGTAATGAATGCTTATCTGTCTCACCGTGTCATCTATACCTCAGATCCTCCTAAAGGTGTGTCGGCCTTAAATACTAAATCTACATAATTGCTGTATCACCCACACACACTTAAAATTACCGCAGGGGTAGGAACTGCTTCTTAAAGCTGCAAGTAAATGAATACATCTTCTCACGTGTCCTAGATACGTAAAACACAGAAACGATTAACTGAATACCTTAAGCATGTCAAGACAAAGAATTTACAGATCAAAAAGGACAAAGGTGATGTAACAGAGTTGCAAAGTGAAGGGAATATATATATATATATATATATATATATATATATATATATATATATATATATAAAGAAAGCATACATTTACTGTATATTACACATTAAAGTGCTTTTAGTATAAAATCTTGGTATAAAATATGCTTGTGATTATATTGTTTTAATATGCTGTAATATGAAAATATATATAATATATAATATATATAATAATCATATTCCGATTCATTTTGCTCTATAACACCTTATACTTAATTTTTTTTCTTATGCAGACATGTAAAAAAATATATTTTTTCCTGGTTTTTTCTCTTGTCCTGTATAATCTGTCTGTCTCAGGGTCCTTGATTTCCGGAGAGTTCCACCTGTGGTTGGGAGGCTCATTAATGTCACGGGCGAGGTGTTATACACTACATACAACGAGGAGCTGCGGAGTGTTTTCTTCACCTCGCCAGGCAAGCTCTTGCGTTCACAGCGTAATGATAAAATCGCATTTGCTACACAGTTATAATGATGATGTAGGGCGATAACACGTTATCTTTCCATGGCCAAAGATGCCTAATTTGTGAAACAAATCTGAGTAACCTATTATGACATGTGCTGAATATACTGCATCACAGCCGTGGTGATATTCAGTACAACAGCACGCCTTCTCATGTGATATTGCTTATATATAACAGTTCTACAGACAGCATTTATTATCAGCAGATAATGATTTTTATGTTTATTCAGGTATTTTGCACATATACCAAAGGTTGAACCCCTTGATCGGAGTTAGAGAGGGATTTGGGATTCAGCCTCGTGTTAGACGCTAGTTAGCTTTATGGCTTGCGTTAGCCGTGACAAAACCACACGGACGTTTCAGATGCAATTCGGAAAGACTTCGAAGCAAGTGATACATATAGTTAACATCCCAGGGCTGTTATGCTCTATATCACCACTCGTGGAATGCCTCTCATCCAATTAGATTACTCGGTTTGAACTAACTGTTGTATAATAAAGACTTAACAACTGTATGTTCTTTTTGAGCTTAATTTACAATCTGTTTCTTTCTTTTTCCATGTCAGCCAACAACACATGCTTCTTCGCCAAGTGTCTGTACGTGTGTAAGACTGAATATGCGGTGTGTGGAAATCCAGACCTTCTGGAAGGATCCCTGTCAGCCTACCTGCCCGGATTGAGTGTAGCACCTCGCATTTCCATCCCCAGCCCCTGGATCCGCTCTTATACCTTCACTGGAAAAGAGGAGTATGCTCAATCCTGACCAATCAGAAAGAAATCATTCCGGGCGCGGTAAAATAATAAAAATCGGTGGATGTAAAACGTGCCGGTTTTATTGGGTTGAGCCCTAAGGAATTAAGCTAAAGATTTTCCTGTGTTTAAACCTATTGAAAAAAGAAAATGATTATAAATAAAGATCACTCACTTGTGCAGTCGTCTATACCGCTTTAACCTGTGCGAGGTGCTATCAAAAAGTTCCGAGACTAGTTTTGTAACACACCAACAGATGGAAGCACAAGGATGCACGCACAGTCACAGGGAACACCGACCTTCATAAGTCCGTGTGCCAAAAGACACCGTCCTGTGTACATCGGGAGCTGTGCAACTGGTGCTATTCTGACCACAGACCCTGAATAAAGGATTAAGTGGTATAGATGATGAGTGAGTGAGTAAGGACACGCTCGCTTCAAGAGTGGAGGGACATCACTGGAAGACGACGAGAGATCAGGAATACCTTCAAAAATGTTGAAATTATTCGGTAGGCTGTGCATGATGATCGTTGGAGAACAATCCACAACATTGCTGCCGTTGTGGGTGGGTCATACGGAACAGTCCAGGCGATCCTCATGTGTGAGACATGCGGCGTGTTGATGCCAGGAACAGAAGGAACATCACCTCGAAGTCTGCAAAGAACTCCGTCAGCGTGCCGTGGATGACCCATTCTTCATGTCGAGGATCATTACTGGTGACAAAACATGGATGCATTGGGTACGATCCTGAGTCGTTTAAAGTCAGTCCGTGAGCCCATTGAAGTCAGTGTTCAGAGTGGAAGAGCGCACCATCTCCACAACCGAAAAAGGCGAGACAGGTCCTCAGCTCAACTTCATCCCCAGGGGCCAGACCGCCAAGAGAGAATTCTAATGGCAGATTTTAAGGCGGGTGAGGGAGAACGTACAGCAAAAGCGGCCGGACAAACAAAAGCGGATCTGGGATACACACAAATTTTAAAACCTTTTGATAGCCCCTCGTATACATGCACAGGGTTGTGGTGGCCTCGAGCCTATCCCAGGAGACTTTGGGCATGAGGTGGTAAAAGTATACTGCGCAATTGACTCATTTACATTTATTAATTTAGCAGACTCACAAAGTCCTTTGAAGGATCTTGGCCAGATCTTTACACTGGGTTACTAGGTTGCTAACTAACTACCATCATGCAAACACTTTTGGGAAGCCACATATTGAAGAAACTGATAGGTCTTTAGTTTAAAGATTTAAAGATTGACAGGAACTCAGATATATGGACATCCATAGAAAGCTCATTCCACCACCCAGGTGCCAGAACAGAAAAGAGTCTAGATGCATGTCTTCCTCGTCTCATGAGTGGTACAGTAGAAAGGTGAAGACAGAAACATTGACCGTGCTCTCTGGGTGTATAGGATGACATCATCTCATTCCCCTATCAATCAGAATGACAACAGTCTTTCTCTGGCTCACTCTGTGATCTCATGTTTGCAGATGAGGGCAGATGGTGTTTTTTTTTTTTTATTAACTATTGTGTACAATCATACAGTATATGTTGGCACAAATTTTCACAAGTCTCTTTTATTAATTTAGATGGGAAGTGAATCCATCATACTGTGACACCATCAAAAGACTCTACCCTTACAGCTCCGGAAACAGACTACTGAATATCATAGACATGGCCATATTCGATTTCCTTATAGGTACTGTATATGTGAACCTTTTCACTGCTAATCAATCTGGATTGTGTGACATTTTAAAGGCAATAGAATAGAAAAGAACATCTAAATAACAGTCTATTCAGCGTGCATGTTACATGATGCTGTTTTTAAATTTTTTTTTATTTATTTTAGGAAACATGGACCGGCACCACTATGAAATTTTTACCAAGTTTGGCGATGAAGGTTTTCTGCTTCACCTGGACAACGCGAGAGGGTCTGCTTTTAATCACAGCTACTTTATTAGTGCGCTTTTAAAATCTGAATTCAGTCACTTATATTTGATCATGTGTCACAGGTTTGGCAGGCACTCCCATGACGAAATGTCCATTCTGGCACCTCTGACCCAGTGCTGCATGTATGTATTTACCATAAAATATCTAATTCACCATAATGAAAAAAGGGAGTAAAGAAAAACCCACTGGAGGAGGTACTGTATCTACGGCTAAACTGTGTCCAAAAATATGTGTGCATGTTATCTTCAGAATACGTTAATATGAGAGTGTTCGAGTCAAACTGGGACTTTTCTTTGCACAGAATAACAGAACACAGTTATTAGAGAGAAAAAAAAAAAACTAACCCTGCTACACTAATCTTGGTGTTTCACTAGGGCTTGGATACCATCAAGGTAGGAAGTTTTCTCAATACGCTGGAGACTACCTGCTTCACATCTGAAACGCTGGCCTCCCAGGAACTCCTTTAATGGCTCAAACATACAGAAATCACTTGGAGCGAAGTCAGGACTGTACACCGGATGTGGCAGGCCAGCTAAGTTCCTGTAACATGCAAGTGGTGTTCATGAATGACTGTGTGTACAAGCCGGTGACAACTTATCCACCAATTATAAAGGATCAGGCGCTCAATGTTCATTGGGACGACTGCAGTGAGCTTCAGCCAGGATCATCACACAAGGATGTACTGCGTTTTTTTTTAAGCAATCAGTTTTATGAATTCATTCATGCGAAATTTCAACACAAGTCCCAGTTTGACTTGAACGCCTCTTATATTGTGTATATTCTATAAACTTGTATATAGTAGAGAGCATTCAGGGAAATGCTTCCATTCTGCATTGAATTTAATCTGATAATGGAATTTTCATTGCAAATACTGTACATTAACAACAGAAACAGATTAGAAAAAATCTCTTAGAAGAGCCTCCTTTTTTTGGTCATGGTCAATACCACAGACTTGCTGATGTTTACATGGGAACCTAGAAAATGAGTAGTCTTAAACATTAAATGTTGTTAAAACTTTCTTTGTTTTAAATAGTTACAGTGGAACCTTGGATTACAAGCATAATTTGTTCAGGAAGCGGGCTCTTACTCCAAAACATTTGTAAATCAAATCAAATCTTCCCATAAGAAATAATGAAAACTCAAATAATTTGTTCCACAGCCCAAAAAAATAAATACAGAAAAATAATTAATACAATATATAAAGTAAAAATACAACAAATTAACCTGCACTTTACCTTTAAAAAAAGTTAAAATAAATCCCAACAGATAAGTGTTTCTGGTCGTGCGCGCAGGCGCCGTGTATTTGTGTGTGTGTGTGTGTGTGTGTGTGTGTGTGTGTGTGGAATTAGCCCCTTCCCTCGCCTTGTCTTACACAGTAAAACTCCTCCTCCCTCCCCCCACCTCGCTTTTTAAGTTTCACAACAAACCCACACACAACGGGAAAAAAAACAAAAAATGAATGAACCAGCACCTTACCTTTGAAAAGAATCGCGACAGAGCAGTTTCTGTGTAGAGCAGAGTATGTGTGTCTGTGTGAAGCCGGGGGGGTGGGTGGGATGTAAAGCCGAGAGAGTGTGTGTGTGTCGGTGTCAAAAAACTTGGCACTCGTAAACCAAGACATGCTCGTTTTTCAAGTCAAAATGTATTAAAAATCTTTGCTCGTCTTGCGGATCACTCGTAAACCGAGTTACTCGCAATCCGAGGTTCCACTGTACAATTGTAAATAAAAAAATCCCTGATTTCCAGATAGCTCTCAGACATTTGAACCTCACTGTATATACTGTATTCCATCGTACTGTTACGTAAATATATTTATTTATGTCTAGGCGCTCTTCCTGCTGTGATCATGTGTCAGAGTAACAAGCACGGCATTGAACAAAGTCTGCTTATAGATGTCGTTCTAGCTGGAAAATTTATAATAATAATAATAATAATCATCATCATCATGTATTCTGCACAATGAAGATAACGTCAATTCACTTATTTTCTTGGTTACTAGGAGCTCAGTCTAACATAATATTTATGTTATTTATGCCACAAAATGAACAGTAACTACGATCATCTTCTTGTTCATGTTTTAAACATTTTTCAAGGTTTTTTTTCCCTCCCCTGATATCCAGCTTATCAAGGTGGACTTAGTGGTTAGCGCTTGCACCTGCATGGTTAAGGTTCGATTCCCACGGGGTCGGGGTTTGTGTATGTGGTGTTTGCATGTTCTCTCCACATGCTTGGTGGGTTTCTTCCGGGTACTCAGGTTTCCTCCCACAGTCCATAGACATGCAGATTAGAGTAATTGCTGTTCACAAACTGTCCGTAGTGTGTGTGCATCGCGATGCATTGGAACTCCAACCAGGGTCTACACCACCTGGGATAGGCTCCAGGCCCGTGCGGTATTTGAATTAATGAATCCTGCTTATTATATTTCTCCAACAATAACACCTATAACTGTTTTTTTTCATGATCAGTAGACAAGCGTCCACAATAAAACAGGACGTTTAGCAGCTTCCGAGTGGCGCAGTGGTAAAGCCCTCGCCCCATCATCCGGAGATCGCGAGATTGATCCCCGGGTGATGCTGTAACCTCTTGCAGTCGGAGGTCTAGAGAGCTGATTGGCCGAGCTCTCTCAGAGGGGAGGGATGAGAGGTACTTAGTGCTCCCACATTAATCGCGGCTCTACAGCAATCAGGGGTGTCTGTGAGCTCACACAAGCGGAAGGAGCGGATAGCGCTGTCCTCCGAGTGTGTTATGCCGCCCCCAACGGTGCGTGAGTGAGCGGTTCGAAAAGATGCGGGTTGGCTGGCGTCAAATGGTTCGGAGGAAAAAAAAAAAGCACGTGAGTCTTCGGCCCTCCTGACTGAGTGGTAGTAGTAGCTTAACGTGGAGCCCCCTAGTGACGGGGAGGAATAGGACACGACTAAATTAGGGAGAAAATCTGGGGGAAAAAAAAACTGGATGTTTCCACTTTTTTGTGTCCATTTTCTGTCATGTTATTCATTCAGAAATAATTAGTGCCAATTAGCGAAAGCGTTAGTGTTGGGTCTGATTATTAACGTCGTACTTCTTCTCCTTCAGGATCAAGCGCTCGACGTTGCTCAGGCTGCAGCTGCTGACGCAAACGGAATATCGTCTCAGTGACGTGATGAGAGAGTCTTTGGCTCGAGACCCACTGAGACCCATTTTGACCGAACCCCACCTGCAGGCTCTTGATCGCAGACTGGAGCGTGTGCTCAGGTCTGTGAGTAGGTGTGTGAAGAAGCTCGGGGAAGCCAAGGTGGTGGTCACAGATTTCACGGACGCCACGAGTGGAGCTACAGAAGGGAAACACAAAGCGAGCAGGTGATGATCGATCGATCGATCGCTGATGAGAGAAAATAAATAAATGGAAAACATAAAGAAAAGTTGTCAGAGACTTTGTTTGGGCCTCTAGTACAGTAGGTGTACACGGAGAGGCCAGGATGCAGACATATGTGATCAGGAACAAAGGGATCAAGCCAAGGAATGATAGAAAAACACTGGAGCACTGACGCGTGGATGTACCTCATCTGCTTCTGGCCTGTCCGAGGAAGAACTTTTATATTTCATTTCCTAACCGTCGATAACCAATAGGGAGAAAAGTGCACGTGCACAAGAGCGATTCGTAGATCTGCACATTTCGTACCAAATCGTTGCACGCTGGACGCTTCACTGTCGGGGAAGTTGTTTTCAAAATCGTAAAACTGACAGATGACGCCATGTTCCTGAGAAACGGCTGTGGGATCTGTGGTGTACTCTTCAGGCAAACACATGTTTGTGTGGAACGTTCAAGCATTCCACTGATTATCTGCCTCCTTTTTTTTTTTCTGCAACGTTTTAAACAAACACTCATTAGGGACAAAGAAAGAGACAGGACAGGGAGCAAGGAAGAGGTCGATTTCTTCGATATGCCATTAAAATGGTGGAAACAGATTGGATTTGTTGCTTTCGATCCAGACGTCAAGCGAGCATATAATCCTTGGCTGTCTCTTTGGTTCACAGTTTGCAGGCTTTCAAGTGGAATCTCAAACCTGCCAGAAAAAGAAAAAAAAAAATGATCCAAACTATTTACAGACAACCCTTCCTTTGCCAAAACTTTGTTCCAACTTGTGGTATGCAGTTTATTGCAACACAAATGTCAAAGGTAGAAGGCAGAAAGTAGTCTTTGGAACAGTCTGCATGTTCCCAGTGACAACTAAAGTGCCTTTAAAAAATATATACGTGAAACAGATTTTCTAAAAAAGCAAAAAGCAAAAAAGAAAAGTGCTTGAGCTTGTTCATGAAATTACTAGTGAAGATTAAACAAAAACAGTTCAAACTATTTGGACGCCAGTCGAAAAGTGTGTGGTCTGTATTTTTCCTATTTTAAGAATTAAAAAAAAAAAAAAAAAAAAACACTCCTGCTTCATTCATTGCAAGATACAGAAAATGCAGTGAGCCAAGATTTTCATATCGTTTTGAAAAAGTTATATGGTAAATTAAAATTTTTTTTTATTTTTTTTTTTTACACATGATCAAAGCTGTCCTTCATTCCACGCATTAATCGCCGGTTTCAGCATTCTAGACAAACGTCAATGAGAGATCCCGTTCCTGATTTAGATACATTCTTTATTGTCATTGCACAAGGTACAACGCAACTGGTATCTTTCCTTATGGTGCATAAAAATAGAATAAAAGGGTGAACATACAGTAAATAATAAAAGAGCATAAATTTTTACAAACTACAGTAATTGACACCAAAACCAAAAACTGCCCCCTTGTGGTTGTCATACAATATGATTCACTTTTTAACGATGCATCTGCAGGACTAACCGCTGGGTGATGAAGCACTCGATCATTCACTGATCTGAAGTTAGAACTGAATGAAAAGAAATGAATACAAAACATGCTTCAGCAACTTTTATTGCTTAAACTGCCAGTATGACAAGCTCTACCCAAAAGAAGAAGAAAAAAAAAAAAACAGAAAGGAAAGAACACATTTTGTTGGTGACATACTGGAAATCAAAGCAAAAAAAAAACAAAAAAACAAATCATCATCTTCAACAAGAACAAAAGCCCATATGGTCCACTGTTTATGGTACCTGCCGCTCTAATGACCGCAAGTGTCACAATACCAGCTCGAGGTCTGGGCCAGCGAGTGTAGAGTCTTCAGTAACAAAAAGCCAAGCAAAGCTAGATTAATATACGTCATCATACAGAGAAAGAGATCATCATATAGACTGTGAGTGAGAAATCCTGGGTACCTTAGGGCATAAAATACTATTGAATAAATATATATAATGTGAAGGAATAAAAATGTAACAATGGTGACTGAGGGCACTCGGGATTCTCTATTCCTGAAACTTGTACGTGGAAAAACAGGTTTCCTGTGAACACTCCAAAAAAAACAACAACAAAAAAAACCCCACAGTGAATGAAATGAAAACCCTAGCGCATCATTTTCCTACACCTCAGTTTACTTCCTACAAACTGATCACGTTCCTGAATTACTTTAGAAAGACATTTGCTCAAGGTTTATCATCGGACTCCCCATTACACACGTTTCATCCTTTCTGCATTGAAATTGTGCTATTTGTCTCTACAATTACAAACACAAACCCATCTTTCTCCACACAACAATGATGTTGTTTCAAGACGGTCAGAAATAAGCAAGCGTACGTTCATTAATATGGCATGAAGCTCCTAGCGTAAAAACTTTGAACGAAAATGAGATGCGGTGAAACTGAAAATGACAGGATGGAAACAACTTACTGAACATGGCATTGCTAATACTGGAGGTTTACAATCTATTAATAATAATAATAATAATAATTAGGATCTCGCTGTTTTTGCCAGTGTGATGACTGGAAATATCCTTGGCTGGTATTAGGACTGTAATATTTTTATATTAAATAAGACTTCTTGTTGTGACCTGCATTTTTGGCACTGGCTTCGAATCCTGGTTGAACTACGAATTTCAGCCTTGGTGCAAGTGAAGGAGAGATCATTTCGAGCAAGAACAGAGAAATAAATGTTGAGAATGTTTGTAACATGCAACTGAGTAACTCAAATGGTGCGTGTGTGTGGTTGCGGGAAAGGGGGTGCACATAGACAGACAGACAGACAGACAGACAGACAGACACAGACGACTTTACTTGGAACACCTGCTCATTCATGTAGCCGATCATGCTCATCATAGACTTTCTCATGTCTGAAGTGTTCCTATTAAAATGGACGCTCAGTGTATATGCATATATATAGGATGCTATGTACAAAGGACATCTTATTGATGTGTACAGTATATCTGTGTGGGGGGGGGGGGGGGGGGGGGGGGCAACAAAAAAAAAACACAAAGCTCCATAAAGCATGCTTACAGTTTCTGTGCGTGAATGTGATCGTGACAGTTCGGAGGACTTTTATATACCTTCGATTTCAGTAAGTCGTATCTTACAAAACTATTCTTAGAAAACTACTTCGACTACGGCAAAAGCAAGCTGAACAGAAAACGCGTCTTTCGGATAGACTTTGTTTTAAAAAATATAATCTCACCCCTTCATTTTTTTTTTTTTCTTTTCGTCTTAAACAGTTAGATGTACAAACGGTGCCCGGTACAGTCTGTGGATTTATCTTCAGTGGGTTTTGATTGTCTGCTCGTGGCGTGTCGATGCTGAGAAAGGACGGATGCCGTTTCGCTGCCTTTTAGCAAACGTGATGTTCGAGTGCAGGTGAAGGAGGTACGCTTATATTCGTGAGCAAAGAAAGAAGAGTTTTAAAAGGAAATAAAAGCCAACTGCATGAGAGCATGGGGGGGGGGGGTGTGGGGGGGGAAGAAGAAAACCCTGCTGTTAAAGAGTTTGGTACGTGTTCAGACAGACAGTGACACAAAACTGTTGTACTGCTGGATGTTGCGCTTGAGGATGTCCGAGCAGGGGCCGAGCACTCGTTCGAAGCGTGGGCGGTCCAGCTTCACGCACTTCAGAGGGCCTCGGGCCACTACGGTGGCAGCACGGGGACGATTCATTAAGAGTGCAATCTCACCTAGAAAACACACACACACACACACACAGGTGAGTGAAATTGACTGGAAGCAATCATTTTTTGTCGTGCACAATAAATTTGGATAAAACTAAAATGTGAAATACATGACTAATCTCTGAAGAAAAAAAAAAATTTAGTTTAAACTATTATCATCACTAGGAGATAATTAGAGCTGACAAATGTCTGACTCCGCCTATATAACCATCATTACTTGTCTGGTCCTTCGGCAAGGCTGTAATTTAATAAATGATAATGAACTGTCATTTCTGAGCAACACTAACACCTTCACAGAGCTGAGCCTTACTCGAGAACCCGAGCTACAATCACTGAGAAACTCAATACCGTCAAATATCTGTCAGATTATTAAAAAAAAAAAGTGCTCACCGAAGTAGTCTGAAGGTCCTAAGCGACCCACTTCTACAAACTCCTCGTTCTCGGATCGTCTCTGCAGGACAGCTGCACTTCCCTGACGGAACATGACACGAAGCTTTAGAGAGGCGAACGGGGGGTGGTGGAAATCGCAGCAAAATTATTATGATTAACAAAGGGAAACACAGGGGTACCTCCAGTATGATGAAGAACTCATCCCCAGGTTCTCCCTGCACTACGATCTTCTGGCTGTCCTCAAACTGCACCGGCTCCAGAGCGTCGGCCACCGTCAGACGCTCCCACTTATCCAGCGACTCTGGGAACCGGCAGCAATCGAACACGTTACAGCCACCACTCATCATTTTTCGATAATTACATAAACATACACTGTATGACTTAAAGGTTCTGTATTTGTTTAGCTGTACCATCTTATCAAGCAGCACTTCAACCAAAAACTAATTCTCAATTCTTAAAAGCTTGCACACGAATGCTGTCTTCAAATCTGCCTTTGTTTCTGTTTTTCACATAGTAAATACTATTTACACACACTACTGCACAATTATTCACAGAATGATTGATAATAACAGTATTGATAGTCAGGAAATTATGTAGAGTTTGTCAATAAGTGAAGTTTTTTGATTATTTTTATATACTTTTGAGGTGATAAATAGATCACAACGTCAGACATAATCTTGATGAGATCATTCGTCCGATTGTTTGGCGTTAGCCTCAAAAAATATGTTACATAAACAAGTTAATGATTTAAAAGATCATCGTCTTCCACGCTTTTCTATCTTTGTCAATATGTGTGCATCAGCCTTGATTAGGTCCATCCAGAGTATTTTTTTGACATAATCTTCTCCATGTCCTACCAGGAATTAATGTTGTTTCTAGGGAATTCGCTCGCATTATGTGACTAAACAGTGAGAGCTGCTGCTTGGTGATTTTGCCCTTAAGCGATATTTTCGGTTTGTGACTGGCTCTAGGATCGTCTTTTCTGTGACCATTGATGTCCATGGTATCCGTAGCATTCATGTCCAACACCATCGTGCTAAAACAACAGTTTGATTCGGATGTTTGTTGTGGTCCTAATATCTTTGGTTTTTTTTGCCAATAGTTTCATATAGCGGTTTAAATCACTCACTCACTCACTCACGTACTAATCGTCTATACCGCTTTATCCTGTGCACAGGGTTGCGGGCGGCCTGAAGTCTACCCCAGGAGACTTAGGGCAACAAGGTGGGAGTACGTCCTGGGCAGGGTGCCAATCCATCACTGGGCACTATGGGCAATTTGGGAATGCTAATTAGCCTAATCTGCATGTCTTTCGACTGTGGGAAGAACTCGATGCGCGCAGAGACGGGAATCGAACCCGGACTCTTGGGGGGGGGGGGGGGGGCAGTTTAAAATCACAATCACAAAACGTCTCGAAATAATCGCAATATGATTGTTTTTGGATTAAATCGTGCAGCCCTAGTATATACTTTATCAAAGTGGAACTAAAATGTTTTTCTATTCATGCAGACACGTCTAAGAAAAAAACAAAACAATGATGTTTCAGTGATGTGTTTACAATACATTTAAAACATCTGAAATAGCCATGTAAACAGATACTGGCAAATGCACAACATTTACACATGCAGCATGCTCGTTTCTGTTTGTTTTATTGACTCTCTTTTATTATTGAATTTAATTTTTATTATATTAACTTGATTGTTTTATTTCACTGTATTACTTAATTTATTAGATTTTATTATTTACTTTTAATATTTATTTATTTGTCTATTTACGAATTATTATTATGTTAATCTTTATGCAATTGCTCAAAACCCTCGCATTAACTTTTGTCTTCTGGGCCAAAACATAAATTACAGTATTATGATTAAGCGAGTATGATGAACCCAACAGGATTATGGCAGTTAATGCATGAGACCATGAATAACCCTCAGCGCGCTGCTACCACCAGCATGTTTTACTGACCAGATAATATTTCTCGTTCAAAATGACCAAGCTCTAATTAAAGATACAAGCTCTACCTTCTGATGAGTAAATTTACACGCACTGTAAAACTTTTTATCAGAACTCTTAACCACTTCTTCATGTGTAACTCCTGTAAGCGCATGATTGTGATGTTAAAGCAGACAACGCTCTTCGCTGTTCTCTCTGAAAAGTTTAGCAACACTTACCGAGAATGGATACTTTACTAAGGAACTCTTCGTACATCTTCCTCTTTCTCAGAGTACTTCCCTAAAAAAAATAAAAATAAATAAAAAAAAACATTCACAGGTTCATTGTCAGGTTACAAAGGTTATTTGCATTCAATTGAAAAGCACTTCAATTAAAGTTCGTATTTCATTACCATCAGTATTCTCCTGTAGCTGTCCCTGTCGATGCCCCACAGTTTGACGTTGGTCTTAGCCTGGACCGTGGCCGCGCGGGGAGTACCGTAGATCAGCGCCAACTCGCCAAAACTACCGCCTTCACCGATGCTGGTGGCCCACTCGTTGTTCACATACACCTAAATCACATCCACGACCCGAACCCGAAAGAACGTTTACTGCATACCAGAACCTCAGCCCAAACAAAACGCTTCTTATATCATATTACATACATCAAATACACATACTGAACTCTTACTCTTATTTTCCTGCAACATTGTCTGTACAGTATTAAATACTAATAAGGTCACATGACCCAAAGAGATGCTTACGTCCATTTCCCCTTGGTCGATTACGTAGAAGTTGTCACCTTCATCACCTATTGGGGGGAAAGAAAAATTGTATTGACTTGTTTTTGTGTTTGATCCTGAATGCACTTCCTTCAAATTTGATTAAATATTGTAAATGCCAAACCCTGCTGAATGACCGTCTCTCCTGCGATATACGTGACTGGGAACATGGCATCGAATATATCACTGTGTGAAGGGGCGAAAGACAAACAGTTAACGGGTTACAACCTGAAATTCTATTCAATGTTTGTTTTGTAAGGTAAATCCATTCCTACAGTACCTTCTTTCATTGTCATCCAAGTGTGAGAAAAGCACGTTCTTTTCGATGGCTTTGGCGAGAGCCGCCATGGTTTTGTAGTCTTTAGGAATAACCTTTAAAAATATCAGAAATCAGATACGTTCTCATCGCCTGTTTTTTTTATTTTTTTTTTTAGAGATTATTAGTGTTCTTGTGCGGTCTGTAGCGCTGCTGACCTTTCTCACGTAAGAGGCGGCGTCCTCCTCGGTGTAGACCTCGGCGCTGATCGCTCCTCTTCTACTGCGGCCCTTCACCACCGGGTTCATGGGAGGAGAGACCTCATCCTCACGCGAGTCTGAACGCGAGCTCGCCTTCTGCTGGTTGATCAGCTGCTTCGCCTCCTCCTGCACAGAACACGGAGTGAGAACCGCCTAGTGATCAGTGACGACTAGATATCTGTTTAAACGTGTACTAATACAGTGGAACCTTGGATTATGAGCATAATTCGTTCTGGAAGTGGGCTCGTATTCCAAAACACTCGTAAACCAAATCATCATTTCCCATAAGAAATTATGAAAACTCAAATTATTCGTTCCACAGCCCCAAAAAATAAATACATAAAAATAATTAATACAATCTATAAAATGAAAATAAAACAAATTAATCTGCACTTTACCTTTGTACAAATAAATCTTGACAGATAAGTGTTTCCGTTGGTTCGCGCAGTGTGTGTGTGCGCGTGTGTGTGTGTGTGTGTGTGTGTGTGTGTGTGTGTGTGTGTGTGTGTGTGTGTGTGTGTGGAATTAGCCCCTTCCCTCGCCTCGTTTTACACAGTAACACTCCTCCTCCCTCTCCCCACCTCGCTTTTTAAAATTCACAACAAACATACACACACACACAACGGAAACACCGTTTTAACAGGGAAAAAAAAGAAATCTGAGACTGGCATGAGCGTATATTAACGGACTCACTTTTTAAGTTTCACAACAAACGCATAAACACAGCGGAAACACCGTTTTAACACGGAAAAATTTTCACTTCAATTCAATTTGAATTTGAATTTGAAAAAAGAAATCTCTCTGAACTGGCATGAGTGCATACTAAGGGAATCACTGCTGTAAAGTAAAAAAAACAAACAAACAAACAAATGAACCAGCACCTTACCTTTGAAAAGAATCGCGACAGAGCAGAGTTTCTGTGTGTTTGTGAAGCCGGGGAGGGGGTGAAAAGGCGAAAGAGCGTCTGTGCGTGTGTGTCGGTGTCAAATTGCGCGCGCAGACTCATAAGAGACGAGCAGAGTTTCTGTGTGTTTGCGAAGCCGTGGGGGGAGGGGGGGAGGGGAGGAAGGTGAGAGTGTGACGCTCGGTGTCAAAATAAGAGTCGCATGTGTGATACATGATATTCGGCGCTCGTAAACTAATACTTGCTCGGTTTCCGAATAAAAATGTATTAAAAATCTTTACAGTTCCACTGTAGTTAATATGTTTAACAGGGAAAACAGCTCACAGGATTGGGACTTAACAGCTATTACTCACGTATAAGTGATACTAATCAGGATAAAGGTTTTTGCAAGGAAGCATAAAGATTAGATTTAAGAGCATTGGAAAAAGGTCACATGGTCCAGACTGATCCTATTCCAGAGTGATGGGCGTGTCAGGGTGAGAAGGGAAGCTCATGAAGCGATGCACCCATCATGCCTAGTATCCACTGTACAAGACAGTGTTATGATCTGGAGTTGCTTCAGTCGCTCAGGTCTAGACTCAGCAACGCTATGTGGTAATAACATGAAGTCTACTGACGACCTGAATGTACTGAATCACCAGATTATCACGTCTATGGAGGTTTTCTTCCCTGATGGGACGGAGATATCACAGGACTGATTCTGGGAGCAATCAATAATCAATGTCACACATGAACAGGGCACCACATTGTGTGATTGTGTGGTTTGTTATCAGGCATAACACTATAACATAAAATGTTAAGCCAAGTATTATATAGAGTCCCTTCATATGCCACTGGGGTGACTCTGGTCCCCGGGGCATAAATCCACAAGACCTCTTGGGGTGTGCTGTGGTGTCTGCTATGGATCCTTTGTGTGTCTTTATGGCTCGTCCATGGATCAGGCTTGTTTATCCTCGATTGGATTAAGATCTGGTGAGTTTGGAGACAAGGTTAGCAGTCTTGGGCACTTTGCCTGCCGGGTCCTGTGTGTGTGGCAGGGTGCTGTGCACTGGGTGTCCTGATACCCACGTGTCCAGCATTGTCCATTTTTGGCAATTCGTCCTGTGGGACGGGCGAGGCTTTAATCCCCAGAGGCATAAATGAGCATAGGATGCCCATGATCCTGTCACCAATTTACTGATATATACACACTACCGCTCAAAAGTTTGGGATAACTTGCGAATCTCTTTGTTTTCCAAACAAAAACAAATTTTCATGGAATTCACAAACAATTAAAGTGAGTCGGAATTCTGACTGTGGCGGAGAGCTCAGCGCGGCCTCCGGATCTGAACCCTGCTGAGCTGTTGTGGGAGGAGCTTGGCCGTATGGTACGGAGGAAGACTCCATCGAGCCGATCCAATCCGATCCATCTTGTGAGAGATGCTCCGGGAAGCACGGGGTGAATCCCCATCAGATTATCTTGAAAAATTGACAACTAGAATGTCTGCCAGACTGTACAGAAATTTCTGCAAAAGTTGTTCGAAGAGCACATTCATCATTTCCATCACAATCATTATTTCTAACTCTGACGATGGCGGCATGTCTTGTTCTTTAGCTATATTGTTTATTCAGACTAATTTCGTTGAAAAGAATAAAATTTCTAAGTGACCCCAAAGTTTTGAGTCGGTAGTGTAGTTCATAATCAGTGTTAATATCATGTCTGATAGGTGTTCATGAGTTTAGTATTTGCTGCAACAAAATACTGGTGAGGTTACTTAGAAAACAAATATCGTCGAAAACTTTCAGAGTAAGGATGTCCTAACTTGTATTAATATTTTGTCTGCATGTATTGTTCTGTGAATCCGCCAAACGTTGTAAAATGTATAAGGGGGAAAAAAAAGAAGACCTTTTCAAGTCTCTCGAAGTACTCTCTGAGGAAAGCCATGGGCCTCTCGGGTCGTGCCGTGCACAGCTGCACGATGCAGTCTTTCAGCAGCTGCTGGATGTTGTGCTTCTGCACATAAAGCTCGCACTCGCGCAGACTCCTCTCCTCTTCACTGCTGGATGCCATGCTGCTGACCTGTCTCTTTACACCTTCTGATCTGGGGACAAAAGGACCATGAACAGTTAGTTTGGAAGAAAGCACAACAAAAAACTACTATTATAACAATTACAAAAAGAATTTAAAATATCAATGCCCTAAACATAAAAGCATAACAAAATATCAGCTCACATGACGAATGAGCTGACATATATACGTAATGCCTGCCTCGGGTTAAAAAAAGAAAGAAAGGAAACTCAATGATAATCACAGACATGCTGCACGTGTATAATTTTTTAAATAACCTATGTCAGGAGTGTTTAGCGTTGCAATAAATATTTTATAGATAAGATTCTTTCACCACTTGATTGAAACATCTGTAACTTTTATGGATGTAATATGGGATCGCCTCGCTGCCAGACGCTGCTCTACTTTCTGACACAGTGTGCTGCCAGGGAAATATTTCCTTTATAAGATCCAGACGGTTGTATCTAACAATCAAACTGAGCTGGAACAAAATTAAGATGGTTGACATGGCTGTAGGAGAACGCTGGAAATTTTGGAATTTCTTAAAACAAAATTTTTTTTTATGTTGTTACTCACGTGATCACATGCAATCTAAAGAAAATATCTAGTCATGCTCTGGCTGCTTAAGACACAAAACTTAATATGCAAACCAAAGACCATCTAAACAAGTACAGACACTGTACTAACATTCACTGATTTATTTTTGGCCACTGTGCAAATCTGAACATCCTATTGACCACACAAACTACAATGGAATTAAACTATAATGGAATTAGCATCAACACTTGACGTTAATCAACACCATGTCTTCATGGATCTCAAACAGGATTCGTCCCTTTAGTTCTGATGCATCCTTCAGTGATGCAGAAACATCCTGTACTACTGTGCGCTTCCACGTGTAGGCAGAGATCACATACGACTGTGAGTGTTCACACTTCAAATCAATGTGGGAGTGGCTATACACCTCACACAACAGAGCCAATCAACGCTATAGTTGACCGTGTATAGGCAGACTGTACGGAAAAAAACAGGAACAAAAGTGCGACACAGCATGGCTTAGTCCAAAAAACGGAAAGTAGACTATGAACATTTAAAGAAGAATGGACAGTTCAATGCATGTTTATTCTTCCTGCAGGAAGTTTAAAACCAGTTTGTCTATGTTCCAAAACCGTGGCAATAAAAAAAAAAAATTATCATCAGAGCAAATGTGTCCGCAGCAGTCCGAGGTGAGGACGAGTAAAATACCTGAACTGACAGCTCGGTATGACGGAGCAACCAGAGTCCATTCACATTCATTTACTGTACAGCTGAGCAGCGTGCAAATGAAGATTCACTCAAGTTTGATCAAAGATGGTTTGTATTCCATACATATACAAGTAAATACTCCTACCCTCTGGGCACGAGGCGGGGTACTCCCTGGATGGGGTGCCAAGCCAGTGCTTGCTTACACATTAAGGGAAACACAAATGGACCTAGTCTGCAGGTCATTGGACTGGAGAAAACGGAATCCCTGGGGAAACCCCAACAAGCACAGGTAGAACATGCAGACAGATTCCACACACACAGACCTGAGGGAGGAATCAAACCCGCGGCCCTCAAGCCCAGCGCGGACGCGGCCCTCAAGCCCAGCGGGGACGCGGCCCTCAAGCCCAGCGGGGACGCGGCCCTCAAGCCCAGCGGGGACGCGGCCCTCAAGCCCAGCGGGGACGCGGCCCTCAAGGCCAAGGTCAAGACTATATAAACACTGCGCTAATCCACAGCTTTAGAAACGCTGGGCTGAGACAGAGCTTTAGAAACGCTGGGCTGAGACAGAGCTTTAGAAACGCTGGGCTGAGACAGAGCTTTAGAAACGCTGGGCTGAGACAGAGCTTTAGAAACGCTGGGCTGAGACAGAGCTTTAGAAACGCTGGGCTGAGACAGAGCTTTAGAAACGCTGGGCTGAGACACAGCTTTAGAAACGCTGGGCTGAGACACAGCTTTATAAACACTGGGCTGAGACAGAACTTTAAAAACACTGGACAGGGACACAGCTTTAGAAACACTGGACTATAAACACTGCACTATAAACACTGCACTGAGACACAGCTTTATAAACACTGCAGTATAAACACTGGAGTGAGACACAGCTTTATAAACACTGGACAGGGACACAGCTTTATAAACACTGCACTGAGACACAGCTTTATAAACACTGGGCTGAGACAGAACTTTAAAAACACTGGACAGGGACACAGCTTTAGAAACACTGGACTATAAACACTGCACTATAAACACTGCACTGAGACACAGCTTTAGAAACACTGCAGTATAAACACTGGAGTGAGACAGAGCTTTATAACACTGGAGTGAGACAGAGCTTCATAAACACTGCACTCAGACACAGCTTCATAAACACTGCACAGGGACACAGCTTCATAAACACTGCACAGGGACACAGCTTCATAAACACTGCACAGGGACACAGCTTCATAAACACTGCACAGGGACACATCTTCATAAACACTGGACTGAGACACATCTTCATAAACACTGGACTGAGACACAGTTTTATAAACACTGGACTGAGACACAGCTTTATAAACACTGCACTCAGACACAGTTTTATAAACACTGCACTCAGACACAGTTTTATAAACACCGCACTATAAACACTGCACTCAGACACAGTTTTATAAACACCGCACTATAAACACTGCATGGAGACACAGTTTTATAAACACTGCACGGAGACACAGTTTTATAAACACTGCACTATAAACACTGCATGGAGACACAGTTTTATAAACACTGCACGGAGACACAGTTTTATAAACACTGCTCGGAGACACAGTTTTATAAACACTGCTCGGAGACACAGTTTTATAAACACTGCTCGGAGACACAGTTTTATAAACACTGCTCGGAGACACAGTTTTATAAACACTGCTCGGAGACACAGTTTTATAAACACTGCAGTCAGACACAGTTTTATAAACACTGCACTATAAACACTGCTCGGAGACACAGTTTTATAAACACTGCTCGGAGACACAGTTTTATAAACACTGCTCGGAGACACAGTTTTATAAACACTGCTCGGAGACACAGTTTTATAAACACTGCTCGGAGACACAGTTTTATAAACACTGCTCGGAGACACAGTTTTATAAACACTGCTCGGAGACACAGTTTTATAAACACTGCTCGGAGACACAGTTTTATAAACACTGCTCGGAGACACAGTTTTATAAACACTGCACTCAGACACAGTTTTATAAACACTGCACTCAGACACAGTTTTATAAACACTGCACTATAAACACTGCTCGGAGACACAGTTTTATAAACACTGCTCGGAGACACAGTTTTATAAACACCGCGCTCGGAGACACAGTTTTATAAACACCGCGCTCGGAGACACAGTTTTATAAACACCGCACTCAGACACAGTTTTATAAACACCGCACTCAGACACAGTTTTATAAACACCGCACTCAGACACAGTTTTATAAACACCGCACTATAAACACTGCACGGAGACACAGTTTTATAAACACCGCACTATAAACACTGCTTGGAGACACAGTTCTATAAACACTGCTCGGAGACACAGTTCTATAAACACTGCTCGGAGACACAGTTCTATAAACACTGCTCGGAGACACAGTTCTATAAACACTGCTCGGAGACACAGTTCTATAAACACTGCTCGGAGACACAGTTCTATAAACACTGCTCGGAGACACAGTTCTATAAACACTGCTCGGAGACACAGTTCTATAAACACTGCTCGGAGACACAGTTCTATAAACACTGCTCGGAGACACAGTTTTATAAACACTGCACGGAGACACAGTTTTATAAACACTGCTCGGAGACACAGTTTTATAAACACTGCACTCAGACACAGTTTTATAAACACTGCACTCAGACACAGTTTTATAAACACTGCACTCAGACACAGTTTTATAAACACTGCACTCAGACACAGTTTTATAAACACTGCACTCAGACACAGCTTCAGGCCCAGAGAAGCGACGCCATCTTTTCATTTGACACATAAACACCTGGCTGAAGCTCAAACGCCTCCGGATTGGACAGTAGTGCACTCAGCAGGTTGCACAAGGCGTTATTACTCCCTCACACCCCGCGTTACTGCATTTCCATGCGAAGTTTGCAGCGGATTCGGGAATCACAGTGTACAGGCTAGCTCATTAGCGCTTAGCATTTCAGCTACATTGGCACAGCTTCGTTACAGCCCAGTTCACCGTCAAGTTGTGCTCTGACAAGAACTATGACAACGAAAAAAAATCCCATCCAACATCATCGACAGACTCGAGTGACTCTAAACTCGTATTTACCTCGGATTGTAGGGTGTTTGTTATCTTTTCTTCAACTGCCGAGCCGTTTCAATGCTCCACCGGAAACGGACGAAACCAATCCAAAACTGCCATTGACGTCAATTCGCCTCTTTGACACGGAAGCCGTAACCAATGGCAACCTTAAAGTCACAGGCGAGAATTATGCAAGGCAAAAAAAGAAATCTCGTTCTGTCACAGGAGAACATATCGCCTTGAAGCATAATAATAAACAAACTGCAAAAATCACATTTCCTTCGTACATCAAAATGAGAGAGTGTTCTGTGTTTTTTTTTTTTTTTTTAAAGAAGTGCCTTGTGTACCTTAGTGCTTATTAAGATTTGGAAATATTTAGTATCCTGCAGAGCATTAATGGCAGCACATTGGCTTAGTCGTTAGCACTATCCAGGGTCCGGGTTCGAGTCCCACCTCAGGTCTGTGAGCATGGAGTTTGCATGTTCTCCCCGTGCTCCGGTTTCCTCTTGCAGGTTTATGTGTCCATCCTGGAACATTGGGCAACATTGCATACTCCCCATCCACACTATATGGACAAAAGTATTTATCCAAACCTGTAATGACATTGTATCCTAATACATACACTTCAATATGGAGCCGTTCCCACTTTTGCAGCTATAACAGCTTCCACTCTTACCGGAAGGCTGTCCAAAAGATTTGTCCCCAAGAGTGTTTCTGTGGGAAATCGTGTCCATTCATTCTGTAGAGCATTTATGAGGTCAAGCACTGATGTTGGACGAGAAGGCCTCCCTCGCAATCTCCATTCCAGTTCATCCCAAAGATGCTCGATAGGGTTGAGGTCAAGGCTCTGTGTTTGGGCCGGTCAAGTTCTTCTACACGGAACTCATCATACCATGTCCTTATAGTCCTTGCTTTGTGCACTGGACTTGTTGGAATAGAAAAGGGCCTTCCCCATGTTAACTGTTGCCACTAAGTTGGAGGCATAGCATTGTCTGAGATGTCTTTCCCATACCACGGGCAATTTGGGAATGCTAATTAGCCTACATGTCTTTGGGGTGTGGGAGGAAACTGGAGTACCCAAAGGAACCTCACCAAGCACAGGGAGAAATAGCAAACTCCACGCTCACCCTGACGGGGCAAGCCGGCAGTGCCAATTTCGGGACTGAAAAAAATTCCAAAAGGCAAAGAAACACAGGAACAGTCAATACACAGATTATAAAACCTGCAGACAAATCCAAACGGTAATTGAAAAGGTATAGAAAAATCAGCCTTAACATTAACACCACTGGTGAATTAAATAACAGTTATTATCAATTATATACCAATGCTGACAGGATCATGGACACTCAAGGTTTATTTATACATGTGGGGATCACAGGCCTGTCTGGTCTGATCCCACACACAACCTCTGCGGCCTGGCAGGCAATAAGGCCAAGGCCCCCAACCCAGATCCCATTCCTATTGAGAACCCATGGAGCAATCCATGGAGGCCCCACCCTGTAACCCACAGCACACAAATGATTCATTGCCAATGTCCTGGTGACAGTCACCAGTCCATAGAGGTTGCTACAGTAGATGACGTAGCATGCTAATTTGTATACTGTTTGCGTCATTGCGCAGTATTTGCATAGCAACTAGCAGTAGAATGAGAAGGTGGTGTGCACGGAGGTATAATAGCAGAAACCAACACCAGATTTGATTTCGTTCTCCCTCCCGACTCCCTTTCACATTTTGGAGAAGATGATTAGCTTCAACTGATTGAATTTACAAGTCATTGTAAGTTCACAAGGGGCGATCCTTTCCCAAATCAGTGATTCTGTTTTTTTTTCACTTGGATGTTAAAGGTTTCACCGAGTAAATACATCTGGAGAAAACAATAACTGTGTCTGTCTTCATTTCAGACTACAAAGCAACAGAATGTGATTCGGCATATCGGCAAACCCAACATTTTTTCTCAAATGCTTTTGATTCCTTTGAGGCGCCACCTCACCAGTAGTCTGTCCTCTTGCTTTGACATGAGTTCTTTTATAGATCGTCTCTCACTGATGCTGACACTTATGGTAATACGCCAGCTTTGTGTAAAATAAATAAATAAATAAATAAATAAATAAAACCTCCCTGCATATTCAGTCAAGAATAAATGGAGCATGAAGAACATTCAAATCAGCCGACTTGACTGCAGTTGTTGATTTTGCCAGAGCCCCTGTAACCGCCAGTAACTTACTCACCAGTGGAATGCCAGATCAGATTAGAGGAGTAAGATATCAAGATATTAGTTCAGCTTTCACCATATACAGTCTTCCTAAAACATTAGGAGTCGATTTCCATTCTCATATCCCTGGCCTCACTAGTCACCACTCCCAGGCCCATGGAGGAAAATCTTCTCAGGACATGAGCACGCGTGGCCAAGTGGCTGGAGCTAAGCACAGGTCTCTTTGGATGAATGATTTTAAACTCCACTTCTGCCAGTCAGGCTTTTGCTCTGAGGGCTCCCTGGTTATGGTTTGGCTTTGGTTGTTGGCTCTTCGCAAAGCCTTTAAATGGTGAGTTTCTCTGTTATTATGCACTTTGACAGGCTGTGGAAGCTGTGGAGTTCACTTTTTGCCCTTCAACCGTCCAGTCCTGCCTGACTTCATTCGAAATCACAAGTAGAAATGCACCGTTTCAATGCTTTTTACACCGCAGCTTCATGGACTGGAATTACCGTTGCGTAAAAAACAAAAACAAAAAAAAACACAGGACATAATATTTTCAGGACATATTATGTAATTACCAACAACTTGAGTGAAATGTAGAATCTTTAAAATTTTTAAATAAATGTCAAAGTGTTTGGTTTGATCCTGTCTTACGAGGTGTGTTCAAGTCAAACCAGGACTTGTGATGAAATTTCTGGCAAAGCAAAGTGTAAAACTGGCATGGCAATGAGACTCTTACAGAAGAGATGCATGCATTCACCAAAACCACTTTCACATTACAGGAACTCGGCTGACAGTTATTGCCACATCCCCGTACAGTCCTGACCTCGCCCCACAGTTCCTGGGAGCTAGCGTTTCAACCATGAAGCAGGCAGTCCGATCATGGCTCTGGCGTACTGAGAAAACTTTCTACCTTGATGGTGTCCAATCCCTAGTGAGACACTGGGATAAGTGCATTAGTATAGCCGGGGATTATATAGAGAAATAAGGGGAATTTTCACTCATAACTGTGTTATGCTATTCTGCACAATCAGAAATCCTAGATTGACTTTGTATTTTAAGGAAAGTGGGCAGTTGAGTCTAATTTGAACAAAACCTTTAGTAATCTATGAGATTAGATATGAGGACAATCTGAGATTTTGCATTTTATAGATTTTATGGATTTGTAAATATTATAGATTTGCTCACATTTAAATAATGCAGAATCTTGAACATTACAAGAAACAGCATTTACATATAGGATTCATATAAGCTTGAATGAAGCAAGTTGTTAACTTTTGCAAACTTCTTTTGGTTTCTGTGGCTTCCACTGACTTTAAGCAAAAAAAAGAAAAGAAAAGAAAATGATACAATACGATAATTATAGGAAAATAATAATAATAATAATAATAATAATTATTATTATTATTATTATTACTCACTCACTCACTCACTCACTCACTCGCTCACACACTCATCTTCTATACCGCTTTATCCTGTATTCAGGGTCACTGGGGGCCTGGAGCCTATCCCAGGAGGCTTAGGGCACAAGGCAGGGTACACCCTGGACAAGGTGCCAATCCATCGCAGGGATTATTATTATTATTATTATTATTATTATTATTATTATTATTATTATTATTATTATTACCTATACACAGGCTTTCCAACTAGCAAAGTAAACAAAGTAACAGGTTTAATAAAAAGAAATACCTTGTGCACCCAGAGTATTCCTTATAAATTAAAAGGGTGGATCTCAATAATTTATTATAACGCTCTGCTCTGAAAATCTACATCTAAATCCATGAATTCTCTTGCTCTTCCATAGAATCATCAGTCAAACTAAATATCTAAAAAGTGCATTTCAACTAATGAATATATATATATATATATATATATATATATATATATATATTTTTTTTTTTTTTTTCTTCCTATACTCACAGAAGGCGTACAGTATTGAAATACTCATGTTCAAGGGTCAAAATTTAAAGGTACACTTCAGAATGTGAAGAATAAAGTCAAGAGTAACTCTTGGCCGCCCCCTAGTGGCCATGAGCCCTTATTGAATTTGTATTTAGTACCAAATACTGTAGTTTCATACAACTGGATTTTAACTGTAAACACCAAACAGTACGTTTCTTCTCTAACAAGCTTGTTTATTCAGAGCATTATTAGTGAGGTCAGAAACTGAGGTCAGGTGAGGAGGCCCGGGATGCTGTTGGCTTTTCAGTTCATTTCAAGGGTGTTTCATACTGGAACAGATTTCATCTTTTCATACAGTAAAGGGAAAATGTGTAATGTACAAATGCATTCTATACAATTGGGTGCTTCCAACTTTGTGGCAGCAGCTTGTGAAAAAGCTCATATGTTGTTGGTCTTTTGGTCGCTTCTGTCTTCAGCGGACCATTTGATCGGCACAACAACTTGTGCATCCAGTTGCTGGAGTTGGATGTTTCGGGAGAATATATGGGTGAGATTTTATTATTATTATTATTATTATTATTACTTAAAAATTTTTTTTACTTCTCAGTATACAATTACACGTTGCACATTCTGTGTAATATATATTGTATATATACAATATATATATATATATATATAGTATATTTCATTCCAAAATTTAACATTACATTTTTATTATATTTTATTGGAATTTTCATTTTCAGTATAATTCTCTTTTTCTAGTGCAATTTTCCTGTTATTGTAATGGAATATTTCTATTCTATTCTATCTTCCACTTTAAGTCACGAACAGTTGTATAAGCATTTCACTGCACGTCCAGGATCCGGGTTCGATTCCCGCTTTGGGGTCTGTGTGCATGGAGTTTGCGTGTTCTCCCTGTCCTTTTTGGGCTTCCTCCAGGTACTCCGGTTTCCTTCCACACACGTACTCTGGTTTTGTTCCACAAATGAGTGTGTATCGTATGCATGTGTGGCCTTTGATGGATTGACACCCCGTCCAGGGTGTACCCCGCCTCATGCTCTTAATCTCCTGGGAGAGGCTCCAGGCCCCTCTGTACACTTTCTCACAGAGAAAGGTGTCTGCTTAAGGGGAATGGAGTAATGAGTATTAAGTAATTCTTTTATAAATTAATCCTTTACTTTTCAGGCAGTACAGCGACTTATCGGTTAGCATTGTCACCTTGCACCTCCAGGGTCCGGGTTCGATTTCCATCTCGGGTCTGATTTCATGGAGTTTGCATGTTCTTCTCGTGCCCGGTGGAATCCCTCCATCCTTGTACAGCGAGTGTGAGTATGTGTATGTGAGTATGTTCATGGGGTACTCCGGTTTAATCCTACGCAGCTCCAAAATGTGCACGGTCTCCAAAAAACATGCATTAGGCCAATTAGTGTCCCAAATTCCCTGTAGTGTGTGAATACGTGTGTATGGGTGTGTGTGTGTGTGTGTGTGTGTGTGTGTGATGGATTGAAGGCATTGGGAAAGGATAATGTATTAAGTAATGATTTTATGAATTAAACTTTTGATTTTGATTTAAATCAGTGTTTTTTTTTTTTTTTTTTCCTTGACTGTCTGCTCAAACTAGCCCAAGTGGTGGCGATAATGAGTCCACATGCTGATTCACCAGCCTCCGGAAAACACCAAAGAACAAGAACGAGATTTCCTTTTATTTATTTATTTATTTATTTTTCTTTTAGCTATCAGAATTCTCCAGCGTTAATTGAATTAATGGTTCAATTTGATTAAAATGACATGTCTCTGAGCAGTGTGAATCAGAATGCCTGTCCTGGGACTTGACGGTAGCAGCAGTTGGTGAGTAATAAACGGCTTTAACACAATCAGCTCGTACAGTATTCCTCAGTGTTTCTGCTGCATGTACTCTACCATACAGACTGCTGGGGAACGGTTAGCACTGACGTCATTGGCTCCAAAATAGTCGAATAAAAAAACGCTTCATGTCTATTTAAATCTTCTGTTTGATCTTTTTGAACCCAATTCAGACAGCTACATGAAAAGAACTCGCACTGTTTAAACAGAACCCGTTTGGACTGATCATCACACAGTCCTGCTGAGTCTTTCCAGGGGAAATAACTAATGTCTTGCTTTAAACAGCTCGCCAGATGACGTCACATACTAATGTGTTCATTGTATTTCGTATAAATTTGCATGGATTTGCATACGCATCCTTTCTTCACGGCAATTTGCTTATCAAGAACAGCTATTTTGGTTAGCACCGTCTCCTCACACCACCAGGATTCAGGTTTCGATTCCCGCCTCAGGGTCTCGATGTTTCATCTGGGGACTCCAGGTTCAACCCGCAGTCCAAGGACATACAGATTGGCATTCTAATTGGCGTCCTCAAATGAAAAGTGTGTAAATGAGGGTGTGAGTGTGTGTACTGTATGTGGCACAGGGTGTACCCCGCCTAAGTGTCCTGGGATAGGCTCCAGGCCCCCCACGACCCTGTACACAGGATAAAAGCGGGATAGATAATGAGTGAGTGAGGGAGGGAGGGAGAGCAGTCACATGAAGAAGGGGAATGGTAAGGAACAGGACATAACAGACTAAAATTTTCTTTCTTGTAGAAAGGAGAGATCAAAACACCACAATCAAACTGTTCCTGAAAAACACAACGAACATGGTGATCAAACCAGGCCATTTGAATGTTCACGGATTGACTGCAGTGGGCACCGAGCCATCTCGCCCGGACGCATTCACCTACAAATTCAAATTCAAATTTTATTTGTCACATACACAATCCTACACAGTACGATATGCAGTGAAATGCTTAGGCAACTGCCCTGACCTAAGAGAATAAAATTAAATAAAATATAAAATATAGAATATAAAATGTAAAATGTAAGAATATAAAATACATATGACCGCCTTCTTTAAAACGTTTACTCTTTTTGTCGTACTATGCTAAAAAAAATCAGAAATTTTGTCACAAGTCCCAGTTTGACTCGAACGCCCCAAGTATTTTCTCATGACTGTGCTTTTTTTTTGGGGGGGGGGGGCGCCTCTAAAGACTTTATAAAAGATATAATCATATGTTGTGTTGCCATTTGTTTTATGGATTTCGCAAAGATGCCTCTTCCACATTCTCACGAAAAATTTTGCTAGGAATGACAGAATCCATGTCCATTTGTACATACTGTACACAAACAATCTCATTACTACTAACAGCATCTGCTACTACAACGCACTTTGCACATTTTGCACACCATGGAACTGTGAACTTTGCACATTATTCTGCACATTGTCTAGCTCATGACTGGACATGGTTTGTAAATTTTTTTTTACAACTAAATGTTTTTCTAGATTTGTAAAAAAAAAAAAAATCTTATTTTATATGATATATTCTTCTTTGAAAACTTTTTTTTCCAAATATAATTTAAATTTAACCTTATCTTATGCATTTATTTAATCAACCAGTCATGTGGCAGCAGCCCAGTGCAAATACAGGTCAAGAGGTTTTGTGAGTGTTCAGGTTAAATGTTAAAATATAAAAGGAAATGTTTGAGACTTGATGGCATGATGGATCTGAGTGTTTGTGAATTTTCACAGACACCAGTCTGCAGAGTTTACATAAAAAGGGGCGAAAAACGCCCCCTGGATAAGAGAAGAGAGGTCTGAGGAATAAGGTCTAGACTGGGTCAAGCTGTGACGAAGGATCTGGAAACTCATAAGCACACTTTACAACATCGATGAGGTAAAAAGCATTTCAGAACGCACATCACATGACCTGACATGACGTCATTCATTTATTTATTTTTTGCATCACATTTTCACAAAAAAGGTAAAACGTTTCTGATGATTAACTTACAATCAGACATCATGATCACCTGTTTTTTTTTTTTTTTTTAGCAGGGATGTGTAGACTTTGTATATACAGTGCTGTGAAAAAGTATTTGCCCCCTTCCTGAATTATGTTTTTGCATTAAATGATTGAGATCACCCAAAAATTTTTTTTTTTAAACAAAGATAGCCCAAGTACATACAAAATGCAGTTTTTAAATAAGTATTTAATTTATTTATTATTAAGATAATCTGTCCAAATCAGCCTGGCCCTATGTGAAAAACGTAAGCAACTGCAATCAAGCCTTTGCGATAACTGCTAATGAGTCTTTCACGTGACTGTGGAGGAATTTTGGCCCGCTCTTCTTTGCAGAATCGTTTTAATTCAGCCTCTTTGGAAGGTTTAACGTGTTTAAGGCCTGCCGCAGTATCTAAATCAGATTTAAGTCCAGACTTTGGGTAGGCCGCTCCAAAACAAACAAACAAACAAACAAAAAAGATCCAGCCTTGCTTGAATTTTATCTGAGGTCTTGAGGAATAGTTCTCCAGGCTTCCTGAAAGTCTCTCATTTTCAGTACAGTCCCCGTACCAGACAGTCTCAGTGGAATGTTTTTTGTTTGTTAAGCCACACAGTGACCTATGAATCATTAAAAAAGTACAAAAAAAAAGTACATTTAATGAAATTGTATATGGAGAAATGATGGGTGACTTGAGACGTTTGCACAGTCCTATATACTGTAAATAGAGCATCTTTTTAAAAGACTTAGCATTTGGGACTAAGAGAAACCTCAGGCCATGGTTAGTCATCACCTGGTGTTCCTGTGCCGTTTGTCAGGTTTAAAAACACCTACGTGTTTAGTGTTAGGAGGTTCTAGTTCCAGACGTGTGATGGGAATTAATATCCTGTCAAAGAAATAATTCATTAAGTTCCATCTGCTTGTGTGCTTTGTGTGACCTGTGACTGAAGACAATGGAAAACGAGTTCACTGTTTACATTAGATCTAGTGAAAGTGGAGAAAGATATCAGCGACGAGGTCTTGGTGCCGCGTTACAATCAGTCAGTCATAATCGTGGCTCTCGAACCGAGGGCAGGTTTGGGTTTCCGTGCCCTTCAAGAGGAGACCGGTGGCATACGAGGACCTCAAACTGTTCAGAAAGTGTATTTACTGTACATACAGTATCGACCCTCTGCAAGGCTGCGTTTACATACATATGATCGCGTTCCTTTTACTTAGCCTGGCATTAAAAAGTCAGTGTAAATTATTTCTTCAAATATTTGAAGGATGTTCAGGAGAGTTCTGCTGAGCGAAAAATGTGTAAATGCTTACATGATTTAGAAGTGAAGTGAAGCTTTTATTTCTGATTCATTCCCGGAAAGATTACAAACTCCAGCGTGAGGTATACAGTACATGCAGACGGCGCGTACAGACGGGAAACGGCTCTACACTTAATCAAATGACTTTCTCAAGTTTGCTTAAGGCGATTGCGACTTCTCCTTCTCCGATCACCTTCTCCTGTTCCCGAATTAGCAAGTGTGTTGTGCTGACTTTTGAAATCGCCTTAAGAATTCATGAGGTGCACCTCGCAAGACCCAAGTAGGGTCCATTGTGTGGGCCTGAAACCGTATCAGTTGACTTGAGGACATTTTCCCTCGAGGAAATGAATTCGGTGCCGAGTTACACTCGTCTTGTGTCCCGTGGCGCTCGTGACGGAAAGTGTATAGGCAAGAAATTGCTAAAATATTTAGAGAGGACTTTTTTTTTTTCTTCTTCTTTTTTTCGGTGAATCTATCCGATCGCCTCGCCCCAGTTTCTAACAGAGTTCGCTTTGCTGAGATTAGATCGGAATGAACGCGACGTTAATGAAACGGGTGCTCTTGCCTCTTTTGGACAGGATCAGGACACCCTCGCCGGTACTGGAGCGCCGCAGGGTCTGAGCGCTGGAGGTGGAAGATGTTTGCTCGTTTGCGTTCAGATGATCGAAAGACTTCTTTCTCGATGATACAGATTCCTTAAGATTCTTTTTAATGGAAGGAAAGAAATAAAGGCAGGTAACACTAAATCTAGTTCATCATGTCCTTGTATTTTTGGATGGTTTTCAGATAGTCTTTGACAGCTCAGGTTTTAAAAAAACGCATTTCTATTTGTATTTTTTTGCTTTTGTGTGAGAGGCTATTGATGGACCGATTCAGTTCTGCATGTGTATTCGTGGGTTTCAGGAAAGGGGATGCGTAGCTGGAGGTGTTATTTCTCGAGACTCATGCGTCTCTCGGTGCGCTGGGTTCGCCTGTGTCCACATCGGGGACAAGGCAATTGGCCCGGCCCGCTCCGGCAATCCTGGAGCTACGGAAGAGTCGTCTTCAACTCGCTTTACTTCAACATCCTGACCAACTGGGACACGGTGCTTGACTCGATCTTTGAGCCGATCTACTGGCTGGTGGACAACCTGACCCGCTGGTTTGGGGTGGTGAGTTTCAGCTTCGATTGTTCCATAATGAATAATCAGTTATTCAATTCAATTGTAAACTGTCACGAAGCAGCTTCACAGCAATAACAATAACAGATTATTACGTTAAATAAAGGTATACATTTAGAAATGTATCGGTAATAAAGGTGATGGGGACAAGAAGAAAACTGCACGTGAGGTTTCTGTGTTCATTGTTCACTGAGGAGACTTGGGTATAAAACTGTCCGTGGCAGTTTCTTTCCTAAAGCATTTTAAACGATCGCAGTCACAAACCTTTACAGAAAAACCATTTGTATGTCGATGCAATCCAAGCCGTCCTCATGAATATTCGGCAGATCCGTCCTTAGTTGTCCTCAGGCTGTTTTCTGCAGCAGTGTGATTTCTGAACTACAGCCAGAAGCCGGGCATCAGGATGAATCAGGCAGATCCAGAGGTCAGGAGAGGTCAGGATCAGAGATAGAGAGTTAGACAGATATGTAATAGATGTCATGTTAATCGGCAGGACTCTGTATATATCACTTATCATTGCCATTATTATAATTTGTGCTCAACCCACGGGCTTTAATTATTATTTCCTTTGTATGTAGTAGTTTAAAATCAACATCTGTTTCTCTTTGTTCTTTAGTTGTTAATGGATTTTTCTTTTTACAAGCATTTATATAGATTCAAAATTACGCCACCTGCAGTGATGTACAGTATGTCTTATAGAATATTATTAGCCTCATCTTGAATCTAACAGCAATTTTAATGACACTAGGAATGTTACTGTACATAATTTTGTGGTTTGGGTTTCTATTAGAGATCGGTTGCTCTGTGTTGAAGTGATAGAAACTAATGTTATAAGGAACAGGCTACAATTAAATTACTTATTAAAATTTGTAATATTGAATCAGAATATTTATAAAATCAGCAACGAGGTATCGTGATAATATTATATCGGGTACACCCTGGACGGGGTGCCAATCCATTGCAGGGCGCACACACACACATGCACACACTATGGGCGAATTGGGGACGTCAGTTAGCCTAAACTGCATGTTTTTGGATTGTGGGAGAAAGCCGGAGTACCCGGAGGAAACCCACCAAGCACCGGGAGAACAAGCAAACTCCATGCACACAGACCCCGAGGCGGGAATCGAACCCAGACCCTGTAGGTGCCAGGCGACAGTGCTAACCACTACACCACTGTGCCGCCTGTATAGGATACAAAATGTCCCAAATAGTAAACTAACTTAACTTAATAGCGTGATCTGGATAGCCATAGAGAATCATATAGCAATTAAAAAAAAAACGTTGTCATGCAACACTGTTACTGTAAGCCAAAGGACAGATCGTGTTTAATTTCCTTTTTACATTTAAGCCTGTTCAGAGCGGGACCAGCTGGTTGAATCCGTACCCGAATGTTGTGTCTCGGGTACCTGCACCAATAAAATCCACACCGAGTGGCAATTCAAATATGAGAAAAATATCGAAGGAAATCCGGCCATGGTGTATAATGGTTTCTTGTGCTTCCTTTCCGAAGGTGTTTGTGTCCCTGGTGATCGCTCTGACCAGTTCTGTAGTGGTGATCGTCTACCTCTGCGTCCTGCCGCTGATCGTGCGCACGTACCCGGCACACTGGATCCTCTGGCACCTCGGCTACGGCCACTGGAATCTCGTGAATATCGTGTTTCACTACTACAAGGCCGTTACGACATCGCCCGGACGTTCCCCGCAGGTACCTCGTTCAGCGCGTCTTAACCCCGCGGACTGAATCGAGCGTGGTGTGATCCGGTCATGCTGCCACAGAGTGAAATACTGATGTAACACAGTAATTTGCAGCAGAGTTTTTGTTGTGTTGATTTCTCAGGTGTGTAACATTTGTTTGTGCTCAAAACCACTTACATTTCAGGAAAAGTGCGAAATTCCAATAGTGACCATTTGTAAGAAGTGTATCGTTCCTAAACCGGCCAGGACGCACCACTGCAGCATCTGCAACACGTAGGTGCTTTTGGCTTCGAGGCATCACGATGACATTTAATTGAAATATTAATAGAGCCTTGTTTATGTTACATATTTGCCATGTGTTATGTAATCGCGCTGGTAATTACCATACTTTTTATGATTAATATGATAATGAGGCTGAACGTGTCAGCAGATAAAAAACTGAGAATTTCAATTGTTTCCTTGCAGGTGTGTTTTAAAAATGGACCATCACTGTCGTATCCTTTTTCTCCTTCAAACTGTAAATAAGATAAATCTCAAAATCTGCCATTTTGTCTGGTTTATCCTTAACATGTGTGTGTGTTCCAGCCTGGTTAAATAACTGTGTAGGACACTTCAACCATCGCTACTTCTTTTCCTTTTGTGTTTATATGACCATGGGGTGCATCTACTGCAGCATCAGCACTAAAGACATGTTCTTTGACGCTTACAATGCCATAGAGGTGGGTCACCTGAACTGCTTTAGAATGGCTTAAAATGGCTGAGGTTTAAAAGCGTAAGGTTAAGGTATTTTTGTCTTTCTACATTTTTTTTGTTTGTTCTAATACACCTGAATCATGAGGGATGCAAATCAGATGTACAGTGCTACCTTGGATTGCGAGTAACCTGGTTTACGAGCGTTCCGCACGACGAGCAAAAATTTGAAAAGTGCAGGTTAATTTGTTTTATTTTTACTTTACAGCAGTGTGTGTGTGTGTGTGTGCACTCAAGGGTCATTATAGAGGTTCCTTGTTAAAGAAGTGTGTGTTAGTGCGTGTGGAGGGAGGGGGTCATTCCTCCTCTCGTCTTACTTTAGAGCCACACACACGCACATACATAACACAAGCGCGCACAAACGCACACTAACGGAAACACTGCTCGATCGCGATTTATTTGTACTTTTTTCAATGGTAAAGTGCAGGTTAATTTGTTTTATTTTTACTTTATAATTTTGTATGAATTATATTTGGGGTTGTGGAATGAGTTTTCATTATTTCTTATGGGGAAATTTGATTCACGTGAATGTGTTTGATATACGAGCATGCTTCCAGAATGAATTCTGCTCATAATCCAGGGTTCCACTGTACCATGATTGGAAAAATCAGAAATTATTATTTTGTTCCACAGCACACAGGCTGGAAAAGGCGATGAAGTTACCACTAAATCCAGTGGTTTGATGTAAATGAATCTGTGAAATGTGCCAGACTTTGTACAGCAAGTCACGATCACTTGCGCGGTGTTGGTGCTAAAAAGTGTCTCACCTACATTAGGTGAATGTGTAGCATATTTACAAAGACGAAGCATGGCTCAGGAGTTAAGAAGCATGAAATTTTATGAAAATAATCACTTTTTTTTTTTTTTTTCCCTAAGTACAGTTTCAGGCCCTTTTATGTCTGTAGTGTCCGTTACTTTTTAAAATTCAAATCCTTCAACGATCTTAACTGTCATTCAGATGAAACTCGGCCGATTTAGATTTCACATGAAAAGACATAAACCTGAAAAAGTTTAATATTTTAAAATGCAAAGTTGTAAGATAAGTTGCAACTTGATTCTGACATGGTTACGGACACTACAGATTTTCTCTAAAAACATCTCTCATGCAAAGCACTGAGGTTGCCCTGGAATTTTAATGGAATATGTGTTAATAATTATGGGACAGATTACAAAAAGCAATTTTAAATGAATAAACTGTAGTGTTCGATGTTTTATGGCCACATAACAGGAGGTGTGTTTCTAATTTGGAGTATTTAAACAGAACCACAGTTAGTAATTTGTGGGAAAATCCTTAATTGCGCACAGAATGCTTTCATTTAAGCAGCAGTTGTTACAGGTCATACGCTTCTAGAAGCCTACTCCAATTTTAGCATCAATACTAATGAATAATAATGAATAATTTGCTATTTAAATGATTATTGTTTGAAGTGAGACAGTATACTGTAACTCTGATAAATGTCCATTTTTGTGGCAGATATAAAATCATCCCTTCAAAACAGCTAAAGTTAGCACCTTTAAAAAATTTTAGGGAACCAAGATTCATCACTTCCATGTCGCATAAATTTCAGAAGTATCTTCTATGACACACATTTTCTGTATTACGTGTATAAGAAAAAATAAAATCAGCACTAATACTGCGCTTTGGCTGTATGTAACCCTTAGAAAGGAAAATGCAAGTTCCTCAAGGTCTCCTGTTTACTCTGCTGATTTATGAGTCATTAATTTTTAAATGACGTCTTTCAACCTGAGTTGAAAAGGAAGTTGGCTCGTTCCGTTCCCGCAGGACGATCCGCCGCCTGTCACACGGCTCTGTTATAGCCACATCAGCCTTTAATGTGCAGTGAGAGAGGCGGTACAGTACACAAGCTCACACAGCCGAGTGAATAGAGACACGCTGGGCTTCGGTTATTGCACCGTATGTCTCCGTCGTATTAATGGTGATGTCACCAAGCAGGACTGTAGACAGAATTGGAGTCCTTGTCTGAAAAGTCCTTAATGTTGAAAGAATAAAAAGTTTTTTTAAGCTTACCATCCACAGATTTAGAACACATTAAAGGGTTGTTCGGTTTAAACCGGGACTTTTCAGATTGCACAGAATAACAGAAGACAGTTCAGAGAGTAAAAGCTCTCACTATTTCGCTATATATAATCCGCCGCTACACTAATGCACTTGTCCCAGTGTTTCACTAGTGCTTGAGGTAGAAAGTTTTCAGACTGCCTGTCTGATTCACGTCTGAAACACCGGCCTCCCAGGAACTCCTTTAATAGCCAAACCATGTGGAATCGAGGTCAGGAGTGTATTAAAAAAAGTTATTGGCTTTTGGATGATCAGGCGCTGAATGAGTGCAGGAATGACTGCAGTTGTCTCCGAGCAGCATTCATAAGGTCTCAGCACTGGACTGTGCGCGAAGTCTTCTGAAAATGTTGTTGTGTTTTACACCTTCATTCACCAGAAATTTCATCACAAGTCCCGGTTTGACTTTACACCCCTTGTATTATAATAATAACAATAATATAATAAAAAAAAATGATAATGATAAAAAAAAAAGGATGATTGGACGGATGTTCCTTGATGTAAACCAAAGTGAGTTTTTCTGATGATTATTTGTAATGTTGCCATCTAATGTTCTTTTTATTAATGTTTCTCTATAAGAGTTATTATCAGACTCCTCCACCGCAGTTCACTTCAGATGAGAAGCTTTTTCATAAGAGCCTTCTTTACCTGTGGGTGCTAACCAGGTAAGACATGACAAATATGCATCTGTTTTAATTTATATTTCAATTTGATAGATTTAGTGTTTAAAACCACATTTTCCTTATATGGGTTTAGCTCGGTGGCAGTAGCGCTGGGAGGACTGACCATCTGGCACGCTGTACTCATCACCAGAGGGGAGACGAGTGTGGAGAGACACATTAACCGCAAAGAGAGGAAGCGTCTGAGGCTGATCGGCAAGGTGGGCTTTGTGCTTTCTAGGAATTGGCTGGTACTGTAATGTGCATGCTTTTGTTGTGAGTCAGCTGTTTCTCTTCTGGTCTACAATTCGAACTGTTCTCGTTTCAGCTCGGAATGAACTTCAGACACAAACTGTCAGATTTTTACGACTTCAGGTCAAGTGTAATTGCTGTAAACTGAGATTTTTACAGTTATTACTCTGTCGAGATCATGACCTTGAGCTGTGCACTGGTTATACGAGTTAACATTTCATGTTCATAACATGTGCTATTCTGCTCAGTTAATTCCCCAGGACCAGGACTAGTTTTAATGATCACATGCAATAATTTCTCATCAGCCGAAACTAAACTAAAAGTGTCTCAAAACTGAATTTTCATTTAGGATTACATGCATGACACAATTTTTCATTATACATAATGATTCTCATTATTCTCCCGATCCGAGCTTAGATTTTTTTTGTAAATTCTCATGCACATTTATATTTTTAACAGATAAAAAGGAACACTTTTTCTAAATACAGTTTGATGCCCTTTTATGACTGTAGTGTCCGTTATTTTTTTAAATTCAAATCTTTCAACGATCTTAACTGTCATTCAGGTGAAACTTGGCCGGTTTAGATTTCACATGAAATGACATAAACCTGAAAAAGTGTATTATTCTAAAATGTTAAATTGTTAAGATACTGTATTGCAACATGATCCAATTTGGAAATTGTATTCAGCAAATGGGTTTCTTTTCAGGTGATAAAAATATAAATGTGTAGCATATTTACAAGAAACAAAGCATGGATCGGGAGATAAGAAGCATCAAGTATTATGAAAAATGGTGTCATATGATCCTATCTGTAAATTCACTTTTTAGCACCGATACCATGTTTTGCCCGAATACGAGGTGGTATCAAAAAGTTTCGAGACTAGTTTTATAACCGCCAACAGATGGCCAATGATCATCTGAGAATAATCCATATAATAATTTGGAATCTGCTGATTTTAGGATGCCTGAGAGTCGCGTGGCCCCGGGCCCTCAGGTGTCCCCAGATGGGATTTTGCTGCAAAGCTCATACACACTTGCAAGTATGCATGTCCTGGGCTCAACTCAACAGGAAGTCAGTTATTTTGTGTCGTTTGCCCAAACGCACCCGATGGATTTTGATATACTCCTCCTGGGGAATTTATACGATCGCCACCAAACCGGGCCGATGTGACATTATATTGAGTGACGCGTTCAGTGACATGATGTGATGCTTTTTTTTTTCAGCATCTGTGGCCTATTCTACACACGTACACATCACAAATGTTAACACACACACACACACACACACAAACACTCTAACACACATATTTAGGGCCCTAACTAACATCAGCCTTATATAGTGTGTGATGTGTGCAAGTTGTGTGGCGCACCCGGGCGGCGATGGCTTTTTGTCGGTCTTAACACACTCAAATAACACACAGGTTGTGCGCTGTACCCAGGAGGCGATGGCACAGGGTGCTTGGACCAGTCATCGTTGCTCGACAACTATATTATTTTCTTACTTTATGACTCAACTATAATCAAATAACCTGTGTGCGTTTGTGTGTGTATAGGTATTCAGGAATCCGTATACTCAAGGAAGCATAAATAACTGGAAAATCCTGTTCGGTGTGGAGAAAACAAGGTACAGGTGCATCTTCTTGGATTGTGTATTAAAGAACACACAAACATTTTTTTAACATGTAATATATATGTTTAAACGAATGTATATGAATCCTTTTCAACAGTCATTGGATAAGCCGAGTGCTTCTCCCCTCCACTCATCCCCCGCGTGGAGACGGACTGACCTGGGACTGTCCTCCGCTCAGACAGGACGCCATAAACACCATATAAACGTCTAAAAAGAAATAAAAACTCACATTTCAAACCAGCTGATTTTTATTTTTTTTTTTGCATGGATTTACACTCGCGTGTCAGCACACCATGGCTGCAGTGTGAAGTGCACGCCCTGCTCAGTCTTATGACCAGATGATGTTTTTATGCCTTTTGCAGAAATGCGGTGTGTTTAGATGTTAAAGTGAATTGACGGCACTTGCCAAAGATTTCCTGCTGATTCATCTCTACTGGACGTGCGGTAGTGGTAGATTGTATTTTGTGTTATTTATGAGATGACATGCTTTTTAAAGTATTTTCACAGGTGAATGATTTCCACGTTAGGTTCTGTATTACACTGTTAAAGCATAATGAGGTTTGGGTGAACTCAGGAGTCGGGCCAGTGATCCGGGATTCGACTGTTTGTTTTATGATAGTATTTTTATTTTATAGTGTGCCTTTAAGTGTATTAGGAATGTATTATGTACAGGATTCAGTCATTAACTTGTTCTGATTTCCTTTCTTCTTCTTCATTTTAATGGTCCATCAAATTGTGTTTGCTAACGAGGAACAGCTGCTAACGAGACGAGTGTTTTCGCAGAACAGCAGGATGATATCGGAGCTGCGCTCCTGTTTTGTACGTTTAAATTTTATAATAAATCACGTTTCGGGTAGATTTCATTCCTCGGCTTCTCTGATGTGTGAAACGAAAGTCAGAAATTTCCTTCTTTTCTATGAAACACTGTTTTAATAAAGAGACATGTTTATGACACTGTAATAACGGGGTTTAATTCCATTTTACACATTTACAATCAATCAGACGTACTGACGTTTAAATATACTCCACTATTTCCTTGGCGTGAGATTTCTTGTGAAGCTTCGGCAACAGTCTTTCCAGTGAGATGAAACGAACGACTAATCAATCAACCCTGTGGTTTTTAACATCTTTGAAACACAGAAAACACTGATGAAAAAGACAGCGTTCACACGTCCCCACCCAGCAGTCAGTGCATATTTTACATGTAACACAAAAGCAAGCGGACAATTAAATAACTTTTAATAGACGTTCCCTTCCAAGTTTTTTTTTTTTTTTTTACAAAATATTTTTAAGGTTAGTTAAACTTTGTTCTGTGATGTTTACACCAGGGTTATTCAGTCATGAGAATTCACAACTGACAGACACTGAGGGGGAACAAAGTGCTAGTCTTTGTAGTTAGAAAATCTAAGGACAATTCTTGACATTTATGAAGTCCTTGGTCTTAAGTAAGCGCTCGATCAAGGTGGATTCTGAGAGTCACAGGAACGTGAGGAGGGAATACTGTACATACAGCCTGTAATCAGAGGCTAGTGCAGATACGGTGCATCATGTAAAAGGTCAATTCATACTGAGGAACAATTTAGGAAAGCGAATCGTAAAGTTGTGAATCCTATTCTATCGATTCGATTTTTGGGGATTGCAGAAATTTTCGATTTTAAACAAAATTTTTTAAAAACAAATTTTAAAGTATTAAACCTACCAACAATATCTACTATGGACTGAAATGCTGTGTAACTTGTACAGGTCGTCCCCAACTTAGTTCTGTTCATAAGTCTGATTTGTTCTCAAGTCCGACAAAGTGAGTCTTATACACCTTTGACGCGGATATACAATATAAAGCATACTATTCCATTCGACTAAATCTGTCCCCCCCCCCCCCCCCAACACTGCCATCATGTGGGCAAAAAAAAACCCATAACCGCGCCTAAGGAAATGTCACAGTGAAATAAAACAGTCAATCGTGAGCGGAACCTCAGACGACGTTTTCTCCACTGTATTAGACTGTGAACGCTGAGGATTTTCTGAAATTAGGATTATTCACCATCAGGACAGCTTTACCGGACAGACATTTTCAATCACCGGACTGATTTAATGAAACCGATGAGTTCGACTCATTTCTCCCACACACACACATACAATATACCAGACTTTATACATACATCTACACACTGACAATATTGTATAGAACTGTAAATATTAGCATCTGGTGCACTGCAGTGTCTATTTTCTGTACCATGATTAAACTGGAAGTAGAACCGCAGCGCGTTCGTATCTGTGGAAATTCGTAACTTGAATGTTCGTAAGTCGGGGACTACCTGTGTCATTAATTATTTATTTAAAAGTTATTTTATTTTATCTCTCTCATACACCAAAGGGTTTTTTTCCCTCCTTCTTCCAATCTGCCTGTGGCACATTCTAGTCCAGTAGGTGTCAGTAAAGTTTACACGCCACCCAAGTTTAAAAAGAAGTGATGTTCTTGCAAAACAGACGATGAAAGCGTTTTTTTTTACCGAGGTTATGATATATTTGCAAAGAATGTCAGTTTTTAAGAATTTAACACTTAAAGGGTTCAAAAAGTGTGACTCAATTCTTAATCGAAAATTTACACATCTGTTTAAAGAACAAAATATTGATTAAATCACACAGGTCTGGTTTCATGGTTTTTACTCCAAAACCTGAGAACTGAAATGAAATCCGCTTTATTTGTACGACCTGTTGAAATGAAATGATCCGAATGTTAAACAGTATAAGCACAATGACTTTAGATTAACTTGTCAGTTTTTCGGGAAGTGCTTCAGTAAAACCATGTAATTCTGTTTTTAACGGTAGCTGCACACAGACATCATTCACAAGCAGCTCCGTTCCTCTTAAAGCTGCAGCGAAAGCAAACAACCATCAGCGGTAACATCTTCATGAAACAAATCGATCCTAGAAAGCAAAAGCTAGACTGGTTGTTGCGGCGTTATAGAAAATGTATGCGTTTATAGAAATGTCCTTTTTTTTTTTTTGAGGGAGAAAAAAAACACGAACAAACAAACGAAAAAACATGTCTAGCACTTTTAGCAACCTAAAACATTAGCTTCCCATCTCTATTGTTAAAAGTACATTTTTGCACCTCTCTGATTCAAGGCGAGACTGGGACGGGGCAGGTCTTACGCGAGAAAGCAGAAAAACGGTGTACGTGATTCACACGAGGTGAAGAAGAGTAAAAACATTCTGTAAACCAGGTTTATCTTTAAGCACCAAAAGTTTTCCTGGGATTCCTGCATGACCTGCTCAGGCTTAGGAAGAAGAAAGTGACAGGAGTGAGCTCAGTGCGTTACTTTAGTACATTCGTCTTCATCTAGTCCTGATGGAACAAGCTAACGTCACTCCTGTTGTGTTTGATTAGAGCGATGCTATATGAACAACACAAAAAAAAAAAAAAAAAAGGGATGAGGAAGAGACTGGGTGACTTCTGATGGATGGCAGCTCACTCTCGCTCTCTCTCACCTTCCTCCTGGACTTCCTAATAAAAACCTGTAAGACACAAGCATTTTTATTTCACATCCTGCAAAAACAAAAGACTACATGTGAGTAACAATCAAAGTAAGTGACAATCACCCGTACGCACCATTCATTCCGGGCTGCCACCGCCTCCTTCCTCACCAGTCTCTTTTTGTCATCTAGCGGCCTAGCGAGAGCGCGCAGCACCCTGGCGCGGAAAGGCAACACCTGTGGCGGCGCAATTCAAACACGTCCAAAGGTCAAAACAGATCTCAATTTGTTTTCACGCGGACAGCTCGACACTCGACATGATTTATTGATGACGATTGCGCCGAAAGTCTTACCATGTGACTAGGCAGGCGGGAGAGGGCGTGGACACATCGCAGGGCGGTAATCCTCACTTTCTGTTCGAATAAGGAGAGACGGTTTAATCAGACAATTCAATCATATGATAAAAAAATATATATATATAAAAAAAAAAGTGGCAATATGACGAGCGTTGTACCATGGCAGGGCTGGAGGTCAGAGCGAGCAGGCGGGTGAAAAGGGCCTCCAGCTGCGTGGCGAGAGCGGACGGAGGTTCCATGAGCAGCGGCTGAAGGCAGGACAGAGTGGACAGCTGCACCGCCTCATCAGGACACGAGAGCGCCTCTAAAAGCAGCGGCAGCAACTGGGGGGAAACAAGAATACAACGTCTTCAGGCATCCGGGTCAACTAGTTAAGAGTCGCAAATCAAAGTGAACAAAAACATATTATTTGGAGGTCTATTCAATCAGCTTCCGCTTCTAGAGCCATGACTTTTAGTTGCTTTTTTTGCGTTGTTTTTTTTTTTTCCTTCCTTAAATCCTGTTCAGTTGAGATTTAAATAACCAAATCCCAAAAGATTAATTCAGACTGTACAAGTAGACAATAAATAAGAAGAATATTTCTTTAAAAATGTGAATGATACCGTTATTTAATAAAAAAAAAAAAAAATTGGTAAATTGCTTTGTGCAGTCTGCTTTTTTCAGTATGCTAATGAGGTCCAACCTCCTTGGCATGGCACCGAGATCACGTGACTTTCATTATAATTTTCTTTAAAACAATCATCATTTGGACACTGGGCGGACTTGCAAAGAAAAAAATGCAAACTTTGTACGGAATCTGCCAAGATAAAAAAAAAAAAAAAAAAATCTGACTAGTTTAGACAAAATAAAAGTTGTCAAAAAAGTAAGCCAACAGCTTAAGGAGACTCGGTCTCTGAAAACGAATGAGCGAGCGGCTACACTTTTGTCACGTGACCGCTGCATTTGCATCCTCATTAGTATTCATTAGCGTCTGGGCGTGTACACAGGATCAGCCTCACCGTGTCCGGTTATTATTGTTTATACAACATGCTGTATTAATATAGCGACTTTATTTTATTTTTTCCCTTTCACTACTAACACTACTCTCTACGGAGGTTTGGGGAAGATAAAAAAAACGACACATTTGGGGAAAAAAAAATGGAGGGGAAAAAAAAAAAAAAAAAAAAAACGGTATATAGGAGGAGGAAAAAAAAAGAAAAAAGATTGAGACCACATGACATACTTCCGGTGCTAAGATATGGAAAAATCAGCAGCACTGAAGAGTCAAGTTGAATAATCTGGGATATGGGTGAAAAAATTTATTTTTTTGTGATATCTTGCAAACATTTCGCGAGCTTAAATTTGTTTTCCCCCCTCTCACCCATAACCTGTTAGCTTATTTTTTATTTTTGCTTCTCATAATTTTTTTCAAAGTGGATTTTTTTTTTTTCCTCCAACACTTAATTTTTTCCACCCATGCCCCTTTAGGGGCTCTTACACAAATTTCGTACACGTATAATATAAATTTTGAGAACCGTGTTTGGTCTGTGTCAACCTTTAAGAACTTGAATTTGATTGAATAATTACTGCAAAGATTAATATGATTCAGCGGGCAAAAAAAATTTCTTTAACCCTCACTAATGCTGCGAGTAGCTTCTCATTTAAATAACCATATTAACAAAAGTTGTATCCTGTGTCCGATGTTATTGTGTTTCAGAGGAGTCAAATTATTAGTCTGCATCAAGCAAAAAAAAAAAACAAACAAAACAACTAAGGAGTTTGCTGTAACTAATACACACGTGGACAAAATTGTTGGTACCCTTCGGTCAATGAAAGAAAAACTCACAATGGTCACATAAATAACTTTAATCTGACAAAAGTAATAATTTAAAAAAATTCTATGAATGTTAACCAATGAAAGTCAGACATTGCTTTTCAACCATGCTTCAACAGAATTATTTAAAAAAATAAACTCATGGAACAGGCCTGGACAAAAATGATGGTACCCCTAGAAAATACTGAAAATAATGTGACCAAAGGGACATGTTAATTCAAGGTGTGTCCACTAATTAGCATCACAGGTGTCTACAATCTTGTAATCAGTCAGTGGGCCTATATATAGGGCTCCAGGTAGTCACTGTGTTGTTTGGTGACATGGTATGTACCACACTCAACATGGACCAGAGGAAGTGAAGGAAAGAGTTGTCTCAGGAGATTCGAAAGAAAATTATAGACAAGCATGTTAAAGGTAAAGGCTAAAAGACCATTTCCAAGCAGCTAGATGTTCCTGTGACTACAGTTGCACATATTATTCAGAAATTTAAGATCCATGGGACTGTAGCCAACCTCCCTGGACGTGGCCGCAGGAGGAAAATTGATGACAAATCAAAGAGACGGATAATCCGAATGGTAACAAAAGAGCCCAGAAAGACTTCTAAAGAGATCCAAGGTGAACTTCATGCTCAAGGAACATCAGTGTCAGATCGCACCATCCGTCGTTGTTTGAGCCAAAGTGGACTACATGAGAGACGACCAAGGAGGACACCATTGTTGAAAACAAATCATAAAAAAGCCAGACTGGAATATGCCAAACTACATGTTGACAAGCCACAAAGCTTCTGGGAGAATGTCCTATGGACAGATGAGACAAAAATGGAACTTTTTGCCAAGGCACATCAGCTCTATGTTCACAGACGGAAAAATGAAGCACATCAAGAAAAGAACACTGTCCCTACTGTGAAACATGGAGGAGGCTCTGTTATGTTCTGGGGCTGCTTTGCTGCATCTGGCACAGGGTGTCTTGAATCTGTGCAGGGTACAATGAAATCTCAAGACTATCAAGGGATTCTAGAGAGAAATGTGCTGGCCAGTGTCAGAAAGCTGGGTCTCAGTCGCAGGTCATGGGTCTTGCAACAGGACAAAACACAGCTAAAAACACCCAAGAATGGCTAAGAGGAAAACATTGGACTATTCTAAAGTGGCCTTCTATGAGCCCTGACCTCAATCCTATTGAGCATCTTTGGAAGGAGCTGAAACATGCTGTCTGGAAAAGGCACCCTTCAAACCGGAAACAACTGGAGCAGCTTGCTCATGAGGAGTGGGCCAAAATACCTGCAGAGAGGTGCAGAAGTCTCATTGACAGTTACAGGAATCGTTTGATTGCAGTGATTGCCTCAAAAGGTTGTGCAACAAACTATTAAGTTAGGGGTACCATCATTTTTGTCCAGGCCTGTTCCATGAGTTAATTTTTTAAAAATAATTCCGTTGAAGCATGGTTGAAAAGCAATGTCTGACTTTCATTGGTTAACATTCATAGAATTCTTATTTATTATTACTTTTGTCAGATTAAAGTTATTTATGTGACCATTGTGAGTTTTTCTTTCATTGACCGAAGGGTACCAACAATTTTGTCCACGTGTGTAGAATTAATAAAGTTAGACAGTAAATAACTGTCTAACACATTATTAAAAACCTGGATGAATAAGTTCTAAGTGTTGAACTCCGTCATCAAGTTCGTGGAAGTGCAATGTGGTCGAAAAAGGAAAATAAGAATCGAGTGTGTTCAGAGATCACTTACATGCTAAACAGCCGTGTGACCAAAAGTGAGACTATTCAGGAAAAAAGGTTTCTAGGGAATAAATGGAATAAAGATTGACTTTGGAGTGATGGAAAACGGTTGTGTCGTCTGATGAGTCCAGACTGACTCTATTCCAGTGCGATGGGCGTGTCAGGGTGACAAGCGAAGCTCATGAAGCGATGCACCCGGCATTTATAGTGTCCACTGTATATGTAATGTATGTGATCTGGGGTTGCTTCAGTTGCTCAGGTCTAGACAACGTAAAATGAGGTCAGCTGACGATCTGAATGTACTGAATGACCAGGTTATCACATCTATGGAGTGTTTCTTCCCTGATGAAAAATTCTAAGAGCTCAGTTGAATAAATCCCATTTAGTACTGATATGACTGATATACTCACAGCAGGAAGCTCGGTGAGTTGCACTTGTCTGGGTAGATTATTCACAATGTGTGACAAGGCCTTCAGAAACACAGATCTCTTCTCTAAAAAAATACCAAAGAAACAAAAATATTATTAGATAAGACATCAGGATAGAGCAGCGCTCGTTGGTTTAGTGTAATAAGTGACAGCATCTGTACACACCTTGCTCGGCGCAGTTGAAGCCCTGAACGAGTTTAGCCGAGTTCTCTGTAAAGAAGCGCTGGCGGTACATAATGCGCACATCTGCATGGCAGCTGCAGGTTCAGCACGTCTGGAGAATCGCTCATAAGTAGCGAGAAACTGTCTGCTGCCTGGGAACCTAACTGATCATCGCTGAGGAGGCAGAAGAGCTGGAAAGAAGACGGGGAGAGAGTGACAGGGGGGTTTCATTATGAAAATTATAAACGCAAAAGAAAAATACAAAACATAACATGGTATTCTATGTCACAAGGTTCACAAGGTTAAAAGACTGCTTCAACACCCGATGCTAACAAACACACTTCACATTAAAAAAAAGCAGCTGCAGTGCCTGGACCCATGGACATGCTGCAACACAATGCATCAAGCTGTTTAAAAAAAAAAAAGGGAAGAAAGAAATGCAACACTGCTTCTTGTGAAAATTTGCATTTCCAGTTTGTGGAAATCTATAGAGCAGTCGATAAATGATACAGATGAAGCAGTTGCACCGTTTGAACACCAGAAGGCTCCATCCGTACACACCATAGAGCAGACTGCAGGCTTTCATTACAGAGACGGACTAGACTTGCTAGACGGCAAATCTTTGTACTGAAGACTGAAGTCGCCTTCCATAAAGTTAAAAATATATATACACATGATCATGTTCTTCCAAGCTAGATCTACACTTGTGGTGTCTGATGACCCGATCGCTCCAGGATGCACTAATCTATACATAACCGTCCTATAAGATACACTTCGGTAGCTTTTAAACAACACGGACGGCTGCAGAGATCAACTTGTTAACCAACTTCGACTGAATGTTTTAAAACCCTTTTTTGTTTTTGGAAGAATGTATAGATTTATTTATTTATTTATATTCGAGATACAGTGATTGTGCGGTTTGCTCGTTTACATTATTTTGTACCAATTGAACAATGTGTTACTTTCATCCTAAAATACCGTGTTTTTGCGTTTTGCAGTTTTTTTTTCAGCTATAATTTTTCTTTATTCTGAGGAGAAGAAACTCATCTACCTTGTCAGTTAGGTTTATCGACAGAGGATGGTAGCGCAGGAGCAAGGCCTTGACCACCTACAAAACAGAAAGAATTAAAGAATTAAATTTGTGTTCATTCACATTGACTAAGCATGCATGTCATTTATATAAAACATCACAGCTCTGATGGAGTGTTTAACTCAAAAACATGATATTAATAATCTGATTTTACAGCAGGTTCAGGACAGAATCATTGTACTTCACGACAGCTAGAGAGTACGTGACAGATGAAAACAACCTCTTTCATGTACGGTTAGTATGATTACATTAAATCATGAATTAATAATACGTTTGTATTTACAGCACTTGGTAGAAGCCTTCATCCAGAGTGACTTACAATTGATCTGATCAGTTGAGGGTTAAGGGCCTCGCTCAGGGGCCCAACAGTGTCAACTTGGTGGTGCTGGGGTTTGAACCCGGTACCTTTTGGTCAACATTGAACCACTGAGCGACCCCTCTCCATACTCGCATGATTATGCTCGAGGACACGTGTAGTGGTAAAGACGAGTCATTTGTAGAGCTGTGAATCATATACGTCTACAGACTGTCTATTCAATTCAGGTTGACTTTTTGGACCTTATGATTTTCAATCAGATTCAGTTCAATCCAATCCAACAGCATTAGTGTTTATTGTCCAATTTTCCTTAAGCAGCTTACATTTCTTACATGGTTTTACAAGTGTTATTGTTTATTAAAACTACTAAATTGATCTAATTAACATTGAAATTTTTTATTATTTAATTTGTGTTAAAATGTTTAAATGTCACATCTTATACAAAGCAATTATTTTTTTCAGCATCTGCTCATAAAGGACTAGGAAGGTCCCAGGTTCAAATCCCACAACCAGCAAATTCCCACTGTAGGGCCCTTGAGCAAGGCCCTTAACTATCAATTGCTTAGATGTGTAATGAGATCACGTCTGCCATTTATTCTCTGCAAACTTTTAGATCATTTCAGAGCATTTACTATTTGTAGATTTACAGAATGTGTTTCAACAGAAATGGAAAGAAATAAGCTTATAATGTGCATGCTCGCTTATTATTATTATTTTATTATTATTATTATTATTTACCCAGATGAGTAAAGTGAAGGCTTGAACTCGCTGTTCTGAGGATTTGCAGTCCAACGTTGCACTTATTCTTTTTAAGGTCTTTTCCAGAACAGCGTCCAGGGCTTGGCCTAAACACACAAAACCCAAATCACTGCACAGACCCAATAAATAAACTCTCTTTTCACATGCAATAGATACGTATAACAACATCCTAACAGGAGGCTTGAGAACACACGGGGTGGGTGACTGACTGTAGGCTCATCTCACACACAGACAGACAGACAGACACACACAGACAGACACACACAGACAGACACACAGACAGACAGACACAGACAGACACAGACAGACACAGACAGACACACACAGACACACACAGACACACACAGACACACACAGACACACACACAGACACACACAGACACACACAGACACAGTCAGACACAGTCAGACACAGTCAGACACAGTCAGACACAGTCAGACACAGTCAGACACAGTCAGACACAGTCAGACCTGCTGCTCTCTTGTTGATCAGGCCGGCGAAACACTTGGCTGCAGATGTGTAGGAGAACGTGTGTGTGCATGTGAAGATCAGCTCCTCCAGCCCGGCTAGAAGTTGGTCGATATGAGGAATGTCCACCTGACGCGCACAGAGACATGCGGTAGAATCTAAGTGTGGCAACTAAATACATTCAGCAGATACGATGTCTGGAGTCGATTGTGTTTAATAATTAATAAATAAAGGGTTTTTATATTAACTTACTTGTTGTGAAAGGGAACACAGAGAGGCCATGAGCAAACACACCAGCCGGGACTGCGAGCAACACCCTGACTGGCTCTGCACGGCAAAAACACACAACGTCAATCTTACATTCGATACTTTTACATCACGTATTTTATACCAAGACTACTTTCAGTAAAGACATTTACAGCAGAAATACAGAAGAAGTAGAAACACTTCACAGTAGAAATCCCGGCATACGAACGCCCCCCTTACGAATTTTCACCTTTAGAATTGAAAAGTTGCGCGCATGTACAGAAGACATTTAACACTTGTTTGTGTCAGGGTAAAGAATTTATGATTTTTGTTTGGCGGTTTCAAAAGAAATTAACCAACGTTGCCTTTGGCATGCATTCGTCATTTTTCGTGTATTAAGTTCAAGTCAGCTTTAAATGTCTGTTTCTTTACTATGTTACTTCATTTATATGATTTTTAAAAATGTTTTATGTGAAAAATAGGGTTATAGTGTTGGAAATTGGTAGGGGTTTTAGGTGGCTGGGTCTGCATTTACATTATTTCTTGGTAGGAAAATTTATATCATAATACAAGTTTTCGCCTTAAGAACTAATTAAATTTGTATGCAGAGGTTCTGCTGTATTTCTAAATTAGCTCTGGAAAATGTGTGAGTGATTGACGGAGAGAGCGAGAGAGAGAGAGAGAGAGAGAGGAGGACATGAGTAGAAGGTGAAGCTGGATGTCTGACCTTGAGCAGCTGAATATGGGAGGGGTAGGTGTTTTCTGGCAGGAAGGACACGTCTCCATCCAAGAACAGGGACACAGCCTGGGCGGCCATTTGACCAGCAGGTCTAAAGAAGACCAGAAGTTTGGGATGATTCAGAACAGCATGCCTTGGACTATTACACTATTCTTGAGTTACCATCTATTAGTGATGACAGTTCTGTACAAAACTACTATATACAATGAGATCACAACCTTCTATAAAAATTAACAAATTTAACTCAACTTTCTCCTCAGCATGAATACCCTACTAGTAAATGACAACCATTAATACACAATTTGTTAATGGTTCATGTACTGCATATTTAATAAGTACTATTAAGAAATCAAAACTACTCAATGATTAAATTATAATAAAAATGATTAACATCAATCGAAACAGGCTCAAGTTTGTCTGCAATCGCTTCCTTCCTGTTTAAAAACCCACACACAGCTCTGGAACAAAAACAGAGAGAGCACTGCAAAATGAATTTCTCAAGTTTTGCTCAGGTTTTACCTCTTATACTGTAGATGTGCATTTTGATAATTTGAACAGTTTTGGTTCAACAACAACAACAAAAAAAACTAAACACATTAACTAAAATAGTTCCGTTTTGTGTTCAACTGTAGGCTAACCGCAAATAATCGGACAAATTATGAGAAAGTTTAACAAAAACAATTATTGAAACGCTATGAAGATTACCTGTAATAAACTGCAACATATGTGGATAAATAACTGCACAGGTTCATATAATGATTTCGATGCATGTGCAATTAAACTGTGCTCGAGTTTTGATTTATTCTATATACTACTGACAACGTTCCCCCCCCAAAATAAATTATTTTTTTTAAAAATCATCATTTGAGTTGGGGAACATGGTCAGAGCAGAAGGAAGCAAATGTTCTTAAAGGATTTATTTTTATTGTTAAAACAAAGTTTATTGTTAAAAATTGTGCGCCTGTTATTAAAATTGTGTTCCCGTCTTATATTGTAACCCTGCGTTCACACCGAACGCGACGAGAGTGTCAAAATGGCCGGAAGTAATTTTCAACGGGAGCCGGCGGCGAAGGGAGTTGAAATCAGCTCAACTTTATGGTAATGAGCTATGACGCGGTTGAGCGGCAACCAATAAAAAAAGTAGAATTCCTCCGCTTGAGCGGATTCCGCGGAACGCAGTCCTGTAAACTTTTGTTCCGGCGACATTAGTTCCCAAGCAAAATGGAGGAGAAGTTCATTATTGCAGTAGCGGGTTTCCCGGTTATTTATGACATGTCCCTGTTTGTGTACAGGGACATTAATAAAAAAAAATGATGCGTGGACAAGATAATAAGAAATATAATATAATAATAAAAAAATATTAAATTAGACTAGCAATTCACAATGAACAGAAGCCACACCATACAAATGCCTTATAGTTTGTTTATTTCTACAATACAGTTATTTGTATCAATCAATTTCTTGTTTTCTTCCACATTTTGGTCAGTCTCCATAAGATCAAGCTTTGCGACCCCTTTAAGTACAAGAAAGGCATTCGGTCTACGTCAGAGCGGCGACAGGGCGGCGAGAGTGAACTTTGACGCTCTCGCCGCGTTCGGTGTGAACGCAGGGTAATTTATTAATTTCTCAAATAAAAGCAATGCTGTACAAAAGTTAATGTTAATAAATCCGATTTGTTCTTACTCTAAGTCCGACAAAGTGAGTCTTGTAAGTCTTTGACACGGATATACAAATGTAAAATCATACGAATCTACTTGGCTAAATCTGTCCCCTTTCCCAACACTGCCATCACGCGACCAAATCCGTAACCGCGCCTACAATAAGGAAATAAATCTCACGTGTTGACTCTGCGCCTGTAAATCGCGAGGGGAATCCTGGACCCCATTTTATCTCAGAGTTGTTTCCCACCGTATTGGATTGTGAACTCTGTTTTGTTGAGGATTTTCCAAAATTAGGATGATTCACCTTCAGGACAGATTTACAGGACAGACATTTTCTATCATTGTGCTCCCGGGGTGATTCTTCCAAACCGGTGAGGCTGACTCATTTCTCCCGCACACACATCCAATATACCGGACTATGTATTGTATATATTGTACATAATTGTAAATATTGTTATCTGGTCCGTGTTTGAACCAAAAGTAGAACCGCAGTCCGTTTGTATCTGCAGATATCCGTAACTTGAATGTTCGTAAATCGGGGACTACCTGTATTTGGAGTAGTGACCTTTGTGATCATGAACGAATGTGTGTTTTTCTTAACACAACTCATCTCCCACCCATGGACCGATGTTCAAACAAAGCCCTGAAGGCCCAACAATGATATTTAAGGAAACAGCAATTCCTTGTTGTTGGACCGTGGGAGGAAACCCAGAGGAAACCCACCAAGCACGGAGAAAACACCCACAACCTCCACAAGCACAAACCCTGAGGCGGGAATCGAACCCTTGACCCCTCGAGGTGCGAAAACGCGCTGCTGTTCACTACGCCACCATGCTGCTAATCAGTATGAGCTTGTGTTACAACTAAACAGACACTGAATTGAAATGGGTGTCACTGCTGATACAAGTTCATTTCCCCAACACATGAGACGCAAAGGTCATGAGAACAGCTGTGACTTTCATCTGTACATTTATAATGATGAGTGAAATAACTTTCACACTTCTATAACTCGTCTCGGTGTAAATCACATTAAACACACTGCAGTTAACTGACGCATGCAAGTCTGTCTGATTTCCATATAGCAGCAGCAGGAGTCTAAGTGTGTGTGTGTGTGTGTGTGTGTGTGTGTGTGTGAGAGAGAGTGTGTGTGGTTTTCCTGTTATCTCAGTCACTTACACTGGCTGGAGTGCTGCACAAGCCGTGCTTATGACAGAAACTACAGCAGACAGCACCGCCTCCTCTGTTAGTGGACTCGTCTGACCCGAGCCCGTCTGACCTGCAACAAGTACAGAAGCGTTTCATTGCTACATTCTCTGTGCACTTTATAATATCAGCAGTTGCATGATATCGCTAAAGATAAACACCGCAGCATGAAAAGCCCTGGCGGATGTCACCGCGGCTGCATCGTGGCCAATTCTTTTTCCATATCGACCTCTTTAATTTACATTCTCTCTGCTAAAACAAGTCGTTGAAAAATCACGAACCGATGAAGACGTTGGTTACACGCCACAACTGAGGCCGCGGTAGTGACGGAAGAGGACAACATTTTTATTTTAATATTAAAGACAAGACTACAGTAGATAGTCTGATGCTTACGACAGCATGAGACTGTTGACGTATGGCGACTGTTCTGCTGTAAAAGAGCATACACACGTGGACAAAATTGTTGGTACCCTTCGGTCAATGAAAGAAAAACTCACAATGGTCACATAAATAACTTTAATCTGACAAAAGTAATCATTTAAAAAAATTCTATGAATGTTAACCAATGAAAGTCAGACATTGCTTTTCAACCATGCTTCAACAGAATTATTTTAAAAAATTAACTCATGGAACAGGCCTGGACAAAAATGATGGTACCCCTAGAAAATACTGAAAATAATGTGACCAAAGGGACATGTTAATTCAAGGTGTGTCCACTAATTAGCATCACAGGTGTCTACAATCTTGTAATCAGTCAGTGGGCCTATATATAGGGCTCCAGGTAGTCACTGTGTTGTTTGGTGACATGGTATGTACCACACTCAACATGGACCAGAGGAAGCGAAGGAAAGAGTTGTCTCAGGAGATTCGAAAGAAAATTATAGACAAGCATGTTAAAGGTAAAGGCTATAAGACCATTTCCAAGCAGCTAGATGTTCCTGTGACTACAGTTGCACATATTATTCAGAAATTTAAGATCCATGGGACTGTAGCCAACCTCCCTGGACGTGGCCGCAGGAGGAAAATTGATGACAAATCAAAGAGACGGATAATCCGAATGGTAACAAAAGAGCTGAGAAAGACTTCTAAAGAGATCCAAGGTGAACTTCATGCTCAAGGTACATCAGTGTCAGATCGCACCATCCGTCGTTGTTTGAGCCAAAGTGGACTACATGGGAGACGACCAAGGAGGACACCATTGTTGAAAACAAATCATAAAAAAGCCAGACTGGAATATGCCAAACTACATGTTGACAAGCCACAAAGCTTCTGGGAGAATGTCCTATGGACAGATGAGACAAAAATGGAACTTTTTGCCAAGGCACATCAGCTCTATGTTCACAGATGGAAAAATGAAGCATATCAAGAAAAGAACACTGTCCCTACTGTGAAACATGGAGGAGGCTCTGTTATGTTCTGGGGCTGCTTTGCTGCATCTGGCACAGGGTGTCTTGAATCTGTGCAGGGTACAATGAAATCTCAAGACTATCAAGGGATTCTAGAGAGAAATGTGCTGGCCAGTGTCAGAAAGCTGGGTCTCAGTCGCAGGTCATGGGTCTTGCAACAGGACAATGACCCAAAACACACAGCTAAAAACACCCAAGAATGGCTAAGAGGAAAACATTGGACTATTCTAAAGTGGCCTTCTATGAGCCCTGACCTCAATCCTATTGAGCATCTTTGGAAGGAGCTGAAACATGCTGTCTGGAAAAGGCACCCTTCAAACCGGAAACAACTGGAGCAGCTTGCTCATGAGGAGTGGGCCAAAATACCTGCAGAGAGGTGCAGAAGTCTCATTGACAGTTACAGGAATCGTTTGATTGCAGTGATTGCCTCAAAAGGTTGTGCAACAAACTATTAAGTTAGGGGTACCATCATTTTTGTCCAGGCCTGTTCCATGAGTTCATTTTTAAAAAAATAATTCCGTTGAAGCATGGTTGAAAAGCAATGTCTGACTTTCATTGGGTAACATTCATAGAATTCTTATTTATTATTACTTTTGTCAGATTAAAGTTATTTCTGTGACCATTGAGAGTTTTTCTTTCATTGACCGAAGGGTACCAACAATTTTGTCCACGTGTGTATTATTGTTTACTAGCACCTCGTTGAGAAAAGGTTAAAGCTAAAATAATCTGATCAGCTTTAATGTAAAATCAGTGATATTATTTCAGGTTGAAACCCACGCACATGTCTGTCTGAAACAAAAAATTAAGCCATTAATTTTGTTATAGCTGTAATTTCACAAAATCTTATTTGTTTTGACATTATATGATTTTGGTTTCAACTGGATTGGTGGTTAAATATTAGGAAATTGTACAATATGTACCTAGGTCACGGAAAGATTTTGAACCTAGTGTCATTTCATCTTACTACAATCAATGGGAAGGACAGGATAGAGAAACGTTTATGATGTTTACGCCAAGATGTACTTCTCTCATCGTCAGCCAAATTAATCGGGAGAGTGAATCACAGATGAGAAATCAGAACAGTAGATTGGATAAAGATTAAGTTTTGTCTTCAGCGCTGTTATTTCAGCTAAAGTGAAAGTATGAACTAATCCCAGTAATAATATTCAGTTTAGATATCTATTGGTGCAGGTGACTGTTTACATTGAGACAGAAGTGCATTAGTATTTTATTTTAAAGTAGATTATTAAATCCGGCTCATAACTGTTCATGACATCGCTTTTACTCAAACATTATGATTTTACTAATGGTGCAGGTTAAACTTCAGGCAGATTTCTAAGGACTGCAAAAGTTTCACTAAATTCTCATCAATGTCATTAAATTCACTTTTGTGTAAAAGTTGTTTAAATACTTACTGTGCAGCGCCGCATGCAGGGACAGGCCGAGTAATCGTGGAATGACAACGTCGTGGAAAAAGTCACCGATTTCCGGCGTGTCTCGGGCGTGCTCGGCGATCCTCCGCAGGCTCCGACACATCGAAATCACGTCGTCTGTTGAGAAACTGCCGCTGCCACCTGCGCAGAGTCGCCACAGCGGGTCAGGATAACAGTTCAGCATCGAGACGTTATAAAGATAAAGAAAAAATCATCAGCACTGGAATGAAAGGCAGATTCAGGAGTATTTTAACTCGTCCTAATCCAAACTCAGTCTTTGACCTCACACCTCGGAAACGTGTCCCGCTTGTCAGTCATTCACCACAATCTAAAAATAGCAGGTTTAATAAACAGGCCTGTCTCGCACTCAAGGACGCTTTTACAAATCGATTCAAAAGGAAACCCAAGCAGGTGGAAAAAAAAAAAAAAAAAACAGCCAGCACACAACAAACAATCCACCCAGGTGCATCGCCGTCATGTGTACAGTACCAGCTCCATGAACCCCAGGCTATGAAACTACCCAGCATGCTTTGCGCTGCTCAGTTGCCTGTATCCTGAGAGACGCTCTTTTCTGTCTTCTTGAACTTCGTTATCTGGCCACATTTTACACCTACTCATGTTTCATGTCTTAGTTAAAAGGTAGCTTTGTTTATCAGGTGAAGGAGAGGAAGAGAGGACGGACTGCTTGACTTTTGGAACAAGCACAGCGCACACTCCTCTGATTGCGGTTCAAACAGAAAGCAGAAGCAAGAGAAATCATTTATACCTTAGAGTGGCTGAATTTTCTAATCTAATGGGTCAGAAGGTGATGATGTGATGACATATATATATTACACACACACGGGTGGCCTTTACGGTCACTAGATGGACAATAGAGGTTCACTTTTTAATACTTAAATATTTTGGTCTAACTATGAAAACACTACGATCTTCCAATTTATGAAAAACTAGTACAGTGGAACCTTGGATTGCGAGTAATGTGGTCTGCGAGTGTTTCGCAAGATGAGAAACAATAAATGTAATAAATTTTAACCTGCGAAACGAGCGAGGTCTTTGTGGGCGCGCGTAAATTATTATTTTTTTACATTTATTTTGGGTCTGAGCGTAGTGACCATTCTTTAGTATCTGTACTGCAACAATGGCCCTTGTGAAGAAAAAAAAAAAAGTTAAAAAGGCTGTAGCGGTGAGGGAAATTAATCTGTTTAACAAGAATGTAATGTCACATTTACGCGAAATCCTCAAAAGGAGGCAAAAGCGAGTGTCATTAGAGAGGTTGCTTGTTAAAGATTCCAGTTTCCAGAGTCTCTGACTTTCTGTCACAGAGCGCCATCTGTGTGTGTGTGTGTGTGTATGTATGAGAAAGTCGTCGTCCCCCTCCACCTCCTCGTTTCCTCTCATCTCACACCAGCCATGATGCTTTTCAAAAGTAAAAGTGCAGGTTATTTTTTATTGTTATGTTTTATTTGTTATTATTTATTAATAATAATTAATAATTATAAATAAATAAAAATGAATAATATAAGAATATGATTTCCATTATTTCTAATCAAGGAAATTGACTTTGATGTACGAGTGCTTTGATGTACAAGCACGCTTCAGGAACGAATTACAGTATGCTCGCAATTCAAGGTCTAACTGTATTATTTTGAAAAAGATGATAATTAGCAACATCATCGTTACATGCTATAAATAAAAACTGTGTACGAGAGCGCTCTGTACCTTTGTGTGCGGCAGATAAGACCTGAAGCAGTACGGGCACGCTCTCCTGCACCAGACTGAGCTGAGAGGAGATGGAGGCGAGGGCCGCCACGCTGCGCTCCCGGGCTGCTGCTTTGCTACGACTCGGAGACTGAATCGAGACGTCGCCCTCGGCCATGGGTTCTGTTAAAAGAAGCCGCAGTTAAATCATGTGCGAAGCTCTTAGAATCAGTTCGGAGAGCTCGGTGGCTACCTGTGAATATTACATCCTTCAGTCTCGGGACCATCCGGGAGGCAAAGACGGCCGGGTGGAGACGAGCCAGAGATCCCGCGCAGTCCGTTACTGCTGAGCTGAAGCGGCAAGGAACATTTCATTCAGTCAAGCTCGGGTGAACACGACTCACGTTGGTGCACTTTGGTTGTGTATCTTACCCGAGCTGTGCATCGTCTTCTTCTACAACGAGCCTCGTCAGGTGATCCACTCCGAGTTCAACATCCGTCTCCGTTAACAGGCCTTAAAGCGGGGAAAAACAAAGAGGTTTGATATACTGTCTGTGTTTAGAGAATTTGATGGGGGAAGGTTTTGATCTCACTGTTCAAAGAAGTATTTCATGTGAATTAGAATTTTGAATCTATATTATATCTATATTAATTAATAAAATCAATTGGAAAAATTAACCCATATCATCTATTTCATCTTGTTAAAGAGTCGCAGGGAAGCCTGGAGCCGATCCCAGGAGACTAGGCGGAATACACCATCAATTTGGGAATGCCAATTAATGTCTTTGAACTGTGGGAGGAAACTGGAAACCCGCCAATCATGGGGAGAACATGCAAACTACATGCACACAGACCACAAGGTGGAAATCAAACCCTCAGCCCTGGAGGTGTAAGGTGCAAAATTTAGCCCTTAAGCTTAATCTGTGATCTATTTAAACTTTTTTTTTTTAATAATAAAAAGGTCTCTGTAATTTCTTTATTATTCATGTGCATGCGTGTGTATGTATCTACACTACTGCTCAAAAGTTTGTGATGACCTTTCTAGCAAATTTATAATTTTTTTTTTTTAATAGTGATTTATTTTTAAAATTCTACAACAATACTGGGGATTTCAAAACTATGAAATAACACGTATGGAATTAGGTAATTATGCAGCAACAACAACAACAGCCAGTTGTTATTTTACGACATTTTACGTTCAGTGTTTCAAGAACATTTCTTGCAAGGACAGTATTGTGTCGAGTGCGTTTGTAAAACCCATCAAGCCCCATGATGAAACTGTCTCACATGAAGACCTTCGCAGGAAAACAAGACCAAAACTTGTCTCTGCTGCAGAGGAGAAGTTCATTTAGAGTCACCAGCCTCAGAAAACACCAATTAACAAACAGCACCTCAGATTAGAGCCGTTATTAAGGATTTACAGATCATGAGAACTGTTCAAAGGAGATTATTGTATATTTTAGACGCCTTCAGTATTGTTTTACAGTGTAGAAAGAAATAAAAACCAGGAACAACCATGGCGTTAGAAAGTCATCCCAAAGCGGTTGTGTGTGTGTGTGTGTGTGTGTGTGTATATATATTTCACCCACCTGACTGCTGTCCCAGAGTGGCAAGAACTTTCGTAGCCGTGACTTGGAGAGATGCGTTCGATTCAGACAGGGCAGAAAACACCATGCAGCTTAGAGACTTTTGGAACGGGAGCAGCACACACTCCTCTGAGCGCGGTTCAAAGAGAAAGGCAGGAGAAAGAACAAAATCATTTACACCTTAGTAACGTGGTTTACGAGTGTTCCGCAAACCGAGCAAAGATTTTTAATAAATTTTTCATCGGAAACCGAGCAAGTATTAGTTTACGAGCGCCGAGTATCATGTATCACGCATGCGACTCTTATTTTGACACCGAGCGTCACTCTCTCACCCCCCCCCCCCCACGTCTTCGCAAAAACGCACAAAAACTCTGCTTGTCTCTTATGCGTGTGCGCGCGTAATTTGACACCGACACATACACACACGCTCTTTCGCCTTTTCACCCCCTCCCGACTTCACAAACACACAGAAACTCTGCTCTGTCGCGATTCTTTTCAAAGGTAAGGTGCTGATTCATTTGTTTTTTTTTTTTGTTTTCTTTTTTACTTTAAGGGAGTGATTCCCTTAGTATGCTCACGCCAGGTCAGAGAGATTTATTTTTTCCCTGTTAAAACGGTGTGTTGTGTGCGTGTTTGTTGTGAAAGTTAAAAACCGAGGTGGGGAGAGGGAGGAGGAGCGTTACTGTGTAAAACGAGGCGAGGGGCTAATTCCACACACACACACACACACACACACACACACCAACGGAAACACTTATCTGTCAGGATTTATTTGTACTTTTTTTTTAAAGGTAAAGTGCAGATTAATTTGTTTTATTTTCATTTTATAGATTGTATTAATTATTTGTATGTATTTATTTTTTGGGGCTGTGGAACGAATACAGTAATTTGAGTTTTCATTATTTCTTAAGGGAAATAATGATTTTGTTTTAAGAGTGTTTTGTAACAAGAGCCCACTTCTGGAACGAATTATGCTCGTAATCCAAGGTTCCACTATATTTTGTGCAATAACATTATTTTAAACTGTGCGATATTATCCTAATGCAATTCGTTGGGCCTACTGCAAATATCTCTTGTATTTATACACTGTTTGGTCTCTACCTATTTGCACATTTTTTGACGCTGCTATGACAAAGTAATTTCACCACTGTGGGACGGATAAAGGTATATTATACCTTAATAAATCTGTGTGCTCTCTCACTGCATCTCACCACACTTTAGATGATTATTTTCAAATCACAGCACTGAAGTGTTTTATTTCAACTTAAACATTATTAAAGTGCGGTAAAAATTAACAACCTACAAATATACAGCATGAATAAAACACACACCTCGTTCTGCAGGCTGGCTCCTCACCGTGGGCTGAATGAATCCTTGCAACACCTCCAACAGAGTGCGCCGATGAGCACACTATACACACACACACACACACACACACACACACACACACACAAAATAATACATTACTGTACTGTGGCAATTATTCTGACTTACTAAAAATATTTTTAAAAAGTACAAATGAAAAACTATTAGTTTGAACATAAGGTCCGATCACATCATCATAGACAATTAGTTCAAGATAAAAATATCAATTAATTCCTTTTATGTACGTTTCATGTGTGTGAGGTCTTTCAGTGCATGTGAAACGGACCTGAGTTCTGGAGTTGTACTGCTCAAACAGAGCAGGCAGGACCACCGCCGTAACGATGAGACTCGCTCTGTAGGAGGCGCCACTTGCAGCCTGCAGCAGCTTAGCGCTGGGCCACACCAGCTTTAGATCCGGCTCACACAGATGGTGCTGACAGTCTAAAACAGACACACAGACAGACAGACAGACAGACAGAGAGAGAGAGAGCGCGAGAGACCGTGTGGGTAAATTGGGTCGATCTGATGAGTGATGAGCCGTGATGACGTTTCTTCTTACTAAACAGATGGCTCTCTGGATTAAACCAAACTTCATCAGCATAATGAAGATTACAGTTCAGAGTTAAAGTGTGCGATAATGAGAAGCTTGGTATTTGACATAAAAAAAACAACAACTGCTTAGATGTTTATCGGTATGGGTTAAAAAAAATAAGCTCAGCTTTAAAAACGTTACCTACACGTGGGCAAAATTGTTGGTACCCTTCGGTAAATGAAAGAAAAACTCAGAAGAACTCAAAGAAAAAATGGTCACAGAAATAACTTTAATCTGACAAAAGTAATAATAAATAAGAATTCTATGAATGTTAACCAATGAAAGTCAGACATTGCTTTTCAACCATGCTTCAACGGAATTATAAGAAAAAAAATAATAAACTCATGGAACAGGCCTGGAAAAAAATGATGGTACCCCTACTAAAATGTTTGGACCATTTTAGTGACTTGGTTCTTTGAATCTCGTTCATCAAAATGAACAAATCTTTTTTTGAGTCACTTTTTATTTTATTTCTGACCAAAAGAAATAACATTGTTCATTTCAATTTTCAATAAACAGACCCTCAACACGTCTACATACACAAATTTTGCCTATAGTTCCAGTAATAAAAATATTACAATGCAGCTAAGGACATATAATAAACAAAATGAGCAGCTCACCTCTCAGATCTTCTGGTCTGAATAGTTAGTTTTTTTCCTTCCTTCACGTGACTCTCATAGGCACTATGTAGTACATTACACAGGAAACAATTGAGCGGTTCTTCTCAGGAGTCTTCTTGTCCGAATCGTTCGTTCCTTTGAATCTACATGTATTGCACTGCATAGCGTCTATGGGAGTCACGTGACAAAAGAACGAACGATTCGGACTAAAAGTCTCATGAGAAGTGGTGCTCAATTCTGTTTCCTGTGTAAAGACTCAAAGGTAACTAATAATATCTGTTTCCTGTACATAACCTACAGAGGTTTTGCAATGCTTTGCGCATGCGCACCCTGTAGAAAATCACACGTTCTTCTGAGTTATGGTTAAAAAAAAAACTAATTAAAAAATGTAAAAATAACTAATCGTTCATGAAGGTCCCATCACGAACACAGACACTTTAGGGGAGCTTTAAAACCCGTGTTAACCTGATAAAGAAATAGTAACAGTAAAATTGCACATCTTGGCTGCACTGAAATTAACTTAATTTCTCTCTCTTTTTTTTTTTTAAACTTGTGATTCATATGCTTTATTCATTTGCTTCTTATATGTTTATCTTGTAGTTTTTTGTTCTCAGCATTGCACTCGTAACTTCTGGATCAGTTCTCACATTACCCTGTGTGTCTACTGACTATATGTAATATCTATACAGTGTGCAATCACATCTGCAACCTTTAGTCTTTGTGTTAATGTTTCTATCGCTGCTGGATATCTGAAATTTCCTTCAGGAATGAACGAACAAACATAAGAACTAACTAGTAAAACATGGGACCTTTAAATATAAATCTAAACCAACATCACTGTACACTTTTTTCTCATCGGGACTGAGATGAGAAAGTTATTATCTCTTGCCATTCTCCGGTACCTTTGATGACGAGGTCCAGGAACGACTGCAGAGCGTCTCCAGAATCGGACTTGAGGACGGTGTGGGACAGGCAGGACGCGACCGCGCTAAGAGCAGACAGACCCGCCGACTCGACTCTCTCGCTTGCCGTCTGGAACACCTGAGAACCCAAAGACGAGTCCGTATGCTTAGTCTCAGAAACGGGAAACATAGGGAGCGATTTGATGTATAGAGGATGTACATGGATGTTTTTATAGTTAGGCAGTGAATTATTAATATTTTTTTGGCTGATAGAGAATCAGTGTGAATCATGATTTCATTCGTTTCAAAACACTAACGAATGATTAAATTCTCAGCAATCAGCGTCTTCAGAAAATTTTTTATGTAACTATTAATACACGCCAGGGCATACTGTTTTTTTGGGGGAAATAATCATTATTGCAAAGCTGTAACATGGAAATTTCTTGAACATCAGCATGTTCTGAATTGTTTCAAAACTCTTGCAACATTAGCGTTGTACCAAAAACAAGACTACTTTTTTTTTTAATGATGTTATACTTTTTAAATTTATTCATACTTGTTTCATGTTGAGAAAAATCTGCGAAATAACTTTGTTCCTATTATAACATGTTATTACTGCTGTGAACGGTTGTTCCCTCAATCCTCACAAATAAATAAATATGGAAGTAGTTAAGTAAGTAGGAATAAACATAAGTATCTCCATCCTGCAAACTGAAAGGAGTAGCTTTTCCTCTTTAGCTCGGACGTCACTTAAATGTTAAAGGTTATCTAAATGTTGAAATACCGGTCAGGTACACACGACTGTAATCATTTGAATAGTAAAAGGAAATTCTACTGCAGAGTAAAAAAAATAAAAATTTTTAATATTTGGTCACAATGTAACAAGCTGCGAGAAGAAGCGTCACCTCTCTGCGTATAGAGGACCAGAGGCCTGGGAGGAACTCGGCCAGCTCCGTGTGTCCGTATACAGGCGCACAATCAGCCTGGAGAAGAAAGGAAGCAGTTATTACTCTCCGCTTCATAGTGTTTGTGTTTAAAACCACATCAGTACTCAAATGAAGAGTCGTGTCCGGAGTCGTGTCTGGATGAGGTTTTACCAGTGTGAGCAGGGAGTCCACCTTGGCGTTTTGGACGTCCGAGTCAAGCTTCTCGATAAGTAATGGCACCAGGAACTGTTGGTGTGAAGAATGCAAATTAATAAAACACACAACAACTGTGTTCTTGTAACAATTTGAATAGGGAACTTGATGTTGCTGGTGTGACACCCAAACAATAAAACAGACGGACTTGGAAAAGTGCTACTTCCCCTCTTTATAAGGGAGGGCACTGGTATGCCAAGGTTCTGCTTAAATAAAAAGTTCTGTTCTGTTCGAGCATGATCAACGTTAGAGTCTTAACTTTAAGTTCAGTGATTGAGACTTGACTCTAAACTGTTCTTGGCGATTGCAGGCTTTGTTTAATTACCAGGTTCAGTGGATCTGTTTAGGTGTCGGTGAATTACAAATGTCTAAATAAGAACACGTACAGCCATCTTTATCGTATCTGTATTTTAGTATCTGTACTTTAGCTAGAACCTTTTAGCGGTGTAGATTTGATGACATAGATTTTAGAGGTTTTGACATGACAGTCGTTAATTTATAGGCTTTTTGACATGACGGTCAGGTATATGTGTAGCGGTTTTGACATGACGGTCGGTAAATGTATGGCGGTTTTGACATGACGGTCGGTAAATGTATGGCGGTTTTGACTTGACGGTATATTTATGGCGGTTTTGACATGACGGTCGGTATATTTATATCGGGTTTGTCTTGACTTGACGGTATATTTATGGCGGTTTTGACTTGACGGTCGGTAAATGTATGGCGGTTTTGACTTGACGGTCGGTAAATGTATGGCGGTTTTGACTTGACGGTCGGTAAATGTATGGCGGTTTTGACTTGACGGTCGGTAAATGTATGACGGTTTTGACGTGACGGTATATTTATGGCGGTTTTGACATGATGGTCGGTATATTTATATCGGGTTTGTCTTGACGGTATATGTGTGGCGGGTTTGACGTGACGGTCGGTATATGTATGGCGGGTTTGACGTGACGGTCGGTATATGTATGGCGGGTTTGACGTGACGGTCGGTATATGTATGGCGGGTTTGACGTGACGGTCGGTATATGTATGGCGGGTTTGACGTGACGGTCGGTATATGTATGGCGGGTTTGACGTGACGGTCGGTATATGTATGGCGGGTTTGACGTGACGGTCGGTATATGTATGGCGGGTTTGACGTGACGGTCGGTATATGTATGGCGGTTTTGACTTGACGGTCGGTAAATGTATGGCGGTTTTGACTTGACGGTCGGTATATTTATGGCGGTTTTGACTTGACGGTCGGTATATTTATGGCGGGTTTGACATGACGGTCGGTATATTTATATCGGGTTTGTCTTGACTTGACGGTATATTTATGGCGGTTTTGACTTGACTTGACGGTATATTTATGGCGGTTTTGACTTGACGGTCGGTATATTTATGGCGGTTTTGACTTGACGGTCGGTAAATGTATGGCGGTTTTGACTTGACGGTCGGTAAATGTATGGCGGTTTTGACTTGACGGTCGGTAAATGTATGGCGGTTTTGACTTGACGGTCGGTAAATGTATGGCGGTTTTGACTTGACGGTCGGTAAATGTATGGCGGTTTTGACTTGACGGTCGGTAAATGTATGGCGGTTTTGACTTGACGGTCGGTAAATGTATGGCGGTTTTGACTTGACGGTCGGTAAATGTATGGCGGTTTTGACGTGACGGTCGGTAAATGTATGGCGGTTTTGACGTGACGGTCGGTATATTTATATCGGGTTTGACGTGACGGTCGGTATATGTATCGGGTTTGACGTGACGGTCGGTATATGTATAGCGGGTTTGACGTGACGGTCGGTATATGTATAGCGGGTTTGACGTGACGGTCGGTATATGTATAGCGGGTTTGACGTGACGGTCGGTATATGTATAGCGGGTTTGACGTGACGGTCGGTATATGTATAGCGGGTTTGACGTGACGGTCGGTATATGTATAGCGGGTTTGACGTGACGGTCGGTATATGTATAGCGGGTTTGACGTGACGGTCGGTATATGTATAGCGGGTTTGACGTGACGGTCGGTATATGTATAGCGGGTTTGACGTGACGGTCGGTATATGTATAGCGGGTTTGACGTGACGGTCGGTATATGTATAGCGGGTTTGACGTGACGGTCGGTATATGTATAGCGGGTTTGACGTGACGGTCGGTATATGTATAGCGGGTTTGACGTGACGGTCGGTATATGTATAGCGGGTTTGACGTGACGGTCGGTATATGTATAGCGGGTTTGACGTGACGGTCGGTATATGTATAGCGGGTTTGACGTGACGGTCGGTATATGTATAGCGGGTTTGACGTGACGGTCGGTATATGTATAGCGGGTTTGACGTGACGGTCGGTATATGTATAGCGGGTTTGACGTGACGGTCGGTATATGTATAGCGGGTTTGACGTGACGGTCGGTATATGTATAGCGGGTTTGACGTGACGGTCGGTATATGTATAGCGGGTTTGACGTGACGGTCGGTATATGTATAGCGGGTTTGACGTGACGGTCGGTATATGTATAGCGGGTTTGACGTGACGGTCGGTATATGTATAGCGGGTTTGACGTGACGGTCGGTATATGTATAGCGGGTTTGACGTGACGGTCGGTATATGTATAGCGGGTTTGACGTGACGGTCGGTATATGTATAGCGGGTTTGACGTGACGGTCGGTATATGTATAGCGGGTTTGACGTGACGCTCGGTATATGTATAGCGGGTTTGACGTGACGGTCGGTATATGTATAGCGGGTTTGACGTGACGGTCGGTATATGTATAGCGGGTTTGACGTGACGGTCGGTATATGTATAGCGGGTTTGACGTGACGGCCGGTATATGTATAGCGGGTTTGACGTGACGGCCGGTATATGTATAGCGGGTTTGACGTGACGGTCGGTATATGTATAGCGGTTTTGACGTGACGCTATATTTATAGCGGTTTTGACGTGACGCTATATGTATAGCGGTTGATGGTATATTTATAGCGGTTTTGACGGTATAGTCATAGCAGTGTAAATTTTACGTTTTATTGATAGCGGTGTAGATTTTGGTGATGTAGAGATTACGGTATATTTAAAGTGATGTAGATTTGACGGTATATTTATAGTGATATGGATTTGACGGTGTAGATTTTAGCTGTGTACATTTGACTTCTGGGGAACTAAAATACGGGAATAAGTAGCATGTTGAAACTTTTACTTTGTGTGTGTGTGTGTGCGCACCTATGTGAATGCGCTAGCTAATGACAATTTGTGAACCAAGTGTGATGATTCATGAGACGAGTGTTTTGTGTCGAACCTCTGCGAAAAGTGGCGTGCCTGTTAGAACAGCCCGCAGAGCCAGGATGAGGTCCTCCTGTGTGATGCCATGAGGGTCGTTAGGCGGCTAAACATAACACAAAGAGAAAATATCAGCTGTATGGAACTGTGCACCATTTTGCAATCAACATTAAAAAAAAATAAAATAGACATTAGTAACTACAGATTACCAGACAGTCCAAAGGCAATTAAAAGTTGCTATACTTTAAGGAGAAACTGGAATTCTACAGTACATACAGGCGTGAAGTCTATAGGAAAGTAGCAGGACGTGACTTCAAAGAGCTCCTCTGTGAACTGGTCTAAAGAAGAAAAAAAGGAGAGAAAAAAGAAAGAGTCAGGGACATCTGCTTAGTTACCGATGAAAGGACTAATGAAAGACAAAGCCTTGGTGAAGCATTCCTTCACCTTATCTGACCGAGAGTCCAGACTAAACATTTGCAATACAATCAGAGACTATTAGCCTACGCATGACTGAGTGTTTGTGTGTGTGTGTGTGTGTGTCTCTCCAAATCTGTACTCACTGAAGTCATAACCTCTGTGGATGATGTTTCTGGCTATCTGGAAGGCCAGCAGGAGGTTGCGAGGATCTCGTTCTCCGTCTACAGCCTGCACAAATCCAAACACAAAGTCCGGACCCAAACCCTTCAGCTCTGCAGAATGAGGATAAGCAGTTCAGAACATTGGAAAGACATCAGGCAGACCATGTGAGCGTGAGAGTGTGGAACAATATTAGACCGACATTCGTGAATACGGTAACTATCTGATTAAACGTTCATGTAGCCCAAACATTAGCAGTCACCCTCTCAGTGGCCACTTGAACTCAGGCTTTTATAGTCAACATCCTTAACCCTTTCAGTTCACTGTATTAAACATCCCATAATACAGCGTGCATGTATTCAAATAGATAGAATTCAGTTTAATATACTGTACATCCATCCATTATCAAGATCATTTAGGCGTAGTGGATAGCACTGTCGCCTCGCACCTCCAAAGGGTCGGGGTTCAATTCCCGTCTCAGGTCTGTGTGCATGGAGGTTGCATGTTCTCCTCGTGCTTGGTGGGTTTCCTCCAGGTGCTCCGGTTTTCTTCCAAAATCCAAAGACATGCAGGTCAGGCTAACTGCCGTTCCCAAATTGCCCATAGTGTGTGAAAGAGTTAAATAAATATAAGTGGTCTATGATGGATTGGTACCTCGTCCGGGCATGGTGGGAACATGCAAACGCCCCACACACAGACCAGAGGGAAGATTTTAACCCCTGACCCTGAAGGTTTTCATTGTGCCAGAAATGAATAAAATAATTCAGTTATAACCTCAAAACGTTTGCAGCAGACTGAAAAGTGTAATTGTGCAGAATTTAATGAGGACCTATTCAATTCACCTTTTAGTCATATTAACGAGTCAGCTGTCACTTTTTTTTTTTATATTGGTCTGAGCTTAAACAAGCCAATTAAATTCCCTCCACCCCCCCAATGTGACCTCATAAGAAGATACCCCCCCCTGCCTGATTGCTCAGCGCTTGATGTTCTCTTGGAAGGGGGGAAATCGTGAAATATGGGACCCTTAATATAGATAATTCTTAAAAGAAAAAACACTAAGGGTTGAGCTGTTACAGAAGAATAATCCAGCTTAGGGTTTTGTAACGTACTGTAGCCTGGCAAGAATTGTGGTTGTGGTTACACCACAAAGTTCTGTAGTAAAATTTTACTACAGCTGGACATTTGGCTCATCCCACAAGTTAGAAATATACTATATACTGTGTAATTATTGGCAATTAAAAGAAAGGCACATTATTTTATACATGCGTACACTACCAGTCAAAAGTCTAGACACACCTTTTAACGCCATGGTCTTTCTTGATTTTTATTTCCTTCTACACTGCTGTAGAACTACGCTGAAGGTGTCCAAAATATGTAATAATCTCCTAATATTGAGATGTGTCTGCTACTCATGATCGGTAAAGCCTTCATAACAAACGGCTCTAACCTGAGGCGCTTATCAGGTTAATTTGTGATTATTTTTTAGGCTGGTGACTCTAAATGAACTTCTCTGCAGCAGAGGTAAGTTTTGGTGTTGCTTTCCTGAGAAGGTCTTCACGAGAGACAGTTTCATCATGGGGCTTGATAGGTTTTGCAACCGCACTTGACCCAATACTGTTCTTGCAAGAACTGTTCCAGAAACAGCTGAGATCTGTGTCTTAAAATAACAACTGACTGTTTTTGTTGTTGGTACGCAATTACATAATTCAGTGGTGTTATTTCATAGTTTGGAGTATCGTTTTAGAATGTAGAACAATAAATCCAAACTTGTGTCCAAACTTTTGACAGGTAAATTACATTACATTTAGGCATTTGTGGGGGGAAAAAAAAAAAAAAAAAACTGAAGATATATTTTTGTTTGCAAAAAAAAATTGGCAGATGACTTTATCCAGAGCGACTTACATTTTTATCTCATTATACATCTGAGCAGTTCAGAGTTTCAAGGGCCCAAGAGTAGCAACTTTGTGGTGGTGGGATTTGAACCTGGGACCTTCCAATGCCTTAACTACTGAGCTACCCCTTACAGTTACAGTACAATAGTTAACCTTCTGTGAAAAGATCAGTATGAATTGTTTTAGAGCAGCTATAGCCATATGGAGTCTCAGCAGCTTCTCATCTTTGTATCTTGAGATTGCATCATAGCACTGACCGACCACATTATGAAGTATGGTAAAGAACAGCAATGTGTTGAATAACCTGCTGGCACTGGTACAGCCTTGGAGACCAACATACCCGCCATCGTGCTTACCGTTTTCTCTGGAGTCCATCAGGCTGATGAGTATCTTGTAGGCGTAGGACCGCTCGGTCAACATCAGGGACTGACACACACAAAAAAAATATTATGTTAGGGTATTACGTGAGGTTATATTAATACAGGTTTATATAACTGAAGCACTTTAACGCAGAGATTTTTATCCATAGCACTCACCTGGACATGAACATCCTGGAAGAGAGCCTTCAGGATCGATACTGCTGAACCAGGAGGCAGCACTGTGCACTTCGCCTGCAAGAGTGACATCATTCATAGCTTATAGTTTTACAAACGAGGCCAGACACAACCGAATCACATTGCAGAAAAAGAAATAAAAAAAGGTATTGATCCAATGCCTAAATGTAGCTCTCCGATAATCCTGACATTTAAACTTATTAAACCACTAACTTGCATTTTTTTTTGCTAATGTGACAATTACTATCTATCTAAATCAATAAATTATTTAAAGTAAACAGATCGACTCCGGTACCGGTTCCATTCTTGGGCTTACCAGAGCTGTGAGTCCATGGAGAACATGTGGCGTGATTGCATAGTGATCTTTTAGCCTGTTCTCGTAGAACGTTACCAGAACCTTCACTGCAGAGAAAGTTTAGAAATCAATCAATCAATCAATCACAAAAGTCTTCTTCACAGGACAGAGGTAACTATTAATAATTACTATATTTGCCAAAGTACACAAATTACTTCAAATTCATATTGTGCCGAGCTCCTAATTTTATAATCCTACCAGGTAAAGGTCACTCTTTTCATTTTCAGAGTTTTCTTGGATGTAAAAACATAATAAAAATAATTTGATCGTAGCACATCTCGGTATTAAGCCAATACAACTTCAGACGAATAACAACTTTTTCACCGAGCCATTATTTATTTAACTTTTAAAAAAGAAGCCAGTGTTTGGTCAATACCAAGTACCCCCATGATTCAGTAGCCTGTAAATCCATCTTTAGCAGCAATAAGTTGAAGTACTAATTTCCTGTATAGGACTATTCGGACGGGACTAGTTTTACTGAGGGACGTTTGAGTTTGAATTTTTTTCAGCCGACGTCTATCATTTCATTTATGGATTCGGATGGGACTAACATCTCCGTGATTATTACGGAGGTAGGCGTGTCTGTGTTTTACATGTGGGCGTTGCACAAGACCATGTGTTGATAAGGATTTCTACTGGAGCGTAGAAAGCAGAAACTCGAATACCGGCGCGCTAGAGATTGTATGGTAGTTCACGCTGACCAAAAAACACAAGAAAACGCGTTTCGGGAAGAAAAAAAAAAAAAAAAAAATTTCGGCAAACACAGACATTCGCATCCGGACGGGATTAGATTTCTCAGAGGACCGTCGAGTTTGCTGAAAAACAGTAGGTAATTTACTCTGGAATGTTTACAGAGGTCGTGTGAGAAAAAGACAGACATGGCAGATTCGGACGGGATTAAAATCACAAAGTACCTCTGTGAAACAGAAATTTCTCTGCCGTCCCCCAGTAAAACTAGTCCCGTCCGAATAGTGCTTATGACTGTCCATCGCTCACATTATTTTGGTTCAGTCTTCTTTACAACGTTGCTTCAGTTCATTGAGGTTTTTGGGCATTCGATTATACACAGTTCTCTTACAGCCCTGCCACATCAATCATTTCAGCTGGGTTGAGGTCTGGACTTTGACTAGACCATTCCAAATCCTTGATTATTTTATTTTTCAGCCAGTCTGATGTAGATTTACTGCTGTGCTTCAGATCATTGTCCTGCTGCATGACTGAATTTCGTCCAAACTTTAGCTGTTGGACAGCGGGCCTCATGTTTGTCTCTAGAATACTCTGGTATACGGAGGAGTTCATGGTCGACTCAATGGCTGCACAGTCCTGTGGCTGCCAAATCATCTAAATCATCACCTCTACACCGCTGTGCTCGACAGTGTGTATGAGGTGTTTCTGCCGAGATGCTGTTTGGTTTTCTCTAAACATGGTGCTGTGCATCATCTACTTTATGAGTTTGTTCAGATGCAGTTTCACAAACCTCAGTTGTGTTTCAAATGTTCTTTTAAGACAGAAGCAGTGTTCTCCTGGCGACCCGTCCAAACAAACCGTACTTGTTCAGTCTTCTTCTAATTGTGCTGTTAACACTGAAGATGCTCAGTGAGATGTAGCTGTTTTTTTATATTTCTCAGAGCATTGTACCATGTGACCTTGGGGTGAATGTGCTGGGATGTCCATTCTTGGAAGACTGGCAACTCTCTTGAATGCTTTCCACTCTGAATGGGATGTGGAGGCAGTGAGGTGGTACTTAGTATTTAATTTCTGCAAAGCTGGAAATCTTCGAACTACCCAGAGCGATTATAATGTGCTCATAAGCACCACAATTTTGATTTAAGAAAAAAAAACTTGAACTAAACTGAACAACACAAACTATCCATTTAATTTAAAGGATGTTATAATTCTTTTGCCCATTTAATGTACTACTACTAATGGATACCAGTTTACAACACCATATCTTCAGGCTCATTGGAGCTGGACAAGCTGGAGCAGGATGCATTGTGTTTGTGTACTATGTGTGTGTGTGAGTAAGTGAGTGACTCAGGCTTACCTTCGCTCTCTGAAAGGCCGCAGTAGCATTCCTGCAGGACCTGAGAGAGGAGCTTCACCCCTCGGCCACGTGTCTGAGTCTGAGAGCTTGTTAAACTTAACCTAAGCAGCAATAAAACAGTCAGTCAGGTTGCGTGCAGAATAATAACACTTCTTCTCTTACACAGTTGTTAGTATGCTGCATTCGTACAATGTGGTTAACTGTCTGATTTTTTTTTACCGTTTGCTTGTTTTACTGAAACTAAAGCGCTGCTCTCTGACCTTATTTTATTCAACTTGCATTTCCTGCAGTCATGTTCAAAGACATTTGTCCTCCCTCACGGCAACAATCTAAATGACTTGAACTAAAAACGTGTTAAGATCTGATCAGACCGAGATAGAATTCTGCTGGCATAGTTCTTAAAGCTACATTTTCACCAAAAACACCACAATGCCCAGGGTGAAGCATGGTGGTGGCAGCATCGTGCTAAGGATCTGCTTCAGGGTCTTCAGCTGGGACCGGTGACCGGTGAATGTATTTCAGGACAAATCCTGCAAGACTCTGTTAGACAGCCGAATATGAAAAGAAAAAAAAAAAAAACCAAAGCACAAGTTTAAATCAACAAAGGAACCGCTTTAGAATAAGAGTTTTGCAACAGCCCTGTCAGAAATCTGTGGAACGACAGGAAGAGGGTTGTGCAGAACAGATTGCTTAACGATATGATCAAGCTGGAGTCATTTCTTTTTTCAAAAAGAGCGGAGTGTATTAGTTACAGTAACTGGTGTGCAAACTTTTTTTTAGTAAAACTGCCAAAATGTAGAGAAAGGGATTAGTTAAGAGGTGTTCAAACTTTATTCCCCCTGAATGTTTCCAATAGTTTTTTACTTGGATTTTAAATTTATTGTTCGTGACATTACACTCCTGTTTCGCCTTCCAGGCGGCAGAAGCGTGAATAGACTGTTTTGTGGATGTGTGCTGCCCTTTACAATGTGATGAGCCGTCTTGAGAACCCTGGTGTTGTGATAAATGTCCTGAGCTACACCACAGATGGACTGCGTGGTTTTAATCACCCGCTGGAGAGCTTTCCTTTCCTGAGAGGTGCGATTCCCAGACCACACTGTAATTGTGCTGGTGATTACACTTTCGACTGAACATCACTAATGTAGAAGTCTCTGAGGATTTTGGTTGATGCCTCGCCAGATTTCTTCAACCTTCTTAAGAAGTACAGAACAGATGTTGCAGGGATTTCCTCAGGAGCCGTTGAGTGTTGTGGAACCATGTGAGGTCCTCGCTGAGGATTAATTCCAAGGAATGTAAAAGTTTTTACCCTCTCCACCTCAGTCCCACCGATGTAAATTGGATCCTTTTCATCTCCTGGGTCTAGTCTTGATTTAAGGAGAGTTTTCTCTCCCGACACCATCAGTCCTACCAGCTCTCTTCCATGAGACGTTCCCACTCCTCCTGTGATCAGACCGATGACTGTTGTGTCAAGTGGATTCTGGTGTTGGTCTGGGATTTACCTTATTTTCATTGTTTTTACCTCACAATTTACAAGTTTCAGCATCTTTAAACATTTGGACTCACCATGAATGTCAGATAACGCATGGAAAATCCTATAACAACAGAACGAGATAAGTAGGCAAGAAAAATGACTAAATTCTGATTACATCATCGGCGGCACGGAGTAAGAAGGTGTGTCCAAACTTTTGACTGGGACTGTGTAGACTTGAGTTATGGTGTACAGTACACCTGTGCAGGAGTATTTTCTATTGGAGATGTCGCTACAGTGGCACTGTGGTGTATCGGTTAGCACTGTCGCCTTGCACCTCCAGGGTCTGGGTTCGATTCCCGTCTCTGTGTGTATGGAGTTTGCATGTTCTCCCCGTGCTTGGTGGGTTTTCCTCCCACAGTCCACAATTAGGTTAATTGGCATTCCCAGACCGGTGTGTGTGCCCTGCAACGGATTGGCACCCTGTCTAGGGTGTACCCTGCCTTGTGTCCCAAGTCTCCTGGGATATGTTCCAGGCTCCCCGTGACCCTGAATACAGAAATAAGCTGTGTGACCCTGAGTACAGACGATGAGTGAGTGAGTGAGATGTCGCTACGAGGTGGTATCAAAACAGTTCGAGACTAGTCTAGTAACACACCAACGGATGACAGCAAAAGCCTGCACACACGGTCACAGGGAGCACCGGCCTTAAGTCTGGAGTGCCTGGAGGAAACCCACCAAACCCAACTCCATGCACACAGACCCAGAGGTGGGAATCAAACCCTCGACCCTGGAGGTGTGAAGCCACAACGCTAATCACTATGCGCTGTCTACTTGCATATGTATGCAATTTTCATTTTAAAAAAGTGCCAAAAGATATCGTCTTGTGTACATCTTGACCTTATCATGCCTGCAATTTCATCGTGGACAGGCAGATTCTGTGCGAAACTGGGCAAAACTGGCACAGAGACATTCGCCATGATTCGGCAAGTTTACAGCGATGCTGCAACAAGCCGTTTGAGATGTCTTCAAGAGTGGAAAAACATCACCCTTAAACTCGATCCCTGAAAATGTCAAAACCATCCGGCAACTTGTGCACGATGATCATCTGAGAACAATCCCGACATTGCTGCCATTGTCAGTGCGTCATACGGAACAGCCCAGGCAATCCTCACGTTGGGATTTGAACATGTGCCATGTTGTGGTTACCAAGCTCGTCCCCATCATCACCTTGAAGTCAGCCAAGAACTCGGTTAGAGTGCCGTGGATGACCGGTCCTTCACGCCGAGGATCGAGGTTGCTTCGTCTCGCCAGGTACGACGATGGTGAGACTTGGGAACAGTCTTCACGGTGGAAGTGGACGGTCCACAGCTCGACCGAGCGCATGCTCATTGTCTTTTTTTGACATTTGCGGCACTGTACATCGAGAATTCGTTCCCAGGGACGTCAATAGCAAATTCTACTACCAGATTTTAAGACAGAGGACATTTGTGGGATGCGAATTTTAAAGACGTTTTAATACTCTCTTGTATAACGGTGTGTGTGTGTGTGTGTGTGTGTGTAATACATTACCCTAGCGCCTCAACCAGCTCAAGAATGGAGAACTGTTCAGCCTTGACACCTTCAAGAAAGATGAATATTAGTTTAGACAAATGAACAGAATCCTAACTTTATGCAGTTCATTGTACAGAGTGCATGACAGAGACATTTGTACTGCACAACTTTTTATTCTGTATGCTCTCACAGCCTTTAAAACCTCAATTTTACACCAGAAATCATGCAGTAAATATGACATCACTAATTTAGCTTGGTTTGGGCTAGTTTTTACACCAGCACTTTCTGCTTCTGCTGCAGATACACACGTACAGGATGTGGTCACCCAGCTAGCAGCATTCTTATCACGCTACACACGGTGACTGTTTTTCCCCTACCCGTATTCCTCTAATCCCGCCTCCACTGCTGTGATTGGACAATTCCTGAACTGAAGAAGCATCCGACTAATTAAACCTCAGCGGCTGGAATTCTTAACCAATCAGAGTTCAAAGGGGGGCGGGATTTAGCCGGAATACGTGTGGAGCAAACAGTGCAGGTTTAAGTAGCAAGTTATGGAGTGCACACACATCCTGTTCGTTCATAACCACAGTATATGTATGGCATATGAATCAGGGACTGATTAACATACCTGTCGCGATGTTTGCAGCCGAACTGTCGTCTTGTCCAGACATAAATTCCTCCACCAGAGCTAACAAATGAGCAGCCATGGCGAACAACTTCAAACATCTCCCTGTGCGCATGCGCACATGGTGTTTCGCGGAAATAAATTACATGATAATTTTAGACGATTATAAAAAATGAAAAATACACTGAAAATGAAATAGTAATTTCTACATTCGAGTTTATGAAATTTATTTAAATTATAAAATGTATAAACAAAAACAAAAAAAAACCGAGACGGGAGTTCGACCAATCGTTGATGGCTTTCCCGTGTGACGTAGTGTGTCTGCGATCGAAACGCGCATGCGCACAAGGCTGGTACAAAGCAGCTGAACCTGGTCGAGTTCGGACGAGTTAATAACGGGAAGAGCTAGCGTTCGTGTATATATCGGTTTTTCCCCCCTGCGAATTAACAAGTTAATCTGGAGTCTGAACGATGTTGCGTACTTAGTAGACTGCGACCGGGTGCTTAGAGACGGACAGGTTTAGCTATGAAACGAGCTTGTTTTCCAGCCAGAAATAAGTCGCTTGAGGTCTCGCGCACACAAGTGGAGTTGGTGAACTAACTAACTAACTAACGAGCTAGCTAACTGAATGACTAACAAACTAACTGCTATGTTTATCGATTAATATCTATCGTGGTCGTGTTTCGTCCGGACGTGTTAAGTTACAGAAATTTTTTACAATCTCATTGCTTTGTTTATCTAGTTAGTTAGTTAGCTGGTTAGTTAGTGTCGCTAACCTACTCACTCAATCACTAACCAACTAACTGTTATTTTTATTGAATGATAGTCGTGTTTCCTCAGGAAGTGTTAAATTATAGAAATTTTTTAAACCCCATTGCTTTGTTTACTTGGTGAGCTGGTTAGTTAGTTAGTTGGTGTTGGTAACTTATCTAACTCACTCCGATACTCAGCTAAAAACGAGGGGTGTCGTGTGAGACAACTTGAGAAACTGAAACCAATATCGACTAAAATAGTCTCCCTCCAGTAAGGTAGGCCAGTTTTAGTAACCTGATTATTTAGTAACGTTTTTCGATCACCCTGAGACGTTGATGCTAGTTAAGCCGTGTCCTGCTGTTCCCAAGGAAACCCGGCATGAGATCGAACCCTTCGACACGACCCACTTCACTTATTTTTTTAAAAAGCTAGACAGATCCGCTCATCTGACTTCCACTTCCCTATACAGCTGAGAGAAAAGGAATCGCTTCCTACACGGCCCTTTAAAGCTGATCTCGTCAACTAGTCGACACTCCTACCCGCTCCGATGCTCTGTGCCAGGTGAAGAAGTCATCCTGCTGCTCCCTGTCCGGTTGCGCTATATGCGCCAGAAATCAAGCCAGTCCTGCTCAGAGATATCCAAAGGTTTTAAGTTGTGACCAGACGGCGATGTGGCTGCTGTTCCTCTGAGCACCATGGGAGGATGTGTGGGGAGAGAGCGCGCAGAGTCCAGAGGGTCGTCCGGCCGAGGACGGGGCCAGAGAAAGCGTGGAGGTAAGACTTCGGTTTAGGTCGCTTTAAATGTGCAAGGGGTCAGTGATGATTTTTCAGATCAAAGCTCTATGGGTCTTAAGGGGTGTACATACTTTTAAAGGATGGGATTACTTTTTCTTAAAACAGTGGATCGCACAATAAATGGATGAGCTGCAGTTATAGCAGATTGTTTTACGTCAGTGCAAAGTGAATTTTTGTGTAGTGAAGTGAAATAAAAAAAAATTTTTTCCCCAAGTCATATTTTTTGCATTTTGTGCAAGATTTAGTGAAGACATTGCAACATGGGTCCTAATAAAGTTTTCAAGGAGAGTTTCAGTCAATGGAATCAATATAAAAATGCTTCCAAAGAATTGATCAGTTTATTCACAAAAAAAATTTAGGTGATTGCTGATTTGTGTCAGTTTTTTTGGTGGCGTGATGGTAACTGAGGAAGTAAACGAAAATGAATCCTTTGTTACGGAGCGATTTCATTGACCGATCAAAAATCTTATTTCATTTCATCTTCATAAAATGACACTGTTGTGGTTTTAAGTCAACACATCGACCTCTGAAGATCAAAGATTGTGGTTACGTTGTTTAACTCCCAGCTGTACTTTAGTTCTTGTGGGAATGCATCACAGAGGACGCACGTAAATGGAACTGTTATTTTTGTGTTTTTTTGTTTTGTTTTGTTTTTACAAATTTATGCAAGAAATACGCATATGAAAATGATCACTGCATAGTTTATTTATTTATTGATAAGGTGATATTAATTACCTTGAAGAAGTCAGTTAGAAAACTTATTTGGGAAGTGTAGTTCTGGTGCAGAATGCCTGTTTGTTTGTGTTTAGCTGCACGTTCTGTCAGTCATTAATTTTATATACGCTGTGCTGCACGAGCCACTGAAGATCCCAGGGTGATTAAAAAGTAAAAATTCTAATCATTGTTTTTTTTTTTTAAACGTATTTGAAAAACAAAATTAATAAAACCGGAACCAAAATAACAAATCAGAAAACGCAGCGACAATTTAGACAAAACGGAAAATGTAGGTATAGTTGGCAAATTTAATTCTTTCTACAGATGTCTCGTCCAATCAGTTGTAAGAATTTCATTCACAAACTACACCTACATTTTCCGGTTTGTCTGAATTGTCGTTGTGTGTTCTGATTTATTTTGTTTCCGGTTTTATTTAGTTTTAGTTTTTTATTTTGTTTTCGGTTTTTATTTTGTTTTCGGTTTTGAAACTTTGTTTTTGAAATTTTATTTTCAGTTTTCTTTTCTTTTAGAATTTTTTATCTTGTTTCCGGATTTGTCTTGTTTTTGGTTTTTGTTTTGAAATTTTATGTTCAGTTTTTTGTTTTAGAATTTTTTATTTTGTTTCCGTATTTATCATGTTCTCGGTTTAATTTGGTTTTTATTTTGTTTTTCGGTTTTTATTTTGTTTTTGCAATTTTATTTTCAGTTTTCTTTTAGAATTTATCTTGTTTTCGGTTTTTGTTTTGGTTTGAGATCTTATTTTTATTTTCATTTAGTATTTTTTATTTTGTTTCCGGGTTTTTTGTCCACCATACCTTCCTCATGGCAGGCGTGAAACCCTGCACTGAGCTGCTGATGCCCCCAATTCACTAAATCATCTTAATTTGACCTACTGCACCTTTAAACCCTTATTTTCGACCAGGAGCGAGTGTCTGTGTCATGTTCCAGTCGCGTCACGGTCACTGAACGCCGTCACTCTGTTGGCACTACGTGATCTGAAGCATGTTTTCCGAAAGAAAAATTCTTCTCCTCAACATTGTTCTCCTAAAGATACACTCCTAGTCTATTTAAAATATTTTTTAACTTCTAATGTGTTTCTGTAAGCAGTACGATGAGGGTGTGCTTTCCTCTTGAACATCCACGTCAGACGTTAATGATCTTCACCAGGGAATTAATTGATTTCTAACAAGTAAAACACAGAGCCACAGATCCTCGCGGTCGCCTCGGTGCGGTGCGCGGCCACTTAGCAGATGGAATAAAAGCTGCGTCTCAGACGCGCCGTCATAGATCTACACTTGGTGTAAAGTGTATAACTGGAGGTCCACCTCATTTCGGGGCTTGTTTTTGGTGTTTTTACAGAGCTGACTAAGGACAAGCTCCACCCTTACGCACACATTCGGTGTGTTTATGGTGGATTTGTTTAGTGATGGTGGTGCTGCGTTCCGGTGGTTGTTGGTGTGTTTGTGTTATTCCTGTGAGAAGATGGCCATTATGTTCCAGTCTGAGATCATGTTATTGACTAGTGCTGTTTGAAAGGATGAAACAAAAGCGATAACGGTAATAATGTTTCGCAAAGGCAAAGTAGTCTTGTATTTCAGTCTTGTTAATCGTCTTATTAATGAGAAAGTTAAGTTAGCCTTTTATTGGTCACACATACATTACTGGACAGTGAAATGCTTTATTCTTCGCATATCCCAGCTTCTTGTTAGTATGCAGGGGTCAGAGCGCATGGTCAGTCATTTTTACGGCGCCCCTGGAGCAGACAGGGTTAAGGGCCTTGCTCAAGGGCCCAACAGCAGCAACCTGGCGGAGCTGGGGCTCGAACCACCAATCTTCCGATCCGTAACTCGGAGCCTTAACACACTGAGCCACCACTGCCACCAGAAATCTAACTTGACTTGCGCGGCCAAAGCTGATAAAGAAGGAAGGCACATGAGAGCGTCACTCTTGACACTTTTTTTCCGAAATATTAATAATATTAGACGTTAACGGAAGCTTTCTCTTCTTCTCTTGTATTTAATGGCGGCTCACAAACCGAGTAGCTGTTGGAATTGTTAACTGAATTGAAGTTTAAGCTAAAAACTTTTCCAAGTATTATTACAAGTTTGGCCGTCAATCCCGAGCTAAGGTTTATTCATAACGATTTTATTTTTAAAGATGTAGGATTAATAGCTGACTAAACACATGAAGAGAATAGTTTTAAAGTTCAGGATCCTAGCAGTAGCTGTCTGACATACCAGGGATTTGACCTCACGAACTTCTGACCTGTGAAACACAACCTTAACCCAAAGAGAGAGAGAGAGAGATGCTTAACTTAAAGACCCTCGTAGTGGAGATTCTCAAATCTAACACGCTGTTCAGACTCGTTGAGTGTGTGTAGTGTGTGAGTGTTTGTGTATAGACGCTGGACTGTTTCTGAGCATCACGTGAAAGTCGGTGAAATCCTGCAGTGTCGCTGTTGACGCAGATTTAATGAGGAAGGTCAGGTTTGTCATTGTGCAAGTGTGACAAAATATATGGACTATCCGAAGGTCATTACGCAACTGCGTGAGTAACAGTCGGATGATCAAAACCCGCAGATGATGATGAAATGTATATATACAGTGGAACCTAAAAATAAAAAATTCGGCTGAAAACTGCCAACCCGAGCCACCGCTATCAGCCGAATCGTCCGGTGTCGGTTCCACTCACGTCAAAAGAATTTTCTGCAAACTGGAGTGACGTCCAAGACATTTTGCTAAACCTTATGAACGATAACCCGCTGTCTTGCTTTAGGATAATTGTGCAGCACAGGAGAAAGACTAAACAAAAACAAATCTCTCTAGATTTTTAATGAAAACGGCCGCCACTTTCAAACCGGAGACGGAGAGATACAAAAAAAAAAAAAAGAAAGTGAGTGACCCAGTGTAGTTATGGAAAGCAGACTCTTTCCTCCTCACCACCACACGTCTCCTTCTCATCTGTTCCTTCACCTCAGTGAGTCTCCCTAAGTAGGGTGCGAGAACAATAACAAGTAGATACTACTACTAGATACTGTGAAAATGAAGTGCATGTTCTCTCTCCTGTTCTGTTTATATCTATATTAAGTGCTATATAGGTGCAAGCAGCGATGAGCGGGCGCAAGCAGCGATGAGCGGGCCCAAGCACCCTGCTTCAGTGCCACATATAACCGATATCTCGACGTACTGTATATTATTAAACATTTTTTTTTCCCGTTTCTGAAACTATGTTTAGATCTCCAGAAAGTTCCAGATGCTGGGGGGGGGGGGGGGGCATTGTAGTGTTTTTGTAGTGTTGCACATTGTAGTGTTTTCCTCACCTGATTGAATGATTCGCCTGATTTAACAGACCTCCCTTAAATGAAATGCAGGGAAAACCTTTAAAAAACCCAAAGTGCAGGAACTGATCTTAGAACCTGATATTTGCCTTCACCCCAAGATACAGAATCACTCCCTCGGTATCTGCTTTGACAGAACCGTGTCTTTCTTACTTTGCGATCTCTCCTTCCTGCGGTGTTGCGTCGTGTAGAGACTTGCCCTTGTTCATTTTTGCGAGACGTGCTCGTGGCACGTAAGAATCCTGAGCTGTATCTGATATCCAGGATCACTCAGCAGCCTGAAGGGGGAAAAAGAAAAAGACCAAACACTTATTGTATCGCCGTCACGTCGGAGGAATTTGTTGCGTTCGTTGTTGTATGCCCTTTTTTAAAAATTTTTAAATATATCTTGTTTACTCTGATAGGAGGGCTCCGTTCATTCGTTTGCATCCGCATCAGCAGGATTATTTTGGGGTGTCAAATGACACACATTTTACCTACAGGTAACTGCGGCTGTGTCTGTAAGATCATCTCGCTCGGCGAGGCTGGATCCTTCTCTCTTCTCTACCTTCTCTGTGGCCGAGTTTAAGTCAAACGCCATTGTGAGAGATAAAAAATATATATATATATATATAGTGTATACTGTGTATATATATAAAAAACTCGCCTTATTTCTTGAATTATCCCTGTGTTTGACTAATGTTTAGACATCGTCAGTGTAGAAAGTTTTCTCGGTACGACCGGAGCACCTGCTTCACGTCTGAAACCCTAGCCTCCCAGGAGCTCCGTGCCGAGTTCCCGTAATGTTCAGGTGGTCTTGGTCAAACAGACAGATGCGTCTCTTCTTCATCGTCAATTTTCAGGTCGCGAACACGGGATAGACTCCGGGCCACCTGATGTACGGCCTTCTTTAAACCACTTCACCTTTCGAATGTTTTACTGCGGATGAGAGTCTCGTTACCGCGCTGCTCTCGGCGTCAATCGGTTCTACGCCTTCGCTCCTTCGCCTTTGTCTCACGAAAGGCCTCCAAGAACTCCAGATCTCACCCCATGTGACTTATTTGTTTTTAAAGGAGCGGTACAGCGGTCGTCCCCAATCAACGGGCCCCACAGAAAGAATGAAAAAATATATATTTGCTTTATATATTACTATATATTATTTTATTGAGTCTGCAGAATGTTTTTATTGTGAAAAAGTGTCAGGTTTGCGTCCGTCTGCACACCGCGACATTCACACACACTCCCAGTCTGCTCTGTATAATGCAGCCTTTAAAGTATGTTTGAGACAACTTCAACACTTTATGAATTAAAATCAATGTCCTGAAATCTCCACAAAAACAAACCCTGCTTCTGTTCCCACCAAACGATCTCCGTGAGACGGAGTTCAGGACAGGGATTGTGTGTTTATGCCATGTTGTATAAATTAATCAACATTCCGGTCCATGGAAACCTGTCTTACATAAAACTGGTCCGTGTTGCACAAAAAGATTTTTCACAAATTAGAGTTTCTTGTATTCAATAAATGAAACCTAGAGATGTTAAATTTATAATTTATTCTGTCCAACATTTCTGATTGGTTGTGAAACACCACTGTCCTTGTTCTGATACCATGGTGATGTGTGAGGAAATCTATTATATCTATAGTTCCTGGAACAGGGACGTGATCGAATGCTTTCAGTACAAGCGTGTGCTTTGTAGGGCTGACGATGTGAAAAATGATACGCAGCGTCCTGGACCACGTGCACTCGGTGTGTGAGGTCTATAATACCCATGCTGGCACTTTTTCATTTTATTCTTGTTTTTGTTTTGATAACATGAACAATAAGCATTTGTTGTCTCATGCGTCTGCGTTGATTTGAATATTCATCCACCGCAGTCTGGCGCGTTCCGCCATGACTAGTGGATGTTCACGTTTTAAAAAAAAATTTTTTTAGGCAGGTATTTTTATAAACTTTGTTCCTTATTTTTATTTATTCATTTTAATGCATCAGTAACTGCAATGGCATAAAAACCTTTTGGGTCACTCTAAAGCTTCTGCATCTGCTACAAAATTGTTTATATCAGAGTCTGATCTGCTGATCACGGCCAATCAAACTGAAAACCAGATTCTTTGTTATAAACGTAAAAATTGTTTTTAAAGCATGGATATTTGGAGTCGGTGTGTCGATATGTGAATCACCACAGAATCACAATTCAAGACTCAATAGATTTCACCCTGCAAAATGGAAGGGAGCGATAAAAATATATTAAATTTATTTTAAAGTGTGCCTTAGTTTTTTGATACTTAGTCATTTGAAATACCTTTTTTTTTTCTTTTTTTTTTGCATCTTAGAAAATGCTTTAAAATAAGAATGTATGGCACTGTAATGCACTTAATTCATCTCAGTCAACTTTAAGCACTTGATCTCAATGTTTATTTTTAATAAAATGCTGTATGCATTTAAAAAATAAATGTAGATTTAAAAAAAAAACAATGAATCTTTGTTTCTCTTTTATATATTTTAAATTAATGTTTAATTAAGCAAAAGTACTTTTTATCCGATTACTCGATTAATCGATAACATTTTTGGTAGAATACTCTATTACTAAAATATTCTATAGCTACAGCCCTAGTATCAATAATAATAATAATAATAATAATAATAATAATACACCATCACAAGCTGCGTTTTCAACAGTCGCTTTGTTTTCTCTCTACAGGACTAAAAAAAATTATACAGTATTATATTTTATATAGAAATTAAGCTGAATTTATGTTAATATTTGTGTTACATAATTAGCAAATAATATCGTTCATAATATATTAGCGTTAAAACGTCTGAAAAATAATAAATTGCCAGGAAAAAAACTCATAATAAAAATTTTTTTAATGGGATTTTTGTGGTTTCCTCGGAATTGTCCGGAACAATTATTAGTTAGATTCTGGGGAAAAATCTGAGAAAGACGGAGGCCGCAAAGTCACGGTTCAGAGTGGATCGACTGTGTAGAGATTTAAGCCCAGTTCACACTTTCAGAATTTTAGCTAAGGCTCAGTCCTAATCCTGAGTGGCTGTTTTACGGTTTTACAGGTGGTTGTCCTGTCCCATGCAACAACAATTGAGGAAAATTTTTTTTTTTTACACCTGCTCAATTATGGCAAAATACAATAGGTGTTCAAGTCAAACCTGGACTAGTGATGAAATTTCTGGTGAATGAAGGCGTAAAACCGATCAATGTTTACAGAAGTAGTTTTGAAGAAGGAAACGACGATCTCGGTCGAGGTGGCTCGGAGCACGCTGTAGCCGTTTTTATTAATTTCCACGATTGGAGAGTCTGATCATCAACAATCAATGGATGACTCAACACCAAGTAATACGGTAATACCATCTCTGAGTATCTATAAGAACATGGTGTGTGTGTCTGGTATGAACGCGGCCGTGTGATTTGAAACAATGTGTGTATCAGCACCAGCGTGATTGTTCATGTCCTAAAGTGTAAGTTAGTTCTAATTTTATGTACAAATGATTAATTGTACATTACCAGTTAAAAGTTTGTAAACCCCTTCTGATTCCATGGTCTCCCCTGATGTTTATTTCTCTCTACGTTGCTGTAAAACAATGCTGAAGTCTGCAGTAATCTCCCATGAGCAGTTAATATTTAAATGTACAGTATTAGTATTATCAGTATTATGCTCTGTAATGCCTTCATAATGCCTCTGATCTGAGGTGCATTTGGAGGTTAATTTGTGTGTGTTCTCCCCCTCCCCCCTCCCCCCCCCTCCCCCGGAGGCTGGTAACTCTAAACAAACTTCAAGTGGCAAGTTATGAGTCATGAGCGCCTGTTTCATCATCGTGCTTGATGGGTTTTTACAGAAACCGACTCGACGCAATACTGTTCTTGAAAGAAATAATTCCAGCTGACTTTCGTGTCTTAAGATGATGATCAAAAATCCATAAAAAATTTTATTTGTCACATGGTAAAGTGAAATGCTTGTACGACCGCTGATGAAAAATAAAGTAGAGCTTTCAATAAGAATGAAATAAGAGAATTTTTTTATAAATAAGAAATATTGAAAAATATAGAAGAAAACTTTTAGCTGTGAAAAGAATTCTAAATTTCACACTATGTACATTTATTTTATTACTTGTACATTTTTTTTATGTACAAGTAATAACATAAATAGAATTGAAGTGGAATGTAGAAAACCATGTCCAGTCACAAACAAGACGACGCACTGTGCAGAATAAAACTGTCGTTGTTGTTACTTAATTACATAATGCCATGTGTGTTATTTCATAGTTTTAAATAAATATCCAGTCTTGTGTCCAAACCTTTGATTTTTTTTTTTTTTTTTTGTACTGTACATGCGTACATATACACAGTACGTCTGCAAGTTAATGAACACTGGGATTGTTTTTCCTTGCCTTTATGTAACACCCTGTGTTTCACCTTATCTCCGTTGTTAGCGCTTCACTGATATCCCTTATAGCAAAATTCATAAAAACAGGACCTGGCCCAGGGGTCAGCCCAAGTCTCTTTCGTCCCTCTGCTCCAGTAAAATAAAATACACACGATAAAATACACACAGAAGCAGTCGGGGTTTTTTATTTATTTTTTGCTGCTGGTGGATAATTTAAGTTTCGCTTTTTATTTCATGAATCGACCGCCGGACAGAATAGATATTGAGTGTTTTATTCTAAAGAAACTTTCAACCCAGTGTTTTGTAAAAAAAAAATAATAATAATAATAATAATTAAAAAAAAAAAATTTATGGGGAGTTCAAATGTTTTTGTTGCATGCAGAAATACATTTTTATTTTTTCTGTAGCCGTTCACAATTTAGTTTTTTTATACATAGCATAAAGGTAAAAAAAAAAAACGATATATATGCTAACCTGGGCATTTCTCCTATTTGTGAGTAACTCTGTCTGCGAGTGTTTTGCTAGACGAGCAAAAAATTAATACATTTTAACTTGTTAAACGAGTGAGATCTTGATATATGAGTACTGTAGTAGTACACGTGCTCTTTGTCTGCTGAGCATCACATGATCACAACTGAGCCAATTGTTCTTGTCTTTTTTTATTTTTTATATTATGTTAGATATCATTATACAAGTTTTTATATTTTTATTCATATACACATAATGTGGGGCATTCAAGCACTTTTAAGTTCATGTGTAGTCTTGTGATTTCTTTTGCATGCTCATTTGTAACCCTTGATTTTGTATTTGTGAATGTTGATTGTGATCATGTGACGTGTTAGCAGAGCACTCAGAGCTAACGTTTGTCCCTGTTCAGCGAGGTGCTGATTTACTCAGGGCAGTCTGTATCACGTTCAGGTGACACTCGTACAGTCAGATTCCTGTGTAAACACCTAACGACTGTGAACGGTGCGGAGACAGAGCGTACGCGTTAATATTTAACCCTGTGTGATAAGTTTATGGCTGTTTTTAAGGCAATTGGAAGTGATTGTTTTTACGCTGGTGTCACTTTATTATGAAAGAGCTAGAGTCATAAAATAATCTCAAGTTCTGAATGCAAACTGCAGAGTGTTTGAATGATATGTGAGAGGTGAGTATTGTGTGTGAGAGAGTCTGCGCTACCGAAGCTGTACCGGTTCACGTTTAATAATCTAGACTTGCTAATGGATAAACCGGTTTATTCATACACTAGTGGAAGTACACAGGAAAACAGTTTGTAGAAATAGTTAAAAGGTTAAAGCTAAAAATAATCAGATGAGCTTTAATGTGGGTGGGGATGATATTTCAGGTTGAAGCCCACGTATACATCTGTCTTTCTGTACTGCAGAACTCTGTCTACCTTATTTTGTTTACATTGAGCAAGTAGCGCATTAGTATTTTATTTTAAAGTGGATTATTATTAAATCCAACACATAACTGTTCATAACATCACTTTTACTTAACATTTTGATTGCACTTATGGTGCAGGTTAAACTTCAGGCAGATATCTAAGTAGTACAGCGTTAAATTCTGTCCGGCGGTCAATTTAAGACAGTTTGACGCATACGCGGTTAAAACTTGCGGTTTATAATCCGGCACAAAACCGCTCATAACTTCACTTTTACTCGACATTTTGATTCCGTTCATGCTGCAGGTTTTTTAACTTCAGGGAAATATCCAAGTACTGCCAAAGTTTCATTACATTCTGGCCAGGCGGGTTTGTGTGATGCCATGAAAAATTCTGACTAGAGACAGAGAAGCAGACAGAAGTTTTATGTATTTTTTTTCTGAGACTGGTCCTCCTTCTTTTATTTATACAGATTGATCTAGTGCTCTGTCCCGTTCACACCCTGACCTCGACCTCAGGCCACCAGTTGATGACCTCTAGGCTGTGTGTATGAACTAACAAACAAGGAAACAACATTTTTAAAAATTATTTATTTATTTTTCCTCGTCTGTGCCCCGAACATTTTGAGATTAATCCAAAAAAAGAAAAAAAGTGTAATTGCAGTGTGGTTTGTAAAACTTGCATTTTTGATGGTTGATTTGCTGCAGATGTTCATATTTACCTCTCAGGAACAGCCAGAATCTGACCTGATGGTACATATAAAGGATTTCAAGGTGTGATTGCAGGGTAGAGGAGTGCTGTTGAGGGAGGGGGGATAATAATAATAATAATAATAATAATACAGCAGGTGATTGTTTGTAATTTGGGGTCTCCTGCAGTTATTATCGAAAGAGCTGCCAAAACAACACTGAAGCACAAACACACTTACTCAATAGAGCGCGTATCTTGCTAGCTAGTGAAGACGTATTTCTGTGTATTAGCGAGTCCCTGCTTTATAACTCTCTGTACTGGACCGAGGCAGGACGCGCGCTCACGTACGCTGTGATACACAAAACTCGAGAACCAACACCCAGTGGGTTATCTTTACCTACTGAATGGGTGTGTGTGTTTTGTTGAACACAAGATAAGACAAGTGATTGTGAAAGACTAGTCATGTGACTAGTTCAGAGGGACGACAGGACCTTGCTTTGGACTGACGTGAAGTCTGGAGACGTATTGCATGCAGTTGCTATGTTGCGTGTGCGTGTATGATTTTGCAGCATGGTAGTAAAATGAGATAAACTGGAATTATGTTTAACAGGAATCAGCTGAGATCTTTGTTTGCAGGCATTTAGTCAGCCTGTTGTTAGGTGTCTTTGTTTACTAGCTTCTTCGTTCGCGTGGAATTTAATTGCACGCTCGTGCACGTTTTTTTTAATTTATTTTTTTAATTTTTTCACATGCGTTAAAAAAAAGTACAGCGCCATCTGTCGAATTTTGGACTGGATTAAAATTTTTACGTGTTCCTGTGAAGTATGCGGAATGAAGGTGTGAGATTTAAAACACATAAGCATGTTTTAAAAGATGTTGGATTTTGAGATGAACTAATAATTTTTTCAAGGTTGAGTTTTCTTTTTTTTATGAGGGTTGTTTTCCATATAAATTTCAAAGTAGCATATCTTCTCTTACCGTGGGCCGATTTGTGATGAAACACAAGCCTATATGTTACCTCAGGCTCGGCCAAATAAACCGGTGAAAACCCATTTGAAATTCGTTTAGTACTTTTTAATGTGATGCATGCACAAACAGACAAAAAAAAAAAAGAAAAACATCTTGATGTGCTCCATTACTCATCTTGCATTCCAACAAATTATTTTATGCAAATATCTTCAATATACAGACACACCAACTTTACAGTTTTATATATATATATATATATATATATATATATATATATATATATATATATAAAAAATTTGTTACATTTTTCCCCAGCCACAATAAACCAGATGCAATTACAGTGGAACCTTGGATTACATAATTTGTTCATAAAAATAAATCCCAACAGATATCACTGCAGTAAAGTAAAAGAAGCAAATGAACCAGCACTTTACCTTTGAAAAGAATCGCGACAGAACAGAGTTTTCTGTGTAGAGCAGAGTGTGTGTGTTTGTACTGTATGTGTGTGTGAAGCTGGGGGGGGGGGTGTAAAGGCGAGTGTGTATGTGTGTCGGTGTCAAATTACACGCACACAGGACAGCCTGAAACAAAGGGAGATGTGGATTATATCAGTAAGAGACGAGCACTAAGACCCAGCAGGGGAGATGATTACCCACAATTCCGCAGCGCAAGAGAGAAAAATCATTGGCTCAGTTGTGATCATGTGACGCTCGGTGTCAAAACAAGAGCGCATGTGTAATACATGATATTCGGCACTCGTAAACCAAGACTTGCTCGTTTCTCAAGTCAGAATTTATTTTAAATCTTTGCTCATCTTGCGGAACACTAGTAAACCGTGTTACTCGCAATCCGAGGTTCCACTGTATGTGGAAGATTTTTAAACGATGGAAATATATTGTTTCTGTACTGATATTTTTCATATTGTATGCTTGTACTGATATTTTGGAATTGATCCAGACAGGATAAAAGATCTTGAGCAAGGTCAGATTTCTAAAATTAGTCTTTTGTTAGTAACTTTCTTCCTGTTATTGTTTTCTGTATTTTTCACTTGGACTTTTTCACTTTTTTTTTTATTTTAAATAGTCAGAAAGGAATGCAACATTTGCATCTACAGTAACAGCTCAGGTAGTTTTGTAAAGAGTCTCTTTGTAAGAACTTTGGCGTAACGTTCCTCCCGCTTGGAAAGGAGACAGACTGCTTTGTTTGTTTTTGTTAAATCGTATTTATTTATTTTTTTGTGTAGGTGAGATCAGGAAATAATTCTCTGGGACACTCAATGACATTTAAATTTTACTATAAATGGTTTAAATGCATGATATTTTGTACCAAATACACAAGAAGAAAAAAAAGAATAGAATATTGTAATCATTAAGTTGATCAGTGTGGCGTAAACGGAATTTCTCATTCCAGACTGTGCTGCGGTATGAAAATAATACATTCCCATTGCTCATTGTATAACACTTGTGATCCTTACGTAAAATATTTAACCCTTTCTTTGATTTGTTGCTGTAAGAGTACAACCCTAATAATAAGCATTTCTATTCCTTTACATATAAACACACACACAGTGGTTGGTGCGTTTCATGGTTTAGAAGTCATTATTCAGTATGTTTGTGTTAGATTGAATTGGAAAAAAAGACACGTGAGCACGGAAACTTTAAAAAAGTTTTTAAACAGAAGAGAACTGCTCATAATTCTATAAAAAACTATTTTGTCCTACATAAAGAACCATACAGGTGCTCGACATGTACGTTGTTTAAGAATAGTAACAGCACCGTGTATAACCATGAACCTTTTAAATAACTCACTGATGTTTACTTCACGACCCAACCTAGCCCAAGATTCTTTGTGAACCTGGAAGGAGACCACGGCAGACACAAGAGAGGCACAAGGATATAAAAATAAGTAGATTAGATTATAAAATTTTATTATGTAATACGTTAACAAGAAATAAAAGTGAAAAAATAAGGGGGATTTGTGTAAAATCTTCTCTCTGAGAGACAGGTGTTTGTAAAATGTCGTTCTGGTTTCGTGGTCCACGCAGTCGGCCAACGCCATCAGCCTATGGAGACCACAGAGACTTTTAAAGGATGCGGCCCTCGAAACGAGACACAGACCAAATGTCACTGCAATAAAAGTCAATTAGGTTTTTTATTTTTCCATTTATACAGTGAAATCACATGACCGCTCACAATCTCCAAACTAAACAACGTAAAACTTTTAATTAGTTGCACTGTGTGTGTGTGTGTGTGTGTGTGTGTGTGTGTGTGTGTGTGTGTGTGTGTGTGTATATATATATATATATATATATATATATATACATATATATATATATATATATATATATACACACACACACACACACACACACACACACACACAGACTTGGCCAAAAATGTATACACATCTCAGGAAAAGAAAAACTTGTAGAAATATTTGAATAGTAAACTTTTTTTTATTTTGTAATTATAAAGGCCAAAGGTAACATGTATCAATCTCATGATGTCTCAATAAATGTATTATTAAAATATTTATATATATATATATATATATATATATATATAAGTTTAAAATGTTCTTTTCCTGAAATGTGTATCCTTTTTTTCCTTTTTTAGCTGACTGTGCGTGCGTGCGCGTACATTTTATTTATATATATATGCATACATACATGCATACATACATACGCGCACACATGCGCACACACACACACGTGTGAATAGTCTATGTATGTATGTGTACTATTCGTGTGTTAAATCTGATTAGATCCAGCTCAGTGTTGGAGAGAGAAAATGTACCTTCATAATGTTTTACGTTCTAAGCATATACACACGTGGACAAAATTGTTGGTACCCTTCGGTCAATGAAAGAAAAACTCACAATGGTCACAGAAATAACTTTAATCTGACAAAAGTAATAATAAATAAGAATTCTATGAATGTTACCCAATGAAAGTCAGACATTGCTTTTCAACCATGCTTCAACGGAATTATAAAAAAAAATGAACTCATGGAACAGGCCTGGACAAAAATGATGGTACCCCTAACTTAATAGTTTGTTGCACAACCTTTTGAGGCAATCACTGCAATCAAACGATTCCTGTAACTGTCAATTAGACTTCTGCACCTCTCTGCAGGTATTTTGGCCCACTCCTCATGAGCAAGCTGCTCCAGTTGTTTCCGGTTTGAAGGGTGCTTTTTCTAGACAGCATGTTTCAGCTCCTTCCAAAAATGCTCAATAGGATTGAGGTCAGGGCTCATAGAAGGCCACTTTAGAATAGTCCAATGTTTTCCTCTTAGCCATTCTTGGGTGTTTTTAGCTGTGAGTTTTGGGTCATTGTCCTGTTGCAAGACCCAGATTCAAGACACCCTGTGCCAGATGCAGCAAAGCAGCCCCAGAACATAACAGAGCCTCCTCCATGTTTCACAGTAGGGACAGTGTTCTTTTCTTCATATGCTTCATTTTTCCGTCTGTCAACATAGAGCTGATGTGCCTTGGCAAAAAGTTCAATTTTTGTCTCATCTGTCCATAGGACATTCTCCCAGAAGCTTTGTGGCTTGTCAACATGTAGTTTGGCATATTCCAGTCTGGCTATTTTATGATTTGTTTTCAACAATGGTGTCCTCCTTGGTCGTCTCCCATGTAGTCCACTTTGGCTCAAACAACGACGGATGGTGCGATCTGACACTGATGTACCTTGAGCATGAAGTTCACCTTGGATCTCTTTAGAAGTCTTTCTCGGCTCTTTTGTTACCATTCGGATTATCCGTCTCTTTGATTTGTCATCAATTTTCCTCCTGCGGCCACGTCCAGGGAGGTTGGCTACAGTCCTATGGATCTTAAATTTCTGAATAATATGTGCAACTGTAGTCACGGGAACATCTAGCTGCTTGGAAATGGTCTTATAGAATTTACCTTTAACATGCTTGTCTATAATTTTCTTTTGCAACTCCTGAAACAACTCTTTCCTTCGCTTCCTCTGGTCCATGTTGAGTGTGGTACATACCATGTCACCAAACAACACAGTGACTACCTGGAACCCTATATATAGGCCCACTGACTGATTACAAGATTGTAGACACCTGTGATGCTAATTAGTGGACACACCTTGAATTAACATGTCCCTTTGGTCACATTATTTTCAGTATTTTCTAGGGGTACCATCATTTTTGTCCAGGCCTGTTCCGTGAGTTTATTATTTTTTTTATAATTCCGTTGAAGCATGGTTGAAAAGCAATGTCTGACATTCATTGGGTAACATTCATAGAATTCTTATTTATTATTACTTTTGTCAGATTAAAGTTATTTCTGTGACCATTGTGAGTTTTTCTTTCATTGACCGAAGGGTACCAACAATTTTGTCCACGTGTGTATAGTGCCATATAAATACTTTTTTTTTAAATGCTGTAAATGGCTGCAGCACCAAAACCCCAAAATCAAGGTGTTAAGTCTAGCAAATAAGGATAATTGTTTACCTCGCTCTGATAAATTCTGAAAATTAAAGAGTTAATATCCAAGTAGCTCTTAAACGGCCCATATATTGTGTGTGTATATACATTAACTTTTACGTTTAGACATTCTGCTCTTATCCCAAGCGACACACTGTACAGAAGTGCTGTGAAGTTACTGTATAGATCCTGACACACAGGGTTACTAGATCACTGACCAAGGACCATCAGTCAAACACTGTAGGGAAGGGTGCTCTTTTTATTTTTTGAACAGTGACTCAGCGGAACGGACATCTACAGGAAGTAAATTCCACCAAGTAAAGTAACAGAACAGAAAACACTCTAACACACATGTAACATATTTGAAATCTTATAAAAGCTTCCAGGATTGTGTGAGCATGCATGCAGTTTGTACATGCATCTCTCAATGTATGTGCGTATGTATATGTGCGCGCGTGCGTGCGTGTTTGCAACAGTCCAAGTGTGTAAATTCATATGAAAAAAAAACAAAAGTTTTAAAACTATCGTTCGTACTGCTCCTATTGTTTTGTAGTTAAAAAACATTGACCTGCAGCTGTTGTGATGAAATAAAAAAATTAATATAATTAGCAGAAAAGATCAGATGAAAAGATTTTTATTATTATTATTATTTTGTGAAAAACCTTCAATGTTTTTGGCTTGACTAGATTGACTAGAGTTTATTAATAATAATCTTATTGCTAAAATGCTACATTTTTGTTGATCAAACTAGACTAAAATGCTCAGACTTTTAGGGGACTAAAACTTGACTAAACAAAAATAGGAGAAGATTGACCACCTGCTACAAACTAACGGACATTTATCCCTGGACTAAGACTAAAATTAAAAATAGCTGAAAAATTAACACTAGTACTGTGTGTACGTACGCGTGTGTGTGTGGCTGTGACCTGCATTGTGCTTTGTTTCATTCTTAGCGGTTATAGCACTTCCACGCTAGTGGCGTCTCTCACCTCCTGTTGTGCTGCAGTGTGAATCGAGGCAACGGGGCAAATCCTGATTACGTGGCTGCACCTAAGCCGCCCACGCGCTATAAATAATTTGTTTGGTTTGAAAGGTGACCTTTTAAAACTGTTCCTTACGGTCGGTGGTTCCTTGGCTTCTTTTAGCATCTTTTCAGCAGCTCTCCTTCCACACGCACACGTGCACTCACACACACACACACACACACACACATACATTTGCATGTGTGTTCTGTTGTGTTTTATTCCTTGACACAGATGCAGTTTGTTCTGCTTTGATGAGCTGCTGCTTATCAGCTGCCGTGCGTATGGGTGAGATGGTTTTTTGTTAAGAAGGAAGAGGTGGAGTTGAGGTGGGCGTTAAACTGATAGATTTTTTTTTTTTTCAAATACTTTTTCCATCACGCTTGAACAAATATCTATTTGTGTGTGTGTGTGTGTGTGTGTGTGTGTGTGTGTGTGTGTGTGTGAGAGAGACTCCTGAACAGAAAGCAGATCTAGTCTCGGGCTGTATAACGTGCCCGTCGGAAACTGTGGTTTCAGTGCGTCTGCTCGCTCAATGTTATTTCACAGACACAAAAAAAGAGACAAAGTGTAAATCAGGCGTGGTGTTAGTGTTGTATATCTGAGTAACACTGGCTGGGTGTTTGCTCGATGACAGCTGGGGGGTTGGGAAGGGGTAGGACGTGGTGTTACGGGTCTTTTATTTCCTGCCCGCTTATTCCTCAAGCTGAAACGTTGAGACTGTTACACAAGTTGCTTCAACCTGATGTTCAAGTCAAGTTTTATTCCCTTTATTTATTTATTTTAAAGACTTTTCTACAACATTTAAGTCTAGAGATGGGAATCACCAGTCACTTCTCAATACGATATTATGACGATACTCCAGTGACAGTTTGATTAAAATTGTGGTTCTTTGATGTATCGCGACTTTATAAATATCTCGATTCGATATGACCTTTTTCACCTAATTTCATTACAATTTGAACCTTTCAAATTAAAGTTTAATAAGTAATTAGATGTCGCTCGTTGCCCGCCCCCCCCCCCCCTTTTTTTTTTTTTTTTTTTTTTTTTTTTACTAAAAACCAAGTGCAGCATGTAAACAATACAAACTTACTTCAAATAAAAGAGTTTAAGATTATACTGAGCAGCATGTATCTCTGTCATCCACCATAATTCACTCCTACCACACGGGAATTAAATTGTGTAAATGGTTTACTTGAGGATTATAAAGAAACGGCAAAGTTTGGGGGATTTTTTTTTTTTTTTTTTGATTTTTCCCCGATTTTCTCCCTAATTTAGTCGTGTCCAATTCCATTATCACATTAAGGCTACTACTACCACTCAGCCGGGAGGGTAGTAGCTCACAGACGCCCCTGATTGGCTGTAGAGCCGTGATTAATGTGGGAGCACTAAGTACCTCTCATCCCTCCCCTCTGAGAGAGCTCGGCCAATCAGCTCTCTCTAGAGCTGCAAGAGGTTACAGCACCACCCGGGATTCGAACTAGCGATCTCCGGATGATAGGGCGAGCGCTTTAACCACTGCGCCACTCGGAGGCCCAAAGTTTGGGGGATTTTAACATGCACGATTTTTGATAATGTAACGCCATAAAAATGCATTTCTGTTGCGTGAATCACCACACAAAAGAATCGCGATTAATAACAAACAATTTTTTTCCACCAAAATCTCAATTTAAGTCTAGTTGTTTTGTAAAACGAATTCCCATAATTCTTATTTTTAGTTGATATCCCTTTTTTTTTTTTTTTTTTAAATCAAGATCTGATTCTTATTTGCAGTCCTGAATTTCTTTTTTTTTTGTTTCAAAGTTTAAGTTTGTGCTTTTAAATGTGGTGTTTTTTTTTTTTTTTTTTCCGTTTGTTTTTCCCTTGGTCTGTGACTTGAATTGTAAATGTTGTTCCACATGAACCTACATGACCGTAAGTGTATGAATAATTGGTTCGGGTTACGTATCGCGCTTCTTTTGTGTGGCAATTCACGTATCGCCAAGTATTGACTCCAAAATCGATTTATATATTTATTTTTATGTACAACCTGAATTCCGGTTAAGTTTTTTTTATTTTTTATTTAATGAAACGAAATATAAAAGACTTTCAAATAGATGAGCCAATATTTTATTCACAATAGATCATCGAGAACATAAATGTTTAAACAGAGACATTTTTACACTTTTATCCACTGAAGGAGCTCATTTCAAATGGTCTCAAAAAAGTTGTAACATACATGTTTGTGTTTGAGGTAGTCTTTAATCCTTCAAATTCACACATTGGCACGCTGTACAGCACCCTGTTATTGGGATATTTATAAAATCACGATACTAACAGGATTGCAGTGCAAATCTGTACAAAAAAGGTGATCAAGAAAATGTCCAGACTAGCAACGATTATTATATATTTTTTGCTTTACTTAAGGAAAGTGTCTTCCTGTGACATCCCGTCCCCATGTCCGTTCTGCGGGTGAGCAGAGCACATGTCTCCTAAGCACGGCTGTTTTTGTCTGGCCGACAGATTTTCAGTGATTGTGTATGATCTTTCTCAGCATTGTGCGTGTTACCATGCCATTGTTGACTCGAAATAGGAGTTCATCTGTGGTCAGCTGTGAATGTCAGCCTTAATGCGTGTAAACACTATTGTGAACATAATGGCTTTTGGAAGGCAGTGTTTACCTGAAATGTGCACTTAAAGTAGGAGTGTACATAACTTCCTCAAATAAACAACAGCGACTCGTGACATTTATTAATGCGCTATGTGCCGCGGAGCAATCAGATGGTGATCTAGTGCTTCTTAACCATTTCTTTATTGTTTTTAATGAGATATTTGATCCTTTTTTGCCTGAGCTAAACATTTCGTAGTTGAGTAGGTCTTTAAAGACTTTAAAGTGTTTCAGAGTGGAGTCGATGGATCACGCTTCACTACAGCTTTTATTGAGTGTGGCATCAGGGCCTGATGGAGGTGCGGCGGGTACAGTCAACCCCCGAAATCAGCGGCAGGTACATTCGACCCCCGAAATCATCGGCGGGTACGTTCCTAGAGCACTTGCGAATTGTGAAAAACGGCACATTTTGTATGTGGTTAAAAAAACAAAACACTGTTTTTAGAGTTTAAACCCTAAATCTGCTCCCAAAACACTTTAGGTTCATCTTTAGTTTAATGCATTACCCTTAAAAAAAAATAAAAAAATGTGACTTTAAAGGTAAACCTGTAAAATACAGATGTTACAGGTGCTTTTTCTTTGGTATAAGTACTGTTGGGTAAATACAGTAATAATTCACCGCCCCAAGCTGTTTCCTCTACGGTTGCTTTGTGTTCTCTCTACAGTACAAAAAAAATCATCCAGGTTATTTTTTTATCATTTAGCTGAATTTTATTTGTTACACCTGAAAAATTATATATGGTCATTAAAAAAAATAAAAATTTGGATGGTATTTGCAGTTTCCTCGAAATTGCAAGTGTTTCCGTGAACTGTAAACTCTACTGTATTTATGTTCAAAGAAAAATTTGTAAACTCTGACCCGCGACTGTACATCCGACCTGTTTTATATATGATGTCTGTAAAGAAGTATAAGCGAAGATCTAGAGATGTTGTGTATAGTAGCATGGAAATTCGTTTGCAGGGCCAGGCAGTACACTGATTTGCATATAATCATGATGCGAGTGGTGTACAAGTCAAACCAGGATTGGTGTTGGCTAGACTAGATTGACTGTAGGGTTTATTAATAATAATCTTATTGCTAAAATGTTACATTTATATTGAATAAAATGCTTAAGCGTTCCTCTGACTAAAACCTAGACTAAAATACTTAATGGTTACTCTGAGTAAAACCTAGGCTAAAATGTCCAGACAATTAGTCGTCTAAAACTTGACTAAACAGAAATAGGATAAGATTGACTAAATATGATAAAAAACAGGGAGATTTATCACGGCACTAAGACTAAAATTTTAAATAGCTGACAAAATTCACACTATCTACTGATTTGTAAGGTCAGTTCCGCTAGGGATGAGTGACCCTTTTGTAACACACCTCTTGCACAGCTGGCGTGGAATGAAAAGCTTGTTATAATGGAAGTGTAACAAATACTTTGTAGTAAAGGCTACTGCTTCAGATCCGAACTGTCTGCTGAATGCATTAATCTAAATGTATATGAGGTAGAATTTATAGAAAAATTACTCATTAATATAAAAATCTGTTTTTTTTTTTTTTTGTAAAGTTTTGTGTTGGTGAGTGTTCATTTAATTTACAAGTACAGTACTGTCTGTCTAGCGATGTATCGTTCACTTCAGTTAGAACATTTGTACACCTGCCCATTTGTGCCACAAAAGCGTACAGTCATACAGGGAACGGTCGAGATCTTCATCTAATCTAAATTAAACATCAGAACGCTGGGCTCCAAACAAATATTTTATTTTAGGTCGAATCCTTCTGAGAATAAGTCAGAAGTCGTCATTTTTTCCATTTGTCCATTTGGTGTTTCTCGTTGGACGCCTTGTCCAGCATGGCGCTGGACAAGTTTCAAACGCTACCAAGTATTTAAAAATAATAAATAAAGGAAATTCACTAAAACGCATTTAACAGCAATCTGAATAAACTATCAAATTAAGTATCTCCTCTTCTGTCATTCTGCAATTCATGCCACCAGCGTGTCGACACAGGAGTTCATAAACTGTCGGTTTCCTGTGAATCTCACTGGATGCGCTACAACAGCAGCACCACCACGTCAGGATCCGTTCCCGTCAGCCAAAAACAAGGAATGTCATGGGAAGAGACCCACTGGGACTGGACTTTTGTGCATGGAAAGTCCCAAATTAGTCAGCAGCTCCACAAATATTCACACCATCCTGTCCGATACCGCTATCCACCCTGTGATCAAAGTCACAGAGAGCACTTTTATCATCTTCATCCTAATTCATCCAGACATACCATGGTCATGACGGAGAGAGAACGCGGTACATGCCATGCATCCGGTCGCTTATACTGTAATACATTATTAGGTAAGACCAACAGAATCATTTGTTGTATTCACAGGAAATTCAGAGTTTTGACAAATCACACTGATAAAAAAAACAAAAACAAAAAACCGCAAAATAGTGCCATTACTCTTCCCATAATACTTGAGATTTCTGGTTTTTACTCACGATCTGTTAAAAACCAATGCGAAATATATCTAACACAGTTTCCTTTATTAGTCGAAGATGATGCTTCTCATTTTAGTTTCAAAATCCCAATCTGGCAGCATGTTTCGCAATTATTAAAGGTTGACCGAGATCATATACGGTTCTTAAAATGTATATCACGTGTAAAAATGTACACTATGTTGCAAAAGTATTCGCTCGCGGCCTTCACATGCGTATGAACTTGAGTAACATCAAAGGCTTTCCCCAAGGTTCAGGAGTGTGTTCATGGGAACGTTTGAGCATTCTTCCAGGAGCGCATTTGTGAGCAGTGTTTTTATTTCCTTAGGTGCAATGATGGTTTTTGGCCACATGATGGCAGTGTGGGGAAAGAGGACATGTGTAGTAGAGTGGATTGGTTTGCTTTACATTATATATTCACGTCAAAGGTGTATAAGACTCACTTTGTCGGACTTGAGAACAAATCTGACTTACGGACGTGCTCCTGGAAAGGGACTCGTTCGTAAGTCAGGAACTACCTGCACTGGTTTTAATGTTATGGCTGATGAATGTATGTAAAATGTGTGGAATTTGTGTATTCGATGAGTTTATTATTGGATTTGCATTGTGATATTATTCGCTTCCATGTTTTGATGATGTCATCTGATAAATCGTGCTAACAGTTCTACACCTGTTGTTGTTCCACTACAGCCCGTAATGAACCTCTGAAGAAGGACAAGCCCAGGTGGAAGAGCGACTATCCCATGACTGAAGGGCAGCTGCGCAGTAAGAGGGACGAGTTCTGGGACACCGCGCCAGCTTTCGAGGGCCGCAAGGAAATCTGGGACGCGTTAAAAGCGGCCGCCGTGGCCCTGGAATGCAACGACCACGAGTTAGCTCAGGCGATCCTGGACGGAGCCAGCGTCACGCTACCACACGGTGAGGGAATCCAACCACGTCTGTAAAACGTTAGCATGTTTTCTGAGACATACATTTAAGATTTCAGCTCTCGTCCTTCTTCCTTAGGATCCCTGACCGAGTGCTACGACGAGCTTGGCAATCGCTACCAGCTACCCGTTTACTGCTTGGCCCCGCCCGTCAACCTGATCACCGAGAGGAGCGAAGAGGAATCCGTGCCGGAAAACGCGGACGCCCATACGGCCCCGAAGAAGGAGTTCCAGCTCAAGGTGCGCCTCTCGACGGGCAAAGACGTCCGCCTGAGCGCCAGCATGTCCGATCCCGTGGGCCTGCTGAAGAAGCAGCTGCAGGCTCAGGAGGGCATCGAGGTGGCGCATCAGCGCTGGTTCTTCTCTGGGAAACTTCTCACGGACAAGACACGCCTTCAGGACACCAAGATCCAGAAAGACTTTGTCGTCCAGGTCATCGTGAATCAGGCAGAAAATTAAAGCCAGGACCAAATGGCGCAGAGAACACAGGAAGCTTCTGTTTTTGGAAAGAAACAACCAACATATGATGCTTCCTGTGCGCACTACAACGTCTTTAAAGAAAAAAAAGTGAAAATTTCTCTGCCTGTTTTGTCTTCTTCCTTTTTTTTTTTTTTTTAATCTCACAGAAATGATAGTCAAGAAGGAAGATGGACGTCGTGTGCTGCTTAAATCTTCTACGCTACAAAATGTAACTCCAGTCTGACCATCACTGTACCTTTTTTGCTGAATCCTTACGCTGGTTCTGTTTCGTTTGGACGGACGCTCTGACCCATGAAACATGAAAGTCAAAGTGAAAATTTTATTTGTATTTTTTTTTTCTTTGTGTGTGTGTGTGTGTGTGTGTGTGTGTGTGTGTGTGTGTGTGTGTGTGTGTGTGTGTGTGTGTGAGAGAGAGAGACCTGCACATGAGAGCCTCTTTAAAACTCACCTGGTTAAAAACAAAAAACAAAGGATGGTTGAAAGAAAGTGGTTAAAATGTCTACGCTTGCTCGAGCGAAGTGCCAACGTGAATGAGCGGAGTTTTAAAATAATACAAATAAAAGCACATATAATTGACTTCTCGACTGTGATTCTGGAAGATGCTTCAAATTTCGAGGATTGTGTCGACCCGTGCAGTACCTCAAGCGCTCCCGATGATATCTCAAGGTCTTTTAGTTCTTCTCTTGGTATATAAATATCCTTTTTTTTTTTTTTTTTTTTTTGTAGACTACAGGAACTCGAGCTTCATTTGCACACTTGCTTATAAAATGTATAAGTGTCTATGTGTATCGCGCCTTTTAAAAGGAGAAAAGCCTATTCTTATACGCCGATTGTTCTTGAGGTGTGCCTATCTGTATTGGCTTTAACGCCGATCATTTTGATCATTTGTTTTTTTGTTTTTTCTTTCTTTAATTTTTTAAATAGTGGCTGGACCCACAAACATTATTTCAAACTTGTGTCCTGTTTGAAATTCAGAGCACAGGTTTTACTATGCAATGTCTTGTGTGCAAAAAAGTACAAAGATTAACCCTTTCACCGTTCACTAGGTGTCTGTACTCTCAGTACGTGTGTGTGTGTGTGTGTGTGTGTCTCTACTTTGGCGCACACATGTAGTTCAGTGTATGCTTTGTGGGGGAGAAAAGACGACAAGCATGTTCATAAAAATATTTAGATAAATGCAGTCTAAGACGTATATACGAAATAGATTTATAAAAGGGTTCTCATGATGCAATACGTCCTAGCGGGCCTAAGGTTTTATTAACATGATCAGTTTCTTCTTATATTCTGTTTACTGAAACAGCCAGGATGTTAAAAAATAAATACAACAAACACATTTGGGACGCTCTGTTCGGCCTTATCTCTAATGGAAATGAGCAGAAAAGTAGTTCCTTAGAAAAACCAGCAGGGTGGAACAGGGTAGGGTAGGGGTGGAAAGATTGGCTGGGTTGGGTTGGGTGGGATGGTTTGGGGGTCAGAGGATTGTTTGAAAACAACAAAAAAAAACAAAGCACAAGTATTTGACCACTTGGGTGTGTAAACAATCTCGAGGACGACTCTAAGGGGAAAATTAAACAAAAACAATATTTTCAAATGTAAAAAAAAAAAAAAAAATTATAATACTTTATTATACTAGTAACCCTCTGAGGTCGAGGTTTTATACTTTAGAAAACAAACTGTACAACAAGCCATAACTTCGTAAATTAGTGATATCGAATTAGTGATAAAGTGGCTTATATGTTTATATTTGTTTGTTTGTCCGTCCAAGGTCAGTACATAAAACAACAATCTTTAGGCTTCCTGTGAAACACGATTTAAAATATCACGAGCACACGGCCTCCTTATGACCTTGTCCCTGATCTGAGACACTTTTTTTTTCCCCCCTGTCTTTATCTGCCGTTTTTTTTTTTTTTTTTTTTTAAATCAAGATTAGACTAGACAATAAGATTAGGATTTAAAATTTTAGGTTTAAAAATAAGATTAATATGTCAGGGTAAATCCTAATGAATCCCCACCTGATCAGTGACCCGTCACTATCCGTCATCGTTCATGCTTGTGTTTTATTTTTTTTTTATAATTAAACTTGAAGAAACTGAGAACTGGTCTGCCTGAGGCCGCCGTGTTGACTCTGGCCTGCTGTTCAAACAGGTCCGATGGGTTCCTGACGATAAACAGAATGCTAAACCTTCATGTTATGGCAACAGACCTACTGTAAAAGCTTCAGTTTCTTTTTTTTTCTTTTTTTACCTAGTCAGCATTTTAGATTATTGAGCAGTGACCTTCTTCTTCTTCTTTAGTCTTTACTCTAACATTTTAAGTACCTGATCATAAAAATAAAAATGATGTTTGGATATTGTTTAGCATCGTTTCATAGTCATGTGGTACCACGTTGGTATTCATGTTAAAAATGAAGTGTAAAAACAATGTGTTCGAACGGTGTGAGATAATCCGAGAATGTCTAGAACAGTCCATGAAGGATGTCTATCGGTCACGTGTACACCTGTGTTTGTCATGTTTTTTAGCCTTAATGAATTCTGTTCATAATGCTCGAGGTCGCTCACAAGCATACTTTGTTTTTAAGAATGTTTTAGGACATGTTCCATCTTGCGTAGATGCAGAACATGCTCATGGCTGATGGCGGCCGGTGCGATCGTTCGGCCTGTGGAGGATCTCGTCTCCTGACTGTTCTGAAATCTAACGTGTTACGAGGTTGAACAAGCTCCAAAAAAACGTTGTGACTGAAATCCTAACGGAGCTGCTCCTTAAAGCCATGGATATTCCTCTCCATTTTTTGTTTCTTCTGACTGCTTTTGAAAAAGCTTGTTTGAAGCAAGTCCTTCCCATTACAAGCGCCCGCAACATACAGTATACCGCGTTAAGCCATCATCCTTCTCTTCTGAAGGCTGCTGTCGTTTTTGGGAAGGACGAGGAGAGAGACTGTCCGATTTTAAAGACTTTTCTAAATATCTGTATATTGAGAATTTTAAACGTGTATGTGGTATAGAAATGTTTACACGTAAGCAACCCTTTGTGATCATTTATAAGCCTTTTCTTCCTCACAGATATTTTAAGTATGAATAAAATCACTCAAAAAAAAAAAAAAAAACCTTTGGAATGTCTGCGTTTGTATATTTTATTTTCAAAAAATTTGTCATAAGCGTCGAAGGCTTTTATTTACAATTACATTAAGTTCTTGCACAGAGTCAGTATTTGCAGAGTTGATTCTTCTTTTTCAAGACCTCTGCAATTCTCCCTGACGTGCTGTCAATCAACTTCTGGGCTGTGATGGCGCAGCCCATTCTTTACATAATCAATGCTCAGAGTTTGTAGGTTTTTGTTTCTCCACCTGCCTCATGAGGACTGAGCACAAGTTCTCAATGAGATTGAGGTCTGGGGAGTTTCCCGGCTATAGACCCAAAATTTCCATGTTTTGTTCCCCGAGACACTTGGTTATCACTTTTGCCTTATGGTGAGGAGGAGCTCCATCAAAACGCTCATTGTTCATCACCAAACTGTTCTTGGATTGTTGGGAGAAGTTGCTCTTCTTTACTCATGTCTGTGTTCTTAGGCAAAATTGTGAGTGAGCCCACTCCCTTGGCTGAGACGCGACCCCACACATGAATGGTCTCAGGGATGCTTCACTGTCGGCACGACACAGGACTGATGGTAGCGCTCGCCCTCATACAATTCAAGAAGGTCAGCAAAGAAGCCGCTTCTCTCCAGGAAAAACATCAGGGACAGACCGATATTCTGCATAACATGCCGGGATTGGACTCCTGAGGACTCGGGTAAAGTCTTTCCTCTGATCAGTGCTCTTTCCAATTGCTTTGCGGCATCTTGTCCAGAGAAGAAAAGGTGAGCGCAGCCATCGATGCTTGTAATTATACCTCAGTATACCAGAGTAACATCTGACAAAAAGATCTAAAAACACTGCAACAGCAGACTTTGTGGAAATGAATGTTTGTGTCATGCTTAAAACTTTTGGCCCCGGCTGTACGCTCAGGTATTTGGGCGTTGACGCACTTCTTGGAAGTTTGCTTCTAGATACCGACACCAGAAGGGATTTAAAGTGAAGAAATCAAGACGTGTTGCAAGTGCAGACTTTCACCTTGAATTCGAGAGCTTTGTGAATTGCACGTGTTTTTAACACAGTTCCACCATTTTCATTTACATTTTATCCAAAGCGACTTTGAGAAGTGCGTCGAAGTTTCCATTACTGGCCAAATCCTGACGCTGAGTTTTCACAGGCTGATCATGCAAATCATAAAAATGTAAACGATTAAAATGGCCCTTGGATGCAAAATCTTTGCAGGCAGTAAGCCTGGAGTAGACCCGAACATTTCTTCTTGTTGATGGGCTTCATTTCACTGCCATCTAGTGTTGTCTAAGAAACAGTAAAGTGACATTTCCTCCAACATCCCAGGTGACCTCACATTTAAAGGTTTGAAACTAATTCAATGATCATTGTACCAGTTAGTAACTGCTAAAATATTAAATGAGGAAATTCCGTTTAATTACTTTCAAATATTTTCTCACTCGCTCATTGTCTATACCGTTTATCGTGTCTATCCTATACTAGCCTATCCTATTAGGGCAGCAGTACCTTGGAAAGCCTGGGGAGAACATGTAAACTCCATGCACACAGACACAGACCCTGAAGGTGCAAGGTGACAACCTTCCCAACCAACTCTGGATACGGGATAAAGCGGTATAGATTAGTGAGAGACTCATGAAAAGCCCTTTTTTTCCCGAGCCCAAGGCCTTTCAACGTCCTGTCAGTGATGATGACTGGCTACAGCTGATAGCTTCACCATGCATCAGAAAAGGCAGTTATTTGACATCACTGTATAATTGACCAACACGGTACACAATGGAAAATACCAGGGAGCTGCAGACAGATCTGAAGATGGTGGGTTTACATAAATCGGGAACGTCTCTCATGGCCATTTCTAAACAACCTTGGATATCAAGACCAGTTTGAACAATTGTACGTATAGTAAGTACAAGTTACTGGAAAGTGGAGACGCTTAGTTTGGGTCTTCTTCAAGACCTTGGCAATCACCCTTAACCTAGATGAAATTGGTTCAAATGGTCAGGAACCACCACAGTACAGGTCTGCTATGAGCCGGAAGCCGCTGGAACACCAGTGTCACTGGGTACAGTCAAGTCCTGGGCTGAAAGTCTGCCATCCAGGAAAGAAGCTCCTGGACTAAACCGGACATCTTCAAGCTTGATTAAAGTTCACCGCTGATCACCCCATGGACAAAGAAAAATGGCTTTAAAAGGAAAGTTTGGAGGTATAAAGGAAGGAGGAGGCGATTTAAGTCCACAAACAGTGTATCTGCGGTCAACATGGTGGTGGTAGCATCGTGCCTGGGGGCTGTTCGGCTGCTGGTGGCATTGCACAAAGTAGACAGAATGGTAGATGAAAAAGAGAGTTCTCGGAGGTCTTCAATGTAACCTCGAGGTATCGGCGTGATGACAGGACAGTGATCCCAGACTCACAAAGCACTCTCTGACAAAGCAATGAAAAATGCTCTGCTGATTCATTCACACTTCTCCCAATCCGGTGTGTATTTGCACGCTATGTAGTCATGATACTGCCTTATGTGTTTACCCCATGGCCCTGGAAAGGCCAAAATGTTTTATATGTATAAAAGAATGATAATAAAAGTCATCTGGCTCAGTCTGTGTTTACTCTCTGTTCAGTCTGTGTCAAGAATTTTTTTTTTTTCCAACACCAGGAAAAAATTGAGTCAGAGATATGAGAGATATTAGAATTGTGTAAAAATAAATAAATAAAAATGAATAAAAAAAATAATAAAAACCAGTTTTTCAGTTTTGCTGCTGATTTTTTTTTTCTTTTTTTTTTCTCCACAGCAGAAAAACTCTCCCCCTCTTAAGCCCCTAGCAGTGATTTATAGTAATAATAATTCTAGTGGTTAATAGTTGATTATACTGCTTTTTATAAAATGAGACATTTAATAACAAAAATGAAGCGAAATTGAAAAACTAAGAAAAAAATTGAAACTGAAACTTTGGCAGCAAAACTTTTTTCATTGTTGTGGATCCTCGGTAAACAAATTCATTTTGCGAATTTGCGAAGAAGTCGAATTCTTAAGGTGGAAATTTGTGTTGTGATCCGAATTTTCCCATAATAAATAATGAAAATGCAGATAATTTGTTTGAATCAGCCCAAAAACTTTGCTAAAGTGGGTTGATTGTTTTGAAACCGTTCTAAAATAAATAAATAAATAAATATGTGCATTCACTTTGCTTGGCTTTCCACTGACTCAAACAGGTTTTGAACGGCTCCCGGGCGGGAACTTAGTTCGGTTTTTTTCGTTAGTATCCCGTAAATACTTTCTATGCTGATGAAAAGTTCTTCATATGGTGGGTGATGACATTTGAATGCGAAAGTTCTGTGTTTTAATTCGCTTTCAATTCATAAATTTTTTTTGGTCAGCTCTGTGTCATAGTGTTTGGCACTGTGGCCTCGCACCACTAGGGTCGAGGGTTCGATTCCCAACTCGGGGTCTGTGTGCATGGAGTGTGCATTGCATGTTCTCCCCGTGCTTGGTGGGTTTCCTCCAGGTACTCTAAACACATTCTGTGTCCTGAGATAGATAGGCATCCTGTCCAGGGTGTACCCTGCCTCATGCCCAAAGTCTCCTGGGATAGGCTCCAGGCCCTGTACACAGGATAAGCTTTATAGACGATGAATAGCTCTCTGTTCGATTTTTGTTAACACCCATACGGAGAGCAGTTTCAAGTTCATGTTTTCTTCCAAGCTCGCTCCACTCGGCCCTTCCCCGTCTCGGAGCTCGAGCGGGAAATTATTTATACTCTACAACTCGCAGAGGTAATAACAGGCCAAAATGTGATGCCTCCTCCTCCTCTGAGGATGTGTTCTGGTCCCAGTTTGCCTCAACTCGCACCTCTTCAACTCACACACACCCAGAGGCAGAGTCTAATCCACACGTCATGGATCTGCTCCATGGCTTTAAGATCAGTGTCGCTACAAATGATAAACACAATTAACAATGAAGCTCTGCGTGACCTGCTTTCTAAGGCAATGTTTTAGCCAAACAAGCAGATATAAAGTCTAAGGAATGATCCGGTGTTGGGAAACAATTTGTGATTAAGCAATGCTCATGTTTTTTTTTTTGTTGTTGTTTTTTAACGGTAAACCAGGCCACCCTTGAGAAATTTCCCCAGTATAATGCAACACACAAGCTTTCTAGCTGCCTCCAGTCTCAGGGGGGGGAAAAAAAAGACCAACTATTTGAAAATAACCACCAGATGGTGATGAAAATGCACCAAATTTCACCAGTGACCACCAGGGGGCAGTGTAGACACTAAATAATTCTATAAATAACATCAGCAACTGACCACCAGATGGCAGTGTGGGCAAATTCAAACAGGAAAACTGTCTATTGACTTGTTAATGAAACAAGTTATGGACTGTTTATATAAACTTACATTGTGCATAGTTTTTTTTTTTTTTTTCTTTCTTGGTTATAAATGTACATGCTGTCTTGAGCTTGCAGAGGATCCATGCAGAGAAAGCAATTTCCTGCTAATATTATTTAAAGCCCATATTTAAAAGTAGATTATGAAATAATCCTATCAAATGACTTTGTTTTCAATAAGCGCAGAAGACAGCGGACAACAAGGCAAGGGAGTTTTTTTTTTGTTTTTTGTGACAGTTAGTGGCAGCAAGTGATGCTGTAAGAAGAATTAGAAGAAGTTCAAGAACTCAATTTCTTCATTTCATTTATTTTACAAAGCAACTGCAGGCCTGCATACAGATTTTTTTTTTTCTTCTGCTCAACACGTACTGCATTCACAGAAAGTCTTAAGTTGGCAGGGTACGAGGTGGTGTCGAAAGCTTTCAGATTCATGCACACAGATCCGGTTGCTTTTGCCATGCGTCCTTCCTCAGGCGCCCTAATTTGTTATTGACAGGCTGACCTTCGGTCGAGCTGTGGACCTGCCTCATCATTATCGGTCATGGAGATGATGGGCTCTTCCACTGGAAAGACCCGTAACCGTACACCCAAGTTTCATGACCATCGACATGAAGGACGGGTCATCCACAGCTTGCTGACGGAGTTCTTGGCAGACTATGACACTATGGCACAAGGAATTCCTTCTGTTCCTGGCTCACTAAACCCAGTCACTAAACCTTCGGACCAAATCTCATTCACACCAACATGGTCAACACGTCACTCAGTTTTTGACCTAAACAGTCACTCAGTAAAATGTTCTTTTTGCTGATTTTTAAATCACATGTCTGGCTATACACTAGGTATAGCCAGACATGTCTGGACACCTGGTTGTCAGACCCGTACTGTATATATTGTTTGAGCATGCCAGACCAGACCAGATTTGGACTCACGTCACACTTCTGAGCAGGCTTTCTCTAGATTTTGGAACATGAGTGTTTGGATTAACCCATTCAGCAACACTGGAGTATTAGAGAGGTTAGGCACTGATGTCGGGCAAGGACACCTGCTCCAGTTCATCTCCAAGGCGTTTAGTGGGATGGGTGTCCGTATACTTTCTGTCTTAACCTCTTGAGACCGGAATATCCTCATACTGTATGAGGACATGAAATTATCCCTCAACTGTATTAACTATATTTTAGATCACTGAGCTATTCTGAGATGATCATTCATTTATTTTCACTCACTCACTCATTGTCTAATCTGCTTTATCCCGTATTCAGGATTGTGAGGTCCTCAAACCTATGCCAGTTAATGTAGGGCGCACCATGGACAGGGTGCCAATCCATTGCAGGGCACACACACACACACACACACACACTACAAGCAATTTGTGAACGCCAGTTAGCCTAATCTGCAGGTCTTTGGACTGTGGGAGGAAACCGGAGTACCCTGCAAACTCCATGCATACCGGGACAGGAATTGAACCCAGACCCCGGAGGTGCAAGACAACAATACTAACCATTACACCACTGTGCCGCCTATTCATTTATTATATAGTGCTATGGATGAGAGACGACATTGTAACGTATCCCACATCGTGTCTGGGTCTCTGGTTTCCAAAAAATGCTGGGAAACATTAACTTTAACTTTAACTTGTGATAACGTGGGGAAAAAAAAGTAATTTCCAATAAATAATATTTTTAAACATAGATCATTAAATGTGCCTATCAGCACTCTGTGTTTGGAGGTATGCCCGAGGTCTAAGGATGACAGGGTAAAAACAGCGAAAGGACACACAGATACCGTGACCTCGTCAGTCCTGAAAACAACATATTTTCTTTCCATAGCTGATGTCGAAATCATGAAAAATTTCAGGAATAAGAATTCATTCCAAGTGACCGAATATAAGACACAGAAGAAGACTTCTAATGTGCTTATTTCACCGTTATTCCAGTTTAAGAGTGGTTTACAAAACAATTTGGTGCAACATTAAAATTTTCCCCGTACTTGTATAAATGACCTGAAAGATATGTCGAAAAAAAATAGATGAAGTTTTAGGGTAAATGTGCTTGGAAAGTGGCGCGCCCATCTCGATCGCTTGTTTGTGTTTGGATGCACCGCCTGTCAGTCATGTTTATAGACGCAGAAGATCCTGGGGCGGAGCTTCATGATCACGTGCGGGAATTATTCAAATTAAATTGTCACCTGACGTAACCATTAGAGAGCTAATCTGAAAAAGAAGCGACGCTTACCAAAGCAATCCTACAGGCTGTTAGTGGGATTAGGCTAACTGGTGTTGTGTGTGTATGTGTGTGTACTCATTGTCCTGCAGTGGACTGGAACTCTGTCCAGGGTGCATCCTGCCTTGTGTCCCTAATGTCCTCCTGGCCTCCCATGACACACTGGAAAAATGTATATCTTCGCAAGTAAAGAATTCTTCTATATCTAGCCACATTTATTTCACTCACTCAGTCATCATTTCTAGCATTCAATCCTGCATTCGGGGTCACGGGTCTTTGGATGTTGGGAGAAAACCAGTATACCTGGAAGAAAACCACCAAGCACGGGGAGAAAGCATGCAAACTCCGTGCGGGAACCCGAACCCTGACCCTGGAGGTGCGGGGAGCCGGTGCTAACCAGTAAGCCACTGTACCACCCCGGCATTTATCTACACTTTATTAAAATAAGATTATAACGCATCATTAAGCAGATTTTTATCGGCTGTTTTTCATTCACGATTTTAGTAACGTTTGATTAGAAGTAATGTGAAGCTTAATAATCTTATCATTAGTTTGGTGTTATAAAAAATGATGCATAGATTTTGTTAGATTCAAGAATTTTTCACTTTGCTAAGATATCATTCTGTCCAGATGTCAGCGGTATAGAGACCAATAGAATAATGAATGAATGAACTAATAAATAATAATAATTTTCAAAATAATTTTCATTATAATTAATACTACTACTACTATTAACTATTATTATTAAAATACATTATGTTCTACAATGTTGCCAAATTTACACTGCCAAAACAATTTGATGACAAAACCGCTCAACCCCACCCTCTGACACTAAGGAAAATGTATATTTTTGGGGAAAAAAAATAAAACATAAAAAAAACTGTTACTTAGGAAATTTTAGTAATCATGTCATAAATAATTGAGTAGAACAATTAATTAATTAATTGATAAAAGTATTGCCTATTGTTAATTAATGTATAAAATAATTGGTTTATTATTATTATTATTATTATTATTATTATTATTTGCAGCTATACTCCTGGTCATGGAATCATGTATAAAATTCCAAACTATTCCAAACTGCTGGACGCTGCAGCTGTATGATGATCGCAGGCTGTGGTTCTGTCCCAAACTAAATATCACTTAACCAACATCACTGCACAATGCAGACTTGCTCTCTTCTGGGCCAGTGTGGTTCAGCTTCGGGTAAGAGGAATGAGGCCTGAGGTTAGAATCTGCTTGACTAGGCAGTCCGGCCCGAGCCAGGAGAGGGCAAAAAGTGAGGAGAAGGATCATGGCTGAGAGAAAACCTTGCCTGAAAAATCAGTAAGAGAAGTGAGCATTAGTAGCACATGTACTGGCCTCTGCGCCGACTCCGCGCAGCTCCCACGCTCTGAGCAAACACCCGCGAGCTGGAGGTCTGAGGGGAAGAAGCATCTATTGATATACTCTAACAAGGAGCTAAGTGTGCTCGCTCCTGCCTGTGCACAGCAGCTCAGTGGAAAGAGAGAGGAATATATCTCGGAATAAATGAGACGCCGTGCAATGTCTTCGAGCAATTCCTGCTTCTCATTACGCTGGGAACTTTAATATCAGCAGTTATATATATATATATATATATATATATATATATATATATATATATATATATATATAAAACAAACGTGTTTGTCATGGTGAGCGGAGATGATCAAATCAGTGGCAGAGTAAAGCAGCTCATAAAAACCTCTGCACCCGCGGACTGAATCGCTCAGTTTCCTCTCTGGAAATTCTGACCGTCTTCTCCACCCATGCTCTTGAAAAACCTCTGCGTTTCTTGGCGCTGCTGAGGCCGACATGTCTGTTTCGCTTCTTTTCGCTCGACTGTAAGAACCAGCCTATAAAAGTGCACCAGGTCCTCCATTCCTATTACTTCATGTGACAGTCATCTTTCTGTCTGAGGGGGTTTACGGTAAAAACAGGCTCTTGAAATGGGTTTTGAGGTCACAGCTGTTGATGAGTAAGAAAGAACACACACTGTATGCTCGGAGCCTCGCAGGTTAAAACGAGGTGCCTTTGTCCAAACCTCTGACTCTATGTCTCACTGAAACATGAACATGAGTGATATATATATATATATATATATATATATATATATATATATATATATATATATATATATATATATATATATATATTTTTTTTTTTTCCCCCCTCCATCCAGATATCAAGCACGAGCAATAAATCTACTGTATAGTAACATTACATAAAAGAACATGTTTGTTTATTTGTTTTTGTTTTTTTAATGGGCCAAAACGGACATTTCCTCTGTGTATACTGGCGCGGTTTGGGACATTAACCGTTTTGTACTCGTGCACCCTGCAATCTCTGGCAAGCGGCGCTGGATAACTGCCTGTGTGTGCTTGTTGTAAACATCAATTAACATTCTGCAAACATAAGCTGAGCATTTCTACCGGTGCAAGCCTTATTTACTCCGTCCAAGATTGCAATGCTTTTTTTTTTCTTTCTTTTTTTTAAAATATCTAATCTAACTTTCTTATCAATTTTTCATGATTACTTGCAAATTTTATATACTTGAATTGTTCTTATTACTTCTAATACAGTCTGTAAGTGTGGAAATGTCCTGAGCTGAACCCTTTTGAATTTATTGCCTTTGGTTTTTTTAATCACTCTCATACGGTACGTTATCCAACCATCAGATCAGTCTTTACTCAGTGCCGTGTACATATTGTGGGAAAACCGTAGTGAGAGAACTTTCTGAGGATCTTCTCAAGATGGCTAAGGATCTGCTCTGCATCCCACTCCCTCCCACGCTCCTCCCTCTCGAAGCTGAGCAGAACCTGTGAGGAAAAAAAGAAAAAGACCTGTGAAATGAATGAATTTCATGCACAGACGCCTTGGCGGAGATATCTCATTAGTGCAGTGCTTTTCTTCTTACTCTTCTTTATGCATGTTTATGTGAAATTTCCCCAAACAACAAATAGACAAAATGCATGTGTGTGTGTGTGTGTGTGTGTGTGTGAGAGAGAGGGATTTAATGATGTCTTTATTATCCCAGATCACAATAAGCATCCTTAAGATTCCTTTTACTTTTCCATCACAAAGACACCTCCTACTGGAAGCTATAGTCTCCTTTATCCACCCGTCTTAAAAAAAAAATGAACTTTTTTTAAAGGTATGGCGCACAACAGGGTTCGACTGCAACTCCCTTTGTGGTTCGACTGCAATGACCATCATCTGTTCTACATTACAAACATTTCCATGTTCCCTCTCTGCATTCTCTCGCTTCCCACTCGAATCGAAGCTGCTGAATCGTTCTATTAAATACTGTTTGTTTAACATTTCAGCTTACTTTCAGTTTTATCTCCAGCTCTTTTCAGACAAGAGCTTGAGTAGCACTGTTTAACCAACTGAAGTTGCCCACCTCAGGAAGGAGCACACCTTGGAACACACCAGAAAGAAAAGAAAAAGATATTTGTCTTTCAGCAGCTTGAGTTATCTTCTCTTAGAAAACAGCAAGTCTTGACCACAGCCCGAGCCGGAGACGCTTTTGTTGACGGGTCTAATTAACGCTGTGAATGTAACCCCTATATAAATCACTTCATCTATTCAGATTATTCATATTTAAATCAAAGTCATGTCTCGAAGATGAGATCTGAGATCAGATTGCCCCTTGGCAGTTTCCTAAACTAAAGTAAGGGCAGCCTTAAATGTGAGCCAGGGAAAGACACATCTAGAATCTGCAACAACTCGCCTGTCAGCGTATTCTCTTCCAGTTTTGCCACACATATTACCCACAAGGCCCAGGCGGTCTGGCACGAGAGAGGGAGTGGGAGAAGACAAGAGGAAGGAGGGTTGGGGGTGGAAAGGGGAGGACGAGTTGTTAGAGGAGGGGGAAAGAGGCAGTTGCCACGTTTGCACCGAGACCGAGTTAAAGCTGTTGGAGCACTGAGCAAATATGTTTTGAGAAATTTCTGCACCACACACACACACACACACACACATATATCTAAGCAAAAAGGATTACTCTATGCTTTGGCGTAAGGCGTGTTAGAAGTAGGTGTAACTGTACTGAAAGCTACCTGTTCTGAAGTATGCAGCAGAAAGTTTTCAGTCACATCCTTGGAATTCTAGATTAAGCTTCCTCGACACTGACGTATGACAAGGAATTTTTCTGATACGGATAAACATTCATAGGAACAATCTACAACAGCTTCAGAAAAGTCAAAAAAAAAATTGTACAGTGTGGAACCGTATGGCCACACAAACATAAGCGAAATAATCTCTGCGCCTCTTCCCATAGGGCGAAGCATCCAGCATTGTGAGACGCCTCTCCCCCTAATGCCCCCCCCCCACCCCCCACCGCAACCCCCCCCCCCCCCAACCTTCTCCCTCCAGCTTCGAATGGTCCCCTGTTCTTCATGTCCTCGCGATGCTTTGTCTATGTTCGAGAACCATCTGTGTTTTTGCACGTCACCTTGGAGACAAGGGCATCCAAACAGTAGGGGAAAGCGGGAATGGGGGACAGATGACTCGGTCAGAGAAGTTCAGACGTGAGAGCGGCCTGAAAAACCCGAGCTATCAGCACATTCCATACGGCTTGGGGTTTTTTACAGAGACGAAAGAAATATCGTCGACTTCCCATGGACATGGTCTTGGGCAGCGCATAAACAAAGAATAGGGGAATTTACAGCCCTGGTTATTTGCGCCGCCACAGCAGAGGAGGACGGAACTAAAACGGCTGTGATCTGAAACATAAGGGATATTTTGGAAAGTTTCAAAATCATGGGCTTATTTGAAGTTTCAAATCATGGTCTTATTGTCAGAAACACAGTTGGGTCTCTAATTTGGTAATGTTGTGGCCACATACAAGCTTTGTCACTTAAAATTTCATCCTTTCTAAACGTGAAAGTTATGTTTGGCGAGTTACAAAGAAAATGACAGCGGGGGAGTTGATGGTATTTGGTGAGGAGAAACAAAACCAAGACATCACATACATTATCATGTCTCGGTCTCACACTGGTCAAGTTAAAGTGCTTTAACATCCATATTTTATTCGGTCCAAAAAGAGACACGATTCCCTCAAGGGCAAAAACTCTATTTTGTTTTCGGTTTTGTTATTTTATTTGTTATTTTGTTTTTGGATTTGTTATTTTATTTTTGGATTTGTTATTTTGTCTTTGCATTAATTTTGTTTTAGAATTTATTTTGTTTTTGGATTTATTTTGTTTTAGGTTTTGTTATTTAGTTTTTCCATTAATTTTGTTTTAGGATTAATTTTATTTTTGTATTTATTTTGTTTTAGGATTTGTTATTTTGTTTTTGGATTTATTTTGTTTTAAGTTTTGTTATTTTGTTTTTGGATTTATTTCGTTTTAGGTTTTGTTATTTAGTTTTTCCATTAATTTTGTTTTAGGATTAATTTTATTTTTGTATTTATTTTGTTTTAGGATTTGTTATTTTGTTTTTGGATTTATTTTATTTTTGTATTTATTTTGTTTTAGGATTTGTTATTTTATTTTTGAATTTGTTATTTTGTTTTTGCATTAATTTTGTTGTAGGATTTGTTAATTTGTTTTTGCATTAATTTTGTTTTAGAATTTATTTTGTTTTTGGATTTATTTTGTTTTAGGTTTTGTTATTTAGTTTTTCCATTAATTTTGTTTTAGGATTAATTTTATTTTTGTATTTATTTTGTTTTAGGATTTGTTATTTTGTTTTTGGATTTGTTATTTTATTTTTGAATTTATTTTGTTTTTGCATTAATTTTGTTTTAGAATTAATTTTGTTTTTGGATTTATTTTGTTTTAAGTTTTGTTATTTTGTTTTTGGATTTATTTCGTTTTAGGTTTTGTTATTTAGTTTTTCCATTAATTTTGTTTTAGGATTAATTTTATTTTTGTATTTATTTTGTTTTAGGATTTGTTATTATGTTTTTGGATTTGTTATTTTATTTTTGAATTTGTTATTTTGTTTTTGCATTAATTTTGTTTTAGAATTTATTTTGTTTTTGGATTTATTTTGTTTAAAGTTTTGTTATTTTGTTTTTGGATTTATTTCGTTTTAGGTTTTGTTATTTAGTTTTTCCATTAATTTTGTTTTAGGATTAATTTTATTTTTGTATTTATTTTGTTTTAGGATTTGTTATTTTGTTTTTGGATTTATTTTGTTTTAAGTTTTGTTATTTTGTTTTTGGATTTGTTATTTTATTTTTGAATTTGTTATTTTGTTTTTGCATTAATTTTGTTTTTGGATTTATTTTGTTTTTGGATTTATTTTGTTTTTGGATTTATTTTGTTTAAGGATTAGTTTTTTTTATATTTATTTTATTTTGGTAGTTCTTATTTTGTTTTTGCATGAATTTTGTTTTGATTTGTAATTTTGTTGCACTTCTCAGCCACCGCACATTCCCTCTTGAGTACTTAATAAAGACTCTCAAATCAAACTGGATATATAGATTCTATATAACATTATTGTGCTTGTTTTTATATACAGTATGTGTTTCTTTAGTAACAGTTGTGAAACTACAGTATGTGTAACAATGCTGTAAAAAAGTATTTTCTCCCTTCCTGACATTTTTTTTGGTTAGTGGCATACTTAAATGATTGAGATCAACAAATATAACTTGATTTGAAAAAGAAAATTTATATAACTCAATATAACACAATATAATATAGGTTAATATAATACAAAGATAACCTGAGTTATTTAAAAATGCAGCTTTTAAATGAGGACGGTAATATAATAATGTGTAACGGTAATATAATAATGTGAAAAGTAATTTTCCCTGGCAAAATCATGAATAAACTGTAATTAACCACATTTTTTGGAAGCTGGTTTAAATTTCACTTGCCACACCTAGGCCTGATTACTGCCAGATCTGCTGAATCAAGAAATCACTAAAACAGAACCTCGGTCAAAGTCAAGGGATCTCAAACAGCAACAATCATCCTGCAATAAAAAAAAAATTAAAGAACAGATGAGAAACAAAGTAATAGACATTTATCAGTCTGGAAAGTGTTACAAGCCATTTTTTAAGGTTTTTGGACTCCAGTGAACCACGGTGAGAGCCACTGTACACAAATGGAGAAAGCTTGGAACAGTGGTGAACCTTCCCAGAAGTAGCCGGTCTACCAAAATGACTCCAAGAGCACAGTGACGACTCATCCAGGGGCTCATAAAAGAACCCAGAACAACATCTAAAGAACTGCAGGTCTCACTCGCCACAGTAAGGGTCAGTGTTCAACAATAAGAACGAGACTGGGGGCAAAAATGGCATCCATTGGAGAGTTCAAAGGTGAAGGCCACTGCTTACCATAAAAAGAACAGAAAGGCTCAGCTCATATTTGGCAAAAAACATTTTGATTATCATCTTGACTTTTGGGCAAATATTCTGTGGACTGATGAGACAAAAGTTTTTGGAAGGATTGTGTCTGTTGTAAAACTATCAAAGCATTTTATAATAAGAACATCATACCAACAGTCAAACATGGCGGTTGGTAGTGTGATGGTATTGGGCTTTGTACCTTCAGGATCTGGACCACCTTATCATAATTGATGGAACCATGAATTTGGCGTGCTAACAGGAAATCCTGGAGAACATCGGTGCATGGTCAAATATTTTTAATGTAGTCATTGACGTCAATAATGTTGTAGCAGCACAAGTTATTAGTAAGTGGATCATAACATTTGCTCTGAACTTCATATTCCTTTGATTTCATTCTGTTTAATCACAAACCTTCGTGACTTCAACTCAGGATTCGTCAAGAGTTGAGACTATTCTGCTAAAAACCACTGTGGCCCTGCAAAAAACCACACCAAAAAAGATGCAGCAAGTCTTGACAAACTTTAGGGGGTTTGAGAGACAACTTTGACATGTCTTTATAGGTGCCATATGTACTCTGTAGGTAAAATAGTGAAAGTTTGTTATTTGGAATTTCAGCAGAATTCCTGACATAGTGATGATGATTCTACAACCCAAATTTGCAGTCAGTGTCTGCTACACTGAGGCAGAGGCTGGAGCGAAATGGACGCCTGAACTCCTGAGTCCTTCTTTATACCCTCTGGTGGAGCTTCTCAGAGGAGCTGGGTGGGATAATGCAGGCACTGAGGTTTTGGCAACCTTCAGAACTGGCTTTCTGGGAGCTGCCAACCACTTGGGCACCGTAATGGAGGTCACCTCCTTGGTCTCTGGTTTGAGCTCTATTGTCATTGTTGAGGTTGATGTTTGGTTGCCTGTCTCCTTGCACCTCCAGGGTTCAGGTTTGGAGTCTCTGCGTGCTTGCCGAGTTTCTTTCGGGTACTCCTGTTTCCTCCCACAGTGCAAAGACATGCGAATTAAGCTAACTAGTGTCTCAAAATTGCCTGTAGTGTGTGAATGTGGACCGGATGTCCTAACATGTGTTAGGAACCTCCACTAGAGGTCACTGTTCATGTCTGTCTGTTTGTAGTTTTTGTTGGTCAACTCAGTTTCCCAGAAGGCACCTCGGTCAGGTGATAGGGCTCACCTGAACCGAGGTGGCTCATTAAACATCTTATAAATAGCAGTTTGTTCTGGGAAACTGGGTCGAGCATTGTTTGTTGTTGTTTTTTTTTTAACTACCGTCATGGGGGCATTCCTTTTTGTTTGTTTTTGTTTCTTTGAGTTTATATTTTAGTAATCTTGTTTCACCTTTGCTTTTCTAGAGGGCTCTAGTTTAGTTTTCTTTATGTTCCTTGTGTTAGTAGATTCATGGAGCTGCCTTGTTCAGTGTTTAGTTAGGCTGTGTCTCCTCCTGTGTAAGTACTATTCTGTGTGTCCCTAGTGTTGGTCTTCTTGTTTAGTTCTTTGTTTAAAGCTTCCCTTGTATGTGTAGCCACATGAGGGGTTAGCCGCTAGTAGGGTTAGCCCCTAGTAGGGTTAGCCTCCAGTAGGCTAGCCTCTAGTGGGATTGACTGCTAGTGGTTCTGGTCGCTAGTAGGTTAGCCGCTAGTTTGGTATAGCCTCATGTGTGCTTTTCCTTTTGTGTCCCAGTTCCGGTCCCCTAGATCAGTACTAACCCGGTTAGCCATTAATCCAGTTAGATACTAACCCGGTTAGGTCAGCATCCAGTGTCTCCATATTCCATGTAGCTACTAACCCAATTAACCACTAACCCAGGCAGTCTAGTCCCTGAGTCCCTGTCTAGCCCTGTCTCTAGTCTAGCCCCCTGTCTAGCCCTGTCTCTAGTCTCTGTGCTCCTGGTCCTGTCTTCAGTCCTGTCTCTAGTCTGTATCCCTGGTCTTGTATCTAGTCTCCAGTCCTGACTCTCCAGTCCTGACTCTCCAGTCCTGTCTCATCTCTAGTCCCCCTATGTGTCTTTAGTTAGCTCCAGCTCCATGTTTCCTCATCCTCAGTTCCCTGTGCCAGTTCCAGTTCCCTGTGTTTCCTTATACCAGTTCCCCGTGTCAGCTCCTAGTTCCCGTGTCAGCTCCTGGTTTCCCTGTGTTCAGCTCCTGGTTCCCTGTGTCAGTCCGGCATGTCTGTTTAAAGAGCCCTAGTTATAGTTTGAGTTTGTGGTTTTGGTTCCTTTGTTTGTTTGTGTCTGTTTTTGAGTTTTGTTAATAAAGTCTATTTCTGTTTGAAAACCCCTCTGCCTTCATGCCTACCCTCATGCCCACGGCAACCACACCATCAGCCGGTCTAGCCAGTACCACCAGCTAGACCCACGACAAGATGGTTGTAAATGGGAATAAATAGAATGGTCACTATTGGCCTCCATGGTCCCTGGTTGGACTACAGCGGTTCCTAGATGGATGTATGATGACTACGCACAAACACTCAGGATCTCAATTACATACAGTATACTGCACATCAACAATACATATATACATCGATATTTTTGAATATCTATCATGTCTTAATGTTAATATGAATGATTTATGCATAACTATGATCCTACTCAGCTTAATAAATAAAGCCTGATGTTTGTGAATCCTTACATTTAAGATTCATGATGGAAGAAACATGTGCAGGATGTGATTTTGTTATTATTATTATTATTATTATATTTTGTGTTTTTAAGCAGTCAGAATGGTGATGTGGTAAGTAATGCATTAGTTATAACAACAGATTCTAAAACAGATTACAACCAAGACAGAGCTGAAATATTATTACTGAATTATTGAATATGAAAATCCTTAATTAATAAAGCTTGTTTTTTATTAGGTGGACTACGTGGGGGAAAAAACTGAAGATATTTATTATACATGAATAAATATTCCTGTAATTAATAGAAACATGCTTAAACGTTTAAGAAAACACGTTCAATTTGTAAATAAAATATTTAATAATATGATAAATAAAAATGTGAACTTATTATAAGAAATATAATATTATACAATTTTAAATATTACTTTTTTTATATATATTTAAAAAAATTTAATTTGTGTCTAAATTCATACATTTTCGTATAAATATTCATCTAGATATGTATATTTATAAATGTGTGTGTGTTTTAGAATCAGTTTTTGTAGTGAAAAAAAGTAGAAAAGCATTAAACTCCAGCCCCAAAAAATGATGACTATGCAATAAAAGCTTGGAAAATGACCTTTATTGATAGTGTATAAAAAGAAAACAACGGTTTATGCGCCTTTCACTAGATGCATCAATATCGCTGTTAATAGGCAATACGAAGTAGGAAGACAATATTACGATGCCATGTTATTCCTGTAGGACATAGTACGTCTGATACTCCCAAATACTGGTCGAACAGAAGGCCAATAAAAAGCAAGTGTGGTTTGGAGTTAATAAGAGAAAGGTTTCTAATTGCATCATTAAAAACACATTGCTTGTTTAATTCATTATTATCAAACAAATTTACATGTAAAAGTGCATCTTAAAACTAAGAAATAAACAGGCACTTTAACGGAATTAATTAAACACATCTGGGGGAATTATATAAAATTATATAAAATTTTATTAAAAAAAACTTTATATAAAAAAATAACAAAAAAGAAAAAAGTAGGAGAGGAGCATAGAAAGTGTTTTTTTTTTTTGGGGGGGGGGGGGGGGGGGGGATCATCACATGCACAGTGTCCTGTTTTTTATTACATCGGACACCTTGTCGTATTCAAGTAACTCACTCTTGCTTGCGGGGGGAATAATAAATTAGAAACCGTCAACTGCCCTGCAGTCATGATGTGTTCAATGGTGTTACAAAAGGACACAAAGGATGCATTTGTAAAAATACAGTACAGTTGTGGGAACATGATACATATGATGTGAAATATTGACCTGGCTGAAAACATTATGAGAATTTTACAATAAAGTAAAAAAAAAAAAAAAAAAGAGCAAAGAACACACACCTTATGCAACAAAGCTATATCTGGACCATTTATAGACTCCATTTCTACACGTACAGTTCCTCAACAATGCCTCGACTGCAGGCAACAAACCTGCGCAGCGTCTACGACTGCGCCATGTACCAAAAGCATCAGCCTGACACACCTTTGGACAAAACTTTAAACACACATGACATCTGTGCAACTTGCATTTATTCTTGCATGATCATAACTTGCGATACATGTTCTTCTTTTGATCGAAAGAATAACCTGAGAGAATATGCATTAAATGAATGATTTAAAATGTTTTTTTTTTTTTTTTTAAAGCACAACGTGCTATTCTCATTCTTCACCATATCCCATCATTTCATTTATCTTTTCACCAGAGAAGGTGTGATCAAAGACAGACTCACGGCTGACAGCGCGAGAACCTGAATGATTGTACTGTTTACTTATTATTATTATTATTATTATTATTATTATTTTTAACTCTTTTCGAGCTAAAAGGCGATTAAAACGAGGGGATTATTTTTTTTCAACCTTTTCTAAGAGGCAAAAAAAAAAATGTGTACCCTTAACTGTCTCTGTCACTTGTGGTATATTCAGTAGTTGATATTAGCATCTTTCCTTTATTGCATTTGTTGATATTGTTACAATATTTATTTATTTTTTTGCTGTCCAGCAACAAAGCACATACTATAGGCTATCTGACGCTGATAAATATTTTCGTGTGTATTATTCTTTGGTGAGAGGAGCATATTTTAGCTGGAAAAAATCAAACTGATGCTCTTAATGTTGGATCTCAGGGTTTGGGAGGGGGTCGAGAAGGAGGCGGACACGGGGCGGTGGGCGGAGCTCGGGAAGGAGGCGGACCCGGGACTGCGTTGGGTGCTTTCGGGGGTGGACACTGAGGAAGTGGACTTACAGGAGATGGTGCCTGGCAGTAGTCAGGAGGAGGTGGGGGTGGGGTTTGAGCACGGGGTGGGGCCTTCGCTGCCTCCTCTTTCACCCTGGTGAAGTTGATGCATCGTCCCTGAGGGAGAGAGAGAGAGGCAGAATAAAGAGGTTAAATAGTGACAGTCTCTCTATCTTTTCGCTCTCTATGTGGTCATGCAGAAGCCGTTCTATTCTTTATTATTATCCGTCTTTCTTTCTGGTGCATTTTGGCAAAGCACCAGAAAAAAAAACACAATAAGGAATTCGGTATAACTTGTAAAATAAGGGTGATGATGTTAAAATCCCCCCCAACCCCAAATAATTTTAGTAGAACACAGATTAAAAAGCCACTTATCTATATAAATGAAAGAAAGGTTTCGTCTGTACAATGATAATCTTTACGTTTCATATACATCTGAGCACCAGAAACCAGTCTCAGAAAAAATTCTGTATGTCTGTATGTCTGTCCAGCCAGATTTTGTCACAGCATCACACAAAACTGTCTGGACAGAATTTAATCAAAAACTTTTCCAGTCCTTCTGTATGTCCCTAAAGATGAACCTGCGCCATAAATGAAATCAAAATGTCGAGTGAAAGTGAAGTTATGAGCAGTTTTGTGCCGTATTATAAACCTCAAGTTTTAACCGTGCATGCGTCAAATTGTCTTAAATCGACTGCTGGACAGAATTGGATGCAGTATTTAGATCTCTGCCTGAAGTTTAACCTGCACCATAAGTCAAATCAAAATGTCGAGTAAAGGTGATGTTATGAACAGTTATGCGTCAGATTGAATAATAATCCACTTTAAAATAAGCTACTAATGTGCTACTTGCTCTGCTTCTGTATAGTGGATGATTTTAATTTTCATGCCCAGTTATCACTTTCACGATTTTTGATAATGAATTAATTCCATGAATTCATTAACCGTCTTCAGCCGTGGCTAGTCACGATATCGCAGGTCTCTCTGTCGGGATCTGTAGAGCTTTTTTTTTTTTTTTTTTTAAATAATCAACGTTATCTGTGGAAAGCGGCAGTGTATTTCACCTTACAGTATCTCTGTCGTATGTTTTTGTTGCTATGCCATGGCTAATGATGTCAGCTTGTGGCAGAGACATGGCGGGCACTCTTTTTAAACCCATAGTGATTTGTAGCAAAAATCAAAGTAAAGTAGCGACTGGGCTTCAGTATGTGGTGTTACTGTTATATGTTCCCTGGTGAGAATGGTTGCTCCTTGTCATTGTCACCAATGACTGACTTCTTAAGAATCTCAAAATAAATCTATTTCTGTAATGCTGAACTGTCCTGAGTCGAGGTGTTTTTTCGAGGTGTGGTTTGGCACAAAAACAAAAATGTTAGCACGAAAGTGACCTCCTGACGTGCCTACAATTAGATACAGACGCATAAAGCGGTTTGTTCTTAGCCGTATGATGAAGCGCTATGTGTTTCAAGTGGCTGTTGTGTGAAGACAGAACTGCATATGACCTCATCTCTTAATTCTGTGCCGGTCTGTTACAGTATCTGTGTATGTGTGTGTGTGTGTGTGTGTGTGTGTGTGTGTGTATGGGCTAGTAACATGAAGCCACTAATTAAGGATCTGAAGCTCCACCCACTGTTTAAAGAAAAACAACATTTTTTACGTCAGAAACTGCTGAAAGCCCGTGAAACTGATCATGGTGCATAACTGAGACCCTGTGTAGCTGCAACAGACAGCTGGGCCAAAGAGTGCAGATGAGAAAAACAGGCTGGTGAAAGTTAATGACATGCTACAGGGCTAACACACACGCACACAAACTGCTGTGGACTATTCTTTCTAGAATAGATGTTCAGAAAAAAAAATAGTACTAAGCCGAACTTTTCTTTGTCACTTTGGTTTGTCATGTTTCACCTGGAAATGTTTTTTAAAGTACGTGATTCAACCGTGTAAGGTACTGTACATTCCATTCACCTTTCTGGGTTAAGGATACATACTGTAAGTACAAACAGGGTACGCTTGAGGGCACCACCCCAATAACTAGGAAAGGTACAACTTACAATATCATCCGTAGGAAAAGGAGTTCCATTATTTCACGATTACTGCAGTTTTCTTACATGCACATTGCACTTTATTTATAGACATGAGGATTAACAGATGCATGGATCAGAAAAATGGCATCTGGCTTTTTATGATATGGAAATGGGAACATTTATTCCCTATGTGGAATGCCTCTGCGAATGCTACTATGATGACGTCTATGGCGACAAAAATATATGTATGCTGTAAAAAAAAAAAAAAAAAAACACATAGGGTGGAGGGCATTCATCTCTCCAGTCCCATATGCAATAAATGATTTCTCCCTCAAAGGCTTGGAAAAAAGAAGAAGAAGAAGAAGAAGAAAAAAAAAAGATTTATTGCTATAAGTTTTAAGGGACACAGCAAAATGCTCAAGAAAAAGATGCAGTACAGGAACTTGTCCTCTGGGGGTTACGTACTCTCTGAGAGAAACCTGATACAGGAAATGATGCCAGTTCCACTTGTTTTCCATGCTTGGGACAGCAGAAAACTAGGTCTGTGCATTCTTTTGGCTTCTCGTCATAGACTGCTCACTGAGCGGTGCGCAGAGCGATGCCATTCCATGGAAATGGTAGAAGCTCGTCTTTCAGAATTGAGCTCTGAATCAAACTTTGTTAAAACTGGAAGTCATTTTTGACAATAGTCGGTTACTGTTAATCGGACTCATTATTCATGCTAGTAATTTGACTGTAAGCACTAATACTTTCCAGGGATTTTTGAAGGACATTTGCAACAAGGCGATTCCGGATGAAGTGGTTACGGCATAGTTTCCGCAAATAATGCATGATTTTAATTAGGGGTCCTGTTGGAAACTGTGTTAAAAGTCTGAAAATGCAAAAAAAAAAAAAAAAAAAAACCAGGAATGTGTCTTTATTCATTACAAGGTCAAATCTGAAACTTATCAGAAAAAGGTCAGTGGTCCAAAGTCAAACCATGTGTTTGAGGCAAATAAGGAATGAGGGCCAGGCCTTTTGAAAATGCAGACTAAATGTCTGGGACTGGTCTACATCACCGCTTGATTACTCCTTTATGGACTGGGATTTGAAGCAGGTGCCAGACATTGTCTATGACGTACGGTGGGTATAGAAAAGAATTGTCGCTCTTTAAAATAATCACATTTTGCTGCGTTGTAGGCTGAAATGAACACAGACACAGTTTTTGTTTAATCCAGCTGTATTTACTCTGTGCAACCTTTTTAACATTCAAGTGAAAAAACTGATAAAATAAAAAACAGAATCACTGATTTGGAAAAGGATCACCCCTCCCCCCCTCCTCTAAAAATGACTTCGTAAACTCAGTAAAGTGAAAGTGAAGCTAAACACCTTCTCAAGTCCACACAAGGGTTTGCACATATAGACTTTGCAATGTTTACCTAATCTTCTTTGCAGAACTGCTCAAATAGAGTTAAATTAGATTTTTTTTTACGTTTGTAGACTGTAGTCCTCAAGTCCTTTCACAGATTTTCAATGAGGTCTTAGTCTGGACTCGGACTAGGCCATGTAAGGACATTCACCTTTTTCTCCTTCAACCACTGCCTGGCCAGTTTTGCTATGTGCTTTGGGTCACTGCCATGTTGGAAAGTAAACCTCTTTTCCATTGACAACTTCCTGGCAAAGGGCAGCAGATTTTGCTCACAAATTAAGATGGTATTTTGCCCGATCCATTTTTTTTTCTATCCTGAAACACTCCAATCCTCCATCCTTTACTCTAGGAATGGTGCTATTTGGATGGTGATCTGTATTGGATTTCTACCAGACATATCATTTGATGTAATGACCAAATAATTACATTTTTGTCCCATCTGACCACCTGTGTTTTTACAAAGCCCAGTCGTGACTGCATGTGGTCTTTTCTCCAACTCTCCCATACAAGACACATTTGTGGAGAATTTGTGATTTGTGGTACACGATGACCACTCTTTGTCATAAATTCCTGCAACTGCTTCAGAGTTACTGTTGGCCTCTTGGTAGTCTCTCTGAAAAGTTTCCTCCTGGCTCCTTCATCCAGTTTGGAGCGATGTCCTGATCCAGGGAGGGTCTTTGTTGTACCAAATACCTTCCACTACTTAATAATAAGACTTCACTCAGCACCTAGGCAGTGATAAAGATTTTGATTTTTTTTTTGTTTGTTGTTTCCATCTCCTTACTTGTGCACAACTTTATCCAGGAGATCCTTTGACAGTGCCTTGCCACCCATAGTTGAGTGTTTACTACAGCTGCATTACCAGGGACTGAAATGGTCCAGCTTTACATGCTGAGCTAATCAAAACGACCAAAGCTGATCACACTGAAAGTCAAATGGCTTTGTGTGCCATTGAGAAGGTGTTTAGCTTCACCTGATTGAGTTTACAAGTCATTTTTAGAAGGGGTGATCCTTTTCCAATTCAGTGATTCTGTTTTTTTTTTTTCCTTTTTTTTTTCTGACATGTTGATGTTATATCTTTCACTTGGATGTTAAAAGTTGCACTGAGAAAACACAACTGAATAAAACAAATTTATCCTGTCTGTCTTAATTTCAGGCTGCAAAGCAACAAAATATGATAATTTTAAAGGGGCGGGGTGATACCCACTGTATCTTGGCACTGATTGGGTTGTTGGTATTTGGAGATGATGGATGTATAAGAAGGGGTGAGGGGTAATATAGGAGTGTAACAGGATAAATTTGAGGGAATGTTATGTTCTCTTTAAAGACAATATATCATGTAAAAAGTTTTAGGTATTAATCAGGGCCTTGGACCAGTGTCTCTGGGTGACAGGTTTGAGTACTCACGTGATCTCCAGGCTGTGGTCTCATAAGTGAAACTTGATCATAACCGCGGCGAAACAGAGCCCAAAGTGCATCAAGTTTACCCTGGACATAAAACATGATCAATATTTAATATTACAGGTCATATCTATAATAAAACGCATATAAAGGAGACTTATACAGTATGTTTAAGTAATTCCTAAGTAAAGAAAGCATTACAATATGTAAAAATTTTTTTATTTTATACAGCAACGTAAGATGACAAGTCTTGAAAAGCTGATCTAAAGTCTATAAAGTAAATAGCAGTTACCCTTACTTACCCTAATTGGGGAGTACCACTTCCTGTTCTGAGGAGCGTTCTTGTTTCCGTGTTTTTTCGGCTTGGGTTCAAAGGGTTCAAACTCCTGCTCAGGCATTTTCACCACTGCGTTTTTGGGTTTCTCCAGCTTGGCGCCCTCTTCAGTGGATCCCTTCCCACCCCAGCGGACCTAAAACATTATTTGTTGCATAAACAAAAATGTCACCTCTTTATATACGTTTGAGAAATTGTACAGTGGACAAAATTGTTGGTACCCTTCGGTCAATGAAAGAAAAACTCACAATGGTCACAGAAATAACTTTAATCTGACAAAAGTAATAATTAAATAAAATTCTATGAATGTTATCCAATGAAAGTCAGACATTGCTTTTCAACCATGCTTCAACAGAATTATTAAAAAAAATAAACTCATGGAACAGGTCTGGACAAAAATGATGGTACCCCTAGAAAATACTAAAAATAATGTGACCAAAGGGACATGTTAATTCAAGGTGTGTCCACTAATTAGCATCACAGGTGTCTACAATCTTGTAATCAGTCAGTGGGCCTATATATAGGGCTCCAGGTAGTCACTGTGTTGTTTGGTGACATGGTATGTACCACACTCAACATGGACCAGAGGAAGCGAAGGAAAGAGTTGTCTCAGGAGATTCGAAAGAAAATTATAGACAAGCATGTTAAAGGTAAAGGCTATAAGACCATTTCCAAGCAGCTAGATGTTCCTGTGACTACAGTTGCACATATTATTCAGAAATTTAAGATCCATGGGACTGTAGCCAAACTCCCTGGACGTGGAAAATTGATGACAAATCAAAGAGACGGATAATCCGAATGGTAACAAAAGAGCCCAGAAAGACTTCTAAAGAGATCCAAGGTGAACTTCATGCTCAAGGTACATCAGTGTCAGATCGCACCATCTGTCGTTGTTTGAGCCAAAGTGGACTACATGGGAGACGACCAAGGAGGACACCATTGTTGAAAATAAATCATAAAAAAGCCAGACTGGAATATGCCAAACTACATGTTGACAAGCCACAAAGCTTCTGGGAGAATGTCCTATGGACAGATGAGACAAAACTGGAACTTTTTGCCAAGGCACATCAGCTCTATGTTCACAGACGGAAAAATGAAGCATATGAAGAAAAGAACACTGTCCCTACTGTGAAACATGGAGGAGGCTCTGTTATGTTCTGGGGCTGCTTTGCTGCATCTGGCACAGGGTGTCTTGAATCTGTGCAGGGTACAATGAAATCTCAAGACTATCAAGGGATTCTAGAGAGAAATGTGCTGGCCAGTGTCAGAAAGCTGGGTCTCAGTCGCAGATCATGGGTCTTGCAACAGGACAATGACCCAAAACACACAGCTAAAAACACCCAAAAATGGCTAAGAGGAAAACATTGGACTATTCTAAAGTGGCCTTCTATGAGCCCTGACCTCAATCCTATTGAGCATCTTTGGAAGGAGCTGAAACATGCTGTCTGGAAAAGGCACCCTTCAAACCAGAAACGACTGGAGCAGCTTGCTCATGAGGAGTGGGCCAAAATACCTGCAGAGAGGTGCAGAAGTCTCATTGACAGTTACAGGAATCGTTTGATTGCAGTGATTGCCTCAAAAGGTTGTGCAACAAACTATTAAGTTAGGGGTACCATCATTTTTGTCCAGGCCTGTTCCATAAGTTTTTTAATAATTCTGTTGAAGCATGGTTGAAAAGCAATGTCTGACTTTCATTGGTTAACATTCATAGAATTCTTATTTATTATTACTTTTGTCAGATTAAAGTTATTTCTGTGACCATTGAGAGTTTTTCTTTCATTGACCGAAGGGTACCAACAATTTTGTCCACGTGTGTATATATGATATATGATTATCCAAGCAAGGCATAAATAAAGGCCAGTGTGTCTGTGTGAAGTTTCACATGCTCTCCATGTGTCAGTGTGGGTTTTATCTGTGTCCCAGTGGTTTCCTCCCAGTCTTCAAAACCATACCGGTGGTTGGACTGGTTTCATGAAATTATCCCTTGGTGTGAATAACTATGTGACTTCACTGTAGGTCTGGATTTAGTGCAACCCTTAACAGGATAAAGTGCTTACTACAGATCAGTGAAGAACTGTATCAATTAGTCTTGGGCGATATACAGAATATTCTGCTTTATTTTAGTTTCCAATTAAGACAACTGGATGATGTTCAGACTTTTTATGGCTTGTGAAATCTCTTCTTTGTTTTGCATTCAGTTAATATAACAGTGTTCTCTTCACTGCATCTAAATGGATGGTTATACATGATCTGATCACCGACCACGAAACATTAGAACATAAAACATAAGAAAGGCCAATATTGTGTAGGCTGGCTCCACTTGTGCCCCTCGGGGCATGACTCCACAAGACTTCAGGGGTGTGGTGTGGTGTCTGGTACAGGGACTTACACACCTTTGGGTGTTGTTGGCTGTGGGAATGGGCGTCCATCGATCAGACATGTTTGTTCAACGCATTCCATGGATGCTCACTCAAATTGAAATCAAATTGGAACATGGAGGCCAGATCAACATTGGTATGAGCTTTTCTTTTAGATTGGACCGGACGGGTTGGCCTTTTGTCCTGGCGGGCGTAGATGGGCGTTGGGTGCCCATGATGAAGTCACCAGTTTACTGGTATATAATGGATAATCAATGTTATTCGATTCACCTGATGGTGGTCTTAGTGTTGTGGCTAATCGGTGTATTAACCATGCATTGTCAGTGATGGTCATGAGGACTGCATATATTATACTAATGTGACCTCATTCACCTCCATTCGTTTAATTCCTCCAACTCCCCGTCCCCCATAGTATGAAGCATCAACAGTGGGCCATTTCTTCTTTGGCATACCGTCCTCATCGTCTGACTCCTGACAAAGCAAAACGTTAAGAGGGAATCAACTTAGTAATTCTAAAACAGATGTATTGTGTAGTTTAGTATTGAGTAGACATGTGATGTTGCACACTTTTATGGCACTCTATAGCTAAGAAACTTTCTCGATGGTAACACGTCATGGGAATTGTTATTAGGAGACACTTAACCAATGATGGTGCCACGTGTCACCAAAATTTCTTCAACTGTCTTTCGTTTGGTCTGAGACACTGGCTTAACTAAATGCAGTGGAACCTTGGATTACGAGCATAATTCGTTCCGGAAGCCGGCTCGTATTCCAAAAACACAAATAGACCTTTCCCATAAGAAATAATGAAAACTCAAATTATTCGTTCGAGGCCCAAAACAATAAATACATAAAAATAATTAATGCAATATATAAAGTAAAAATAAAACAAATTAACCTGCACTTCACATTTAAAAAAAGTAAAAATAAATCCAGACAGATAAGTGTTTCCGTCTGTGCGCGCAGACGCCGTGTATCTGTATGTGTGTGGAATTAGCCCCTCGCCTCGTCTTAAACAGTAAAACACCTCCTCCCTCCCCACACCTCGCTTTTTAAGTTGCACAACTAACATACACAATGCAAACACTGTTTTAACGGAAAAAAAAGAAATCTCTCTAATGATACTCGCGTGAGCATACTAACGGAATCACTGCTGTAAAGCAAAAAATAAAAAATACCAAATGAACCAGCACCTTACCTTTGAAAAGAATCGTGACAGAGCTGAGTTTTCTGTGTAAATAAAGCGTGTGTGTGCAGCCGTGGAGTGTGTGTGTGTGTGTGTGTGTGTGTGTGTGTGTGTGTGTGTCGGTATCAAATTACGCGCGCGCACACACATAAAGTACACATGAATAAAGTGTGTGTGTGTGTCGGTGTGTGTGTGGCACAGTGTCAATTTACGCGTGCGCACACACAGAAGGCAGAGGGAGACGTTGATTATACCAGTAAGAGACGAGCAAACGTAAACAACGTAAACAACGTTGCGGAACACTCGTAAACCACGTTACTCGCTATCCGCGGTTCCACTGTAACAGTGTCCTGGAGACAAGTAAGCATGACCTAGCATGTTCAAGTGTTGACTTAAAAAAAATATATATATTGTTTTAAGTGCAAAACTTTCATTCCTACAGAATGCGATGGAATCTTAATCAGTATGTTAAGTTGAATGAGGAGGTTGTTTCGACTGACTGTTTCATGGGTTACATGGCCATTTTAAAGACATTACAGGAAAAACCTACTTACTGGCTGTGGGGGTGGTGGTGGAGGGGGCTCTTTGATAACCTGTGGACAGATTAAAGATTAAAAAGGAAATGAAATTAATGTCAATATAAAACGGTCCAATAACATTCTGACACCATCCCTTTTCATTTTCCTGCCCTTATCCCAGACCGTTTTTTTGTTTTTTTTTGCATACTAGTTTGAGGCATGCAGCCCCTTTTCATAAATCCGGAGAGTTTAACCACAGAGCTCCAGTAAAGCCGCAGAATCAAGAACTCTCCCTGTACATTTCTTTCGACTTGAAATTAGCCATAAAGGTCTTTTATTAAGATCTTGGAAGTCTTGAGAGACGGCAGACCAAAAAAAGAACTTCGATTTAAAGAAGTCAATGAGGTGTAGACTTACTACTGTGCAGCACAGGGGCCAGAACCACCACATGAACAACAACGCCAGCAACAGGAACAGGACCAGCAGGGTAATCAGAAGAATAGTACCGTCAAACTTAGGGAGAAAGCGCGAGAGAGAAAAGACAAAGAAAGTATTTCTCAGTTTCTCAGTATAGCTTCTAACAAATCTCATTCCTATGCAATACTATAGTTAAATTTTTTTTTTTTTTATGATAACTAGCAAACCATTTGTACTCTACAATAATCTCCTGACCAATGTTACAATTAAGAGCAGGGCAAACCAGTAAGGTTAGTGGAAATACATGTCCTGTCTTAAACCCATTAAGGCTGTAAACGTGATGTTTCTTCTTTGTGGGTAAGTGCCTGCTGCCTCTCAAATTCAGTTTAAAGGAGTCTGTAGGAGATTTTGGGTTAGTTAATCTCTAGAGTCCCTGTGGTTTGGCTGCAGAAAGAGCAAAGAGGGGAAAAAGAACTCACAGTGAGGAAAAGAGACCCCCTTGGCTAAATTTAAGGAGAAGAAGAAGGTCTGAAAGCAAAGAAAAGAGCAAAATAGAAAAGTAGAGAAATAAGCTAATTATGCCTAATATACACTATATGGAGAAAAGTATTTGGCCAGACCTGTTAATTATTGAATTCAGGTGTTTCAATCAATCAGACGCCTTATTCCCATTCTTAATCTTAATGCTTCAGCATACCAAGACATCTTGGACAATGCTAGGCTTCCAACTTTGTTGAAAAAATTAACAAGGGACAGACCCTTTTATATTCCAAAGGTGCAGAAAGTAAGAACTACAAGGACATGGTTTGATGAGTTCGGTGGGGAAGAACTTAACTGGCCCTAACACTGAGCCCTGATCTCAACAAACACCTCGACAAACACATCCCCATCAAAGACCTTTGGGATGAATGGGAACGGAGATTGCGAGCCAGGTCTTCTCGTCCAGCGTCGGTGTCTGACCTCATAAATGCTCTACAGAATGCATGGGCATGAATTCCCGCAGAAACACTCCAAAATCTTGTTATAGCTGCAGGGAGACCGACTCCATATGAAGAATATGTATTTGGGGATACAATGTCACTGCCAAATACTTTTGTCCACATAGTGTCATTTGTCAAATATTTGTTTGATTGATATTTCAATTATTTGCTTTATTATATTAAAGCATCATATCAGTAACATTCCATTCAATTTTGTCATTGCCGCGAAGCCGCTTTACAAAATCAAAAGGAAACTTTTGAGCCAGCGACTCTGTGCTTACAGTGATTGTGTTGCGTACTTACACACTCGGTTGTGGTGATGTGTACCGAGCTGGTGATGAACGACAGACCTTCATTCATGCTCACTTGCAGATATACCACCCTGATACAGACAGAAAACACAAGATTTGTTCACATCACAACCCTTTAAAAGGTCCCATCATGTGATTTACATCCTTTACTACATCCTGTTGCTACGAGGGGTGTTCAAATCAAACTGGGACTCTCTCATGAATGATGCCGCAAAACCAATCGATATTAACAGAAGACTTTAAGCACGGTACTGAGACTCTGTGAAATGTGAAAATGGTTTTAAAAAAGGCCATACGCCTGCGAATGACAATCCTGGCTGAGGTGGACGGTCCTTGAAAAACGACGGGTAACTTGTTGCCAGCACTTGCACATTACAGGAACTTGGCTCTTGGGCGTTATTGCCACATCCCTGTACGGTCCAGATATTTCTGTATGTCTGGGCAGTTAAAGGAGTCCCATTTCGGACATGAAGCAGGCATTCCGATCATACGTTGATGGTATCCAAGCTCTAATGAAGCGCTGGGACGCGTGCATTAGTGCAGGAAGGGATCATATAGAGAAATAAACGGAGGTTTCACTCTCATGAATGTGTTCTGTTCATCTGCACGATCAAACGAAGTCCTGGTTTGACCTGAACGGCCCCCGTTCCAACCTTTCATATCAGTTTCACGCCTCTAGGATTCTATATGATAATAGAGACCCCTTTCGAAAACATGTATAACGTTTAAATAAATGTTAAACAAATCTTATTTGATTAACAAGGATTATTTTCCGTCAAATATTTGGCCAAATACAGCCCTTTTTGGTGCGTTCTGTAAAATAACATGCACTTATCAGGTTCCCTTGCACAAATGATATTTTTCTATTACGTATACAGTGCATACACCATGTCACATATTACATATCCAGTACTGTCCATGTTTAAATACGTTTCACACGGAATTGAACTAATGGATGGTAAAAAGCGAATAGTACATTGAAAGTAAATACGTTCACTAGTTAGGGCTTAGACGTTTAAACCAGCAACGATAATATTCGGACACACATATTCATCCACATTATGTGGATGGAGGAAAGCATTCTATAAATACATTAATTCATTACATGTTTACATAATCAGACGTGACTTGACACCTGTGAGATCGGTAAGATGAAAGCAAGGGGCAATATGAATTTGGGATTTGATCAGAGACAGACAGAGATATATTAGGAGGCAGGTTCATTTTTCAGGAAGGCACAAGCACAAATGCCGAGACTGTTTAGGGTGTACGATGAATGATATCAGTGTGAGTAGGGCAGGCCTGGTAGCCGCAATCAAGAGAAGAAAGCCAAAATGAACGAATGATAAATGATGGAAGCGCCATTGTGGTTTGGAGTAAAATAGCGAAGGAGGGTCAGAGAGTTTGTAGAAACCAAACGTGCAATTAGTTCGCTGCAGGTCGATAACACGGGACGAGAAAACACGGGACCGTGGTGACAGACGATAATGAAGGGGAGAAGATATAAGGTTTAACTATTGGTGTCTGAAAGCATAAAGAAAACAAGGACTGCAAAACAAAGGGACTAAATTATAAGCAAAAGCTTTAGTTTATGTAAGAGGCTGAGGAGAAGGAGGAGGAGGAGGAGGAGGAGGAGCTGGAATGTGACCCCTGGCAGGCATCAGAAGTGCGGCGTACTAATGCGAATCAGCCTTCTTCTTCCTTCTCACAAATGGGAGCACTTACTTTCCAACCTCACTTATACTCGGCGCTGGACACAGCATGTACGTGTCTTCTATATCGGCCGGCCGTACGTCTGATGAGACAAAGCATGAAATAATTACTTGACCAAAACACGAACACGCGTTAGGATGATAAGACTTATGATAAGACTTTATTATTATGACTTTATTCATAATAATAAAATAAAATAAAATAAAATAATGGCAATGTGATTCTGGGATTAAGAAAAGACTCACTTAAGGTGACCGTATCGTTGATCTTGAAGCTGCACAGCACCTGGTCTATTTTTCTGGCGTGCAAAAAGCCGTTGCCCCGAACCACCACTTGGAACGACTCTGAAACATTCATTCGACTCTTTCACACGACCATTTCAAACATCGGGACATTTTTATCCTGTAGATCTGGATCCATTCGGACGATTCTGAATTCACGCTGAGCTTCATGTTAAAAGAATCAGCAGCACTCGAATGTGGCGAATGCCGAAACCACAATGAGCTAATGTCCCTCTTGAGGAAATGCTTCTTCCAGGTTTCCTCATCGCATATATAAATATACAGTACTCGCACTGGCCACTTCATTAGGTACACCTGTTCCACTGCTTGTTAAGGCGAATGCCAAATCAGCCGATCACACGGTGCAGTAGACACGATCGAGACGAACGGATGAAGTCCGTGAAACTGAGCATCAGAGTGGGAAAGAAAGGTGACTTAGATGTAGATGTGGCATGATCGGTGAGTGTTTCTGATCTTTCTGATCTACTGTGATTTTCACGTTTAAACATTTTTAGAATTTACAGAGAATGGCCTGAGAAAGATACAACATCCAGCAGTTCTCTGGGTGAAAATGCTTTGTTGATGCCAGCAGTTCAGGGGAGAATGAACAGACTTGTTCGAGCTGATAGAAAGGCAACAGTAACTCAAATAACGTCTCGTTACATCCGAGGTATGCTGAAATCTGCGTCTTTGAATGTACAACATGCCAAACGTTGAAACAGATGGGCTCCAGCAGCAGAAGGCCACAGCGCAGGAGGCTACTCCTTTCAGCTAAGAGCAGGAAAATGCGGCTCAACCAAAGGTGGACAGTAGAAGGTTGGAAAAACATAGTCTGGTCCCGATTTCTGCTGCAACATTCAGATGGTTGGGTCAGAATTGGTCATAAACAGCATGAAAGCCTGGATCCATCCTGTCTTGTATTGACATTTCATGCTGTTGTAATGTCAGATCTTTTCTTGGCACAGTTTGGGTACCAATTTAGCATCGTGTAAATGCCACAGCCTACCTCGGCATTGTTACTGACCAGGAATATAATACGAAATGGCACAAAGTTGAAAATCATCTCAAACAGGTTTCTTGAACATGACCATGAGGTCACTGTACTCAAACAGCCTTCACCGTCGCCAGATCTCAGGCCATTGGGACGTAGTGGAACGGGAGATTCACGTCATGGACGTGCCGCCGAAAAATCTGCAATATGGACTAAAATCTGTCGGCATAAGAATGTTTTCTTGCTGAATATATGTCATAACGAAGGCAGAAAGTGGTCTAACCAAGGTGTACCTAATGAAGTGGCCACTTGATTGAGTGATTTTGCATGATTTTCAGGAACACTGTTCGGTTATTCTAAAATATTTAACCGAAATAAAAAAAGCAACTTTTATTACCTCCTGCGCACACGCTGGAAGGCTCAACTGCCAAGATCTCAATACAGGATTTTCTGATAATCTGTATAAAAAAAAAAAAAAAAGAAAAAAAAAAAGAAAGAATTTGACTTTGCAAAACTGAGGCAGAAGTCTGCTGAAGCGGAATGGTATAAATGTCATCCTGAGAATGCCTGTGGTTGTGTTAGAAGTGTGTTAGCGTTCATTTCATCTGTCTTTTATTAAGTAGGAGCCTTTGTTTACCGAGTCAATCACGCCTCTGAGAGCTTGGAATCCTCCTGTCACAGGAAACACGTGCTCAATGGTGTCTGCGATGGTGGCGAGCTACAGCAAAACAAAAACACCAAGAGTTGTTTAAGTGTCCTGCCGGTTCCTTGCAGCGCCGGGAACTGAAACAGTATGCAGGGTGTATTGAGCTCGAGCACCTGCGTCTCATTGAAATCTTTCACTCCGACACAATACACGATGGCTCCCAAGGTTCTGGCTCTGGCAGCCTGCAAACAACAACAACAACAACAATGATATGCACTTAAAGCACTATTCCATTGAACATCAACAACAACATTGCAATCCATATGAAAGTTGACATTTATAGCAGTTAGCAGACACCCTTATACAGAGCAAATTGTACTTTATACATCTGAGGTTAAGAGCCTTGATCAAGGTTCCAACTTGCAACCACCGTAACCACTGACCTGCAATACCCAATGACATGTCTAAACGTTATGTCAAATGCTGATCAGGGATTTTACCTCCTGTTGCGCCGTTACAAGTTGCTGCTCATTGAGTTCGCCGTCCGTTAACGCAATAATCACACTCGCTTTGCCTGAAAAATGACATTAGTATGAAATTAGTACGATAATATTGTTTTTTATTATTAGAACTGAATATGGCGTCAATAACCAAGGTGTTACTGTAAGCTTTAAGACTGTGACTCACCAAAATTCTCGTGATAAATTTGTTCATTCGCCTGTGAATGATGACAACGCTAATTAACACACACGCGCCAAACACTACAACAAAAAGAATTCATTAGGAAGGAATAAACATAACTGATAATTAGGGGGTAATTAATTACGAACAAAGTGCTGTGATGTGTCATGTGAAGTCCAGTCCTTGTTTAATTCATTCATCTCCTATACTGCTTATCCTTTATATACAGTACAGCATGGTCGCAGGAAGCCCAAGCACAAGGCGGGGGTACAGCCTGGATAGGGATGCCGATCCATCACAGGGCCGATACTCATGCACACTCATTCACACACTACAGGCAATTTGGGAACACCAGTCAGCCTAATCTACATGCAACATGCAAACTCCATGCACACAGCGACAGAGGCGGGAATCCTCGTTAATTTCCTAATGAATTAATTAGGTAGATGATGCCATTTGCCAATGACTGACGTTTTTTTTATGTAATTAGTATTAAAAGACACTTTATAAAATACCCTCTCGTCCAAGAATGGTTAGATGCTTTACTGCATGTGAAATATGAGCCGAAATATCAGCCAAAGACCGGAAATCGGGAAACGGTGGATGAAAATCCGAACTATACAACTGCTAGTTCTGACCCGAGAAATCTGATTGGACGAGAGCCATTTCATGAGTGCTGATAACAGAGCATAACAGCACCGGGACGTTTAGCTATATGTACAGTATCACTCTGCGTTTGTGGACCTGTTGTATAAGAGCAATATCAAACTGCTGTTACATCTTCTGCACTCAGGCTGCACCCTAGGCTGATACAGCCGTGCTGATATTCAGCACAACAGCACTCGCTCGGAGGTGATATTGCTTAAGTAAAGACTGGTGGGAGAGCGCTGTTCTCAAGGAGTTTACAAATCAAAGTTTTCCTTCCTTCTTTACTCATCGTGGCAGACATGCACCAATATATATATATATATATATATAAAAGAGAGAAACAATCGAATCAAGCGTGTACTGTACATGGAAAATATTGACCTAGTTGAAGGTACTTTAACTGATTATTTGTGGAATATTTCAATCCATGTAAAAGTGACGTACAGGATGTGATGTAATTAGCTGCATCGATTACAAGCTACATAAAAAAAAAAATCCTGTGCTTTGCTTTATAGCTAGAGCTTCTGTAATACTGATTCAAAGTCTTTACTGTCTCACTGTATTACAGAGCTTTAATCGAATAAACAGGGAACCTTCTGCAGGCCAAGGTGCATGAACGTATCTCCTCCTGGGATTTCCCTTCTTAGGACATTCAAGCCTTTGGTGATGTGGTCCCTTGGAAAATCAAGACAGAAACACAAACAAGAGAACGTTTTATCCAGCACGATTTTAAGACCTAAAATTACTCACACTTTGTTATCTGCATTTTATTGTAAAACGTGCAAATATAATCAAAAGTAACCTAGTTAGAGCAATATGTGTTTTAATCATATAACACATTACACATGAACCTACTGTAATGCCATTTTCCATCTTTAATACAGGACCTGACAGATTCATTGTATATTTCCGCTAATGCAACTCGGTCTTCTATATACAGTAACTTGTATGATTTATATCTTGTTTCGCAGTTTAACCAACCAGGTCTTTACTATTTGAATCTCTCCTGTGTAACAGTAACCTCCTTCGTGTTTTGCCTAGAACTGTCCACTGCCTGGTTATTGATGGGTCCCTTAAAAGGAATGCGGTCCTGCGGTACTTGATGTACAAAACAGATGGGTCAGATTTTAGCTTTGCAAACACTACGCCACACTTGCGCCGCTCTGCTACTTTGTCAATGCCATAAACTTGTTGCAACATTTCTTACTGTGACTAAATCAGACTTCATTTACCTGTTTTCGGTCAGCTTCATTATTGTGTTTCCTCTGCTCGAAAACACGATGAAGGACATTCGAAGCAAGGGGCTAGGACACAAACGGCAGGCATTAATAATAATACCTAAGACCATCTATATATATATATATATACACTAACAAAGTTTGCCACTATATGCCAGAAATGACAAAAAAAATCACAAGTACCTGATGAATTTCTCAGCCAAACTCTCGACAAACGAGTAGATCTCATGCCAGTGGTGTTTAACACTTCCTGACCTGAGGAGAACAGGGGTCAAAACAGTCATCAATCTGTTCACTCTCCAGACCCAGACAGTCTAATTCATGAAGAAGAGATTTAAATGCTACAGGATGTGATGTGTTTGTTCATAAAGGGAAAAGGAAAAAGGAAAAGGACGCAGCTTCTCTTAGACAGGGGGCCCCTCTCGGTTTTACCCCTCACTGTGCCCTGACTTTAGGCAAACCAGTAAAATCCTTGTGAAGGTTGGACACTTCCTGTCTCTGCACATCGATGGAGGCATGGGTGATTCATGATTGACACACTCTTGAAATCTGTTCCAACTTTCCGAGTCAGCCAGCTTTAGGACTTTGGGGGACCTTCACCTCCAAAAACACTCGAAAATGGTTCTTAGCTTGGGTGACGCAACAGTCTACGAGTCTAGACATCAACCACAGCCTCCAGCTTCCTAGACAGTTAAACATGTCTTAAAAAGGTCTCGGGAAGAAAATAGAACCGGACGACTTTAAGGTCCCAGGAGATGTTTCAGCTACAAATGTCATTTAATGTTTGCTTGTATTCCACTTCTCTAATGCCCATAAAAGCTCTCTAATGAATTATTTTCAACTTGAAAGACGGTAACACGGACTGACTCACCAAAGGCAAACCGGGCGTGTGGTTTTCCAACAGTGTCGACAAAAAGACCAGCCAGCACAGAATATAACAAGCAAAACAAAGTAAAACCCAAAGAAGGGCAAACGCAACTACGGGTATGAGGGTCAGATAGCGGACTTGTAACCATAACCTCACGATGGAGCTTGTTTATCTTGGAAGAGCAAGCTTTCTCTGGGGTACCAGCAGTCCTAGGATCGGTGCCTAGCTAGCAGTTTTCTCACCTGTCCAAACACTGATCGGGGAGGAAGTGGCCATTTTCATGTGAGATCCTTGATGAAATATTTTGTGGCACTCCTGCTTTGATCTAATTTTAATTGACTGCATGAGATTCGAAGACTCGGATTTCAAACTGCACATATGTGTTCTGAAGGAGACTGTAAGCAACGACAGTATGATGTAGGATGTAAATAATACGTGGTGTTAATTTCACTAGGCTAGGATTGCTGTCTCCCACATACAGCATTACAGACATGGAAAGTAAAGACAATATGCAGATAGATTTGCTGAACTGCTCTGAAAGCAAGTGTGCTTAGTCAGCCTTCTGACTTCAACTGTCCCCTAATATAAGAGTGTGATTTGGCCTGTCGCAGCATGGTTTCTCAAGACAACTCATAACACAGACTGTATGTACACATGAGTATAATTAAAAACTTGAATTAGCTGACTCAGCAGAGCTAAGCACTTATCTTGCCCAGCTTGACTTAATCCCCAACCCCCCCCCCCCCCCCCCCCAAAAAAAAGAAGAAAAACATCACAAAGATATTGACATGCAGGTCCTTATCTAAGAAGAGAACATTCCGTACGGATGATACCTTGCTTTCTAATTCAGTTTCAGGCAAAACTCCAAGAAAACACTACTGAGCAACGGAGAAGGAGAGGAATTAACAGTTACTCACATTGTGCAGAGTCAGCAGTCCTCTAAACTCCAGATCCATCCCTACTTCAGGCCCCATATTAACTACATCTACATCTAGGCATTTGGCAGATGCCCTTATCCAGAGCGACTTACATTTTTATCTCATTATACATCTGAGCAGTTGGGGTTAAGGGCCTTGCTCAAGGGCCCAACAGGGACAACTTGGTGGTAGTGGGACTTGAACCTGGGACCTTCCGAACCGTAGTCCAATGCCTTAACCACTGAGCTACCCCTGACCTAGAGAACTAGAGAACTGACTATCTGTCCAGTGATGTAAACTTCAAAGCACGTTTTGTAAGTCGCTCTGCATGAAAGCGTCTGCCGAATGCCTAAATGTAAATGTAAATATAACTGACAGCTTGCTCCTGACACTGCTGCATCTCATTTAAGCGAAGGTGATATCAAGAATCTCCTTATTAGACAGTATCTACTGCATTAACCCCTAGTGAATCATGTGCTGAACCGAAGCTTTAAAACTAAAGTACTATCTATAGGAACAGTAGGACAACAGTAAGCCACTCATCCATTACCCAATTTTAAACCATTCCAAAAAAAAAAAAAAAAAAACAACAACAAAAAATCCCCAAAACCTCATTTTCCAACATAGTCTTGGGTAGAAATGCAAGAAAAAGGGGTAATTGTGAAGATAATTGGTTATAATAGTATTTCGTCTGATTTCATTGATTTGAATCCCAGCTAAATGGCTCACATCCGCTGAAGTTATGGGAACTGCGAACCAAACACTTTCAGCCTAAGGCCTTGGAATCTACAGCACCCCGCACAACTTAATTTCTCTTTCTATTTATACTTGTGCTGGACATGGACTGTTGTATTAGACCCAAGCCCAGTGCTGATTCTGCTCCTGCAAAACTGTACACTTCACCTACAAAGATTCTGCAGCAGTGTGGTATATAACTATGGCTCTTCATGCCGAATCCAGGCCCATCATCTGGCTCGCAAGGTGTCCTAGAAAAACAAGTGTGTCACGGGTTGAATTTACCCGTTGCAGCTGTTGTGAACCTCTGGCATGAAGTGCATGATGCAATGCTTTGGCTAGTTTAAAGTAAAGAATGTTTGGTAGAAAAACAGCAAAAGCTGTCTATTTTTAAAGGGACACACATGAAAGGGACGTTTGCTGCATGGAATGGCACTGTTACAGAATTAGATTTCTACAATGGGACACAATGGGAGTTTCTAAAAGTACTGAGAGCTTGACCTGGCCAGTCCACAACATTGTTATTAGTTACACGAATCAACTAGAAATGAATCCTAAAATCGCAATCTGCATGGTTTAAACCAACTGTAATGCATGATACTGTAGTGGTTGCAATTGTGAGCAATATAACTACTTACAATAAAACTGTGGTAAATCACATCACTCCATGCATCCATCCATCAACCTCTGTAGTCCAACTAGGGACCGTGGAGGCCATTGGTGAGCATTGTATTTAAAGTCCAACTTTCCAATTTACAAACGCCAGTTAGTCTCATCTGCATGGCTTTGGACAGTGGGAGGAAACCGGAGTAGCTAGGAGAAACCCACCAAGCACGGGGAGAAGATGTGAACTCTGAGCACACAGACCCGAGGCGGGAATCGAACCCAGACCCTGAAGATGCAAGGCGACAGTGCTAACTACTAAGCCACCATATCGTATCACTCTCATAAAGAAAACTGTCAACTGTCTGAAGCGATCTGATTTTTGTATTCATTACATGCACTACTGTGATAATAGGTATCTGTTTGCATTAGTAGCATTTCATGCTAACCGAATAAAGTTATCCAGTGCTTACTGTACTTGTACAATTGTAGAAATAGCTTGTGGTTAGATGTATAGCTGCAAAGGTGAACCATAAGTTTAGTTGGTATCTGAGTGATGTTGTTACAGCATATTTTTCTAACGTCACATGTATTGTGAACAATAACGCAGGGTCCAAGCATGCAACACACTATAAATACTCCACTCCTCAGGACGTCACCTCTACCTCCCATCGTGTTTAGTTTTCCATAAATTCTTTAGCCTATACTGAACACAAAAGACTCGACCACCATATATGTCTTCCTGGGAGGTTTTAAAACCATTATCCAGTCACTATATTAATGCCTGGAAGTATATATTATTTCGTTCTTTTCGAAATATTATTGAAAAGTGACACCATCCAATAAGCTAACATCTGTACCCACTGGATACCCTGATAGCTTGTAATGAAGCCTGATATTATAAATAACATTAAGGAAGTGTGTTTTTTCCCTTCCTTCATGAAAGTGCTTGGACCCCATGATTGCTGCTTGTAGTTGTATTCAATTTTTATAGCTTTTTTAAATTTCCCATTTATTGTATATTTCTACGAAAGCAGAAGTATAAAGTTAAAGTTAAAAGAATACTTCTAATTCTGCAGAACTCTTGTTCCCTGTTTTATTTTGGGATCCTTTGTTTATTCGTACAAAAAACAAAAAAAATTTTCATGCTCAGCATTATGATGAATTCAGAGTCTATCCTCGGAACCAGACAAAGGGGTATGAAGCAACATACTTTGAAAAGTAAGTATTTCATCATATACACAGATATACACATTCCCATACTTATTTACACATAGGCATAACAAAAAAATATCAAAACGTAATCAAAAGCCAGGGTTAAGAACAAAAACGAACTAACAATTACTCAGTTCTAGTAGCAATCATTCATAAATGAGATCATTTTTTCCTTTGGGATGCTTTGGGATCATGGGACCAACAGGATAATTATGATTCTATTGGTCAAGAATGACACACACACATCCATATAAAAGATAGAATGCAGTTTTATGAGACTGCAGTTGTGGGTATGCAAACCACCTGGGTTTAGTAATTATCACTTTTTCCAAAACCTTGTAAAAGCATTGAAATTCCTTTTCCCTGTTATGCAGGACACAACCTTGATTCTGAAACAAAACACTTACATTTTCTTTGGCAGTGCACTGTTTGGGTATGTGAATAGAAGTAATGCTAATAAGCATTTCTCCATCCGTCCATCCATCCATCCATCCATCCATCCATCCATCCATCCAGGAACCTCTATAGTCCAATTAGTGACCATGTAGGCCAGTGGCGATTAACATTGTATTTATCCCCATTGTACAACAGTGGTGGGATCAAGATTCACACATACATACACTACGAGCAATTTGGAAACACCAGTTAGCCTAATCTGCATGTCTTTGGACTGTGGGAGGAAACCGGAGCACCAGAAGGAAACCCACCAAGCACGGGGAGAAACTGCAAACTCCATGCACACAGACCCCGAGGTGAGAATCGAAGTCTGACTCTGGAGGTGCGAAGCGACACCAAGCCACAGTGCCACCAGTAAGCATTTACGTGATAATATTATGAATTTCTGTAGGAATTTGAAATGAAAGAAAGTCTTGATGATGGTCAGATGGCTGTTCCAGAACTACTCATTCATCGACTGTACAGTACGTGATCCCTAAACTAAATTGTTCGAATTTTAAATCTGTTGGTGAAGAACCTTCACTGTTTTAAAGAAGGAAGAAATCCAGTGGTGTGTCAGTTTAGTTTTCTTTCTTTCTTTTTTTTTTTTTTTTACCCTAAGGATGAATGCTGAGTTTGGACACCACAGACATTTCCCATGTGGCATTGGAGTCTGCGCCAAAAAGTAGGCCATGGATACTTAAAGGCCCTGGTTAACTCAAAAATCCTGTAAAACAAGATCCTGTCAAATATAAGAAAAGAAGTTGTCTTAATGAGCTCTATACCTCTTGGTTTTGCAAATCCAGCGAGAAGCAAAGCAAAAACAAACTCACAAGGAGATTGTCTGAACCGCTCAGTCAGCACAAGTTATCAAATACATCCCAGCCCTCTTTGTGTCATTACACAAAACCACAGGGAAGGACCAGATAGAGTAGAGTGCTTAGATCAGAGGTTTCAACAGAGACAACAAGAACATTAGAAAAAAAAAAGAAAGGCAAAAAGAAAGAAAGAAAAAAAGAAAGTGTGGTGTTGGACAGAAGATCATCATACAGCTCTGACACAATGTAGAACAGATTATTATATAGTTTTGATGTCAAGTCATCATTAGGTAATATGCAAAACAACAATAGAAAAAAATTTTTTTGGAACAACATTAGATAAAAAAAACAAAAACAATATAGATTAAACTCTATGATTAGATTATTAAACTCTACCAAAAAGGAACTTACTTGTCAAGGACAAAATACAAGTCGAAGGCACCTTGGCAAGACCTCTCCTGGTCCTCTTCCTGACCCTGTGCCACAGCACTGATGGTGAAAAGCAAAATCCCCAAAACAACCAGTACAGGGAGCACATTCTTCCCAGAGCTCGCCATCCTTAGTCTTAGTCTTAGTCGCGCGAAACAATCACTCCTCAGAAAAATACAAACCGATTTTACATTCTCCCCCTGCGGAAAAAGGATGAAAGACAAAGAACAGAGGCGGATGTTTGTCCCGTTATAGCGGATTCCCCAGGAGTTTCACAGATGTGGCGCTCCTCCTTTACACTGAGACGGAGAAAGAGAACCTCAGCGCGCGATCCTTCTGCGCTCTAACGATTTCACACCAAAAAAAAAAAAACATCAAAGAAAAAACAACAACTTCAAACGCGTTTCAAACAGGAGTTCGAAAGCAGATCAAAAGAGTTCGCTCGCTTTCCGCGATGGTGAGGCTAAAGCTCGCTGCAACTCCCTCAACGAAACGTCCACAGGCGAGGACTCGGCAGAAAGAAAGAGCCCTGGTGTCAAATTTCAACCCTTCCACGAAAAAAAAAAAAAAAAAAATGCCTCGCCACTTTTTAGGACTTCACATCATTTCTTTCAACATTCTGATGCTACCACAAGTGCAGACACGGATAACTGATGATGCAGCCTGAATAGTTTTTATTTATTTATTTATTTATTTATTTATTTATTTTTAAGTTTGCCATGACCAAGTTTAGAAATCCTGAGTTATTTTCTCATACATTCTGCCACCCTTTGACTATGAAAAAAAAAAAAAAAAAAAAAAATATATATATATATATATATAGAAACCCCTTGGTTACACATGCATTTACGGACATATCACCTCAGAACCTCAGTTAATGGGATTATTTATTTATTTATTTATTTATTTATTAATGATTTTTGAATACTTTATAATACTTTTCAGTTATTCGGAGACTAATTGGACCAGATAACCAGTGCCGTATAATAAACTTACATCTGCTTGCTAATGACGCAAACTGTGCACACTCACTCACCCTCATCATCTACACCGCTTTATCCTGTATTCCGGGTTGTGCCTATCCCAGGAGACTTAGGGCACAAGGCGGGGTACACCCTGGACCGGGTGCCAATCCATGGCAAGGCATACACACACATACACTCACTCACACACACCACTTAGCTTAATCTGCAGGTCTTTGGACTATGGGAGGAAACCGGGGCACCTGGAGGAAACCCACCAAGCACAGGGAGAACATGCAAAACAGTACACAGGAGATGGAAATCGACCCTGGCCGGTGAATCGAACGCGGACCCTGGAGGTGCAAGGCGCCCGTGCTAATCACTACACCACCGTGCCGCCCCAAACTGTACATTATGATGATATATGGTGATTACACGTTTACATTTACGCATTTGGCAGACACTCTTATCCAGAGGTATCAGGATGTAAGTATCAGGATTGATACTTACACTGGGTTACTAGGTTACCCTTGACATATGAATAAAATTTCAGTTACCAGCATGTTATTCTTATAATATACACTGTTTTAAATATTTGCTGCACAATGGCTTGGTGATTAGAACGGTAGCCTTGCACTTCCAAGGTCAAGGGTTAAATTCCCGCCTTGGGGTCGGTGTGCATGGACTTTGCGTGTTCTCCCCGTGTTTGGTGGGTTTCCTCCAAGTACATGCAAATTAAACTAATTGGCGTTCCCAAATTGCCAGGTGTGTGTGAATGAGCGTATGAGTGCCTGCATTTTGTGTGTACCCTGCGATGGATTGGAACAAGGGTGTATCATATCTCGTGCCCTCGTCTTCCTGGGATAGGCTCCAAGTCCCCTGAGACCATGTACTGTAAACAGGATAAAGCGTGAAAGACGATGAGTGAGAGTTAGAGTGAGTGAGTGATATTTTTTCATTTATTTAGTAATACTTATGAAATAAGAGATTTGTTGGTTTATCCATTGAATGACTCTACCTTGAATCAATGACCAAATGTTACAGTTGCTATTCAATCTCTTTCTCTCTCTTTACTTTAGTGCAAGCCAGGAAAAAAAACAAAAAAAACAATTTGCAGAACAAATAACTTTTATCTTTCTTTTAACATGTATTTATTGTGCTTGTATGTATCCATTAAAAATAACATTATTACTAATACTGTTAACCCACTCACTCACTCATTGTCTATACCCCTTTATCCTGTAAACAGGATTGTGGTAATATTATTAACTTTTTTTTAATTAAAGTTATTTTAGCACACAGGCATCTTTAAATAGCACACAACATGCCCCCTCAAAAAGGGCTGGCTAATGGAACAATTCTGACAGCAAAACAATTCTAAGAACTTTCTTTAAAAAAGGGAAAATTTCAGTCTGAATCACAAATGTATAAAAATCCCTTCTTGGTGTGCAGTCTCTGCGTGCCCATGAGTGTTGCAGTGCAGCCACACATCTCGTAATCAAAAATAACTTTCTTGGCATATACTGCACCGCTCATGTCCTCCTCCTAGGAGTCTAAAATGTTCAAACTGATACTGCATGTTGTCTGTTTTCACATGACTGTTTAGTTTGAGGACAGTTGCAACTGTCCCCTACACTACCAGTGACAACAGACCACCACGTGCTAGCTAATCTGACCATGACACACGCAAACACAACAATGTCACTTAGTCAACAAAACAGTGATTTCAATAAAAAGACGGTTTATAACAAACATCCTGGTGATGTAAAAATACCTCCAAAGCAAATGTTTTTTTTTTTTTTTTTTTTTTAAATAAATGCAGCAGCAAATGTTGAAATTGTCTTCTCTTTTCCCAATGAGGGAGCAGGGCCCAACAGAGCATGTGCAGTATGAGTGCCATCAGTTTAGCATGTTTTTGATTGGAGCCTATGCCCCCTGTTTCAACTTTCCCCAGTCTCCCCTACTAAGCTTTGCTTGGAACCGTAGCCTACAACAGGGTTTCCAGAGCCCACAGTTCATGTCCACTTGATTTTTACCTGTGCCACGTGGGGACAATGTGAAGGTCATGATGTAAATTGAAAATATACACCACAAAGATGATATAAGGAACACATTTGAAGTGCATTTACATGCATTACACCAGATGTCTTAACACAGGTTCATTATGAGTGCGAGGGATGAACATGAATGCGAGACATGTGTTTATTAAAACAAACAAACAAACAAACAAACAAACAAACAAACAAACAAACAAACAAAAACATTAATCCCGTGCAGCAGTGATTCTTAACACTGGTCTTTTCAGACCCCCCCGACATGCACATAGTGTTTTCCTGAATTGAAGTGCGTTTGATTGAATCAAATTATTGTGTTCACAGTAACACAAGCATGTAAAAGACAGACAACAGTCTTCACTTTCCTTCATGGTGAAACGACACATAAGGGCATACGGTTATAAGTTATTATACATCATTATAGGGTACCTTGTTTTAAAAATGATTGAGGTTTAAATTTAATTGCATTTAAATGACAAGTCATTATGGGTAATAGCTATAAGGACTCAACAGAAATATTTCGATTTTTATAAAACTGTGGGTTATGTCTCGCACCGGTGTTACTAAATAGCAAAAAGAGGGACCCATTGTCTGTGGTTCATAAAACTTTGGCACAGACCAGTTGAAAATATCATACATTACATAGTGTGTAATATACTGTACATTAGTCAGTTTTTAGTATTATTTGATTCTCATATGTCCAAAAACAAAACCCATAAAGGTTTCAGTATAACATTATTAAACTGATGATTATACTTCATACTTTTCCCCTTAAATTATATATATTTTTAATTCTGCTTGAGTGTGAGTGTGATCATACTGTACAAATAAAAGAAAATTGCATTGAATTGAATGAGTGAAAATAATGATTATTTTAGAAATTCCCACAGCGTTAAAACTAACGACAGGCTAGTTAGACAGAAAAGCATTTTAGACTCGGGTAGTCATTTGCACTCTCATCACCACACAGAGCCCCCTTTTTTCCTGAGGAAATTCTAAAGAAAAGCTCTCCAGATGGTCTTCCATCATCATCCCAAAACAAAGGCATGAGGAAGTGAGAAATACTATTAACTGCAAACCGTTCTACAACAAATTGGAAAATCATTTCTCTTGATGAATTGTCCTTGTATCAGGAAAGTGTAGCTCTTATTTGCATGCTCACCAGCCACATTTAACCCAGTATTTTAAATAAACCAAAAAAAAAAAGAAAAGAAAAGAAAAAGAAAAAAAAAAGTCACTAACTGGATTAAACTTCTATTGGATAATAACTGTAGTCAACAATTTATTGAACCCTAGCTGATCGAGTGAGTAGCTTAAACAACCATGTCAGAAGACAACAAAGATGTTTCAGAAGGGTCAAATTGTCCTGCATCAAGCAAAGAAAACAACTAAGGAGATTGCTGAGACTACTAAAATTGGGTTAAAAACTGTAAAACACATTATTAAAACCTGGACGGATATTAGTGAACCACCATCTTCGAAGAAAAAATGTGGTCAGAATTTTTTTTTTTGAAAGATCATAGTTGGAGATCACTTTAACATTTGGTGAAATCAAATCTAAAAAACCAGCAGTAGTCACATCATGACGATGTTTAATAGTGAAATTAAGAGCATTTCCCCTCAAGGGATTGGGGATGAACAGCTGTGTAGCCCTAACAAAACTACTTGTCAGTGAGACTAATTAGGAAAAAAGCATTCAATTTGCTAGGGTGCATAAAGTGGACTATGGAGCAACGGAAAAAGGTCATGAGGTCTGATGAGTCCAGGTTTACCCTGTTCCAGAGTGATCACATCAGGGTAAGAAGAGAGGCAGATGGATCCATCCAGCTATCCATCCATCCATCCATCCATCCATGTATGTAACATTATGTATATTTATACAGTATAGTCAGCTGACTACATAAATATACTGAATAACCAGATTTTTTCCATGAATTTATTATTTTTCTCTTCTGAGGGTACAGGCATATTTCAAGATGACAATGCCAGGGCTCAAATTATGAAATAGTGGTTCAGGTCACATGAGACATTTTCACACATGGATTGGCCACCAGAAAGTCCAGACTCTGAAGAGCTTCACGGAGAAGGCTTTATGCAGTGCTCTGACTTTCCCATCACCAATACAAGATCTTGGAAAGAAATGATTTTGACTCTGGACTAAAATAAATGTTGCGACATTGCGTCCAGGATACCAATACCTTACAGAGACTCCAGAGACACTAGCATACCCATTGCAGGCACAGAAATCCACACAGCTAGACAGTGTATTGCTGAGGCACACAGCAGTAATGGGGATGGCAGCTAATGGATGAGCAGGGATAAATAGATTCCCGCTTCCCAATATGAAAGGGCCATGTCCATGACAGACTGAGGCTAGATCAGGAAGAGGTCCAAGCAATATACAACATACCCTCTCTGTAACAGAGGAACATCTCTAGAATAGCCAGCTATTACTCTAGCAATACCCATGGATATGGTGACTGAATGGAATGGGCCAATAATCAGGAGCTGGAAAATAAGTGAGAAAGGCAGAGTTGTTGTATCTATTGTGAGCTAATAGACGTCTATTAGCTCACAATAAGAGAAAGGGTTCATTGGCTGTGAAAAGAAACAAAAAGCCATCAAATACATACAGAGAAATATCCTCTAGGTGGTGTTGGATCAGTGGATGGTGTTCTTCAAATTCTTCAAAATAAGAAAGTTTTATGAGAATAAACAAACTTCAACTGTCTGAAATATCTAATTTCAAATAATTCTTTTGTACAATTTAAACTTTTTGTCAAATCATACTAATTTTTATCGTTCACCTTTTTATATACTTGTTTCCTTAGTGTTCCAGAGCACAAGTCACCTCAATCATGAGAAGCATGAGATGTCTGTCTTCAGGTTATTAGAACAATTAGCCACTCTGTAGGAATATCACCCAGTGTATTAGCGTAGCACATCCATCCATCCATCCATCCATCCATCCATCCAACCATCCATCCAACCATCCATGCATCCATTCCTCCATCTAGGAATCTCTGTAGTAGTGGTACCAATAATGGTGTTAAGACCTCCAGTCAACATTCACACACTATGGGAAATTTTGGAACGCCAATTAAATTAATCTGCATGTCTTTGGACAGTGGGAGAAAACCGGGGTACCAGTGAAAACCCAGCAAGTACGGGAACATGCAAACTCCATGTGGCGGGAATCGAACCCAACCTCTGCAGGAGTGTAGTACATATCTACAGTACCTTGTATGCAGGGATGAGCAAGAAAAGTCTACCCATGACAATAACCAGTGCTTTCACTTTCATAATCCCCTCCAATCTTAACTACCTGTTTACTTCATTAATGGTATCAATAACTGCCCAGCCACAAGAGGGGGCTACATGAATATGAACCTTTTGGCTCCACAATGCCATGTCGCCCAAACATTCTACTCTTCTTTGTCTTTCTGGGCTCAAACTCATAACTTCGAACAGCTGCAGGTTTCGAAATGACTTCATATCACGGCTCGTTTAATTTCAAACATCAGTCATTTCCTTTGTGTCTATAAACAACTCGGTGTATCAGCTGAAAAACAATTCATTTCAATTCCAGTACAGATTCCAAACAGAACCAAACAACATTCTTTTCTCTGTTGTGTTAAAGTCTTCTAACATCACATGATGTTCTCTAACCACTTTAGCACTCACCATGTGTTAGACTGCCATCTTGTGGATGGGTTGATATTGTACATTAAGCTGAGTGTTACATTAAGCTTTATATTAAAGAAAACTGAGGGTCTGTAAAGGGTTAAGTCATTTGATCCTTTTTAAAATATTTTTGCATATTTTCCCCCGCTGTAGTCATTTCGATACAGTTCCATTTCCTCAGACATGCAGTAAAAAAGACACAACTAGAAAGTGATTTTCAGACATGGAAAAGTTCTCAAAATATGGATTTCTATTTAATGCATTTTTAATGAGGCATCAATTTCAGTTCCATGTACAGAACTTATTTATAAAACAAACTGTGCTTAAATGTGATCCAACAGGTATGAAATTATACATTTAATTATTATTCCAAATCATTTTGTAATATTTATCTGTTTTTCATTGTATGCAACTGTGTCCTCTAATTAGAATCTAATGAAACAAAAGTCTAAGAGACTACAGGGGATTTTGGGAAGGATATACGTTTTCTAGTTTTGTGATGAAATCTAGTGCAACATGTGTAAATATTACGGCTTCTTCATCCCTAACCTTCCTCCTTCAGCCCATGTTTCTGTCCTAGTACTGTATTGTATGTCCAGTTTTGAAAGATTATTTCTGGCCTATAAGGTGCTTGTTTAGTATCCCCTTGGCCACGTCCAGGGCTTCGCTTGCAGACACTGCAACGTGCGGGGCAATTCCAGCTCCTTCCCAGGCAGGACCCTGGGTGGTGTCTGAGTGCATGACTGGAATTGCCAAGAAAACATCACTGTTGCTTACTTGGAAAGTTTTAGGTGGCTGGCAGGAGCCATAGGTCGGCTCGCCTACAATCATGGCACGGCCAAACTTCTTCATGATGTAAACAAATTCCTCTGCTGCTCCAGCTGTCACTCCACTGGTCAGGATCAGCAGGCCTTTCTTGGAGCCATATCTCCTACCTGAGAAGTACAGAAGGCACGAACAGTCATAAATTTCACATCACAAATCATCTCAAGTGTTGAAGTATTTAATGGGAAATGCTGTTAAAAGGAATATGAGATATACCCAACCTGTCAACTCTTGAAGGGTGGCAAGGACTCTTGTGGTACCAGACGATCTGTCATATAGTTTGTCCAAAACAATCTGCATGTCTTCTTCAAAGAAGTAAGAGCAGAGGCCTGCAATGGGGCTTGTCGAGCCACCAGCGTTGTTCCTTCAAAACAGTTATGAGTTATAATCAATGTCTCTGAAGGATGAACCTGAATGGGATTTATATATTTATTTATAAGGGATGAATTCGGTGAGGGATTAAAGCTGCAGCAGGTATTCAGTTCATGGACATAACTATGGCTGATTCAGAGATTTGTGTGGGATTCGTGATTTGGATTTGTGCTGCATCTTAGTTGACACATGATTCTGACCGAGTACTTAAGCCTTATTTTTGGATAATACTGGCGTGTGTAAGAAGTCGTATTAAGTACAGGGTCACTGTTAGACCACATTATATAACACTGAAATTTATTATGCTTGAAATTTGTTTATTTATTTACTTGTTTATTTATATATCCATAAAATTATAGAAATTTATTGTGCTCAGAAGTTTAGAAATATACACTCCAAAAGTATAGAATGCAATTTAATGCATGCAATATACACATACTGTAAATACACTATTTGCTAATTAACCTTCCTAAGATTCGATTATTTGTCACACAGTGATGTATATATATATATATATATATATAATTATTAGGCGAGGGTCAGAGCAAAGGGTCAGCCAAGATCCAGCACACCAATAGCAGACAGGGTTAAGGGCCTTGCCACATCATGGGGGTTGGGCTTGAACCCCTGACCGGAGATCAGTTGCCCAATAACCCACAGCAGTAACCAACTGAGCCACCACTACCCTAGCATGTACAGGCTTAACTGAAGATGTTACTTATCTCATTGCTTAGCTCTCATGCGTAATTTCAGGGTTAAAATGTATATATATATATATATATTTTTTTTACATAATTGTAAAATAATAATAATGTTGACAGAATTCATGTTGTGAAATTTAAATCAAATTGCAGTGATTAATGTGATGATTACATACAGTATGAGTATTCATACAGCAATATGAATCTTCAGTCTTTTTTGTATTAAAGGCATGGCTTTTGATTAAAGGAAGTGCTCTCCAAAAAATCAGATAGAGAACTTAATGAAGAGCTCAGAAGATTATTATTTAAACATTATTTAAGAATTTTCTTATTCTTATTTTTTGTTTCTTATATTTCTTCTATTCTTCTTCTTCTTCTTAAAATATTAATATTATATTATATTATATTATATTCAATTTTGCCTACTCCAAATACAGCTCCAAAAAAGTAAACATAATTTTAAATGACATTAAAATAAGTGTTCAGCCCTACAGATATGATATTTGTGGCGTAATCTATGACTAGGGCACAATAAATGCAGGTTTACCTGAGATCAATGATCATAGCATCCGTATCCACTACTTTGTTCCAAACGTGCTCCACGATGATTTGAGCAAAAGTAGCGTCTTGTGGAAAGTCTCCAAACATGTCGAAGCGCATGTAGCCGATGTTGTTCTCAAGCACATCGGTATGAAATGAAGCTTTAACAAGTGCAACAAATATTTCTGGAGAAGGAAGCTATAAATGACAAAAAAGAGTTTTAGGACAGTTTTGCAAGTTAGTTTAAAAAAAAAAATCCACCTGTAGAAATATAATCTGTTAAATATGTGCACCACTGGGTGAAACAAACAAACAAACAAACAAACAAACAAACAAACAAACAAACAAACAAATCCAACAGCTATACCACTTCTTACCACTGGAGGCAGCACAGGAGGCTTGTCTGTAATTTTCAGGCACTTGTCCCCTGACAGTTTTAGGAGATCATCCGAGAGCTTTGCTTTTAGTTCATCCTTTGAAGAAATCATGCTGTATTCCCGACTAGCCACTAGAGCTTCCAACCTTTCTGCTACATTAGCTCCAATACTGTCAAAAGCATAGTTTTTTGCAAGCAAAGCTGCTGCAGACTTGACAATTTCAGGGATTTCAGCTCGAAGCCTAATTATTGCAACTGCAACATCCATTGCACCTTCTGCATTGACTTCAACATCTGGTGCCACTCCTTTGACTTACCAACTTTTGCGAGTGATGGGATTGGTAGATTTTGCCACGGGTACAGAAACAAAAAAATCAGTATTACCAAGCTTAAGTTTCTCAATCTTTACCGATCCTCCAGCTGTATTTTCTCCAACAATGGTAGCTCTTTTGAGGTTTTTCAAGCAGTAAGCAACATCCTCTGCAATGCCAACAGTGTTCTTACTTGTTAGAATGATCAGGGGCTTGGAGGTTCCATACCTTTTTCCTAATAAGCTGGGCATGGACCAGAGCTCAGTGGTGCTGTTTGAAGGACGGTCATACACAGAGTCAATATGGATAAGAGGCTCTGCATCAGTGTAATAGGAGATAATGTAAGGGATGCCAGACAGTTCCCCACTAACAGCGTAACGAAGGTCCAGGATCATGGCCGAGGTAGGGAGAACTTTGTCCCAGACATGCTGCAGCAGGAGAGGCCCAATTTTCTGAGCGATCTCTTCTCCAATAATGTGTTGAATCTTCAGGTAGGCGATGTCGTTTTCGAGGACCTCTACATTTACCGTGCTCTTGACGACAGCAGCCAGTTGCTCTAATGGGATGTCAGGAATTCCTGGAGGTGCTGCAGGAACATAATGTGGATCATAGAGGACCTTTACTCTAGGATCACCAATGGTACTCATAACCCCATCTGTCAGTATACTGGCAAGTATACTGGGATCTTGGATGCTGAGGATCTCCGTGTCGCTGTTGGCAATAGCTATTACTTCTTCCATACCAGAAAGCCGTTCTGGAGAGCAGTAGTTCTCTAAAAGCACTTTAGCCAATTCCGTAACAAGCGTAGATGAGAAATCACAGTGGGCGACATTGCAAAAGGCTAGCAGTGTGGCTAACAGTAGTAAACCTTGAGCCATGTTGCCTGGTTGCCCTCAGAGAATACAGTGATGTCAGGTCTGGTGAACTTTCTTCCTGCAGAGAGGTTTGTTAAATGAGATTATTTTCACAGATCGGTTTTTGTTAGCACATACATAAGAGGCTTTTAAACCTCTAATCTCATTATCCCAGTTGCATCAGTAAAGCAATAATAAACTAATAATCAGCACAAAAAACAAACACAAATCAGTATTTATATATTTTTTTATATGTTATAGATATAATACAGAAAATGTGTGCCAAATAATCTACTTCTGAAATTTATGCAACATGGAAGTGACTAATCTTTCTTCCCTAAAAATTTCAAGTTTTGTAGAGATGATTTTATATGTGCCCCCAAAATTAACATTCTTTAGTGTTATACTGTCTCTCTTCGAACAATAATTTGTTTTAAGCAATTAAAACAATGTTGATACTAAAATAAAAGAGTATTTAGGAGCATATGACCTGCAAAAATGGTTCCTTTCATTGGTTTTTGATAAAAACATGCATGAGAGAGTTGGTAAAATCTTAAAAAGCAAAGAATCTGTAGTGTCCGTAACCATGTCAAATTCATGTTGCAATATATTAACAGTTTTGCATTTTAAAATAATACACTTTTTCAGGTTTATATCTTTTTATGCAAAATCTAAACTGGCCAAGTTTCATCTGAATGACAGTTAAGATCATTGAAAGATTTAAAAAAAAAAAAAAAGTTGCAGACACAACAGACATGAATAGGAATGAAAATGTATTTAGCAAATGTGTTTTATTTCATCTGATCAAAATATAAATGCATATTTACAAAAATTGAAGCATGGGTCAGGAGAATAATAAGAAGCATTAAGTATTATTGTAGTAAGAAAATTGTGTTATATGATTCTATCTGAAAATTCACAATTTTTTTTTTTTTTTACCTTGGTAAGCACCAATACAATGTTTTGGCTTATTTATGTGGCACATGACCCAAAACATCTATATATAGTTGCTGACGCTATAAAGCTGAATGTGGTAATCTAATGAAAATAAGTAACAAGCAAATAAAATGTACAAAACAATTATTCTATATGGTGTGTATACAGTGTACATATGTATACATTAATCAGCCAGAACTCTAAAGCCAGTAACATTAAAACCACTTAAGTTTTAGGTTCTCCCTCAGGCACTGGGGCGTGGCTCCATGGGGCGTGGCTCCACGTGGCTCCACTAATCCTGGAACTGTCTGGCACCAGGATTTTAGATCCTTTGGATGCTGTGGGTTGGGGGCGTGGCCTCCATGAATCAGACTTGTTTATCCGGTACGTTCCACGGATGCTGGTGCAGATTGAGATCTGCGGAATTTGGAGGCTTGAACTCTTTGCCTGCTAAGCCCAGAACGTGGCAGGCTGTGCTGCTCTGGGTCAACGTTTTTCAGGATGTTGTCCTGCCTTGACTTTTCTACGGGATTAGGTCAGGCTGGCCCTCGTGGGCGTAGATGAACCTTGGGTGCCCATGATGACGTCACCAGTTTACTGGCATATAATTGATAATCCATTTGATTCAATTCTCCAGGAAGTGGTATTAGTGTTATGGCTGATCTTTGTATAGCACAAAGCATTTCAGAAACATGCCATTAGCATCATACTTTTAACCACCTAAAATGATTTAGAATTAACATTAATTAAAATGTTGGTAATAAACAATATCTTTTAAAATAAAAAAACATGGACAAAAAGATAACAATACATATTGGATAATTCTGAATGAAATGAATAGTCATTTAAATCACTACCTTAAATACATTTTTAAACTTTTGTACAAACATGCATGTACTGTGCTATTTTGGACGTATGGAGTTTAATACAGTTAACCTGCTTGTAGAGAAAAAAACAACAACTTCCAGAGCACTTCCTTTTCTGACGTTTCTGATCATTCACAGCAGTTATTTTTAGGGCATTCACTTAGCGCATCACAAGCATAAACATGTGGTTTAACTCCAGACGCATTCCATACTTTTCTGGTTGGGAGCGGGGCATTACGGATGCTCTCTGCGATGTGGTGTGATCCGCTGGAAAAGAGAGCTTGCAAGTATCTGGCGGCTGAACTCATTTCAAATGGCCATGAGAAAGTTTGTCGTTTTAGCTTGTTTTATTCAAATGAGACTAAACCCTCAAAGCTTGTTCTTCCTTTTGGATGTCAGCCGTGACATGAGAGCGCATATGAATAATAGTCGGCAAAATATCTCCCACCCGGCCAGTTCGTCTTCTGGGAAATACAGTAAGGAGAGCTGTGAGCTTTAAAACAACTTCTGTTAACCGTGACACATGGTGAATGTATTTGCGGTAGCTGAGTAATGGAGTGTCAAACATTTCTATTTATTGAGACATCATTAAAAGGTCAAATAAAATACAACAAGTGTTTTTTTTTTTAAGTTCTTGTGAGTCATCCACGCTCTATAGAGCCTTGGTTAAAAAGTAATTTCGCTAATATATCACCGATCCTTAATATGCACATGTTTTTCATTTAGCCCTGAAAGCTCAGAGTGTTTAAGCCATTACTAGCTGTAGAATTTAGTTGCGTGTTTGAAAAAATGAACCGCGCAGGATTGTGCAGTATAGAGTGACATATCTTTTTTTTTTTTTTTTTTTAGCACGAAATAGGCAATATGATGAACTGAATTTAATTTGATTTCAGTTTAACCAACTATACCGACATGACTGAGCAAAAAAAAAAAAAAAAAAGGTCACATACAGTAGGTAAAGAAATCGCACAGGTACTGTACACATGGTCATGTGCCTTTACGTTTGTTTTCGGTTGTTTTTATGACCAAATAATAATAAAAACATGCTCATTTTGAGAGTTCTACATTTTTCTGACATCATTCCCATAAGGGTAAAATTGACCCTTTATAAAAGTAATAACTTTTGTTCTTCCATGACGTATCCACCAAACCCAAATGCACAGTTTGATGATGTCTGAAGCCTCCTCATTATCACATTATCACAACACGTTTTTTCCCCTTTTTCTCATTGACCTATGCTATGTTGCTGGCACGTATCTGTGCCACTTGAGTGCTTCTCAGTTGAAATTCACATGATAACAGAGTGGTGGAAAACGCACTGAAAATTATACTTGAGTGACAGTATACAGTAAATAATGCCTCACTCAGGTATTTCAATGTAAGCATTCTTTACTGATGAAGTAATGTTAATATGTTCTTATGTGAAAAGGAACAAGGCAGCACGCTGGTGTAGTGATTAGCACGATCACCGTGCACCTCCAGGGTCCAGGTTCGATTCCCACCTCAGCACTGTGTGCTTGCATGTATTCACTGTGCTTGGTGGGTTTCCCCCCACAGTCTAAAGACATGCGGATTAGGCTAATTGGCGTTCCCAAATTGTCCGTTGTGTGTGGATGCGCGAGTACCCTGCGACGGATTTGCGCCCTGTCCAGGGTGTACCCTCCTCATGCCCTAAGTCTCATGGGATTGACTCCAGGCCCTCACAACCCTGAATACAGGATAAGGCTGTACAGACAGTGAGTGAAAAGGAACATTTACTAACTTTTATGTCATTTGTTTCTTTCAGTTTTAAGGAAACTACACCATTTTGCCTGAAAATATCATTATCATTTGTGAAGTTTGTAACAAGTATTGTAAAAGTACTTTTCGTCTGCTTTATATAATTATGTGTATTGACTTGCAGTAATACTCAAGTAAAGTATAAATAACCCATGGTCAAGTAATGAGCGGCAATTACTTTTCAAGCCTAAATATTCTCCATCCCTGGTTAGCAATATGCTTTAGGATGCTTTATAGTGGGATAAACAATTGGGATATTGAGTATAGAATGTATTTTGACAGTAACAATAGGCCAGTACAAAAGCATGACATGATGTGGTACTGTAATACAAAGCCAGATTTGGGTTTTTTAAAGCCATTGCCTTTCTGCCAGGGAGAGCTGGAGCGTAGTTACAGTTTACTACATGCAATATTTATAGCTCACATCTGTAGCATGATTTTTGTTCAATTAATTCTATTGTCCATATTCGGTAAAAAATAAAGATCCTTTAACAAAACAAAAATAAAAGTTTAATATAATGGTGTGGACATGCTTAGATTTAGATGGCTTAGAGCTTAGATGGCAGCTGCTTGTTTAAACACTGTATATATAATTCGGAGGGTTTAGACACGAACTGAGACCCTTTTGTCATTTTAACAATCCCAAAATTATGTAACCCCCTTTGCGGATTTTTAGCTGGAGAACCGTACTCTTAATCCAGTCTGATCTTTTAATACTCGGTCTCTCATGCAGTGCTGTCTGCTGATTCCACACAGCCAATGGAAAGTAAGTCTCACCTTAAGACGTCAGGAGCTTTGACCTATATACTGATGCGTGGGAATAGAAAGAGGATAATTGCTAAGATGTACCGACTGAGCAAAAGCAAACTAACAAAACAACAACAAAACATTTATGCCAAAAATGAAATAAAATATTATTTGCCTTTATTTTTATTTCATTTTCTAAATGTTTATTATACAAATATATATATACAAAAATACGAAGAAATGTGTAAGAAATACAAAACATAATAAGTGTAAGATGATGTCTAACACCAAATCAGTTCAACATATAAACAACATGAGTTTGATGCATGTGTTAAAATTAATAGATACTATAGCCATATGTTGAATTTTTGGTAAATTCAATTTGATTTGTATAGCGCTTTTAACAATTGACATTGTAAAAGTGATAATAAAAAAAACTCCAGAAGAGATGATGGATTAAATACATTTTATTATTATTAAATATTTGATAACAGAATCATATACAAGACAAAAAAAAAACTGCATTGCAGAGGCAGCTTTAATTAGTTTGTGTGGAACAACCCAAAGTACTCAGCAGAGGGCGCTATCTACACATGACCTATTGAAGAACAGCCTTCATAATCATTATATTATAAGTTTAAGGTGACATAAAGTGGATATCGTCGCCTCCTCACAGGGTTGCTAAGTTCAGGTTTCTCTCTGCACAAACATACTGTTTTGATTTTCTCCAGATCTTCCTTCTTTCACCTCCTAAACACACGATAGTCAGGAAACTGTCTACTCTAGATTGCCCCTACTGGAAGTATGAATGAGTGTGTGAATGCGTGTGCATGGTGGTCTGGCATCGCACTTCCTGGGTGTATTGACTGGGACAGGCTCTGGATCCACTCTTAACCTCATTAATGAAGAATGAATGGGATCAGCTTGTCTAAGGAGCAGTTTTATGTCGAGCACCGCTGTCTGACCTGTCATGTAAGCATAATATTTCAGATTCACACAAATATATTATAAATACTGTGAACTTTCATTTGTGGCCAATTTTAAACAAAGTGCGGAGAAAAAGTATTTTCCCCTCTTGCTGATTTATTTATTTATTTTTATTCACAAAGATAAAGCGAGTAAATACAAAATGTGGCTTTTAAATTATGATTTTATTTATTAATAGAAAAAAAGCTGTTTAAACCTACCTGGCCCTACAGTATGTACCTACTAAACCTACTAACTGCTTGTACCACCGTTGGGCAATCAAATCATATCACGTTGCTGTGGAGGAATTTTGTTCCACTCTTCTTTGCACAGTTGTTTCATTTCAGCCACATTGGAGGGTTGTCGAGCATGACACAGCCTGTTTAAGATCATGCCACATCATCTTAATCAGATTTAAGTCCTGACTTTGTCTAGGCCACTCTAAAACCAGAGGGCGCTTGAGCCTGAGGACACAAACTGATGGCCGGACGTTCTCCTTCAGGATTTTCTGGTAGAGCACAGAATTCATGGTTCTATCAATTATGGCAATTCGTCCAAGTCCTAAAGATGCAAAACCCCAGACCATCACACTACCACCCTCATGTTTCACTCCGGGTATGTTTTTTTTTTTTTTAATTATTATAAATTTTATTTTTTATTTTTATAAAATACTGTGTTAGTTTTACACCAGATGCAACGCAATCCCTCCAAAAAGTTGAACTTTTGTCTCATCAGTCCACAGAATATTTGCCCGAAATTCTTTGGCATAATCAAGATTTTTTTTGATCCCAAATGTGAGACGAGTCTTTGTGTTCTTTTTGGTCGGCAGTAACTTTCACCTTGGAACTCTTTCTTATTGTTGAATCATGAACATTGACCTTGAAACATGAACCAATGCCCGCGGTTCTTTAGATGTTCTTTTAGGAGCTCCTGGATGAGTCGTCATTGAGCTCTTGGAGTCTTTTTGGGAAAATTCATGTCTATTACTTTGTTTCTCATCTGTTCTTGAATGTCTTTAGATCTCAGCATGATGGGTTGCTTTAAGTGTGCTTCACTTTGACAGACAGGTTCGATTTTACGTGATTTATTGATTCGACAGTCTGGCAGTAATCAGGCCTGGGTGTTACGAGTGAAATTGATCTCAGCGTCCAGAAATATGTGGTTACTTACATGCCTTCATGATTTGGGACAGCTTTTTTTCCCCCTTAATAAATGAAATAATCTTTAAAAAATTGCATTTTGTATTTACTCAGGATGTTTTCAATCTTTGAAGTGGGACAAATGTGCAAAAAATAATCAGAAGGGACAAATACTTTTGCACAGCACTGCACATAAATATGACAATATTAAGTTAAATTATTTTATATTATGATTTAAGTGTTTAAAAACTATTACCAAGATAACGCAGTTACTATACATGATAGGACAAATGATATTTCATTTAAACCCTGCATTAAATATTCTTTTGAACATTTTTACAAGCGCACAGATTATGTTCTAGTTTGAAGGCATGAAGCCTAATACACGGTCAGCATGTCATCTGTTCGGTCAGCTACTTTCTCCCTACCTACAGCCACATTTTGCCACTTTCATCTCCTCATAAAGGTGCCTCACAGTGATAATGCCGTTCTCTTGGTACATGACGGTCAACGGGTCCAGCTTTGTTGGAACACAGCATGCCTTGTGGGCCTTTTTTGGATTGCGCAGATTTACCAAAGTTTGAATGATGGCATGTTTGGAAGGGGTTACGTCATCTGTGAGAGGAAAGCTGCACACACCTTTACATTCATACGCCTCATACTCAGGCGGAGCCACAATCCACTTGTCCCATCCAATGTCCTTGAAGTTCACTTTAAGCGACTCTCTGCGACAGTAGTTCTTCCGTGCGTTCCTCTTCCTTCTACGACGCCGATCCGGGTGGACCTCACTGTTATAGTCTCCTGCGGGATCCCTGCTTAATAAAAATGTCTCCTCTTCGTGAGTCATCATCTCTTGTACTTCGGTTTTGACTTTTCTCTTCCTGTTCTCAAGGTCATTCGAAAAGACGATTAAAACAGGCGAAGTGCTGTCCCCCAGACTCAGACTGATCTCATAGCTCCCCCCTCGGCATGGTCCACAGCCTCGACTTTGCACCTCAACCTCCAATACACCTGATCCGTGCCTTGACTGAAGCCAACTCTGGAGGGCACTCGTGACGTCAAAAGCCTCCCATGTGTCGCCCTGTTCTGTGTCGCCGATGAGCTTCCTGTCCAGACGGTGTAATATTTCTTGGGTCTTCGTACGGACGACATTGTAAATGCTAATGGAAGTAGAACCGTTATCACCGGCGGATTGACTTCTCTGCAGCAGCATGAAGAGTCTGAGCTGGACCACGACGACTTCTTCATAGCTAGGAACTGAAACGTTGAAAAGGAGCCGATGTGAAGATTTATTCTCGCTGATAACTGACTGGGTCACGTCTGCAAAAGAAATAAATGAAATCAGCTTTGTATTTGCTTACAGTTCTCCTTACCCAGCATTAAAAATGAATAATATTTAAGGCAGTGGTTTGCAGTTTTATTTTTTTTTTAGATGATATTATTGAAACCAATTATGATGCTTCACAGTGTTACAGTGAAAAGACATTAAACCTAACTAATGCATAACAGTATTAGTATACGGTAACAGGCAAAACGTGGTATATTGTGATTTTCATAATACCTAATGCCCTCTTATCTCCTGCTCCATGCCTCGTTTTGGGTTAAATACTCATACACATTTATATTTCAGTTAATACAGTTTCAGGCCCTTTTATGTCTGTAGTATCCGTTACTTTTTAAAAATTCGAATCTTTCAACGATCTTAACTGTCATTCAGATGGAACTCGGCCGATTTAGATTTCACGTGAAAAGACACAAACCTGAAAAAGTGTATTATTCTAAAATGCAAAATTGGTAAGATATTGCGACATGAACTTGACATGGTTACGGACACTACAGATTCTTTGCTTTTTAAGCTTTAACCCAAGACCAGCTCTCATGCCAAACACTGAGGTCACCCTGGGATCCTAATGGAATATCTGTTATAACAGTAATTATTGGGCAGATTAGAAAAAGCTATTTTAACTGAATAAACTTTAGTTTTTTTCTGTTCAAATTTCAAACTACTGTATTTCAGCATTTCAGGCAAAAGATTTCTCAATTTTGCACGGAATGCTTTAATTTAAGCAACACTTTTGCAGGTCATGTGCTTCTAGAAGCTTGCACCAATTTTAGTATCAATACTCATAAAAAAAAAAAAAAAACATATTAAAAAAATAACATCGGCACCAGTACTGGTGTTTTTTTTTTTTTGGCGGTTAACATGTATTTGTATAACTGCATAACTGAATTGACCTTACCCTGTACGACAAAGCTACGAATGACATCTGAGCGTGGAACCGAGGGCATATCCGAGGCATATTTGTTGTACAGCTCCATCATGAATGGAGGAGGCTGAACCTTCCTCTCTTCCACTGGCACTCCTGAGAAGTTCAGCATCTTCAGGAAGTCTTCTTTCATAGGCTCTAAAAAGCTTTCCAAGTCGTCTTGCTCCACTAGGTCGTCCGCGAGACTCCAAGCAAACGTCTTGTCTTCTTGCTGAGTGACTTGACTTATTGACTTTCCCTCACAGAGCCAAACCAAACCGAGGCATAGGTGAAGCAGTAAATATTGAAATCCCTGCATTGTTCTCTAGCACTAAGCTTTACATCTGGCTTTCTTTTGCGGACGAAATGCTGAAATCGAGATTTTCCGGTGCAAAAGCCCTCGGATGCGAGTTCACTCTCATACCCGTACATTAAACAGTGCATGCTTCTGACGACCCGAGTAGCAGCCTGGCTCTTCTTATCTGGACAACTGATGTTGTGTTTTAAGGGTTGTTATCATTCGGGGGCTTGTGGTTAATGAAGTTGTTGTAAACATCTTCGCGGAATTAGTCGGATAATGAGTACGATTCCGTCCGAGCACGAGAGGCAAGGATACACAAGAATGTTGATCCCTCTCCAGGGTCAGCCGTAGGATTTGCGTGTTTGGATTCTTGCTTCGAAGACCGCTCTAAAATGTCTTGTATCATACATTAAAGTGATTGAACCTTCATATTCAACACAATATCTTTTTACATTTACATTCATTCAAATTCACACTCAATAAAGGGGTGGAATCCTTTATTTTAAAAATGAACTGTCCCCAGTTTAGGACTGGTGTTGGGTTAGTGGGAGGAAGGACGTTGGCCTGTGGACTGTCATACCACTTTATGGTTTGTCTCTAAAACACGTAATTAGGTTGTAACGATGTGTTCTCTGTAAAACAAAAACAAAAAACAAAACAAAAAAAAAACAACAACAAGAAACATTATGTCCACGAATAGACTACAAGCACAGATCAATTGGAAACTCATAGACACTTAGGAACACAGGAACATCCACATCCACACTGGAATAGATTGGATGAAATACTTTTAAAAACTGTAAAAAACAAACAAACAAACAAACAAACAAACAAACAAAAAAAAACCCCCAAAAAACATTTACATTTTAAAATAAAATAATGTAATATATATATATTTTTTTAATGAATAAATTAATTCATTTAAGCTGCATAGCTGGATAAACAATTGGGATATTGGGTATAGTATATATTTTGACAGTAACAATAGGCCAGTACAAAAGCATTAGAATTGGACAAGAATCGAAGAATTTGGGAAACGCTAACATCTTGTGACGCCTTCGACATGGAATACATACATCAGGCTTAAACTCCTTCCCTTTTAAGACCAGAGCTGTGTACCAGGACTGGGCCAGACTCACAATAAAGTTTCAGGAGAAAGAAAGAATCGGCCAAAACACAGTATTGGTGCTGATTTAATTTTTATTTTTTAAGTTATACATATAATACAGAAGATCTGAGTGCCAAAGGAGCTAAGCTTCTGACGTTTACGCAACATATAAGTGACCAAAAAAGTTGCCTTGAGACTCTCACTTCAAACAATAATCATTTAAAATGCAAATTATTCACATTTCTTTATGAATACCGGTATTCAAATGGGTGTCTAGAAGCATATGACCTGTAAAAATTGTTGCTTAAATGAAAGCATTCTGTGAACACATTAAGGATTCCGCCCCCCCCCCCCCCCCCAAAATAACCATGTGACCGTTTCAAAAATTAAGTTACCTTATCTTATCAATTTTGCATTTTAGAATAATACACTTTTTCAGGTTTATGTCTTTTCATGTGCAGTCTATTTAAACTGGCCAAGTTTCATTTGAATAACAGTTAAGTTCATTGAATGATTTGAATTTAAAAACGTAACAGACACTACAGACATAAAATGGCACGGAACTGTATTTAGCGAATGTGTTTCTTTTTATCTGATGGAATTATAAATGTGTATGAGTATTTACAAAACAAAACAAAGGATGGATCAGGGGTTTCATTAAGAAGCATACGTATTATAAAAAAATGGTGTTATCTGATCCTATCTGAAAAGTCACTTTTTAATCTACAGCAGGTGAGACACTTTTTAGTACCAATACAATTTGTTTTGGCCAAATGTCTGCATTGATTAATATAAAGTTGAGCTTCATGTGTGGTGCAAAATTTTTAATGTATTTAAGATACATAAATAAAGTGAAAAAATCTGTTACCCTGGTCATGATCACTGCGGATAGTGACTTAAAAACAGTTTCACACTTCAGTGTTTATTAGTTACTGTTAACTTGTTTTTAACTTGCAGAGAGAGAGAGAGAGAGAGAGAGATGCAATGAACCCAAATTAAGTAAGTAGTAAATTAATTTATTAGTTAAGTGAGCAATTAAATACTAATTTGCTTCAAATATTACATTACGTAAAAGGGAACTCTCTACTGATCCTGAAACTCTAAATGATCATATCTATATACTTGAAAAGCAAAGCAAAACGGATTAATGGCTCTGAATGAAAATGTGTTTAGGGAATTTGTTTGCCATATGAGTGAACCTACACTAGGTGGCAGCAGTGCTTCACCACTCCAGTGGACAGGATTGCTTTTATTTGAAGGCATTCATTTTTATTGTTGGAAAGCGGATCTCATAGAGATTAATGTGAGTATCATTTATCTATCCATGTATAATAAATTCACCCAGCAATATTTTGTATTTAAACAAAATCTGTCATCAATTACCTGCATGATTTAGTACTGTTCTATATAATTTTCGCTATAAAAGTCATAGTGTTAGGGGTTTACTGTTTACAAGTTATTTATATAAGGCCTAATCGTAAAAGAAAAAGAAAATATTCTCTTTTGAAACGTGTGGTTTTTAGAAGAGTTCTACTGTTACTTTAAGGTAGACTTCTCTGTATAAGTTACATCACATTAGACTAACTGTATAGGAAACACACAAACAAAAAACGTTCTGTAAATTCACACAGGATTGCTGTAGTAGTTTTGAGTTTCTGAGACGTATGTCAAAATCCTCCACTGAAATGTGTCTGAAAAGGTGACATCGGATCAGCTAATACATCACTGGCCTTCCCAAGGCTTCTAGGAATTCTTGTGAAGGCTTGTCCATAGTCTCTTTCTTCAAAATTAACACACACACACATGCACGCACACACATGGTGATCATCTTTATCGACAAGCGCAGGTCTCGACAGACATGTTAGGGTAGAGCTTCAGCACCATGTTCCTACTGGTGTCGAGAAACAGTACAGCCAGTTCACTCATCTTCTCAGGAATACAGCAAGGCTCAGGAACTCCAGGAACAATCCCCACTGCCCTCACGATGCTCTGGATGGTGGCGTGATTAGACGGATGAACCACCTAGAGATGATGAGAAGACAGTCGGAAAATTTGTTCAGAACTATAGAAAGATTTGGCAAAAAAAAAGATTCAATTTGACCGAGCCACAGCAATTCCCTTCTCAATTCTCCACAAAGCCTGACATTAAATTTGACAAGTTCTATCTACTACCATTTGCAAAAAACAACACTAACCTTGGGCATGGGAAACCCACACGTTCCCGCACAGTAGTAGGCATCGAACGCTTTCGGGGCCAGAATCCACTCACTCCAGCCAATATCTGCAAAATCCACCCTCAGGTAACGTCTCGCACACACCCGGGGCTCACTCCACTGCTTACGCCGAGCCTTTTTCATGGTCCTTTTATCAAAGCTCAGCTCCTGAGTCTTACTTCCTCCATTGATGACTTCCGGACTTTGTCTCCCACTTTGACTCTTAGACAAGGTTTTGGGCTTTAATGCAAAGTAAGTGTTATACCACAGTTCCTTGTTTTTTTGATCATCAAACTGAACGTCAGAAAGGTAATTCTGTAAATGCTCTGCTTCTCTTCTGATCCTGGAGCTTGGCATGACAAAGGGTGGTCTGTTTCCTCTTTCTTCACCCACAGGGCTATACCTCTGCAAGCTCATAGAGATGCTGTTTGGTTCATTTATGGCTAAATCGTTGGCAAAAACGAGAATATAAGGCAAAGTGTGAGGTGTGATGCGATCCTGAAGCCATTGGGGTCTATCTCCAAAGTCAAACTCCAACGAAATTAAGAGCTCATTTTGAGCACGAGCCTGCTGGAGAATCGAGGACACGTCAGACATCTGCCCATGCCCTTTCTTGTGAGGGGACAATGTGATGTTACCCAAAAGGGCTGGGGAAGTTGTGTCTTTTGACATCCCTCGAAAAACCAGCTTTACTGGGGTTGAAGGCTGCAGGTGTTGGCTGTGACATGAGGGCGCTCTGGAACGTCGGCAGCTCGTGGGCCGTAGCCGTCCGTGTTGATTGAAAAAATGTAGACTGGCAGATAGGATCACCTCTGATTCAGGCATGGAGGTCAGATTAAAGTGGAAGAGGAGCTTGTTGTTGGAGGGCACTGAGAAAAGTTTGAGTTCAAAGAAAACAATAATGGATTTGAGAATAAGCAAATTGCTTGGTAGTATTTTGTTTACGCTAAGATTTTACAGTAATATAAGACTGCAGTCCAGACACAAGACACTTTCACTTTGCTGTCAATGAACATAAACTAAAAACAAAAACCTCCACACAATAGCCTCATAAGCTTATGAGCAACAATACAGAAAGACAAAGTGCAGCTTCAGCAAAATATACTATAGTATGTTGTATGGTACGTGCATCTATTTTTTTTTTTTAAATTGAAACATTATTATTTATATATAATAATATACTAACATATTAAATATGATATTATTGTACTTGTATAATAATATAAATATATTCCAAAATAAAAAACACAACTTGAGTAGTGTATCAGATTGAATAATAATAATAATAATAATAATAATAATAATAATAATAAATGCTACAATAATAATAATAATAATAATAATAATAATAATAATAAATGCTACAATAATAATAATAATAATAATAAATGCTATATAAAAAAGAATAATAATAATAAATGCTACAATAATAATAATAATAATAATAATAATAATAAATGCTACAATAATCATAATAATAGTAATAAATGCTATAATAATAATAATAATAATAATAATAATAATAATAATAATAATAATAATAATAATAATAATGTTGTGACTACTTCTACTAATAATATTATAAATTGCATAACCCTTGAAAAGTTCACAAGATCATTGAACATGCATGTACGTATACAAACACACAAATATAACCTGCTTTACCCGGCAGTGCTTGGAAGCTCCTCACAGTGTTTTCTCCCCGGTGTGTGTGCTGCTCCTTGTTAAACTTCTCGAACAGTTTGAACATATGCGCAGCCATCACGTCCCTCGGTGCATCCGCCTCTCGTGCACCCGAGTCCGCGTGCTTCACTTCCACAGAGTCAAAAAGCAAAACGATGTGCAGCGCATAAACAAGAATAAACGCCATGATTAATGCGTGCACGTGAACGCAGTCAGTTACCTAGAAAGCATCCGAATAAACGTTCGAGAAGCTGCACGCGGCGGCGGGGCGGTAAGCGCTCCGGGCGCGCGCTGGTCGGTCTGCAGTCCGGGAGGGATTGATCGCACGCGCTTGTGCACATGGACTGCCTCATGCACTTGTCTCCTCACCCTGCGCGAGACTGGGGAGGGCGTAGGGGTAAAGACCTGGGGCAGTGGCAGAATGACGGATGAGGACGCTCTGGATGGAAGGGGCTTATTTTCATCCACATCATATACACATCATAGGAATTCACACAAACTTCATGCTTTATAGAAAAGAAATCTTTAGCTGCCGGTTCACTTCAACTTACACATTTCGGTATATTATACATTATATGAAGTATATATTTTGTAGTGATTTATAATGGTATTTAAGGTGGTCGCAAGTCATATCTAAACCTCTGTTTTAATAATTAATAAAGCATAAACAAACAATAAGTTATATGTAATATAAATGATTAAAACAGAGGTCTAGAAAGATCTATTTTTACTAACTTTGTGACGACCTTTAAATTACATCATTATTAGTTCAGTCAATAGTTGGTTATTACTACACCCAAATAATAATAATAATAATAAAACAAAGAAAACAAACAAACAAACCATTTTTATAATGAGGATGAAATGTTCCCACAACATTTGATTAAGTGATCTATTTATCTCTTCTCAATCCTCACACTCACACATACACAGAACTTAAAATGTAACTTTAATATAAAAAAAACATTATTTTGTAAACGCTGTACTTAATAATAATATTATTTGACAGTTTTTCTATGAATGCATATCTTTTGTTGAATTTTTGTCTCTCATCTTCAATTTAGTCCCTGTACCTGAGCAGATTCAGATGAATGTTAAGTTACAACAGTGACCTATGAATCATTCAAACATAAAAATCCAGCTAACTTGAGGCATGAAGAAACAGGTGCAGGTGATGACAGACAATCCGCCCGGTGATTAGTATACTGGTGATGCTGAATGCTGAGTGGTTGGAACAGACGAGAGGGGAAATGAGGTTGCTGCTGAGATTGTTACATAAACAACCAATTTTTTACTTCTTAGGCACTAAACATATCTTTAGGCACATTGCAGCCTGTCGCAGTAAACCATTTGTTCCTATTTCTTGCTTTGAATGAACATCATTTTATTTTAAGTGGGGCCCAAACATGGTGGAAATGGAATGAGTAAAAATATGAATTTTAAGAGTGTACTGTAACATAATTTGACATCTATCTATCTATCTATCTATCTATCTATCTATCTATCTATCTATCTATCTATCTGGTTAGAGTTTTTTTTAAATATATAACAGACCATCAAACTCAACCACTTGTTAACTGTATGATTCATATTTGCAAACCCTTTTAAAGAACATTCTTAGACTCTGACACATATGTAGACCTAAAAGGCTGTTTATGATCCAGGTTGACTTCCACATGACTAATGTACAGTAACTGCACATTGTATTTAATCAACACCATTCTCCAACTGAGTGCCTTGAAGGGAATACTGTAAATTATTCAAGGAACTGCCTGAAATTCAGGCCTAATTTCCCAGTAATATGGTGTGATTTTTAACTAAGTTTCTTAGAATGAGTAGAATTAAATATTACAGGATGTATAAAAGAAAGTTTACGCTCTGGTGTTAATAAAACAACATTTGGCCTAGTTTTTTTGGTTTGGTCTACCACAGGTCTATGTTGCAGGGCCGCTGCTATTCTTACTGTATACACACTACTGTACCTTCAGTATCAAGTATTCAGTATCAAAGCTGGTAAGATACATCTGTATGTTTCAACAAAAGGCAGATGAATCTTAGTATATTTGGTGTGAGGAATGTATAAATGACATTGGACACTGAGTACTGAGTAACTTCATCTTTATTAATTCTAGAAATAGTTTTTATTAGTGCAACAAGGGGCAAGGAGTAAGCTTTCTGATTATGTATTGTAGTAATGCTGAATATTGTTTGGTTTCATTATTGACTCTTCATTAGTTGAAGCTAATGAAGATATTATTAGCCTGTTTCATCAAGACATTGTGAAGCTAAGAAATATAATATTGATACATTAAACAGTACAAATAAGCAATGATGCAAACAAACAAATACAGTAGCAGCCAGATTCTTTACCAGAAACAGACAATTTGACAATATGACCCAAGCCAATTGGCTAATTGTCTCTTCAGCATATTTGTTAAAAAAAAAAAACACCATCAACAAAAAAACCCCATAAAATTCACTTTATTTCAATCATCAAAGATATTAATGTCTGCTTAAATTGACTGTCATACCATAAGATCCACCTTTGCATTTCCACATTCAAATTGTTATGAAACACAGGTGGTTCGGCCACTTTCACAAAAGTGGAAGATTACATTACATTACTTTGTAGTTCAGTTATAGAGTCATTTGCTTTGGTTTAGCTTTATTACCCAAGGTGTTCACAAAGTGTGTGAAATGCCAGGGTCCGTAAGTGTTCCCCTTTCTGGATGACTGGCTGCTGTGTGGATAGAGCCAGACATAGCTCACATGTAGAAGCTTAAAGTCAGTCATGAGAAACTGCAGTAGGACATTGTGCAGTAGAAACTTGAAATGCAGTACAAGCCTTTATATTCAAAGACAGAGCTGTCTCAGTTACGCAGTGTGCTGCCAGATAATTGCAAGTGGCCACATACCATATGCAGATGTTCTGGCAGGAATGTTTTGCGCAGCACCATAGGGGTAAAACTGTGAATGGTGACCAACACCATTCAGTCTTGTTGTCTGTTGTTGCTGTCACCACAAAACTCTGATATATTCTACTGATCAGATTGGACCTGCTGCCTTGGACCAGATGGGTCACTGTGGTGCAACAGACCACACATGAACCCCTGGGAGAGACTGCAGCATTCTTTCTTTTTCAAAAGGATTGTATCAGACACCCAGTTGTAGGAGGGCATGCTCCATCTATGCACTGATTATGGAAAGCTTTCCACTGTGATCTTAAACATCTACTATGTAAGGCCCCCTTACCTTGCACTGTGAACAACGTTTAGGAGTTTTTATAGAGTTGGCTAGAAGTTGTATAGAAGTGACTCTTTCTGGGTCTCCCTAAAAGTAGCTGTCACAGCATAGACGTTACATCAGGGACAGACTGATGGATTGCTAATGAGCAAGTAAAAACATTGTCACACAAATCTATTATCCTAAACTGGGACCTAGACTTGATGCCAAGCTGTCTGTTCAACTTGGCGTATAAACCATTTAGCCAGCAATATGTCCAATGTCCAATGTCTCCACTGAAGGAATCCTCCTGCTTTCTAATATAAATACACAGATCAACCTTAACTTTAAATCTTAACCATTATCTTTAAAACAATCTAATTTTAAGGTGTGATGTGGCATCTGACACTGTGACATTAGCAAACGGATCCTTTGGGTGCTGTAGGTTGCGGGATGGGGCCTCTATGGATCGGATTTGTTTGTCCAGTGCATTCCATAGATGCTTCGCCAGATTGAGATCTGGGGAGTTTGGAGGCCGGGTCAATAACCTTGAACTCTTTGCCTGCTAAGTGGCTCAAATGGTTGGGACTGTGGGTTACTGATTGGAACGTTGGGGGTTCAAGCCCAGCACTGCCAAGCTGTCACTGCTGAGCTCTTGAGCAAGACCCTTAACCCTATCTGCTCCAGGGGTGTTGAATCCTGGCTGACCCTGCGCTCTAACACCAGTGAAAACTAAAATAATTTCACTGTGCTGTAAGGGACATGTGGCACATAATTGCATTATCCTAAATACATATCCTAATGCATAGAAGACTGTGATGCACCTTGTGTTCTTATACTTCTGTCTTCACTTGACTTGTCAGTGACAAGTGTTCACTTTTTCACTTGACAATGCTGCATTGACTTTTCTGTGGGAATGGACACTACTGGCTAGACCATAACTCCCATGGGCATAGATGGGACTTGGGTGCCCATGAACCTGCCATTGGCACTCAAGGCTTATCTTTGTCTATGGTAATCAAAGGCTAGCTAGGGAGTAGAGTAGTTCTGCATGAAAATAGAAAGTAGCAAATCTGGCAAAGTTACCAGAAGAACTCGGGCATATTCTCCAGCACACTCAATAAAACATAACAACAGTTTTACTTACAGTACTGTGCAAACGTCTTGGAAACATGCAACAACAAAAAAAGGGATAAGCATGTTCTTCATAAAAGAACTTATATACAGGTCAGTTAAGAGTAATACAACAAACACTATCAATATTTGGTGTGAAAACGCTTTGCTTAAAAATAATTGATAGTGGTGATGTGTTTTTTAAGTAAAAATGCTGGATGTTTTAATGAGTGTATTGAAGAATATGCCAGAGATCTTCTGATAACTTTGTTACACTTGCTTCTTTCTATTTCCATGCAAAACCCAGGAGACTACATTAGACTTTTACACAGTCCTGTGCAGTATCTCATCATCTTTTACTTTACTGGCAAGTTGTGTGAACCTCATAATTCTTTTGTCAGCTAACCTGGGCAACATCAGCTTACTGATGAAGTAGATAATAACGGGAATAATAATAATAATAATAATAATAATAATAATAATAATAATAATAATAATAATAATAGTAATAAAAACCAATGTTACAAGATCAGGGCAATGTGGGAAATTGTTACAAAAAACAGCTTTTAAAAGTAGTTCAGTAGTTTAATTCATGGTTCAGTTTGTCTTTTTGTTTTGATTAAAATAAGGTTTTAATTCTAAAAAGTATTATCATTTAACAATAGTGGTTTCTTTATTCCAGTACTAATAAAGCATACTATTTATCTTGGAAAACAAATTATAGACTAGGACAGTTTTTTTTTTTTTTGCAATAACAGTATTTATTTGAATAGCCGTTATGACATAAACCAATCTCCTTTGTTTTTTTAAATCTGAAAATTATACAATTCATCAGGTGCCCTTATACTCTGCGTGTCTTACCTGTAATCTAAGGAGGTGTTTTGATCCCAAGTGAAATTGTTATATTATTCATTTTTAGCACGTGATGAGGATTTAGACTAAAATCTCTCCCAGTTTTCCAGATATGTTTGCCCGGGGCGGTTATCTGAACCAAAAGTCAGTGTAGATCTTGGCCTCTCACCAACTTCCTTTGTAATTAGAGTTCCTTTTTGCTGGCTCTGACTCAATGGCCATTTTGGTTGATTTTGTCATGAACATCCAAAGCCCATGAAAACCTCCGTTAACTACTTTTCCTGTGCCAAAACCTTGGTACGTCACTCACAAAATTTGACAAATACGGACAATTTTCTTCAATGCTTGGCCAACACCTCATGCTTTCTGACCAGCTCTTGTCAGGATCTGGAAGAGAGATTGTTGGATTGTTGCTGAATTAAAACAGGTTGAGTACAACAGCCAGATACACACACACACACATATATATATGGACTAATGATCCATAGTGGTGATTCTCATTACTGCTATTTAATAGCACCACAGTTTCGGAACACATGAGACAAACTGACTTTAAACTTCCTGCAGTAAGAATAAACATGCATTGATCTGTCTGTTCATCTTTGAAAGTTCAGTTTTCATAGTCCACTTTCCTTTTTTTTTTGGAGTAAGTCATGCTGTCTCACGCTTTTGTTTCACTGAGTGGCTCCGTTGAGTGACGTGTACAGCCATGTCCACCTCATGAGGAAAAAATTACTGGATGTTAAGACATATTCGGGTACTCTACATAACTTCACTTCTACTCAACATTTGATTTCATTTATGGCGTAGGTTTAACTACACATACTGCAAAAGTTTTATCAAATTTTGTCCAGCCAGTTTTGACTGATTCTGTGATATCTGGCTGGACAGACATAAATACTGACATACCCTAGACAAACAAATAGCATTGTACAGACAAAACAAATATACACATAAAGATTTACAGTCAGGTTAAATTTGAGGACCAACACATTTTGGATGTATTTTTCTTTCTTTGCAGGGGCCCAGTCCCACTAGATTTCTCTTGTCTTCCTGCAGTGAACAGCTTTGACCCAGCTCTGCATGCTATCAGCTATGGATGAAAAGTGGATCATCCATCATCAGGATTTAGACATTTGGTCTCCATAACAAAAGCAATGAGGTGCTCTCACCAGTCGTGTGGCACACCATTTCTCCAGAGAGGAGTTGCATTTACACACAAAAACAGCCACAATTATCAGCCGATTTAAGACACTGCCCACTTTCCCAAACCACATTTCCATGTTTTCACTCACTGCAGCAAAAGCTGTAATTTATGGCAATTTTTCTGTCATAATCAGTTGTAGACATTATCGACAAAGACGAACAACACTTTTTTCAAAGTAAAGCTCGATTCCCATCAGGACGGCGTTCTGTTGACATGAACATGATGTATGCGTTGCAGATGGCCATTTGTCTTTGTTCTGCTTTAATAAAAGACATCTTAAGAAAAAAAAAATACATTACAGATGTGGATTTTATATTAGAATATCCAGCGCTTCTCATAAACCTCTTAATTACTAATTCTTTATTATGTGCTCTATGTATGTATGTTAAAGGATTTAAGAAATAAAAGGAATTAAAACACACACACACACACACACACACACACACACACACACACACACACACACACACACACACACACACACACACACTTTTTACACACCATGTGTAGCCAGATGGGAAGTGGATTATTTCCCAATAATCCCAGCGTTCCAAAAATCTCAACATGTTTTATTTCCTGCCGGTTTTAATTCCATGCAATACAAGTTAAGCTTCTTTTATAACTTACATTAAAACATCTATTTTTTAAAATGATTTTTTTCTTTTTTCTAATGAGCATCAGATTACGTAAACTATCCACCATAAAAGTCACTGGGAATGAGTTATTACTATAAAAATAATACAAATGAATGAATTTCTATAAAACAATCATTGGAATTGCAAATGTCCCTAATGTGAGAGCTGCTAAAGTCATTTTATGAAATGCTCTCATTGCAATCAGTCTACCATTTTCCTTAGAACAAGCATGGCATTTAAAGAAGATTGCCCGGACACTTAGAGTAGTGTGGTCTACAGATGTGGACTTGTGTTTGGTTATGACACACGTGCATCTCAAGGACCATCTGGTCTCGCTTCCTCTTCTTTGCAGCAGCCAAACCAGTTACTGGCTCCTTGTCTGTTTATCTGTGCTTTCGCTAAAGGGGAGCGTGACTGGTCGCAGGCCAGTGCACTCCTTCCTCGCTGTTATCAATCACTTCAAGGGGCTCTTGAACAGGAAACCATTTTCCCATCATCGTTTCTTCAGCTAGACCATTACACTCCACATTAATGCACCAAATGGCCTGAAAACAGGCACTGCTCACTCTTTCTCCGCATGCCTTTCCCTTTCACTGTGTATAAATCAGCCTGGTCTAAGCAGCTTCAGGACAGCCATTAGTGATATTTCCCTTTTCCCTGATCTCTAATTCTTTACGAGGGCTGAACAGCCTCAGTGAATTGTACTAATCTTGGTAATCCAAGATGCTTTAATACACTAATGTGACATTTTCCTACACTGTAGTTCCTGGTAACAAAACAGGGCAGTCTTGTGGAGATAACGCTTCGCTTTATATGATCTTTGTGATATAGCACTTTAGATACAGCAAACCGCAGTCGGCACTGGGGACTTGCTGTATCTAAAGTGGCAAACTTTTTTGCTAAAAAAAACAAACAAGCAAAACAAACAAAACATTAACATTAAGCTGAGTTCATTAAAAGATCAATAAAGTCTTAACATGAAGTTTAAACTAATTGGTGAATGAAGTTGATTTTAAAATTAATCATGCAGAGAGTGATTTAAAACGCATCACAGCGTAGATCAATGATTAAAATCATATATGTGCCTATATGGAAGCCTTGCAGATGTGTGTTAAAGTAGCGGCTTTAAACTGTGTATTTGGGTTTTCAGATATGTCAAGTAGGATAAAAGTTATCATTACTTTTCTAAAGGGTACATTTTAAAAATGTAAATCTCTTAAAATGAATGTATTATTATTATTATTATTATTATTATTATTATTTTATGGTCATAGGAGCAACCATAAACGACAAACAAAACACATGATCATGTGTATCTGTGCTATTTCTTTGCCAGTGTGACCCATTTTTAAAATTTGTTAAAATGAACCAAAGTTCAGTTTATGATATTGACTATTTTGTGTTGACAAAAGGATGTCGCTCTGTACTGCACAATCCTGAGCCCTATATACACTCACCTAAAGGATTATTAGGAACACCATACTAATACGGTGTTTGACCCCCTTTCGCCTTCAGAACTGCCTTAATTCTACATGGCATTGGTTCAACAAGGTGCTGAAAGCATTCTTTAGAAACGTTGGCCCATATTGATAGGGATAGCATCTCGCAGTTGATGGAGATTTGTGGGATGCACATCCAGGGCACGAAGCTCCCGTTCCACCACATCCCAAAGATGCTCTATTGGGTTGAGATCTGGTGACTGTGGTGGCCATTTTAGTACAGGGAACTCATTGTCATGTTCAAGAAAACAATTTGAAATGATTCGAGCTTTGTGACATGGTGCATTAACCTGCTGGAAGTAGCCATCAGAGGATGGGTACAAAGGGATGGACATGTTCAGAAACAATGCTCAGGTAGGCCGTGGCATTTAATCGATGCCCAATTGGCACTAAGGTGCCAAGAAAAGATCCCCCACACCATTACACCACCACCAGCAGCCTGCACAGTGGTAACAAGATGGATCCATGTTCTCATTCTGTTTACGCCAATTTCTGTCTCAACAGAAATCGAGACTCATCCGACCAGGAAACATTTTTCCAGTCTTCAACTGTCCAATTTTGGTGAGCTCGTGCAAATTGTAGCCTCTTTTTCCTATTTGTAGTGGAGATGAGTGGTACCCGGTGGGGCCTTCTGTTGTTGTAGCCCATTCAAAATTGCTTAAATCACCTTTCTTTCCCATTCTGACATTCAGTTTGGAGTTCAGAAGATTGTCTTGACCAGGACCACACCCCTAAATGCATTGAAGCAACTGCCATGTGATTGGTTGATTAGATAATTGCAACAGCTGTTCCTAATAATCCTTTAGGTGAGTGTATGTTTAAAATAAAAATAAAAAACAGCAAAACAAATAATAATGTAGCTTTAATGGCTTCATGATTTTTATTTATTTATTTATTTTCTTTTAGATACGGCAAACTGCGTGGATTTATTCTTCCTCTAACTGTAATCAATCTTTTCTGTAAAAATAAATAAATAAATAAATAAATATAATAATAATAATAATAATAATAATAATAAAACAAAAAATACAAATATTTAAGGCTGCTATTAATGGGCATGTTGTGACAATTTTAATCTAAACTTTTTTCCCCTAATTTGTAATCCATGGTAGCTTAGTGGTTAGCATTGTCGCCTCATCCTTCCAGGGTCTGTGATCGATTCCCGTCTCTGTGTGCATGGAGTTAGCATGTTCTTCCTTTGGAGTTTGCTTGGTGGGTTTCGTCCGATTCTCCGGTTTCCTCCCACAGTCCAAAGACATGCAGATTTGGCTGAAAGGTGTTCCCAAATTGTCTGTAGTTTGTGAATGATTCTGTGTGTGTGTGTGTGTGTGTGTGCCCTGTAATGGGTTGGCACCCTGTCCATGGTGTACCCGGAATCATGCCCTATGTCTCCTGAGATAGACTCCAGGGCCCCTGCGACCCTGAATACAGGATAAAGTTCTAGGAGTGAGTGAGTGAGTGAATGTAATCCATGTTATGTTATTATGTAACTGTTATAGTTTATGTGCATCTGTTAGGGACCTCCACCAGAGGTCACTGTTCATGTCTGTCTGTAGTTCTTGTTGGTTGACTCAGTTTCCCAGAAGGCACCTCAGTCAGGTGATGAGTGCTCACCTGAACTGAGGTGGCTCATTAAAGATTCTATAAATAGCAGTTTATTTGAAAAGTCTGGGAAACTGGGTCGAGCATTGTGTGTTTGGTATGTTTGGTTGGTTGGTATGTATGTGATTGTTTTTGTAACTACCGTCATGTGGGCATTCCTTTTTGTTTCTTTAAGTTTATATTGGGTTTATGTTTTGTAACCTTTGTTTTTCTAGAGGGCTCTAGTTTTGTTTTCTGTATGTTCCTTGTTCTGATGGATTCATGGAGCTGTCCTGTTTCATGTTTAGTTAGGCTGTGTCTCCTCCTGTGTACAGTGTAAGTACTGTTCTGTGTCTTCCAAGTGTTGGTCTTCTTGTGTAGTTCTTTGTCTGTTTAGTTTTGTGTAGCCACATGAGGGCCTAGCCGCTAGCAGGGTTAGCTGCTAGTAGGCCTTGATTGCTAGTAGGGTTAGCCCCTAGTAGGGTTAGCCTCCAGTAGGCTAGCCTCTAGTGGGATTGACTGCTAGTGGTTCTGGTTGCTAGTAGGTTAGCCGCTAGTTTGGTATAGCCTCATGTGTGCCCTGCCTTTTGTGTTCAGTTCCCCCCTATTAGGTCAGTACTAACCCGGTTAGCCACTAACCCCATTAGATACTAACCTGGTTAGGTCAGCATCCAGTGTCCCCCATATTCCATATAGCTACTAACCCAACTAACCACTAACCCAGCCAGTCTGGTCCCGTCTCTGGTCCTGTCCCTGGTCCCATCTCGCCAGTCTCCTGTCCCCTGTCTAGCCCTGTCTCGCCAGTCTCCTGTCTAGCCCTGTCTCTCCTGTCTAGCCCTGTCTCTCCTGTCTAGCCCTGTCTCTCCTGTCTAGCCCTGTCTCACCAGTCTCTAGTTCCCCTATGTGTCTTTAGTTAGCTCCAGCTCCATGTTTCCTCATCCCCTGTTCTGTGTCAGATCCCTGTGTCAGCTCCTGGTTCCCTGTGTTCAGTTCCTGTCCCTGTGTTAGCGCGCTGTTCCCTGTGTTAGCGCGCCGTTCCCTGTGTTTTTCCTAAGCCCTAGTTTTAGTTTGAGTTTGTTGTTTTGGTTCCTTTGTTTGGTTGTGTCTGTTTTTGAGTTCTGTTTAAATAAAGACTATTTGTTTGCACCACCCCTCTGCCTTCATGCCCACGGCAACAACATCAGCCACTCTAGCCAGCACCACCAGCTAGACCCATGACAGCATCATTTGGTTTTACTCCCACACTCATCTTCTATATGTCTTATCTTGTTCAGGGCTGCAGGAGGCCAGGAGTGTATCACTGTGTTGAGGAGCAGGTCATGTTTCAAATTGTTATAAAGATCGAAGTCAAATGGTCTTTATCAGTGACATATGAATGACCTTTTTTGTATTTATGCATAGCTTTTTTATTGATCCTTTTCCTACAGACTTACAGACCTTCTAAGAAAAAGGTTGCAAATAGGAAAATCTAAGGCTAACAGTTTAAATGATGTAAACACTGTACAATTAAAAATGAAAAGTTACTACATAGTATTTCCTGCATACTAAACAGAAATGAAGACTAAACAGCACTCACACTGCGCTTTTGTTACTGAACAACAGTTCAGTTGTCAGTCAGCTGATAAAAGCGAATAATATATATATATATATATATATATATGTATATGTAAAAAGTTAACAAAAGGGAGTTACATTTTGCATGTATGGAAAATGTGACTGCGCATATTCTCAAATTCTGTATTTGTCATTAGACTGAAATATCTACCTCGCTGACTTTGTCCAGCTGTAATCTTTCATCTCAAAATCTTTAACACAGATTCAAGACTCCAGCTCTGGCAGCCTTACATCTCGTAGACGTAAATATCTTAAAGTGAAATAAATTGGACAGGTTCGAAGATGAATTTTCAAGACTTGAGTTTTTATTCGTTTCATTACGAAATGACCGGGGCCCAGAGCCCAGATCTGAACGTTTGCAGGCAAGCCAAGGTGTTATTAGTTTTGTTGGGATTCATTTTAACTGCATCTCTCTTAAGACCTGCAAAAATCAATCCTGAAATATGGGGTGTGAAATATGATTCACTGCAGAATAACGATGCTTATCACTCACTGGGGGAGTTCTGTTGTTGTTGTGTAACCCAGCAAAAAGCCACAGATAGGAATTAATTGGCGCAAAGATTACATTTCTGCATGCAGGAAAAATTGGGCATCAATGAAATGTAGCAAATCTCACAGTCATAGTCATTAGTTACTTAATATAACAAAAAAAAAATATATATATATATATAGCAACTCTTGTACTTTGTTATTTAGTTAACATACCATGTTTTTTATGTAAATGAATTATTAGTCCAATAATAAAAATAATAATACAATAAAGCTTAAGAATAAGTACAGTATGAAGAACTGTAATCACTGACAGCACTGTGTCTAAATTAACAAAATATGTTCTCCATCAGTTTATTCACATCCTCCCAGAACCACTCTTACAAAATTTTGAGTCCTGGAATATTCCAGTGTCATCGGGGAAGAAAAACTCCATAAGTGTGTCCTTTGAAGGTCGTCAGCTGCCTTCATTTTATTGCTACATAACAATGTTGAAGGCGGCACGGTGGTGTAGTGGTTAGCACTGTCGCCTTGCACCTCCAGGGTCCGGGTTCAATTCCCGGCCAGGTTCGATTCCCGTCTCTGTGTGAATGGAGTTTGCATGTTCTCCCCGTGCTTGGTGGGTTTCCTCCGGGTACTCCGGTTTCCTCCCACAGTCCAAGTCACAGGGTTAGGTTAATTGGCGTTCCCAAATTGCCCGTAGTGTGTGTGTATGTGTGTGCCCTGCGATGACTTGGCACCCTGTCCAGGGTGTACCCCACCTTGTGCCCCAAGTCTCCTGGGATAGGCTCCAAGTCCCCCATGACCCTGAATACAGGATTAAGCGGTATAGAAGGTGAGTGATAACAATGCTGAGTCTAGACCTGAGCAACTGAAGCAACTCTAGATCACAACACTGCCTCCAAAGGCTTGTACAGTGGGGATTAAGCATTCAAATTCAAATTTTTATTTGTCACACACACAACAATATACAGTATGGTACATAGTGAAATACTTACACAACTGTTTGTGACCTTGAAAAGAAAAAAGACAAAAAGATAAAATAAAATAGAATACAATAAAGTATAAAGTAGAAATATGTAAAGTATGTAAAAATGTAAGACTCTAAAAAAGTAAGGCCTCTATAAATAAACCAGTATTAAGTATGAAATGAGCAATGTGCAGGCAGCAGCAGTACGGTGTGGTCACAGAGTATGAAATAGAATGATGAGCCGCGGTGATATTGTACATCTTTAAAAGTGTACTTAAAAGTAGTTTATATGTAAACATAAGCCAGACTGTGCAACCATATACAGTAGGTTCGTGTATTCAGTCCATCAGTCCTGTGCAAATGTGCAAATGTTCAGTGGTTGGTTTGGGTGTGTTCCATCACATGTGTGAAGGTGTGAAGGAAACATAGCAAGACTATGTAGGGTTTTGGTTGAGAGTTCCTATAGCCTGCGGGAAGAAGCTTCTCCTCAGTCTCTCTGTATTTGCCTTCAGGGAGCAGAATCGCTTTCCTGACCGCAGCAGAGAAAACAGTCCAATCCAGGGGTGGCTGAGGTCTTCCATGATCTTCCTGGCCTTGGTCCAACACCGCTTGTTAGAGATTCGGTGAAGGTGGAGCTCGGTGCAGATGATGCGCTCAGCTGATCGCACCACCTCGTGTAGAGCTCGTCTGTCCTGCATGGTGCTGTTCCGGAACCAGGTTATGATGATTCCTGTCAGGATGCTCTTTATGGTGCAGGATTAAAAATTCCTAAGCACCTTAGAGGGCAGACTGAAGTCTCTCAAGCGTCTGAGGTGGTAGAGAGGCTGCTGTGACAGGTCCTGTGTGGCGAGAACACTAAGGTATCGAAAGCTTTCCACTCTCTCCACTAGGCTCTCATTGATGCTGGGTCCTCCAGGTAGACCATCTCATTGTTGTCAAAGATCAAGCCCACCATAAAAGTGTTGTCAGCAAACTTGATGATTGTGGTGGAGTTAGTAGTGGCCACGCAATCATGTGTACAACGAGTACAGCAGGGGGCTCAGAACACGACCCTGGGGGACTCCAGTGCTGAGGGTCAGGGAGGCTGAGCTCATGTCTGCTCATGTCTACCCAAAAACGTATTGCCTGTGGTCTGCCAGGGACCCATCATACGAGGTACAGTATGATGGGTGCATTGCTTCATGCACTTCCCTTCTTGCCCTGTTGCGTACACACTGCTCTGTGAATCTGGACTCTTTTTTTACATCATTCCAAAGTACATTGTTTATTCTCCCTAGAATTTTTCTGATGAATGCCACTAATATGAGTTTTTCTTATGGACACACAGCTGTTTAGTCCCAATCCTGCGAGTTGCCATCACATTGTGTATGTATGGAAATGCTCTTCCCTTCACTCTTAAACATAGCTCTTATTTCTAGTCATTTTTCTATGCCGCAAGTTCACCAAATGTTTAATTAATCTCCATTCATGAATTTTTCCCAGCTGCATATCTTCCCTGAAATTGATGGTTCAGCTCTATCCTTCCAGATTTTGCTTTGGGGTTTTGAGGGTTATTAACCCAATTCCAGTAAATTCAACAATCCGTATTTGTTTTTGTGCTTGGTGCAGGCCAATATTTTGACTTCTCTCAAATGGCGACCTTTTCGTAGAACCAGGGACGTACTTCGAATCCAAGGCCTGTTAAAGAAATATTCCAGCTGTGATCTAGCTTCTTGGTATTCCCAGGCATTTGGTGGATAAACTCTTGAACTGCAGCAGGTAGACTAGCTTACCACAGTTCATAGATTTGATTATTAGTACCTGGGGATTTACCAGACATGGTGTCTGATTCCCAAAGTCAGATTCAGTAATCAAATTGTCTGAGGAAGATATATGTTTCTAGAGATTATTTTGAATGTGGATTAATATTTAAGTGTGTCTGTGTGTTTTCTTTACTTGAGAAGTACCATACACTGAAGTGTAACCCCTTTAATTATTTAAACAGTCTTAGTTTGATGATATTTGTATGCATGTATTTAAGTTGATACTGTAAGCCCAGTCTGTAAAAGTTTCCCTTTTGAAACCATTACAAATTTTTATGTGTGGTAAAATGGAGTCAGATAATATTATATACTTCCAAAAGTGTCACTGTATTTTGGCACAGGGCTTTAGTTGTTATTAATCAAGTTGTGGCTAAGGATGTTTTTCACATAGCTGCCTATGCACACCTCAGCCAGTCCTTTACCTTTGTGTTAATACATCCAGTCCACACATGTCCTTCTAAACTCCAGGTCTTGATAAATTGCTAAGCGCCCCGAGCGGGAGAAAAATGAACCGAAAGATTGACTACTGGCAGTTGAAAAGACAATATTATTGTAACACATACACCACACAGGCAAGTTCTTTTTCAGTCGTAGGATAGGCAGTAAAACAGAAGAAAGCTGTTTTTTTTTTGGTAATATCTTCTCACATTCTATCGTTGACAAAAACATTTTCTTGAATGCATAATTTCTTAATAGCATTTGCTTTTCACTATACAGTAATGAATATTTGTACTTGTATGAACATATGCACAAAACATTAAGCCCAATATTATACTGGTTCCCCTTGTGCCCTTGTGGCCCTTGTTCATCACAAGACCTTTGGGGTGTGCTGTAATGTCTGGCACTGGGATTTTGCCAGCGGATCCTTTGGGTGCAGTGGGTTACGGAGTGGAGCCTCTATGGATTAGACTTGTTTGTCTAGTGCATCCCATGGGTGCTCGGTCAGATTGGGATCTGAAGAATTGGAGGCTCATGGGTCATGAGGCAGGTTGTTTGCTTTTCTGCTTGATCAGTCCACACAGGCTGGCCATTGGTCCCGAAAGGGTGCACATGTTCGTGTCATCAGTTTACGTTTGATTGAATTGATAATCACTGTTGATTTATTAATTCATTATATTAATGTTATGCCTGATTGGTCTATTTTTCCATTATATTTACAAAACCATGCAAAAAACAAAAACAAACAAACAACAACAAAAAACACTGCTCTGCTTCTATTAGACTTAATGTGTGGAGAATCAGATAATTTTCATTTATACATATTTCATCACACATTTCAAACTCATTTCCCTTTTTCTTTGCTTTTCTTTTCTTTCTTTTTTTGATTCAGTGAAGTTGCTTTGCGACAATGACCGTTGTTAAAAGCACAATGTAAATAAAATTGAATTGAATTCAATGTGTTGATGGGCTGGAATCGACTAATTATTGGAATGAACTAAAATGTTTTTTTTTATTTGAGTGATTGATGCAGTATGTGACTACTTGCACATTGCATTTAGCTAATCACGTTAGGTCTTCACATCACAAAGTCAATGGAACAGAAACATTAGAGAATACAGATCAGCATGTAGAGTCATAATCTTAACATGCTTGCTATCATTAGGAGATCTAGAAATTGCTCACTTGATTAATTAAGAAAAACCGATGGGACATCCTGACCTTTGAATACAGATAGAAATAGTTTTTGTAGCATCCGTCCGGTGTGCAAGCTTTTAACTAATGCTTGTAAGTGTATTTATTATAAATGTACATGGGGAAAGGAATGTACCTTTTTTTTTAAAGACTATTTTAATTTGAAAATTGTTTTTGGGTGTTAGTTGATTTTACTCACTTGATAAATTCAGGAAAAGGTGTTATACATAACTTAATAGTAAAAAAAATTGCGTTCATAATATCTGGCTCATTTATATCCTTTTGGCAAAACAAAGGATTTTTACAGAAACTAAAACAGTTGTTGGCAGCAAATAATGGCACCAGTTTTTATGATGTGATTTAGGCAGGTGTCCATTTTACCTTTAGTTAATTACATAGCTTTAACTCATAGTACCTACATTCTTGTTTCTTATGTAAGATTTAAAATAAGTAACCTGAACAAACGCTTCATTGTATGAAAAAAAAAAAAAAAAAAAAAACGGGAAAAAAAAGTTAACCATGTTAACTGTATGCTGGCACTGTAAAAGGTCAAACGATTAAATCAGTTTTGGCAATCCGGAATACAATTTCCTCCAGAATTCAGACCAAGATGAAAGATAATAAACAAATAGTCATGAAACATTCAGCATGGAAGATTTGCTTTTTGCCCAATAGAAAATATAGTGAAGTCTAAGGTACAGTAGGTCATGTTTTTCTCTTTTTCTTCAAGCAAGTGAAAATCCAGCAGCACTAACAGTGCTGAAATTTTTTTTTTTAAATCACACCATTTATTTTTGTGTTAAGCTTTGTATCTGCTTTGGTATCCAACCTTCATTTCTCAGGGATTTTTTAAACACTGTAACGTTTTAGTAATACAAGCACTAAAAAGCAAATGTCTTGAATGAATAAATAGGTTTTGATTGAAGTATCAAAAAACACAAGCAGTTCACTCCGGTACCATGATGCAAAACCATTTCATGCTTATAGGTCAGTAGCGAAATTTCATTGAGAGCCAATGCAGTGTGGATAAGATAGGCGTGATGTGTTCATATCTTCTGGTTCTTCACTAGTGGCTGGTGCATTCTGGACTGACTAACTGGACCTTGTTTAGGCATCTAGTAGAACATCCAGACAGTAGAGCATTACAGTAATCCAAATTAGAGGTGACAAAAGCATGAACTATGAACAATATGTTCCTTATCTTAGCAAAATTTCTGCAATTAAAGGATACTATTGTGTACACAAGCTTCAAATGAAATACTGGAATACTGGGCCTAAAACGGAACGCTGCGAAACACCGAACCTCAATTTAGTACATGTAGAATAGTCACCATTTATATCTACAAACTGATAACCATCAGTTAAATAAAACCTGAGCCAGGAGAGGACTGTTCTCTTATTTACTGCTACATTTACTACAAAGAAGAATACTATATACAGTAATTAGTGGTGTCAAAAACTGCACTAAGGTCAAGCAACACAATCAAAGACACGCAGATACGCCCTGATATGCAGATACGCCCTGATCAGAGGCCATTAATAGGTCATTTACCTCTTCAACCAGCGCTGTCTCTGTGCAATGCTGAGGCCTAAATCCTGACTGATACATTTCATGAATGTTATTCCTATGTAGATATGAACATACAGCATGAACCTGTTCTATGATCTTAATAACTGCTAGATGAAAAGATTTCGGTATACACTGTAGCCATTGCTGAGTGAAATGTCTATTTTTAAAAGGGGTTCAGTTATTTCTGGTATTATCTTTTAATACGTTAATATGTATTATTTATTTAAACATTTATTAAATTGTCTGATTTTAAATCACGATTTCCTCTTTTGTCTGCATAAACCCCTCACTATTGCTTTAGTTGTGGTCATATTCCTAGTTAGTCTTGATGCTGTATGTAATAAGAATTTTTTTTTTTCTCGTACATAAGAGTAGAGAGATATGTAAATCTAGCAGCACTGAGAGCTTCATTATAGTTCTAGAGACTCTGTTTGAAGATTTCTGTTTGAAATACTACCAATTTAGTTGGATGTAATTTACATTGTATGTAACTTTTCTTTTTTTTTTTAGATGTGTGTGATCGTTATAACAGGAGACAAGTTTTTTTTTGTTTTCTAATTACTTTTTTTTTGTTTTTAATTGGAGCTACGTTATGTAAAATATAGAACAGAATAGTACAGAATGTTGTCACCTGATTGAGTTCTGTGGGGTCAGATGTTGATCCAATGATATCTGATGACTCTGGGCGATTACTGATCAAGTTCTGCGCAGTAGTTGATGTGAATGTACATTCAAAATATTCAAATCAAATTCAAATTTTATTTGTCACATACACAGTCATACACAGTACGATATGCAATGAAATGCTTAGGCGACTGCCCGTGACCTTAGGATAAAGACTATTTAAGACTGTTTACACGAAATGAATATAACAAAGAAAGTAGAAATAGATTTAACTAAGAATAAAATAATAAAATATATGTACAGTAAAAATATACAATATACAATAAGAAAAATATAAGAAAATAAAAGATATAAGAAAAATATAAGAGAATAAGAAAACCTGGGTGTAAATGTAGAAAAATATATAGCCGATATAAGAAATATAAGAAAGCCTAGGTGTACCTAGGTGTACAGTATAGAAAAATATGGAATATAAATAGAGATGTCCAGGGGGTGTGCAAGTATGCTGTAAAGTGTTTTGTACTTAAAGTGAATTGTGCTATAGAATAAATAGTAATGTAGTGTGAAGGGTGTGCAATGATTGTCCCAAGAGTCCAGAGAGAGTGCAAGAAGCATGAGTGTGGGTGTGTAAAGTGGGTCAGTCTGTACTGTTTGGTGTACTGGTTGAGAGACGGTATCGTCTGCGGGTAGAAGCTCCTCTTCAGTCTCTCTGTAAGTAAAGTAAAGCCTTTATTTTGTCACATATACATTACAGTACAGTGAAATTCCTTCTTTACATATCCCAGTGTAACTGGGGTCAGAGCGCAGGGTCAGCCATGGTACAGCGCCCCTGGAGCAGTTAGGGTTAAGGGCCTTGCTCAAGGGCCCAACAATGGGCTGAGCTGGGAATCGAACCGCCGATCTTCCGATCAGTAACGCAGTGCCTTAGCCCTCTGAGCCACCACTGCCCTTCAGGGAGCGGAATCGCTTTCCTGACCTCAACAGAGAGAACAGTCCATTGCTGGGGTGGCTGAGGTCCTTCATGATCTTCCTGGCCTTGGTCCAGCACCGCTTGCTGTAGATCGAGTGCAGGTCAGGGAGCTCGGTGTGGATGATGCGCTCAGCTGATCGCACAACCCTCTGTAGATCTCGTCTGTCCTGCATGGTGCTGTTCCCGAACCAGGTCGTGATGTTTCCCGTCAGGATGCTCTCTATGGTGCAGGAGTAAAAGTTCCTGAGCACCTTGGAGGGCAGTCTAAAGTCTCTCAGGCGCCTGAGGTGGTAGAGACGCTGTCGGGCCTTCTTCACCACGGTGTTGATGTGACAGGACCATGACAGGTCCTGCTTGATGTGGACACCGAGGTATCTGAAACTGTCTACTCTCTCCACTGGGCTGTTGTTGATGACAGGGGTCTGGTAGTTCCTCTCCTGCTTTGTGCTAAAGTCCACTACCAACTCCTTCGTCTTGCTGACGTTTAGAAGGAGATTGTTCCTCTGGCACCAGTGCTCCAGATTTCCAATCTCCTCCAGGTAGGCCGTCTCATCGTTGTCAGTGATCAGGCCGACCACGACGGTGTCATCAGCGAACTTGATGATGGTGGTGGAGTTAGTAGAGGCTACGCAGTCGTGTGTGTACAGAGAGTACAGTAGAGGGCTCAGAACACAACCCTGTGGTGCTCCAGTGCTGAGAGTGATGGAGGCTGAGACATGGCCGCCCATCCTTACAGCCTGTGGTCTGCCAGTTAGGAAGTTGGAGATCCACTGACACAGAGATGAGCTGAGTCCCAGGTGCTCCAGCTTGGTGGTGAGTGTGGAGGGAATTATGGTATTAAATGCTGAGCTGTAGTCGATGAAGAGCATTTTACATTCACTGCTTTAGCATGGCGATGTACCTTTATGTAACATAAACATTACTTTAAATAAAATGAGATAATGAAATAACTTTGGGCAGAATGTGGATGTTGTTCTTGTTTTTAATGGCCTCTTAATGTTTGATGGTTTTTGGGCCCTGAGCTCCCCCTCTTCCTGGGTATCCAGTTGTGATGAAACAGTGACTCACATTAATGCAGAGATACAGCACACAGGCTGGAATATACAATCCTATTTATAATTTCATTAAAAAGTGTTATTAGTAAGTCACCTGATGAAATACGACTTTATTCATTTTGGCCTTTTTTAAATGTTCGAAACCTTTTTGTTTGTAAGATTTAACTTGCACATTGTAGGTTTCAAGAATTTTACCTGATGAAATATTGAAATATGTCAAGAGGTATTTCCCCCCAATGGTGCTATAAAAGCCAAAACTAAAACCTGAATACAGCAGTGACAATGTGAGTAAAAAAAAACAACAACAACCTGGAACCATTTATCTGTCTTATGGTTCACAACATCATGCAGCATGAAGCGGATCTAGATGTGGTTTCCTCTTCTTTATGATTTACCCCATCTGGTGGAAGGACAATTCCATACTGTGCTACATAAACAGATAAGAACATTGTTAACACGCTGGACAAGCTGTCATTGCACTAAAAAACACAATGTACCAAACACCCCCGGAGAACAGATGAAGCTCTAAAGAGAGCAGAAACAGGCTACGGCCAGCCTCCTACACTTAGTCCTATTCCACATGTCAGTTAGCAGATCTGTGCCTGAACTTTAGCACATAGGACTTTTTTGTCTGTGATTCATTACAAATTATATTACCAGCTTAAAAACTCCACGGTAAAGTAAACTCTTAAAATATCTACATGGATTGTAGAATTTCTCAGTATATTCTCGGTACGTCTCTGTGTTGACTAACATGGTGCACTCTAGCTGGCATAGCCTTCACAAGTTGTAAACCTTTATCAACATAGTAGGTGTTGGTATATCATGTCAGAGATTTATGATCAATTAATGTTCATGAATATTTATTTATCTTCTATACAGCTTATCCTGTACCGGGTCCCGGGTCACTGGGGCCTATCCCAGGAGACAGGTTCGAGGGTCGAGGGTGCCAATCCATTGCATGGTACACACACCCACATGCGCGCACACACACACACACACACACACACACACACACACACACACACACACACTATGGGCAATTTGGGAATGCCAGTTAACCATGTTTTTGGATTAAACTGGGAGGAAACCCACCAAGCCTGGGAAGAACTTGCACACAGATCCCGAGGGGGGAATTGAACCCAAAAATGCATACAATTAACACATATGTCAAATAACCATGTAACACCCATATTGCACAATAATCCTTGTATACAGTATAATCATCAAACAGGTTAACTGATTTATACTGTACATGTATGAAATGTATTAATACTTCTAATGTATGAAATGTAAAGATATAATTGAAAGAGCGAGTTCTGACCAATGTACAGACAAAACCTTCTTTTAATTGTACAGATACTATTATCGGTTTATATAAAATGGTGAGTCAAATGAAAATCTTAATCATTTTTATTCATAATTAATAATTGCTAATAAGTGACTAAAAAGGGCATTGTTTTCTTTTGAAGTAACGTCTATATTTTGTTCCAGGACTTAATGAGCTTAGATTTTCATAAAGCATTTGTAACACTTTTCATCGGTTCAGTTATGTGATGTATAAATAACACACATTTATAGAAATACCATTTCTAAACCATGTCCAACAATGTGCAATTTCTCAGTTCTTCAATTATTTCCAAAATGTCCTGCATACAATGTTTTGGTCTTTGAAGAAATAGATCAGAGCCCAAAAAGAGACAGCGGATGACACACGCTTGAAGAACACATTAGTTGACCCACATACAGTAAGAATTCGATTTTTGGAATTAGAGTTGTCATGACTTGTTATTTTACAAATCAGCTAATATGATGCTCAGAGAATCATTACTGATGATACTACTCCCGCCGTAGTGCATTCAGTGATCCAGTGATCCAGTAACTCTGGATAAATGGCACTGATTAACTTTTGGCCAACACACCCATATGTTTGTCAAACACAGATTTGAACAGTGGCTCTTTTGTTTGCTCTGAGAATAGAGCGCTGTATGGGGTCTCCACAGGAAGCTGACCACAGACAGAAGGGAAGCCGTAAAGTGGCATTCCTTTTCTCCTATGAATATTTTATTAGGCAGGCAAATAGGTTTGCAGGGTCAGAACAACAACCTACCGTGCCACGAGGCACATAACTACACAATATTACAAGCTAGTATAAATGTGTCTAACAAGCTTGTGAGTAGAGCGTCGAAACCTGATTATCAGCGTTCTCCGCCTTGCAGAATGTGTTTGGAAGAGGCAGAAATACCATAAAACCTGATTAGACTACAAGGGGCATTCAAGTCAAACTAGGACTTTTGATTGTGCAGAATAACAGTAGACAGTTCTGAGAGTAAAAACTCCTTTATTTCTATACACACATGGACAAAATTGTTGGTACCCTTCGGTCAATGAAAGAAAAACTCACAATGGTCACAGAAATAACTTTAATCTGACAAAAGTAATAATAAATAAGAATTCTGTGAATGTTAACCAATGAAAGTCAGACATTGCTTTTCAACCATGCTTCAACGGAATTATTTAAAAAAAAATAAAACTCCAATAGACTCATGGAACAGGACTGGACAAAAATGATGGTACCCCTAGAAAATACTGAAAATAATGTGACCAAAGGGACATGTTAATTCAAGGTTTGTCCACTAATTAGCATCACAGGTGTCTACAATCTTGTAAACAGTCAGTGGGCCATAGCCAAGATTGAATTACTCGTAAACATAAGCATAAGCATCACACTGCATACAATACGTGAAATATTGGCATGAAAACTGCTTGGAGTTACGGGTGCTAACCATTATTTGCAGATTTGTTATCTGACTATTCCTCTAAGATTTTTAGTTATATAAATGATTATACTTGGCTTTTGGCAAAATAACTCAACTTTATAAAGTGGAACCTTGGATTACGAGCATAATTCGTTCCGGAAGCGGGCTCATACTCCAAAAACACTTATAAACCAAATAGACTTTTCCCATAAGAAATCATGAAAACTCAAATTATTCATTCTACAGACCATAACAATAAATACATAAATATAATTAATACAACATATAAAGTAAAAATAAAATAAATTAACCTGCACTTAACATTAAAAAAAAGTAAAAATAAATCCAGACAGTTAAGTGTTTCCGTTTGTGCGCGCAGGCGCCGTGTATTTGTATGTGTGTGTGTGTGTGGAATTAGCCCCACGCTTCGTCTTAAACAGTAAAACTCCTTCTCCCTTCCCACACCTCGCTTTTTAAGTTTCACAACTAACATACACAATGCAAACACTGTTTTAACGGGAAAAAAAATAAATCTCTCTAATGATAGAGCATACTAACGGAATCACTGCTGTAAAGTAAAAAATTAAAAATAACAAATTAACCAGCACCTTACCTTTGAAAAGAATCGCGACAAAGCTGAGTTTTTTGTGTAAATAAAGCGTGTGTATGCAGCCGTGGAGAGTGTGTGTGTGTGTGTGTGTGTCTGTGTTTGTGTCAGTGTGAAATTACGCGCGTACGTACGCACACACACACGCGTGTAATTTGACACTCTGCCCCGTGTGTGCGTGTGTGTGTCGGTGTGTGTGGGGCACTGTGTCAAATTGCGTGCGCGCACACAGAAGAGAGAGGGAGATGTTGATTATAAAAGACGAGCACTAAGACGCAGCAGGGGACTCTTATTTTGACACAGGGGACGTAGCAGGGGAGACGATTACCCATAATTCACGCAGCGCAAGAGAGAGAAAAATCATTTGCTCAGTTGTGATCACTTGTCGCTCGGTGTCAAAATAAGAGTCGCATGCGTGATACATGATACTCGGCGCTCGTAAACTAATACTTGCTCGGTTTCCGATTAAAAATGTATTAAAAATCTTTGCTCGGTTTGCGGAACACTCGTAAACCACGTTACTCGCAATCCAAGGTTCCACTGTACAGTATATATATAAATATCTCAACTGAGCTCAAAATCTTTTTTAATAAAAGCTCTCGGGATTTGTTATAAAGCCTTCTCGAGATACAGCTTCTCAGTGGACACTCTCCCAAAGACGTTGGATCTGTGATGAGCTGATGGTATGGTTGAGATTCTCCTGTTTCAGCCAGTTAAAATTAGATTTCTTTACTTTCAAGTCTGTAGCTACCCTATTGTTGGCGAATGATACTGAGTTTGCAAATGCGACTGTACCTTACACCATGAAATGTAGCCTTTTATGTTTATTGCATACCAGAATACAGTGATTGTTCATGTAACACACTGTTATGTTATGACATTTGTTACATTCTTTATCATCTGTACAACCTTGGTAAGACCTCCGGTACTTTCGGTGAGAAGGCTATAATGTTACATATCAGTTTGTTGAAGCAGAACTCTAGCTGCTAACTGCATTCAAAACTAGTCAAAATACTCAGATCAGCGATAAAACCTACACCACAGCCAGGTAAATTTCAAAATTTCTCGTAGTGTGTGAATACTGTAGGTGTGTGAATGTTAATTGGAGGTCCTACCATGGTTGTACAAATGGGAACAAATGCAATGGCCACCGTTGGCCTCCATGGACCCTAGTTGGACTCCAGAGGTTCCTAATGTAGATGACTGGATGGATGGATGGACTGCCAGATAAACTTAGCATCGCTGATGTTCAATTATATATCAGTAAACTGGTGACAGGATCATGGGCACCGAAGCCTCATCAACACTGGCCAAGACAAAAAGGAATCAGAACACTCAGCTCATCACAGCCTGCCACACACAGGGTTAATTTTACTCTGTAATGTAGTCGGGTTATTCAAGTAAAGTACAGATAGTTGAATGAAGAAGTATGTTACATCGTTACTGTCCAGCAGCCATTTCATTCAGTCTACAGCCTACTGCAGGAGTGCACACAGAGATCTCTGTGAAAGTGAAACACAGCCAAAAAACCTCACTGGAATGACAAATGCTTTATGTAATCATTAGTAACAGTAATGCATGCTTATAATATCTATAGACATGTGCACATTATGCACCATTTATTTAACTCATTTAAAAAAAGCACAGTAATGAAGTAAAGCTCTACATGCTCCATCACAGCCAGGTTTTGGAGCGATATACAGATATACAGTATATTACACAGAAATGCATAGTTGTTGGGTTGTACACCTTTTTAAATGTGCAAATATACAGGGTCTGTTTGTTATTTCCCCTCTTTGATATCTCATATCGATTTGTTAAGATTCATTTTAATATTTAACTATGAAAGTTACCGACATTAGAAGTCTGTGGGTGTGCACCACATTTACAGTAATGTACGGAAAATATTTAAAACATTAGACATTTTTTTTAAAGGTTGAAACTCCTCTATTACGCCATAATGTGATTTCACTTTTCCATGACTTTTGCATATTTCCAGGATATAAAAGTGATGTGTTGATAAAGTAATGCTGAAAACGCACTGGAATCTGGTGATGGAGATTCAAATAAATGCCTTCATTTATCCTGTGAGCTAAAGCTTTCAAAGAGGAGACCACCAGGTTGAGAAACAACTAATCAGAGCCAGATATGAGATTTTGGGTAAGGAAAAAGTCTGGCGTTTGGCTCCAGGTCCAGCTCACATCCCTGAATATTTACACCTACAGTATAGAAATAATACATTTTCTATAGAGAGATTGTTTATTTTGATCTTTTTTTTTTCAGTGTGTTTAGAAAGTATACCGATAGTCATGACCTCCTGTCCTTTTCTTTTGTGTATGCAGAGAAAGTCTGTGGTGTTGAGTTTATGGGCTCTCTATCATATTATGCACGTCATGACATTACTTTTAAGTTTAATAGATTGCTAGAGAATACAAAAAAAAATCATAGTGTGATAAATAGCTTTAGTGACAGATAAGGCCTTCAGACGATGGCCTCATGGTGAGGATCATGCAGTGGAGTTCTTAGTTGTCTTTGAAAGCAGTAACTAAATGTTGCATGACTAAAACAGACCACACCACTCTTGATATGCGATGACTACATCAGTCAAGATATCCAAAGCTAAGAAGAGCTTTTGGGAAACCATTTTGTTGCTACATAGTAATGATCAAATGATGATGTGCCTTTTACATACGAAATTATTGATTCAGACTTCCATTTCATAAAATATGTAACTGGAGGTTCCTGAGCTCAGCTCTGTGTGTGCTTCTGGGATGTTTCTCCAGTTTAAAGAGAGCAAGGCTGCTGGGACAGTAAGATCTCTGTTGCCCAGACAAAGCCAGTGTTTGCCTGCTGAGAAGTTGTCTTGGCAAGAGCAAGAATTTGTCCCCAATCACTGTGTCATGCTGTCACTTTTTTATCCCATTATTAGAAAGAAAGCAACATGGTAACTGCACTTAATAGCGCATGCACAAAACCACAACATCTAGATGACCTTCTAGCATGCTGATCAGTGGCAATCATCTGACATGTTCAGGCCAGAAGGATTTGGATGGATGCCAGAAAATGCTTTTTTGTAACAAAGAATGAAATAAACAGAATATTTAGATGAAAGGGCCACGGCAACAACTGTGATGTATTATTATTATTATTATTATTATTATTATTATTATTATTATTAATAATAATAATAATAATTAATTAATTTTTTAAAATTTAAATGTGTTATTATGGAATCTGTTGACCTTTCAATATATGACATAATGACTCGCTTTTATTTTTTGCCATTGCCATTCTATCTACTGAATATAAAACTACGGTGGCCGTGAAGTGCAAAACAAAATAACAAAACAGAAAACAAACTAACATTCAAAAACAAAATAACAAAACCCAAAGCAAAAAAACAAATTAAAAAACAAAATAACAAAACCGAAAACAATAAACCAAATGAGAAAACACAACGACAATTCAGTCAAACCGGAAAAGATAGGTATCGTTCTCGAATTAAATTCTTAGCGCTGATTGGAAGAGGCATCCGTCACTCAAAACATACAGGCAGTACTGTCACGTGAAGTCAAACTTATTTTAAAAGCACATTTAGCACAACTTAGTTGACCAAAGTGATGTAAAATCCTAAAATACTTAAATGAATCCTTAAATGAAAATACATCTAAATGTCAGCGAGGCTGCAGTACTTCCTGTATATTTTGAGTGACAGATGTCTCGTCCAATCAGCGATAAGAATCAACAAGCTGAAAAAAGGTAGATGTGGCTTGCGAATGACATTCTTACCAGTGACTGGACGAGACATCTGCCACTCAAGATTAGCGGTGGGATTTAATTCGCAACCCAACGTAAGCATGTTTATTCTTACCGCTGATTGGACGAAACATCTGTCACTCAAAATATACAGGAAGTACTGCAGTCTCACGGACATTTAGATGTATTTTCTTTTAAGGATTTTTTTTTTTTTTTTTAGTATTTTAGGATTGTACAGCACCTTGGCCAACTAAGTAGTGTTAAATGTGCTTTAAATATAAAGTTGACTTCACTTGACAGTACTTCTTGTATGTTTTGAGTGACAGATGTCTCTTCCAATCAGCGATAAGAATTTCATTTGCAAACGATACCTACCTTTTCCGGTTTGACTGAATTGTCGGTATGTTTTCTCATTTGGTATTTTGTTTCTGGATAGGTCGTTGTGTTTTCTGATTTGTTGTATTGTTTTTGGTTTTGTTATTTTATTTAGATTTTGTTATATTGTTTTGGAATTTGTTATTTTGTTTTTGGTTTAATTATTTTGTTATTTAATTTGTTATTTTGATTTTGGTTTTGTTATTTTGTTTTGCACAGACATTCAAGTCAAACCAAGACTTGTGATGAAATTTCTCATAAATGAAGACATACAAGCACAGTACGATGATGAGACTCTTAGCTGCCATAAAACATTTGTATGATGCAAATGTTTTAAAGAAGGCCATAAATCAGTGCATGACCATCCTGTTTGAGGTGGCTCAGAGCCCACTGCAGTCGTTCCTGTGAACATTCAACAAGTGAAACGCCTGATGCTTGAAAATCAATGGATAACTTGTTGCCAACTTGCAGAAGAGATGAATCTGACTGTGGGAAATGTACACACAATCATTCACAAAACCCACTTTCACATTACAGGAACTCGTCTGGGAGTTATCGCTCCAAGCCATTTCCCACATGTTTGGGACACTACAGGAGTTCCTTGGAGGCCACGTGAAGCATGGCTCCGACGTACTGGAAAAACTTTCCACCTTGATGGTGTCCAAGCTCTAGTGAAACACTGGGATCAGTGTATTAGTGTAGAATAGTTTATTATATATAAATAAATATATAATAGTATATAATAATATATATAGGTCGTTTTTACTTTCACAACACCCATCACAGAAAATTGCCATCTCTTGTTCGAGTTGTTTTGCCTTCTTAAAGTTAAACCTCATAGTGTGATCTCAGATGTTTTGCTTGACCTCTGCAACACCCCATGCCGTAATATCTTCCCCTTACGTTTTCGTTGGACCATGTTGAAGACTTATCAAGATTACAGACTACACTTGCCGTGATGCTGATGAGAATAAATTAGAAAAGCGAAGCTGGTCGGCTTCATTTTACAATGACATTGTGCAGAGTGTGTTCCCTCCCGGAGTCTTCCAGACATGTTCTTTTTGAGACAAATGTAAGGTTATCTATTTTGTCAGGCGTTTCAATGAACCATTTGCAATTACACTGTACATTTGTAGGCAACACATTCAGAAGAAACAGAGAGTGATGTAATGGAGATAATGGAGCCTAAATATGATGTTTTTTTTTTTTTTTTTTTTAGATAATTTGAGATCATTTTTATAATCATTTGTTTTAACATTAGAAACCTGAAGTGTTTTATAACAAAGTTGAAAGACAGCTCATAACTTTAGTTTATCTGTCTGTTAGTGAGGCATTTACAGTATACACATGTACTTCCTATCTCTGAGGTAAATTACTATAATGACCCCTAATGACCTTTTATAGGAAACTGATTTTCCCTATCAAATATTAAACGGCCTTACTTATGAAATGCAGTTGCTCGCGTTAGAGTTACTAACGCTCTGTTTGGATTTGAGAGAAAGGAAAAGAATAATCATGATTTGTGCAATTTTGTGAATTTCTACAAGTAGACGTTGGCCCAGAACCATTCTGATATCAGGCTACTGGCTGTGACAAGCACATTTATTTTTTCTTCACAGGAGTTATTGCATATTAGCTGCCAATAAAACCAATATCTGAATGTCAAATAAGTGGCAAACATGATATTTGTACAGCCTGTCCACGTAACCTATGAATGGCGTAAAAACTATAATTTTTTTTTTGCCTTAAAAAAAAACATACAGCGTGTCTCACACATGTCAGAATCCATATTTTTGTTACCAAGCCACCAAAGCTGAGCTTTCCAGAATGGGGGAGCGTGTAATTGAGAAAACAAAGTGCATTTTGGAGCAGTTTGTTTATGGGGAACAGCAGGGGTGTGTGTGTGGGTTGGGAGGTTTGCCAGGGTGAGGCCTGCAGTTATCCACCCATGCTGAAAAGCTTTACATTTCAACAATGTTCCTTGATAACCCAGGCCCACCACAGAGCCTGCTTCTACCCAGAGTCATACTGTAGTAACACTTTACAAAGAGATCACTGGAAACAGTCAATTCTCACATGTATTCACAATTTGTTTTTTAAAATAATTATTGTTTGATATAAATTTTGTGTCAGTAAATAAACATATTTATAGGAATGTGATACAGAGAACAATCACTCACTCATCTTCTATATTGTTTTATTCTGTATACAGGGTTGCGCGGGCCTGGAGCCAATCCCAGGAGATTTAAGGCACACCCTGGACGAGATGCCAATCAATCGCAGGACATGCATACTGTACATACACACTGTACATCCACACCCTCACACTATGGACCACTTGGGAACGCCCATTAACTTAATATGCACCAGAGTACACGGAGAAAACCCACCAAACACGGGGGGAGGAGAACATGCAAACTCCACACTCAGACCCAAGGCGGGAATCGAACCCGGACCCTGGAGGTGCAAGGCCACAGTGCTAACCACTAAGTCACTGTGCAAGTCAAACACGTGTCTTTTTTTTTCCTGGGATTTTTCCGATTTATCCTATAGAGGGCTCCACATCAGATCATTTGATTTATAATAAGACTTGGCACAGGTTTTATGCCAGATGCCCTTCTTGTTGCAACCCTCCCATTTTCTAACCAGGCTTGGGACTGGCACTGCATGCAGTATCTGGGCTGTAGGGTTAAGGTTCTTGCCCAAGGACCCAGCAGTGGCGACTCACTGGAGGCGGGACTCAAATCTCCAACCCTCTGATCACCACAATAGAGCCTCAACTGCCTGATCAACCACTTCCCTGATACAGAGAATGCACTAAACAATCTGCAACTGAAAAATTTTGATATGTAAAGCATTTCTAGTTCATTGTTTTTTTCATACAGTGACCTCTGCAAATATCAGTAAAGAACATCAAGGTCATTTCTTTCTCACTTATTTATATCTAGATGTGTTAAACAACAAAAGGAAAGGTATTTGAACAGATTAAAATAAAATAAAGTAAATAACACTTAATGTTTTTGCATGTAACTGCACCCACTGGCATCACCGCACTGTTCCAATCGTTTTAATGATGCTTTTCCTGGCTTTCTACCTTCAGTCTTCTCTTCAGGAGGTAAAATGCTGCTAAATTGAGTTAAGGTCTGGTGACTGACTTGGTCAGTCTAAATCCTTCCACTTCTTTCCCTCACTAAAGTCATTTGTTGATTTGCTGCTTCTTTGTCCTGCTGCATGATGAAGCACCTCTGAATTAGATTGGATTCTGTTATATATCATGAGTTACATATGTAATAATAAAGATTAGTGATCCTGTTTGAGAAGCAGCCATGCAGGCCCAGGCCATGCCACTACCTCCTCCAGGCTTGACTGATGAGTTTGTATGAATTGGATTGTGAGCAGCTCATTTCTGTCTGCACACTTTGGTCTTTCAATCATCTCTGTATTTCTTTGCAAATACTAAGCTGGCCTATAAATTCTTCAAATTTATAGTGCGGTTTGTGTCTTGTAGTGTGGCCATTATAGTTCTGCTCTCAAAGGCTTCTTCATACTGTATGGTGGATTGTGTTATCATCACCCCTGGCCTGTGGAGCTAATTGGTGATGTCGCTGGAGTTTTTCTTCTGTCATCAACCACTGATGAAAACCTGTTCCATGTCTGACTGTTAGTATGTCAGTGGTTTGTCCCTTAAAGGACATTCAAACGTCTTGTATTGGCTATGCCCAGTGCTTATGCAATAACTCTGATAGATAACTCTAGATAAACTTTGGGATAGATACATAAACCAAGTGTAGATATTGAGCACTAATAATCAATTAAACAAGCAACCAATCTAACAAGATACATTCGGGCAACAAGAAAGAGCTGTCAGGGACTCGTTCCAATATTTATGATCACACAAAAAGGGGTGGGTCTAAAATAAAAGGCCATGCTTTATGTTGTTTACCACATATAAATGTAAATTCTTATCCATCGTCTCATATTCCTATAAATGTATTCAGTGTGTAGCAAAAGCAAAAGTTTCAGAAAAACCTTTCTAGAAGGGGACTATACTCTACTGTACTGTATATGTAAATATACAGAAATACCAGCTTCCAATTTTATTTCTATGCTGTAATGACATCATCTGTTATATTGAACTTCCAGCCTTCAAACACAGAGTATGACTGCACTGCAATCCCCACTATCCGAAATGAGGACGGGTTCCCTTTTGTGTCTGGTTCCTCTCCAGGTTTCTTCCTATTGCCATCTCCGGGAGTTTTTTTCTCGCCACTGTCACCGTCACCCATGGCTTGCACATCAGGGAGAATCTGATCATTTTGATTCATAGGGATTTTTCGCATTTCATATGCATTTCTATAATCTTGATTCTGATAAGCTGCTTTGCAACAATGACCACTGTTTAAAGCGCTATACAGATAAAATCAAATAGAATTCAATAATGCACTGCTACTCAGTGCTCCATCAAACATTCCATATCTTCTACACATGAAATAATAAAAGTTATCCTAAAGTCAAACCAAAATATCGTCCGTTCTCATTCCTGCAACTACATTACAAATGAAGGCATGTACACACAGTGGTGAGTTCAAATTGTTTGTTGAAAAGAAAAAAAACGATTTTGCTGCTTATGTTTTTCTTTAGTGGTTTATTTTCTGCATTCTACAACAATACTGGGGATTTCAAAACTATAAAATAACACATACGGAATTAGGTAATTATGAAGCGAAAACAACAATAACAACAAAAACAGTCAGTTGTTCTTTTAATACACGGAGGTCAGCTGATCTGGAACAGTTTTTGCGCAAGAACAGTATTGTGTCGAGTGCGTTTGTAAAACCCATCAAGCACCATGATGAAACTGTCCTGATGAAGACCTTCCCAGGAATAAACGACCAAAACTTACCACTGCTGCAGAGGAGACGTTCATTTAGAGTCCCAGCCTCAGAAAACATCAATTAACCTCTAAATCACCTCAGATTAGAGCCGTTATGAAGGATTTAGAGAGCATGAGTAGCAGAAACATCTCAATATCAACTGTTTGAAAGAGATTATTGCGTATTTTGGACGCCTTAAGCATTGTTTTACAGTGTAGAAAGAAATAAACATCAGGAATGAACATGGAGTTAGAAAGTGATCCCAAACGTTTGACTGGTAGTGTTCGGTACATTAGAACCTACTAAATGTAATTATGTAGAGTAAGTGTGATCAATTCACATAGTATTAACTGGATCCAGGTATTTTGGTGATGATAGGAAACAATGACCATAGGGTTAAATTTACTCGGGTGTGACATGATATTGCTGTGCATAACATTACCACCTTCCAATTCCAAACCCCCCTGTGTTCAGTCATGAGAATATAAATATATAAGGAATGTCTCAAGACTGATGCCAGGATTGCGGATCGGTCTGATACTATGTTGGGTTAATTTGGTATGTTAGCCTGTTTTACCTGCCAAGTTATTAGCGCATCTATCTTTAGTCTGTATTGCTCACTAAGCTTAGCATCTATTTGTTAGTGTGTTCTGTGACAATAGAGCCAAACGTGAGAGCGTATCTGAAATACTTTTGTATTGCATATAATATTTGCCTTTCAAATGTGGAAAGTGGTGAAAAGAGGATGTTCTTTCTAGATGTGACGGACAACAGAAAGCCCATGAAGGGAAAGGAGGCAATTTCCTGCCCAATAAAATGTACTTACTGTTTATTATAAAGATTAGATATGGACTAGTGCAGTACAGTGGAACCTCGGATTGCGAGTAACGTGGTTTACGAGTGTTCCGCAAACTGAGCAAAGATTTTAAATAATTTTTTATTCGGAAACCGAGCAAGTATTAGTTTACGAGCGCCGAGTATCATGCTTCACACATGCGACTCTTATTTTGACACCGAGCGTCACTCTCTCACCTCTCTCAGTCTCGGACAGATTTCTTTTTTTCCTGTTAAAACGGTGTTTCCATTGTGTGTGTGTGTGCGTGCGTGTGTTTGTTGTGAAACTGTTGTGAAAAAGCGAGGTGGGGAGAGGGAGGAGGAATGTTACTGTGTAAAACGAGGCGAGGGAAGGGGCTAATTCCACACACACACACACACACACACATGGCGCGTGCGCGCACCAATGGAAACAGGTAAAAGATAAAGTGCAGATTAATTTGTTTTATTTTCATTTTATAGATTGTATTAATTATTTTTATGTATTTATTTTTGGGGGCTGTGGAACGAATAATTTGAGTTTTCATTATTCCTTATGGGAAATGATGATTTGGTTTAAGAGTGTTTTGGAATATGAGCCCACTTCCGGAACGAATTATGCTCGTAATCCAAGGTTCCACTGTATATGGTTTTTCCGGTAAGCACAATTGCATGTAATAGAATATTCTTTTCCCTCACCCTAAAAACAAAACAGAAGATTAAGTGGATTCAGAGTGTAAAAAAGCAGATCAGAGGGATTGAGTAGAGCAGTTCTGGTTCACACACTAGCAAAGTCGGTCTATTTGATAATATGCTTCAGATGTCAGGCACTCCAAAACGTTCTGTTCACACTGCACCCGCTATCGGCAAAAACCCAAACGGAAGTACTTGATCTTGTACTCAGTCTGACAAAAAAGTGATATTGGTGCATGAATAACAGCATGTCAGATGTTACTCTGGTACACTGAAGTATAATTACAAGCATTTCAAACGTGTCAAATACTTTTGTTGACAATTACATTAAGTTTATGCAGAGAGTCAATATTGTTTTGGTACCATTCTTTATTCATTCTTTCTTCCCACTCCCTTGGCTGAGACGTGACCCCACACATGAATGATATCAGGATGCTTTACTGTTAGCATGACACAGGACTGATGTGCGCTTACCTTTTCTTTTCCGGTCAAGCTTTTTCCCGGATGTCCCTGTAAAAAAGAAAGAGGATTGATCAGAGGAATGACTTGACCCCGGTTCTCAGCAGTCCAATCCCGGTACCTTTTGCAGAATATCAGTCTGTCCTTGATGTTTTTCCTGGGGAGAAGTGGCTTCTTTGCTGACCTTCTTGAAATCTATGAAGGCGAGCGCTACCATCAGTCCTGTGTCGTGCCGACAGTAAAGCATCCTGAGACCATTCATGTGTGGGGTCGCGTCTCAGCCATGGGCGTGGCCTCACTCACAACGGTTGCTGATGACCAAGGCATTTTCCAGCATGATGGGGCTCCTCGCTCTAAGGCAAAATTTGGCTTGGGGAACAAAACCCCAGGACCCCCACATTTTGGGTCCATGTCCAAGAAACTCTCCAGATGTAATTCCTTTGAGAACTTGTGGTCAATCCTCAAGGGGCAGGTAAACAAACAGAAAGCCACAAATTCTGGCAAACTCCAATCATTGATTATGTAAGAACGGGCTGCGCCATCAGTCAGGATGTGGCCCAGAAGTTGATTGACAGCAGGCCGGGGTGAATTGCAGAGGTCTTGAAAAAGAAGGATGAACACTGCAAATACTGACTCTCTGCATAAACTTAACATAATTCTCAATAAAAGCCTTTGGCACTTGTAAATTATACTACTTCAGTCTACCAGAGTAACACCTGACAAAAAGATTTAAAAACACTGAAGCAGCAGGAAAAAAAAAAGAATAAATTGTGTAATTCTCAAAACTTTTGGCCACCGCTGGACATTTTTTCTTGCTGTTGCATTAAACTGCGTGCAAGTTAAACTGTCAGCGCAAGATATAAACAAAATACAATATTTTTTTCATGACCTACCCAGTTACTAATTGCAACTCTCAACAGTGGATATGTTTTTCATCCTGTTTAAGTTTCATTGCTTTCTGTCACTGTACTTCTAGTTAATTTATCTAAATAATATGAGGAGCCGGATCAAGTGACATTTTATCAGCTATTGTATATTAAAATAAAATAAAATCTGCACAGTTGAAGTAAAAACATTTGGAGTTAATAAGGTAACAATTAGAACTAGAACTTTTGTGCATCAGTGTACTATTTGGACCATATGCTGTATTAGATGTCCTACAGCATGTTTGCCATCTTTAACATTTTTATTATTTTTATCATTCTTTCCTTCATGTTAAACCATATTGCATTTAACATCAAAGAAAAAAAAAAGATTTATATGCAAGTCTTTGTGTTTATTAAAGGCAGTGGGTTAGATGTTATAGAAAAACCCTTCTGTCAAGCTCAGAGGTGTAAACGTAGCATTTCAATAATCTGAACTGTCATCTTGGAAAATCCCTTTGAGTAGTTTCCATGAATAAATATTGATATATGTTTTGAACTGTCAATCCTGAATACAGTCCTATAATGCAAAAACAAATCTCTGCCCTTGATTCTGTGTCTTTTGGCAAATACTATGTAATCTGCTACAACTGTTATAGAAGAGAAATAAATTCGATCAAACGCAGATTAAACATTTTAATGTCTCATATTTACTTTTATGGAGAAAAAAAAATATATTATTTAAGATATTGAAAAAAAAAAGGAACAAAAAAACTATCTCTATGATAAGGTTAATAAATCCTCTATGAAGGATCTGGAAAAAGTACAAAATCCTTCAAGCGTTTAGTCTGGAAATTGTTTTTCTTCGTCTGGCCTCACTCAGCCTAAGCAGAGCCCGAACCGTCTCCAGTGGAGATCGAATCGCGTGGCGGGGCAGACAAAGGTGGTTGTTATTTCAGTGATGTAATGATGGAATTATACCTGAGGCTTTATGAAGAGTGAAGTGGAGGATAACTAAATCAGTGGTTAAGCCAAATGTATTAGACCCCCCCGCCCCGCATCGCCCCCCACCTCCATCCTGGAAAAGTTCTAGTTTGATGTCAAAGCCTGTGTATGTGTGATTGACACCTTCTGACCATCACTCTTTCACCAGTTGGAATCCGTTTAAATCTTTATTCATGTTTTGCTTGGATAGGACGAGGGTTCTGTTCCATGAAAAAGGCTTAAGATAAATGACTGTACTGGAAGGAGAATGAGGCAATTCGCGGTCCGAAAGGCAGAAAAACGTCCACCCGTCTAATTTGTTAAAGCTGTCTTAAAAAAAAAAAAAAAAAAATCAAAAATCTCTTAAATACATAATTACTGTAGAATGCAGTAGAATAGTTTACTTGACATCATCATATAAAAACATGATCTAAAATGTGTAGTCAAGCTCACGATTAAAACCCTCTATTGCTTTGACATTTAAATGGAAGTCGAAAGACCTCACGGCTCAGCATACGCCGCCAAAGAAAAGACAACTTCAGCACAGTCGTCATCTATTTCTATCCGATCTACCATTCTCAAGCTAGAGCATGGGTGGAAGAAACTCAGAAATGTCACTGCGGTTCACAGTTCAAGCCGATGATGACTTGGTGACCTAGCGGGAAGCCAAAACATCCACTTGCAATCTACACTCCTGCCACTGCCTGTTGAACAACATGCAGGCTAATTTGCACCATCTGCTGGTGTTTGACTTGCGCGATAAACATATCCTGTTGTGGTAGCTGAGAAGTGGAAGTCCTCCACTTTTTAACAGATGTGAGAGTCTTTAGAGCTACTAGCTACTCTGCCTCAATAAATTGCGTTTTTTTTTTTTTTTTTTTTTCCTTTTTCTTTTTTCCGGCTTTCCTAGACCACACAAATATTGAAATAATCAAGTCCTTCACAGAAACATTCAAATGTATACATTTCTGGGTTGGCTCTTTGTTGGTGCAATGGACCCCAGAACAAAGACATGGCAGTTAAGTGAAGCCAGATCACAGCCGGAGGAATCTCAAGCATCTCCACCGAAATAACCACAATGAAATGGTCTCTCAAAGTAACATCCTCTTGGTCAATGAGTGCACGAGTACTAGATGAGTGCTGTTCTGACTTCTGTCTTGACGCCATACCAGTAACCACTTCACATCTGCCCTGAATCCCTTTCTGTGATTCGCTTGTGTTAATACTGAACAAATGCACGTACATCACACAGCTGCTGTGTTCAAAATGGACATAGAACATAGGGATATTGCTTCACAAGAACATTTCAGACATATACTGCATATTGATTAAATAATTATGGCATGAAGTTGAAGTCATTTTTATTTTTGATTTGTTATGCACACACGAGTGACACCTGGTGGAATGCTTCCCTTTTGGACATTTTTATAGACGTTTCCTTTGTCGCCCTTAAAGCTCAGAGCAGTTTAGCCATTAGTTGTTTTGCATTTTTTTTAATAAACATACTGTATATAGTTTTTTTTTTTTTTCAGCACAAAATCTATACATATAATAAAACTGTAAAGTTGGTGTATCTGTACATTGAAGATATTTGCGTGATATCTGGGTGGCATGTACTGTAAGATGCGTAATAGGACACATCAAGATGGTTTTTGTAATTTAAGTCTGTTTATTTGTGCACGCATCATGGAAAACCTATTGAACGGATTTTAAAGGGGTTTCCAAATGTGTATTTGGTCGAGTGTACAGTGGGCTTCGTTTCTTCGCGATCGGTCCACGAGAAGAGAAGCTTACAACCTTATATCATAAAAAAAATCATTAGTCCATCTCAAAATTCAACAGATAGCGTTGTACATTTTTTTTAATACGCAGGTATGAGTGTGCAATTGAAAACTACTTAATAAACGCGATCTCACACATTCAGTTTTCATCTTCAACACCTAAAACATGTAGTTCTTTCTAAAATTCAACAGATGGTATTAAAAAAAAAGGCACATCTAGTAGGCAATTTGATGAACCAAATTTGAATTCATTTTAACCAACTAGCCAAACATGAGCAAAATAGAAAAAAAAATGGATCACATAGGCAAAGAAATAGCACAGATACACATGATCATGTGTTTTTATGATTGTTTTCGGTTGTTTCTATGACTAATAATAATAATAATAATAATAATAATAATAATAATAATAGACTCATTTTGAGAGTTCTACATTTTTGTGATGTCATTCCCATATTCTTGTAGTGTGAAAAATTTACTGTTTATGAACGTAATGATACCTTTTGTTCTACCTGAAATATCCAAAAAACCCAAATACACAGTTTGAAGTCTGAAGCCTGCCATTAACACACACTTCCATATAAGCCCCCTTTTATCGTCATTTACCTACAGTATGCTGTGTTGCTGCTTGAGTTTTAAGGGTTTTAAACAAATGACCCCTTGTCATATTTTTACAAAAATATGAAGGTGCAACTTTTTTTTTTTTTTTTTTAAAGAACAAAAATGACCTTAAATTCTGCCTGTCCTAATACACATAGCTTCTCTTACAGTATCTTCCTGACCTGCCTGATATCAGCCTGTTACTTGGTTCAATATGGATACTCTGGATTTGCATCAAGCACTCAAACGCACCCATACTTCAGTGGATAATCTCTCCTGAATACTGTAGATATGTATCTAAGAATTTCTGCTGTATTCATGAAGAATGTCCTGTGCTTATGCCTGGCCTCTTATTCACAATACAGTACTCTCAAACTGCACACACACACTATAAGAATGAAAGTATTTGGCCAAACCTGCAACAACATTGTATCCAAATACAAATTTACTCCAATATGGAGTTTTTGCAGCTATAACAAGTCTGCAAGATTTTGATTTAGAGCATTTACGCGGTCAGAGACTGATGTTGGACGAAAAAGGCCCGGCTCACAATCACCGTTCCAGTTCATCCCAAAGGTGCTCGATGGGGTTGAGGTCAGGGCTCTGTGTTTGGACCGGTCAAGTTCTCCCTCACCAAACTCATCAAAGCGTGTCTTTATAGTCTTTGCTTTGTGCACTCGGGCACAGCCATGATGGTCTTCCCCAAACTGTGACCACAACGTTGGAATTATAGCATTGTCCAGGATGTCACGGTATGCTGAAGCATGAAGATCTGGTGATTGAAACATCTGAATTCAATAGTGTATTTAAAACTGTTCCTGTCTACTTTTCGAATCATACTATCTGGTGTCACCAAGAAGAGTACGGGTTCCCTTTTAAATCTGCTTCTCTTACCTTGTCCTTCCTCATGCTGTCTCTGGGAGATTTTCTTTGCAGCTCTTGTCTTTGGCTTGCTCAGTAGGTTCTGTTAAGGCTGCTTTATGGCAATGTCTGTTACTAAAGGTTCTACCCAAATATAATAGAATCAAAAAGTCGAATGTGATTGTTGACAGATTTGCGTATCCTTTCACAGATGGTAGGGTCAAGGCTCTGGCTTACGTTCACTCTAATTGGCTTCGCTACTCATGAACCAAAAAAAAAAAAAAGAGTCTTTGTTGGCCGGCCTAAGGAAAAGTCAGCGTACAATAAAACGCCTGTCACAATACACAATCCGACAATACCGGCTCCAGTTGAAATGTGAACGTTTATTGGTGCTTTGATGAAGACTGATTGACATTTATTAGAGTGTGGGCCACTTTTCTTTAGTATTAGAGAATACAGAATCATACTGAACCTAAAATATACTGACACTGTGTCACTGCCACTTACATCAAACTGTCCGGATAATAGCAGCGCAGCACCATAAACTCCTTCCAAGGGATTATCTAGTATTTATGAATAATGAGACTTTCAAGCAGACGTTCATTGTTTGAGCTGCTATGATGTTGAAAAACGGAAAGGCTGTGGAGAATATACACTTCTATGTGGCCTTTGCACCTCACATGTGTATTCCCAAGTTCGTGTCTGCTGATGATTACTGTACATGGCAGGAGATATACTGTATTTCTGTAGACCATGGCTTTAGAGGAAACCTAAATTTTTGCCTAACCTGTAATCATTTTAACATTTTATGAACCTATTAATGTGCAGGCACTCACTCGGTTGTGAATGTTTTAAGGAAAATTCCAGCAGAAACATATTTTTCTTATCATGTTTTTGTTATCATATTTTTGTTATCATATTTTTTGTTGTTGTTTGTTTTAATTTCAAAAGGCACACACAAAAAAATAAATGACCATAAGTTATCTGTCAGCCTTTGTTGATGGTACTGAATATTCTTAGAGGGATAGTTTGGACATGATAAAAAAAAAAAGGAAAAAAAAAAAGGATTGCATGTCAATAAGAACACTCCCAAATTTTATATACAAGATCCTTTCAGGACAACACAGATTTAAGATCATTAGATACTCTGCTTACGAAATTACTGACCGCAATCTGGTTAAAAGAACAAGATGAAAAATGTGAGTCATTAATTAGATCAAATCTGGACTTTGTCATGGCATGCAAAAGGCTGAACAGTAAATGATCGTGTACAGAAATCTGACCATGCTTCTAAAGTGAGAAACTCGGAAATGTGTTTATGTCAGAGTGTCATTTTTCAACAATTTAGCTAAATCAGTGAAGTCAGGGTAGAGGATTACTCACACAGAGTATCATATACGGTACATGCAATGAACTAGACTGGTCTAGCAAAAAAACAAAACAAAACAAAAACAATATGAAACTCTTCAATCAAATAGTTCCCTAAGAAGGAAGAACTTAATTCTCTTCATTAAGTTCATGTTAGTCATCTCTGAAGCGCACAAAGGAGCTCACATTCTTGCGTTCTGATCGGAAAGCCTGTGTGAGAGTCTCGCACCATATGGAAGCAATGGACTGTGTTTTGCATAACTGCTGGGTCTGCTTCATTAAATGTAGTATTCTAAGTTCCCTACAGCTCTGTTTGCCATTTCCCGTGGCTATTCAGCCTGAACTCACATCATGAGCAATACAATGATTTTTGTGTTTTCAAATGAAAATCATTTTATCATCATGTTGACACTGTATTGTTATCACTACTGCGGATGAAAACCTTTCATCAGCAATCTATTCTTAGGCAGCAGAGGTGCAATGACAGTAAAAGGTATTATGCTAAGCTAATACTATAATATGAAATGATTGTATGTGGTACATACCATGTGTACGTGGTATATGGTATAATGTAACCTATTATGGTGTATGATATAATTATATGCTATATACAGTAGTATAATTAAAATTATTATGACAGATGTTATAAATATATGGTTTATGGTATACTGTATGGTATATGATGTATTGTAAATGATTATGCTATATGGTATAATTATATGGTAGGTTATACAGGGGCAGTGAGGCACACTGAGTTACTGATCGGAAGTTCAGCGGTTCGAGCCCCAGCTCTACCAGGTTGCCATTGTTGGGCCACTGAGCATGACTGACCCGGCACTCTGACCGCAGTTACACTGGCATATGCGAAGAAAGAATTTCACTGTGCAGTAATGTATACAGTATGTGACAAATAAAGGCTAAACTTAACTTATGGTGTAATATAAATGATTATGGTACTGTACAGTATATGTTATATGATATAGACTATAATTATATGGTATACAGTGTAAAATAAAGCATTTTTGTATATGGTTTAATTATATGTTATATGGTATAAATAAATATATGTTATATTGTATGAAATAAATGATTATGTTACAGTATATGGCATGATTTCATAATATGAGCTTATTTCATATCAATGCCATGATAAATGTAATAATAAAAACAAGGCATATATAATGTTTGTACTTTCTTCAAAGAAGTGCAAAAGGTAAAAAGGTTTCATGGTTTTTCTCTCAGCTGTTTTTCTTTTCCTGAAGCAGAAAGGCTTATGATGTAGGCCATTGTAACATTGGCCTCTGGCGTGCTTAAGCACTGACACTGGACAGGACCGCACGCAACAACGTCAACACATTCGGGTCCCGTGCCAGCTGTATACTGTACACACAATTAAAGTACATTTATTCAAGGTAATTTACTGAAACAAACACACAAACAAATACACACACTGTACATTGTATCTCCTCTGAATGCACGTACTGAAAAGCATATGCAATACATCAGTACAATCTGCCTACTATATCTGTTTTTTTTTAATTTATTTATTTTTTTACTTTACACTTTTTACCTTGCACTCTTCCCAAAACATTCTTGCAGCTTCCTGTTCATGTGCTCAAAGGCAGTGATTTTACGGTGTGTGCCTTTGAAGCATTTCCTAAACAAACACTGCCTATCCTTACTTTAATCATAGTAGTCCAATTAAGCCATTAACAAGATGACTGTAATAGACTGTTGGCTGGACGACGGAAAGGATATGACAGGAAGAATACCCATAAAATCTGGATGGCAGTGGAAAATGTGAAAACTTGCTTTGTTTTGATGATGATGATGATGATGGTGAAGAACTCTGTCTAACACTTTGCTCCAATATCTACCAGAGGTATTTTTTTGGGTTGAGATCACAGCCGTTTCTTGTTATAAGCAGTATAAGCAGTCACTTAGGGCCCCAAAAACCACCAGGGAGCCCCATAATTTTTAAAAGAGACATGCAAAAAAGCTAACTTTATTGTCATTTGGCAAAAGGCTTTATGAATCAGACAGTCACAGGGGGCTTCATTTTGGCACAGTAAATTAGGTAACTAATGTAACTGAAGTCAAAAGATCCTGAAGAAGCAAAGCTTATAAGAAGAGGAGAAAAATGCAGGGAAGTTAAAACAAAGAGGACACCGCAGCAGAATTGCTTGACTGTTCCTTAGCAAGTTTCTTAGTTGATATTTTCAGTAGCCATTTTGGCAGAATTATTAGTGTTTACGTAAATTTAGCTATGCTGTGCACTTTGCACAAAATGTTCATTGACCTTATCCATTACGCAACAGTGAACAAACCTACAGTAATTATGTGTTCTCTCTCTCTCTCTCTCTCTCTCTCTCTCTCTCTATGTCTTGCTCCTGAGATACCAGTAGTCTTGACCGTTTAAGCTCTCTTTAGCTGCCTGATCCATCCAGATTCCCTACTTCTGGTTTTTAGTTCTCATCACACGGAGACCACTCACTGCTGCCCAGGATGGCCCCGTATGTTCTGCTTAAAGATAGATGTAACTACTAAAGATGTTTCCACTTAGAAACCATGAAGATGGGCTTGGACTGCATTTGAAACAATTTTCTATGATGGTTTATGACTGCAGTTGCTCTGATGGTCTCCATCGGTCAACAGCTGGAAACCTCAACATAATGAACTTCATGCCAACTTCAATGAATTTCTTGTTATATAATTGCACTTTTGATCAAAGAAGGGGTTTATTTATGGTCACAATATCCGGTATCACCCAGTCCCCTTTGAGTCTGGCTCTGGCTCGAGGTTTCTTCTTCTTTCCTTGCCACAGTCACCTCCAGCTTGTTCATTACGGATAAATTGATAATGGTATAAACTTAATTTATTATTTCAATTGTAACGAGCAAGCCAAAGGCATCGGTGGCAAGAAAAATCTCAAAACAAAATGAGGAAGAAAACTTGAGAGAGATTACATGATTAGCTATGCTCACTGTCATGGAATCGATTATGTCAGTGTATGCAAGCACGGAGCCCAACAGGGTTAGCTATGACACATAGCTGGAGTGTAGACTGTGACACTGGAGTTCCAGCAGCTTCCAGTTCAAGGCAGGTCTGTGCCATGGTGGTTCCTGGCTTGTTCCTGACTATCTAAACCAATTTCCTCTCAGCTGAGGATGACAGATTGGGTCATCTTCCAGACCTAAGGAAAGAGCCCACACCTCTCAATAATGTGTACGCATGTACAATTGTTTGAACTGATCTTGAAATCTGCAGTTGTTTAGAAATGGATCTAAGAGACATTCCTGAATTGTGTATATCTGTTATTGTTTTCCTCCGCGACTTGGACCCGGTACCATTGTACCGGGTACAAGATGGCGTCATGGTAACAGCATGCAGCACCCACTTCGGATCCTAAATGGTGCTAGTTTGTGACTGGGCCCAATTGCAGATGGACATCAGAACAACCAGTTTTCAAATCTACCACTATTGTTACATTACAGCTACAACAAAATAACTAACCTGCACAGCTAACTGACTTTTCTGTTTATTCAATGTCTGCTCCCAGGACAGTAAACTGGACTACATGCTACTACAGTGGACTACTCAACATGCTGCATTGCTGCATGTTTGTTTTTCACCGACATATGGCTCAGCAATGGTTAAGGATGCTGAGAGTTCCAGGTGACCCATGGAGGAGCCATTCATGTTAACAGAAACGCAGTTCTGTAGAGTTTTCACAAACAGTGGAGTTTGTGAAAGTTAATTGCAGAACTTACCATGGAACTTACAGCCATTCTTATAGTGGGTGCTCTGTGAACTGTAATAGGGGTTCAAGTGAACTGCAGAACCCCATCCCTCAACCCACTCAAAAGGCTGTTTACTCTCACTGACAATTTTACCCATGAAAACCTCAAGTCAATGCTCCTTAAATTCCATCCACATGTAAGGAGCAAAACCACTGAATCTTGTTTGCGCAAACATTCCTGGGATGCACTGGGCAGTGTCCCACCCCATCTTGGCTACATCCAACATATTCCAACATATAGACCATTTGTCTATGCTCATATGCTCTTCAGGACGGTTCTGAGCACACTGACTGATCCATGGTAGAACTCACTAACTTAGAGGAGTACATGGCATCTGTGACTACCTATATCAGCAAGTGCATCAGTGATGCCATTGTCTCTAAGACTATCGCCATACACACACTGCAACCAGAAGCTGTGGATGACCGCAGAGACAAAGCACGCATTCAGGACAGCGACGCACAGCACATATGGCAACAACTTCTACACTTGGTTGGAGGTCCAAAATAATGTGGAAGTTCAATTCAATTTACTCACTCGCCGTACTGCTTTGTCCTGTACAAAGGGTCATAGGGAGCCTATCCCAGGAGACTTAGGGCACCAGGCGGAGCACACCCATAGACACATTCAAACACTCTTACACACACTATGGCCAAGTTGGGAGTGCCAATTAGCCTAATCTGCATGTCTTTGGACTGTGGGGGGTAAAAACGGAGTACCAAGAGAAAACCCACCGAACACTGCATAAAGGCCACCACCACAATTCCTATACCAAAGAACACTCCAGTGTCCTGCCTCAGTGACTACTGTCCAATTGTATACTGTCCATTATCATGAAGTGCTTGAGGAGACTCATCATGATGGAGTTCTTGTACCATCCCACCCATTTTGTGGGCAACCCATAGCCACACAGCATCCGACTAGCACTCACCCACCTGGCCAATAAGGACGCATATGTCCGTAGACTTCAGTTCAGCATCCAACAGGATATTGGACTTTCTGACTGGAAGATCTCAGTCCCTCTGGATCAACAGCTGGATCATCCAGCACCACCACACTCAGTACTAACCCAGTACTAACCCAGTACTAACTAGCTCTAATTAATAACCTCTGCTTGGGGACATACAGTAAACCATGCCAGAAAAATGACTAGAGAGCACAAGACAGCCAATATCTTTCACTCTGTCCAACATCTGTAGTAATAAATAATTTTTATGTCTTTTATTTTCTTCTCTATTCTTACATCAATGTATTGTATTCCAGTGCAACAAAGTACAAGTGCACGGATAAAATATCTTTTTGCTTTAACTGGTAAATTCATTACATGTACCATTACCTCCCTATTATCTTCGCTTTCATAGTCATCCATAACTTGGAGACAAACAGGACTATTACTGGCATTCATTTATTATACGAATTGTTCACCTGACCCCCAGCTTTTAGAAATATAGCTCCAGATCTACACTGTTTAATGCCAAAAGTAAGGAAAGCCAATCACGCTACTATTGGGCTTGTTTAACTGAAACCATCCAAGATCATTTACAACATTTACAAGGCAACATGCTCACAAATGGGATCCAGATGCACACTTAGGCTCTCAACAACACACAGGAACCTTTTATTTATGAGTGGAGGTGAGGGGTTATTTGTGCACCAGTGAAATAGTCATATCCATGCAGAACCCCAAAAGACAACGGATCTGCACTACGACCTTGGGGAACACCGCTGCCGTTTTATAGGGTCAAATCATGTTTCAGGGTAATCTGAACATGTCACAGTCAGTTGTGTGTGTTATTTATAGAATGTCCAACATATGTTGCCTACACTTTACAGGAATGCTTGATGATATTCAGATGCTGTGTTGTTATGGAATGTATGGCTAATTGTACTACAGTATACAGTATATTCTTTAAAGAAAGGTTTACACTGGGCATGCTACATTTATTTTTCTCAGTTTTAAATATAATAATATCTTTATAAATATGATGGACTGGATCAAACAGTCATTTTTCACAAATATTCACAGGGTACTGTAGATAACACTGAACACGCGAGGTGTGTTAGTGGGAAGTTAAATGGGTAGTACAGCGGTATTATAGAAAGGTTTGAGACAGGATGTCTGTTAAATGAAAACAAACCCTCAATGATGAATTATTAGGAACAGAAGCTTATGCACGCAACCGTGCAGTGGCGGCTTGGCTGTAAGAGTATTTATATCAGTTGTTTGACAAATGTGTATCTTCATAAAGCCCTCATTCAGAACTCAGTACATTTCATATTGAAATACTAATTGCTTCTTTTATGTGTCCAACTACTTTAATGTGTTTCAGATTTTTCCACTTTTCTACATTTTGAAGAATCGTGCGTCAATGCATTCACTTCCTCAGCACAATTATTATTCCAGCTAGACGTCTACAATAGGAATAATTGGTATTTATAGAGTTCCAAAGGAGAAGGAATCCCACTGCCCCAGGCTCAGGGAAGAATCAGTGGACAGAGTTAGTGATAGGGTTGTTCGATTCGGCAACTTTATAATGCATTTATAGTCACCAAGCTCAAAGCTCTCAAAATAAATAAATAAATAAAAAATAAGACAAAAAGTACAATCCTTAAATTTTAGTTGGGATGCCAGGAGCTGTTGTGAATCCTTCAATTTCTGCAGGGGACAACAGCACTAAGATATACCCAGTGACCTCATTATTTATACAGATGATCATTAAACTGACGTTTGATGACGTCAGTGGAGATTCGTATTACTAATTTGTATTCCTTCAACCAGTATTCATCCATCTTGGGCAAACAAACATGTCTGCATTTTCTCCCTGAGTTGGGGGGAGCATGGGGGGTTTCGTCCGGGTCCTTTGGTTCCCCCCATGGGCCAAGTTTAGTGCAGTATTTGGTACTTTATGACTGCAAGTGTGGGTGTGCTTATGTTCTTCAATGGCTTGGCACCCCATCCAGGGTGTTCCCCTCTTGTGCCCCAAGCTTCCTGTGACCATACAAGGATATAAGCAGCATGGAAGGGTGCCATTTCATTTGACATCTACCCGTTGTCAGCATAAAATGAAGCATAATAGTAAAGTGCTGTATTATAGAGGAAATAAAATATGTTTTAAAACTCTCACAAGTGCTGTGAAAATAGGAACACACAGTGCTGTAAGAGTGAAACTGGTTTTGAAAATGCTGCTCAAAAATCAAATCAAAATCAAATCAAATCAAATCACAATAAACAGATGAAAAGAATTGAGCGTTTTTCAAACATAAAGGATAGTTTAGATACGAGCCAAAAATGATTGCATTAAAATAATCAGTAATTCATCCTGAACTGAGTGATTTATTAACAATGGCTACATACTGCCCTAGCGGTTTCTTTCACGACCAGTGAAGATTGCATATCAGGGTTGCCTCTAGGGTTTTTAACACGTCCTGATAGAGCACCATCTATATAATAACAAAGGCATAAACTGTGTTAATATTCTGGATAAGAGGATAAGAATTCACTTTAGGATAATAAATACTTGAATTTCTGATTCTGAAATGCTCATGTTGCACTCCATCGCAGAGATTAAACGAGAAGAAGGTGTCTCTTGACCTGTGCTTGAGTGTGCCTGTGCAGTCACTTCCTTTACCCAATGAGAGAACCTGTCTTTGGAGAACAGTGGCCCTTGATGGTGGTATCCACAGCACACACAGCTGAACAGTGACACTACCATAAGGAGACTTTAAATCGGTAGCACTGCTTAGCACCAAGTCCCAGTTCAAGGTTTTGCTTGGAGTTTGGAGATCTTGGAGATGTGCCCTTGAGAAAAGTGTCCATGCCCACAGCTGCAAACTGTCAAGTGTGCAGACAATGCTGCCACATCACCCTTAAAGGAGCCCCAGAAAGAAACGCTTCTCAACAACTCTGCTAAAACCCGCTCGCATTCAATCGCGTGCATCTTGCGAACATGCCAGTATACTGGAGTCACTGCATAGTGTCAGATCTTAAGTTCAAGGTGCATGGACAGACTGCTGTGCCACAGTCAGTGACCCGTTTATATAGGAAAGTTCTGGACTGACAGGTTGCACACACACTGAGGGCCTGTTAACAACAGATGGAAACAATGGGTCTCATTGATCGAATCTTTTAGCGAAATCGTGTGCAAGTCTTTTTTGGAAACAAAACCAAATTGCTGGAATTACATGCATTTTGGCCAATCAATGTAATTTGTAAATGATGTTGTGTCTTTGTAACTGCTGTTATTACTTTGTAGGCCACAAAACTCCAAGTTCAAGTGTACAGACAGCTGTGAGCAAGAAACACTAGATCAGAGTAAAACCCAGAAAACAGAGGTGGAAGGTTTTTCAGCTTGGACTGCCTGATTGAGTTGAAGCCTGAAGAACCGAAATTGAAATTATTTTTAATCATGACTATGCCAGTATGATATTCAATAATAATAATAATAATAATAATAATACGTATTTTTATATAAGTACTATACCTCCTGTACGGTAAGGCAAGTGATTAAAGCAGTTCTTTTTTTTATTTTTTTATTGAATCATTAGCTTTATTTGTCTTCATTGGGTTTGTGCCAGCAGGTGTGGTTTCACTGTTCTTTAATTAATGATATAAAAATTAATGTTTTATATATAGTTAGTTTATTATAGCTAGTTCAGCTCTTTGTGTCTATCTATCTATCTATCTATCTATCTATCTATCTATATTCATACTGTATGTATAGAGAGGAAATATACATACAGTACACTGTAAAAAATCCGTAAATTTTACGATAAAAAACTGGCAGCTGTGGTTACCAAAATTTTATCGTAAAAAATACGGTAGCACCGTTATTGCACTGTAAAAAAAAACAAAGCGTAAATTTTACGATAAAAAAACTGTCAGCTGTGGTTGCCAGATGTTTACTGTAAAAAATACGGTAGCAATGTTTTTGGTTCTATGGGATCACACTCATTATACTACATACTTTAATTGTTCTTTTTTTCAAGTCTGACCGGGTCTCAAACCCAGACCCTGGAGGTGCAAGGCGACAATGCTAACCACTACACTACCATGCTTGCTAGGCAACTGCTGTCGTTGTTGGACTTCCTCGGTTTCCCCACGTCCCCTCGCACGACTTGCACTCCAACAACGACAACACTTATGTAGCAAGCATGGTAGTGTAGTGGTTAGCACTGTCGCCTTGCACCTCCAGGGTCTGCGTTTGATTCCCGGCCAGGCTCGAAAAAAGAACAATTAAAATCTGTAAAATATGCAGCAAAATGAGTGCGATCCTGTAGAACCAAAAACATTGTTACCATATCTTTTTACAGTAAACTTCTGGCAACCACAGCTGCCAGGTTTTTACCGTAAAATTACGTTTTTTTTTTTTTTACAGTGCAATATCGGTGCTACCGTATTTTTTACTGTAAAATTTACCTTCTTTTTTTTTTTACAGTGTAGATATATTCGTGCTGTATGCGAGCCTCTGGCATTGTTACCAGAGCAATCTGTGCACATAGGTTGATGATGTGTCAGACCTGATTTTTTTTTATTGCTGAAGAGAAACAGGTCTAAGTGGACATTATTCAGAGCCTGACTTGATTTTCACTTGATTCATTTTAAGCCGTGAATAAAACCCATTTAATCCAAGTACCCAATTAAACAAGCTAATAACAAGGGTTTAAAGTTTTCATAATAAACACAGCTTTTTAATAGGGCAGTATGATTAACAGCACTGTAACAAGATTACGAACTCTCGCATTGGCAGGGAAAAATGTCTGGGAGCCGACAAATGATAAATCATAATCTTTAATTATAAACTTCTCTCTAGCTGTTTATCTTCTTAACCTTCCAACTCTGAAGAAACAAAATGTTCTGTTCAAGATATTTCTGTTCTTCATCATCATCACCATCATCATCATCATCATCATCATCATCATCATCATCATCGTTTTAACAGAAACAGGCTTAGTGCCACCTACTGGTCTATAAAAAAAAAAACAAGAAAGAACATATTGCATACACTTCTATTTGTATTCCTATTAGCTCATGTGATCTTAATTCAGCATGCTTTATAAAACAAAGCTAATTAACATATTAGCTTATTTATCATGGGAGCTAAAAAGTATCAGGTAATGGCATGCATAGAAGGCTAAAAGTCAAACAATTTCAAAGAAATTAGAAAAGGGTTTTTTCATTTAAAATCAAGACTTTCAAATCAAGGGTGGTGGTGGTGGTGGTGGGGGGAGGGGGGTTGGGTTGCTAGGGGGGCGTGGGTCTTACAATGAACTAACAATCACAAACATAAGGATACCTTTTATATCTGGGTGAAAATCATTTGCCGTTAATGACTGCCTGAAGTCTGCAACCCATGGACGTGAGCAAAAGTTTCCTCCCTCGAGGTGCTTTGCCAGGGCATTACTGCAGCTGTCCTTCTGCTGTCTTGTCTTCCGTAAGTGAAAAGCATGCTTTTGTGTTGAGATCAGGTGACTAACCTGGCCAGTGAAGAATATATTTCTGTGCCTTTAGGAACTACTGAGTAGCTTTCACTGTATGTTTTGATTCTGTAAAGCTGCTTCGCAAAAATTTCCATTTTTAAAAGTGCTATATAAAAAAATATGAACTGAATCGAATTGAATTATCCCTCTGCAATATGAAGTTCTGCCGGATCACTTTTGCAGCATTTGTCTGAAACTGAGCAGAGAGTTTGGCTCTATACACTTTACTTTTATCATCAGTCTGGTCAACAATAAACCCCAGCGATCCCCGTGTATTAGCAGCCATACACACTTATGCCATAACAACTCTGCCTCCACCATGTTTGACAGATGATGTGGTTTGCTTTGGATCATGAGCTGCTCCTTTCCTTCTCTATACTTTCCTCTCAATTTTTCACTGAATCAGACCAAATAAACTCTTGTTGTGAAGCAGCTGTATTTACTTCATAAAGACATCTGAGTGTTTGACAATGACACGCCTACCGTAGCTTCTCAGGACTGTCCTTGACTTGGATAAATGTAGTGTAGTGTGTACAGATGTAAATAGTTGTTTCTCATCTCCTAGTGGTTGTTTACAAGCAGTGATGTAGGAGGTGTCTGGGGTTTGAGGGTAGAATGTAAAAACACAAGGGTGTAGAGAAATAAAGGGAGACCTTGGAGATACGAAAGTGTCAGACAATTTGCCTACAAAAAGGCTGTTCTTCAATATGGACAGGATTTTGCAGTCATCCACTTTAGTTACGTTTCAGTCTTCTCCAGGCCTTTTGCTTTTTTCACTTGGATTGGTTTATTATTTTTTAGTATTTTTATTTTTATTCCTGGCAAATGATGGACTACTTCACTTGCCTAGACACGTCTTTGGACCTCATGTTGAGAGTTTAATTGAACAGTTAATAAATGCAAATGCAATACTCAGAACCACCTCCAGGCCTTTTACTCTATCTGCTTTATCAGACGAGGGAACGGGCCAAACCTCTCCATGCAACTGGTTGCCAAAAATCTTTTCTGTTTATATACAAGACCCCCAAAATGTTTCATTTCAAATTCAATGTGATGGTGTACAGGGGGCAAATACCAAAAATGTGTCTTTGTTCCAAAGTTTATAGACCAGACTGTAATACAAGGTGACGTTAACAGTAACACTGACTGGAACATGTGAAAAAGCAAGTGATTGAACCTTCGTCATGTCCACTCATTAGTTACAAACTCTGATTCAACTCAAGGGTGAAAATGTGTGTATATAGACACAGCTATAAAACAATGTAAATAGACACCAGTGAGTGCCTTGTTTCCTTTTGTATTCCCTCTAGTGCAGAGGTTCCCAACTCTCATCCAGGAGGAGCCCTGATCTGCACAGTGTCCTCATCTCCCAGTACACTTGATTTAATAATCAGCTAATTATCAACCTTTTTTAATTGAAGTGGGTGTGATAGTGAAGGCAAGCAATAAAATGTGCAGGACTGCCCAATCAAACATGAGGAGGCATTCTCAGCACAAAACCAAGAGTCAGACTGCCCCCTGCTGGTAACACTCACATACACGGTACAGACTCACATTAAGTTTTGCAAGTACAAAAAGGCTATTCTGAACTACTGACATTTTTGCCTGTTAAATTCGCATTTTGGGTAAAGTTGACCATAATTCACTGCGGAATAATCATTCGTGTATCACAAATTTTTAATTTTCCAGTTCATCATTCATTTCAGAAATGTACAAACTTTGCCCTGAATGTGGTGCAACATTAAACAAGACCTGTTAGAATAATGTGGTCTAAGCAGAGGGATGTATAATATATATATATATATATATATATATATATATATATATATATATATATATATATATATATATATAAAAGCTCTAAAATGTTATCAAAATTCATAATTTCAGATCTGAATGAGCTTCTGTATTACAGTATATTGATTGTATTCTGTATCACATTATTAAGTATAATAGTTTATCTTCATTTGACTAATTTAATAATGTATATTAGATTATTAATCATTACACTTACAAAAATGACAAATTTTTGGTGGCTCCTGCTGGACCCCAGTCAAGCCCTCGTCACTGCATGGGACAGACAGCTGCAGACACACACACACACACACACACACACACACACACACACACACACACACACACACACACACCACACACACACACACAAGGAAATGTCGAAAGAATTTTATGTTAAGCAAAGACTTTTAAACAACTTAGCACTTCCTTCCTCCAAAAGTCGGATTTTTATTATGATCTCATTTTACATTTTGTTATTAGCTGTTCTGTTGAAAACAGAAACTGACTACATGCATCCTAACAATAGACACGCTGCGTGCACTTTATCACAGAAGTATTCTACAGTATCTCTTAACCTTATTCTTATTGCAATAAATCTTTACAAACCCCTTGAGTCATACATACCGAACGCAGGTTTTTACATAATTTACGTGTGAGGAGCTACTTTAATGCAGAATTTATCTTCACCTTTTAAAAGGTCCTTGATCACATCCTTCTCCTCGATTAGGTCACTTTAAACAGTCCACTTGGAAACAGTCCAGGGATGTGTTCAAACTAAAGCCAAAGACCTAAACAGACACGATAAAGCAGTCAGAAGAATTTATTGATGCAAAACTGTCATCATGGGCTCTAACAGGGATGGATGTTGTCATGGCAACCACAGGATTATCTAGGTAGGGCCACTCCTTCCTGGGCAGTGAGTGTGTACTAAGTATTGGAAAACTTGGAAAGCTGCATGTAATGGAAGTGTCATAACTCTCGAATGTCAGCGGCACCATCTTTATATAAGTGGCGTTCAACTCAAAACAAGGCTTTTAACTGTGCAGAATAACAGACCACAATTATGTGAGTAAGAACTTCATTTATTTTTCTACATAATCCCCTGCTAAAACACTAATGCACTTATCCCAGTGTTTCACTAGTGCTTGGTTACCATCAAGGTAGAACGTTTTCTCAGTACGTCAGAGCCATGATCGGACTGCCTGATTCACATCTGAAAATCTGGCCTCTCAGGAACTCCTTTAATGGCCCAAACATGTGGAAATGGCTTGGAATGAGGTCAGGACTGTACGGGGGATGTGGCAATAACTCCCAGACGACTTCCTGTAATGTACAAGTGGTGCTGGTGAATGAGTGTGTACAGTTCCTACAGAGAGATCTGTCTCTTCCACAAATCGGTGACAAATAATCTATTTTTATACCTTGATTTATGAGAAAATCACAGATATGTATTTGCCGATAAAAATGCTGTGAATTTGTTCAGGAATTGGTGTTTCAAGAAATTAGGTAATGTCTCATTAGGTAATGTCTCATTAGGTAATGTCTCATTTGGAGCCTTTATGAGATTCATAAATGCATTTTGCAATGTATCACGCTTTATTTCACAATTATTTCCATATTCTTATGCTGTAAAGCTGCTTTGAGACAATGACGGTTGTTAAACAGTCAATATAAATAAAACTGAATTAAAATGAATCATTTTTGGTTTCTGTTGCTCAACAAGTCAAGTGTAAGTATTTAATTGCTTGTAAAATAACTTATAAAATTGGGCCCATGTTCTTCCCTGAATGGAATAGATGAACACTGCTGATTCCTGCAACTCATCCAAAAGTGTGTACTGTATATACTATAGGGCTAAAAATAATATAATTACTACATTTTAAACAGCTTTAAGTCTCTTGCACAGCATCGTTACTATGTGCAATCTATTGTCTGCCTCTGCAGCTAGGATTATGGTACATTCTCAGCAGACAAGACTCTTTAAGGCTAGGGATTCCCAAGACCCTGAACGTATCAAGGCACCGCCAAGATCGGAGAGACGTCCAGCATGAGGGCAGTCTGAAGTGGATCCCTCGTATAGTACTAACTTAAATGTTTAAGTCAGTGTGAATCAGCCGTGCCTAGAGCAGAACCGCCATTCTGAGATCCTGGTCTTTCATGGAAAAAGTTGGATGATGCTGCTGGAATCTTGATGATGGGGATTGAGACTTTGCAACAGCTTTACAATCTCTGTAGTATTTTATGGAGAAAAGTAAGAGGCGAAGCTTCAGACAAAGCCCTTTGTTTAGCAGTATATCACCTTGGATTTATTTTTCTGTGCTTAGTGATCTGGGAGAGCTTTGGGGGAGTTGAGTAACTGCTCCTCTAACTAGAGAGGAGCCAGTTGAGGTGGATCATCTTGCAGGTACAGCATGCCCCCCTGCTCCTGGTAGAAGTGTATCGAGCCTGCCTCACTGCATAGAGCCCCGAGTCAGACCCAGGATCCACTTGATGATGATTTTGTTACAGTTAATATGGTAATGTCTAGGGATTCCCAAGACCCTGAAATCCATCTCTGTGGAACGCTCTGAGCTGACCTTGTCAGATGTTGGCCAAATTATCTCTCTGAATCAGATCAGCCTGTAAAAGATATGATAGTGTACTTTCAGCAATGCTAATGCCTGAACTGCCTGAGACCCTTTTTTTTTTTTTAGCTGCACTGTAAACCTCTCTGGTCTCAGACTAATCTGCGGATATTAACTTGTTTAACTTGTACAGTTATGTTCCAAATGTGCCTGCTGTCAGTGATATATGTACACTGAGCACATGCACTTCAGGCACATGGAGCCTCTGCCTGGTTTGAGGTGTCATCATCACAGTCACCAACTCATCAAGGGCATCCTCTCCTTGACTGTCTACACAATAGAGATACACAAATCATACACATACACATTGTGGTGGTCTAAATGTCATAGTAACTTTCAGCAAGGCAATTGTTCACACTAACGAAATCAGCAAAGGTATTTTATATTTGTTTCTCAAAAGATGTGTATTTAAATTTAACATAAATACTATGATTTCACGTAACATACAATGGTTTTTATACAGTTATTTATTGTAGTGGCCTTTTACATCACATGACATCCAAAGAAATATCACTCACTCCCTCATCGTCCACACCGCTTTATCCTGTATACAGTGTCGCCGGGGCGGCCTGGAGCCTATCCCAGGAGACTTAGGACACAAAGCGAGGTACACCCTGGACAGGGTGCCAATCTATCGCAGGGCAAACACACATGCACACACTCACAAGCTCATTCACACACTGCAGGCAATTTGGGAACTCCAATTGTTGGAGGAAACCAGAGGACCTGGAGGAAACCCAAAAAGCACGGAGAAAACATAAAAACTCCATGCACACAGACCCAAGGCGGGAATCAAACCCTCGACCCTTGAGGAGCAGGGCACCAGTGCTAACCACTAAGCCTCTGTGCCACCATTCAAAGAAATCAACACAAAGAAATTAGGAACACTACCTCATATTATGAAAACTACAGCAGGGGGCAGATCTTTTACTTACAAAGCCTCAAGGTCATGGAATAGCCTTCCAATTCATGTTCGGGACTCAGACACAGTCTCAGTGTTTAAGTCTAGGCTGCAAACCTGTTTATTTAGCCAAGCATTTTGGTGTATAGATTTGTCATAGGTAAATGATCAGATCTGAGGGACTCATGGATGTAAAGTGTTAACTTGAACTGGTATGTTTAGATGCCGTCTTCCCTACTTTCATTGACCACTCAGGTTTGTTGACAGTGTAGTGACTGGTTACTTTATTTCGCAGGAAGCCCTCATTTTTGTGTTTCCCTTTGGCTCTCCCTTTTAGCTATGCTGTCATAGTTAGTCCTGCCGGAGTTCCTGCTTGCCCTCTGCACTAAATATATATTCAGCTCATTGATATGTCTCTCTCTCTCTCTCAAGCTACCCAGTGATCCATACCCCCTCCGTCCTCCGGACCTGTCTGACTCATCCTGGTACCATTCTGGTTGGAGATATCATTGCATGGCTGCAACATGACCCTGAAGACGGTCCTGGACTTGGCTGGTGCAGACAGATGTTCTCAGACGCCTTGTCGCAGCAGTCACTCAATAGTTCAGGACTGAAATGACCAGAAACAGTTTTGTACCTGAGCCTCCACTCCACTGAACTTCCAGCTGCCTAACACACAGTCTGACTGCAGATCAATCCTTACTATTCGTTATCACTCAAATGAGGATGGGTTCCCTGTTGAGTCTGCTTCCTCTCAAGGTTTTTTCCTAGGTTTTTTTCCCATGCCAATGTTTCCCTCGGCTTGCCCAGATGAATGCTACTGATTAATACTAAATATACGCTTACCTTTGGACTGAGAGAGTATGAGCTCCACCTGCTTAGGACAACTTTTTATGATTTCTGCTGCTTTGTTGAAGGGAACCCCCTCCATACTGGTCTGATTCAGTGAGATCAACCGGCTACCTAAAGGAGGACAGGACAATCGGTTATTTCTACTGGATCCTGAATTTAAAAAAAAAAAAAAAGTTTTTTCTTATTTATTGAAGACACCCTGGATCTTCTTGATACCTATGTCATAAAAATAACTTTCTTTAACACAGACCTGGTTTGATTCGTCCATCTCTATTAGCTGTTCCTCCTAGCACAACAGATGCTATAAAGATTCCTAGATCCAGACCACTGGCCCTGTCCTCTCCAATGATTACAGTACCTCAAACAAACAAACAAACAAACAAACAAACAAACAAACAAAAAATACCAAAGTTACCTTAAAAACTCATACAGGTCACTGTATTCATTTGCAGTTAGCATGCACCTAAAAGAATTTTCATTGCATATGCATATAAAGGTTAATAAAAAATGTAATCAAGTTTACTGAAGAGGAATATTTATCCATACCCTTATGGATGAAACACCTGAGCTTCGCTTTGAAGATTCTGCAAATCCCTGAAGATCTTGACTCAAAGCACTACAAAGTCATAACATCCATTCCCCATTAACATCATCATTAAATCATCATAAGACAGGTACTCAGGCACATCTTCTTAAACGTTTATTATGAGGGTGAGTCAAAAATTATCCTCACTCTGGCTGTGGAATGAATTTTAAATAACTTTAAGAAAAGACAAATGCATATTTAAAAAAAATATAATCTCATTGCTTTTTACTACATTTTGACCATCTATCAACAAGCTTTCGTATTTCCTCATTAAAAAATGGTGACAGTCAGATGGAACGAGATCAGGACGATATGGAGGACGCTTTAACACCTCAAAACGCAGAGCGTCGACAGTGTGGGCAGAAGTCGTGTGAGATCAGAACGCTATTACATAGCAGTCCTCTGCGTTTAATCTGAAGCTTCAGCTCTTCCATAAGCGTCTCACTGTAATGAACAGTGTTGATTGTTGAGTCTTTTTCCTGATAAGGTTCCAATATTGGCCCTTGAGAATCCCAAAAAACTGATGATGGTTGACTTGTGAACTTCCACTCGGTCGGTGATTGAGGACGTTTCCGTTCCATACTCTGAAGTTTACTCTCAGACTCGTAGCGATGATTCTGCATCTCGTGTCCAGTAATGATTCGTTTTGAGAAGCGTTTACTTTCCTTAGAGTATCGCTCCAAATTTTGTTTGCAGATATCCAAACACTTCTGCTTATGCTCTTCCGTGAGTTGTTTCGGCACCAGGTACACCCACGAAAAACTAGGAAAAGAAATTTGGCATCCATTTTGCTTGAAACACAGTTACAAGTAAACTGCCGTAACGCATTCACACCTGCACAGCAGTGACTGGGGAGACAGTAGCATTGAACAGAAAGTGTTGATAAGACACTGCGGCCAACAGAGGTTTAATGTTACTTTTATTTGCTGCTATTCTTTTCTTTGCTTTATTTTTCCACTGACATTTTGCTTGATTGCTGAAAGAATTCCCTATACAGTATCTACAGCATGCATCATTACAGCACCAGATTTATCAGTGTAATCAGATCCCCAAAATACACAAGAATTTCACAACATGGCAGATCTAGACTACGTTTCCCATCACCCACCTCTCTATTGAAGATACACACCTGGACTTAATAAAGCACAGACACAAAAATAGCTCAGAGACACACTTATTGTGATGTCTCACTCTGAATTTAATCACAATAAACACTGTATAAGCCTTTCTATTTTGTCTGTATGCACACTTGTCCTTGTACTTGTTTATGGCTCTTTTGGATTTGCTCACCAGTCGTGATGAAGCCTATGTACATTAACAACCATACCTGCCACCTGGCACTACATCTGGACGACATACATACTGTACGTCAATTAGCCATAACATTAAAAACAATGATAGGTCAAGTGAATAAAATTAATGATCTTCTTATATTGACACCTGTGCACTGGGGGCTCAGTGGTTGGCTTCTCGTCTGTCATGTGGAAGGCCCGGGATCAATTCCCAGCCAATGCCCAAACCCCATCTCTTTCAGCAGGTCGGTCAAATTGCACAAACATTTAGGAATGGTATGAGGAACGTGACAAAGATTTCCAAGGGTTCCAAACTCCCCAGATCTCAATATTATTGGAATGTACTCAACCAACAAGTCTGATGCATGAAACGCCAACCTTGCAACTTGCAAGACTTTAAGGATCTGCTGCTATAACATTGCTGCTAATATTCGTGTCAGATCCCACAGCTGACCTTCAGTGGTCTGATGGTTCAATGTTGTTTTGGTGACACAAAAGGGACCTACACATTATTCAGCAAGTGATTTTATTGTGATTTTATTATTTTATTATTAAGTGATTGTATGTTTGCCGAGATGGTGTCATGCTTTAGAAACATGTAAGGATTAGCAGTCTCTATAACTCTCCACAGAATACTTAGCGCTCTAACTTGTAGTGCTCCACTAAGTCTCTGTGCTGTTTGATTCTGGTTTCAGTACGATTGTCAGTGTCATCACACAGCTTGCTCATGGAGTCATGGCGAGCAACAGGAGGTCTGCAATCGTTAGACGTCATCTCAAGAAAGGAAACCCTCCTGGGCACTGGACACGTCACACTGTAAAGAACTATCCTCCGGAGAAACTGAAAAAAGATGTACATCAAAAAGCTTTTCTACACTGTTTTTCTAAATTGGTTCAGATTAATGTATCATTAATATGGCTAGTAATTAAATCTAGTCAGCATTGACCGTCAATACGGTCATGCAAACTGCTACTAGTTTTCATTAGGTATTAGTTCAGTATTTAGTTAAGAACACTTAAATAGGATTGTTGTCTGTGAAACATTACAGTATAACTGTATATACAATATTACAATATAGTGCCTGAGACCAGACTCTGGCTCAGTTGGCGAAAGTTCATCTGCATATCAAACTTGTGTTGTGCTGAGCACAGGCTACAGAGGGACCTCGCGATTCTAGACCTCTCCACAGGAAACGTGTACTTCTTAGTAATGTTGGTCACAATTATAAATTTCCGTTTCTGTGGGAAAACCAAATGGACAAACCCAAAAGAAAAGACGCTTACGCTAGTCTTCAAATAAATCTACCAGATACTTCTACAATGCAATGTCATTCTGCAATGTCAAAAAAAAAAAAAAAATCATAAAGTTTGTTAGCAACAAACAAAGTAAGCATTTACTCACAGTAAACCTCACCATATTAACAATAATGTACTAGATTATGTGATCTTCCTTAAAATGTACAGGAGCTGTGACAACTCTTAAAACTGGGGATGTAGACGATTAATCAGCCTTCTGGTAATTCATCTTAGCATTGTGAATTCACGAGAACTTTAAGAACTTGAAGTATGAACATACTGAGAGTACCACGTACAGTATATGAATTACACACTAAAACATTTGAACAAAGTTTTTCTTATATTTTACTTTTTTTTCAAAGCAAATGACTATTAATAATAATAATAATAATAATAATAATAATAATAATAATAATCACATCTTCCACTATCCTACTATTAAACATATAAAATCATATCATATATAAAAATTATTTTGATTTAATCAGAAAATCAATTGCATGTCTTCATTGTTGTTTTGTCAGCAACTTAACCCTGATGTCCTGTTGGTGTGGACTTACAGCTGCAAATATATTGATGGTTTCTCCCCAATGGAATCTAAATTTCATAGTGTGAGTGTTATTTTTTAACTTCATACACAGCAATGCCTTTAGCAAACACCCCCAAGAGCAGCTCTCCACCACTGAAAGCCTGCCATACTCCGGAAGCCGCTGGATGGCCTGTGTGAGATTTTAGGTGGTGATAACAACAACAACAACAACAACAACAACAACATCACTTTAAAAAATCCATCTTATTTTTAGAATACTCTATACCTGCATACTGTACACATTTAATGATTCACTCCAGGCAAAATACACACACAGTCAAAATGTTGGACAAACTTTATAATCTCATGGTCTTTCCTGATTTTTATTTTTTGTCTACACTGTAAAACTACGCTGAAGGTGTCCAAAATGTGCAATAATCTCCTTTGAACAGTTGATACTGAGATGTGTCTGTTACTTATGCTCCGTAAAGCCTTTATATAGGGATTAGCACTGTCGCATTAGTCCACCAGAGTGCGGGTTTGAGTCCCACCTCGGGCTCTGTGCATGTTGCATGTTCTCCCCATGCTTGGTGTTTTTTTTCTCTGGGGACTCCTCTGATTTCCTCCCACAGTCCGAAAACATGCAGATTAGGGTTATTAATTGGAGTTCCCAAATTGCTAGTAGTGTGTGAATGCGTGTTGAATGTTGACCAGATGTTCTACCACCGTCATAAAAATAGACAATATTTATATACAGATACAATGGTCAACATTGGCTTCCACGGTTGCTAGTTGGACTCCAGATGGATGATTGGAAATCCTTCACAACGGTTCTAATCTGAGGTACTGTTTGTTAATTGGTGTTTTCTGAGGCTGGTAACTCTAAATGAGGTAAGTTCTGGTCTTGTGTTCCTGGGAAGGTCTTCATGAGAGACAGTTTCATCATGGTTCTTGATAGGTTTTGCAAACGCACTTGACACAAAACTGTTCTTGAACTGATCCAGGACAGCTGACCGTTGTCTCTTAAAATCTATATTAAAATCCAAAACTATATAAAACCTACTGTATATAAAAGCAATAATTAGGCATATGGAATTAGAGAAAACTTTGCATCACTTTGAAGAATTCTAGCTCAGATTCCTCAGCAGTCATGTTCGCATTATTAGCATGTAACTGTAGTAAGTCCTGTTTCAGACAAGGCATGGACATTTTCTTCACGATGCTCTTAGGGATGTACTGCTCAAGCTGATAATAATCCTTCCCGTACATCTACAATTAGAGGCATACACATTTATATGTTTGGTACATTACTATTGCATTTTTAATGTGAAATACATACAGTATGTCTTCAATTTACAAACATTAAAAAGTAAGTAAAGTAAAGTAAAGTAAAAATAAAACAAATTAACCCACACTTTACCTTTGAAAAGAATCTCGACAGAGCAGGGTTTCCATTAAAGTGTGTGTGTGTGTGTGTAAGTCAAACCGTGAATATATGCGTGAGGCACGCGCGCTAAGACTAAGCATGGGTGACAATTGCTCATAATCCCCAGTGCACAAGCTCAGTTGTGATCACGTGATGCTCGGCTGACAAAGTGCATGCGTACTACTCGTATATCAAGACTTTGCTGGTTTATTAAGTTTTTTTTACATGCTAAATTTTGCTCGTCTTGCAAAACGCACACAGACCAAGTTACTCGCAATCCAAGGTTCCACTGTATACAATAAATGTAGTCCAAAGTTCTGTAATGATTTGTCCTGTATTTTTGTACATATTAAAAAGGCAAGTTTTTTAATATGTCCAAAAAAATTGGGACAAGAAAAAAAAAAAAAAAAATAAATAAATAATATAAACAAACAACTAAATAAATAATATAAATAAATAAATACATAAATACATTACAAATAAATGATTACAATATGAAATTACAATAAATGATATCAGCACACACTACTGTCAGTGTAGGCAAGGCCAAAGTAGGAGTGCTCCACCATTCTTGAATGGGCAATAATCATATCAAATACATCCCCTCCTCTAGTTGTGACGTCACACCTGACAAGGATGTTCTGTCCATTTGGCATAATCACTCTCACGTCCCTTTGTGTTGAACATTTCTTCCCTTTCTTTGATGACAGAAAAGAAAGACGCTTAATGACAACAGACATAAAAAATGAACAATAAAGGATGTGGATCACTGAAACAACAGTGCAATAATATACAGTACTGCACTACACTATACCACACTATGCAACACTATACATACTATTAGCTGCTGTGATTCCCTTATTGTGAGTGACTCTTTATGAAATCAAACTCACCACAATGTAATTTGGCAGCTCCAGTGTAATAAGTAGCAAAATTCGAACAAACTCTGGCCCCGGGTTCTACAAAAGAGACACTGGATCTGCACATAATGCAGGTTTTCACATTTAAATTGTTTTCTAACTAAAGACAAAAATAGCACCATAGGCAGATGCTACAAATTATTTATCCATTTCCATTAATTATTTATAGGATATACTGTATATAGGATGTACAGTATATACTGTAGAGTCTTTTTATCTACAGTAGGTTACTCCCAATCATAAGGCAGCTTTACAGAAATCTAGGTCTAGATCTCTAATGAGCAGTTCGGATGCGACAGATGCAAGCAAAAACTCTACAAAGAAGAACAGGAGGACAGAAAAATAAATAAATCGATAAACTAAAAAAGGAGACCATTATGTAGTGAGATTTTAGTACTTATACTTAGTGAGATTTTAGTATTGAATGAAATGGAAATTATTGTAATCCAATAATTCCACTAGTCATGTTTACAGTCAGAAACATCTATTAGGCATGCTGAGGTCAGGGATGACAGAGTGATATGAAAGGAGGACATTAAAGGAAAAGCTTGGGTAAAAGCAGGGAGAACAACTTCAAGAATGAAGACACCATTACGTTTTTTATTTCCAACTGGAAAACTGTTTCCCTTGAGCGTCCTCTGAGTGTAAAGTTAAATAACTGGTTAGATTGTTCAGTAAGCTAACTTTTGACATCATGGTGTGCACTGCTGGTGCTCCCTCTGTGATGGGACGAATATGAGCTTCTACAACGTAAACAGGCTGAGTTCAATCACTTACACCACATGCTGTAAAGCCCACTGCCATATCCAAACCCACATTTACTTCCATTAGGAAGTCAATTTAGCCTCAAATTAAATAAAGCAGTGGTTTATGAGGAAGTTATTAATACCATTTTACCTGTTATATTCAGAGGTGGAAAGTAACGAATTAGATTTAGTCGCCTTACTGTAATTGAGCAGTTTTTTTCTTTGTGTACTTCTACTTTTTAAAATCTGTAATTTTACTTTTACTTAAGTATATTTTGTACTTGTACTTTTGTACTTGTACTTGTAATGAATGAAAATGCAAAAAATATTCCGCTTCGTATAAATGCTTCGTTGCGCTCGCGTGTGTGTCTCGTGTCCTGGTCGCGCGCCGCTCCAGACTCCACTCCAGGTTTTCTGACTGTTTCCCCACATCGGCATCTACCTGACCTTCCACACGGCCGCTTCCGCCCTGAGCGTGACGTCATCAACCAGCGCCACCAGATATAAACCGGAGAGAGACGCGGGAAAGAGGAAAGAGATGGTGATTTTGCCGTTTTGGTATTTGGTTGTGACTTTTTGCCTCCCATTGACTTTGATTATTGCTTTGGTTGGTCTTTGTGTATATTTGTAGATAATTTCATTGTATGTTTGTGCACTCACCAGTAGTAGGGGCGTGGCTGCCATTTATTTTGGGAAGAGGGAATTTATACACCGTTTTTGGTTTAGGGAGTCAGAGAAGGGACCTGGATTTTTGTTTGTTCAGGTTTTGAACGCAACACTGCCACTAGGTGAGATCAAACTGGAGCCTGGGCTAATAATACTGCAGAGATGACCAGGACCTGGAGAGTTCAAGACAGTAAACAGCAACAGGTCAATATTTGGTGACTAATCGTGTAAGATGCTTTGTGTCAGGGTACTGACGTTTTGAAGTGAGGGCACGTACCATATCAGTGACTGCATTCATTTCCTATAAAGAGGTTATCCATGATGACTTGAAGGGACCAGCTTGTGTGAAACTGCCTCTAAACTGTGTACAAGCTTATTCAAATTTAATTCCTCTTTTACATGATGGAACGCCATTACTCTTGATTTAAAGCATGTTATGTGTTTGTAGTGCGTGCAATTTTAGTCCAAAAGGTGTAATTTATTACAGAATCACACAACACACCCTACTGTACATGAGAGTACTTCATAAATTGATGAACATAGAGATGCAGTATACCTATATACAATATCATTCATATACAGTATGAAGTTCAAACTTCTAAAAAGTACTAAAACTTCTTTTAACTGCTATGGCTACATCATCCTTTTTGGACTCGTTATTGAAAACATGGTAAAGGAGCATATATTTTTGGCATGTGAAATTTCGAGAAACTAAAGAAAGGTTGAAGCATGACTTCAACAAACAAAGCTTCACTGAAATTCCAAACGTGCTGACTCGGGACATGTGGCTGTGATTAGAAATCTGGAGAACTATGATAATCGTTCAAATCAAACCAGGACATTAGATTGTGCAGAATAAAAGAACACGAAACTGAGTAAAGCCTCCCTTTATTTCTCTATATAATCCCCTGCTACACTAGTGCACTTATCCCAGTGATTCACTAGTGCTTGGTAGAAAGTTTTCTCAGTAAATGATCAGACTGCCTCATTCATGTCTGAAACGCTGGCCTCCCAGGAACTCCTTTAATGATCCAAACATGTAGAAACAGAAATGTCTTGGAGCGATGTCAGGACTGTACGCGTGATGTGGCAATAACTACCAGCCGAGTTCCTGTAATGTCCACGTGGTGTTGGTGGATGATTGTGTGTGCGCAGTTCCCACAGACAGATGCGGCTCCTCAATTGATTCATCAGTTTTTAAGGATCAGACGTTCCACTTGCTGAATGTTCAAATGAACGAGTACAGTGGGCTCTCAGGCACCTCCGCCGCGATCGTAATTCACAAACGTACGGCCTTCTTTAAAACCTTTGCACTGTTCAGATGATTTACTGCGGAAAAGAGTCTCATCACCGTACTGTGCTCGAAGTCTCCTTGCAAACGTTAATTGCTTTTGGCCGTCATCCACCAGAAATTTCATCACAGGTCCTCGTTTGACTTCAACACCCCTTGTACAACAAGATAAAGGAGGATGGGTTTGCAGTTCAAAGATTGCTAGGAAATGTGTAGCTAATGCAAAAAAGACGTGCATACTGTTTCAGTAGTGTTTAGTAAAATGTTATTGTTAGAATAACATCAAGAAATCAAATGCAAGTTAATTTTCTCGTACGTACTGTACAGGTAATTATATGTAAATCGCTATGTAGAGAAATATGAACTTATTGTTTTCTTAATCTCCATGTGCATCTCTAACGTTTGCATTTCTCTACCTTCATTTGCGATGCTTGTTAAGGTTTCTGCTGCAGTGAGCAGGATCGCCCAGACCTCATCCTCATCCAGATCGGACCCTCGGGACTCCGGCACATCCACCAGGCTCACAGATGTACTCATCCTTCCTGTAAAAGCATGGAGGTGTCTTAAGCAAGCAAGTCTTAATAGTAGATGTTTTTAATTATTAATTAAAAGCTATCATTTTTAAGCTATACATTTTCATAGCTAAAACCTTCATACAAAAAAACGTTTTTCTTTTTGGTATTAAACCCATTGTTGGTATAGGTGTATAAAGTTGTGTACTGTACATACTGCTCAATATTACTGTTATGATTATTGATTCTGCATTATGTAATGCAAATCTGTTGCAAATAACAATTTAACAGAATTAACAGACACATTGAGGATGACATACACTATGATGTTGGCTATTAATAAAGCTGTTGCTACACACTGTCCGGTCAAAAAAAAAAAGAAAGAAAAAGATTTAACTTAACAACCAGGTAACCAGGCTTCCATTGCAAAGAACCAAAGAAAACAACTAAGGAGATTACTAAAATTAGGTTAAGAACTGTAAAATGCAGTATTAAAAAGCCTGCAAGGATAGTGGTGAGACATCATCATTTTCTGTGGAGGAAATGTGTTCAGAAAACATCCTGGATGATCATGACAAGGGATCACTTAAACGCTTAATGAAATCAAATCATTAACAAACAACAGCTTTGTTTAATATTACAGTTCCACGCCCACACTGAAGAGAACTCAAAGGATTGGGGGAAAAAGGTTTCAATTTGTTCTGGAGCATAAAGAACGAACTGTGGAGCATTGGAAAAAGATCATGTGGTCTGATGAGTCCAGGTTTCCCCCGTTCCAGAGTGATGGGATAAGGGCATAAGGGAACGAAGAGAGGTGGATGAAGTGATGCACCCGTCATGCCTAGTGCCTTCTGCAAGAACCTGCGGGTGGGGTGTTATGATCTGGGGTTGGTTCTGTTGGTCAGGTCTCGGTTCAGTAATGTTATGTGCCCAAAAAAATAGGGTCAGCGGAAGACCTGAATATATTGAATGACCAGGTTTTGCCATCAACGGATGGCACGGCCATATTCCAAGAGAATGCTGCTAATTTTCATCAGCTCAAATTGTGAAAGGACGGTTCAGGGAGCATGAGACATGAGTCCTTTGCAGTGTGCCGGAGAAGACTTGACATAGCAATCCGACTCTCCCACCATCAGTATAAGATCTTGGGGAAAAGTGAATATGACTTGTGTGACATACAGTAAGCTTTTTGAAACCATGCCACAGTCGCAATAAAAGGCTGTCCAACAAAATATCAGGGTCCATTGTTGAAAGTGCTACAGAGGTGAAAATTTGACTTATTTTAATAAAGTTGCTGTACGGAATAAAGACGGAATACTGAATGAAAAAGAATTGACTTAATCTTAGCTACACACTGTATAACCAAACTAAAAGCACATCACCTAGCCTTTAAGTTCTGTAGATCTTTGTCATTTTCAGAGTGGATAATGCTCAGATCATTTTCTGATACCTGTTTAGATCATGTCGCATCTTTTTACGTAACTCATCCCATAACCTCATACTCCAGTACAGTACATCTATTCTGAATGGCAACTACGCTAATTCTCTCCATCTGTTCTGTATTCTTCTACCAATCCCGAGGCATCTGGAGATTGTTCCAGCTTCAGTAGACAGAGGCCGACCCTGCGAGGTTCCTGAGGCATCCAGAGAAGGACCTGCTCCAGCTGGACTCTGCTTTATGATGGTTGGATCTACACGTGCTGCTCCTGAGCTCAAAGTGATCCCGACCCCCATCTGCCCTTTGCAACTACTGACTCATCCCTGTGCTGAACTGGACTTCATGTTAATTTAAAGAACTTCTGTTATATTGAACTTTCAACTGCTTAACACACATGATGTTATATAATTCCTATCCGTTATCACCCAGATGAGGATGGGTTCCCTGATAGAGTCTGGTTCCTCTCACGGTTCCTTCCTATTGCCATCTCAGGGAGTTTTTCTTTGCCACTGTCGCCGTCACCCTTGGCTTGCTCATCAGAGACATTTTATTCATCATTCACTCATTCATCTCATTATTATCTAGACACATTTTTGCTCACACATACACACCTCCATAAATTTTCTTTTTTAAAACATTCTTTGTTAAGCTGCTTTGAGACAATGAACATTGTTAAAAGCGCTATATAAATAAAATTGAATTGAATTGAATTGAATTGAATGTTTTCCCTGAAAAGATTTAAAATAATTTCTCTTTTCTTATTTTTGTTTTCTTCCATGGCCCAGTGCACCCCAAGGTCAGATATTTACATTTAAAACACATTAAAAAGGCATACATATGCATACTGCTTTCTCTACAAAACTGTTAAAGTAAGATGCAAGTCTATTCATAAAGCTCTTATTTATTATAAGAGACATTAGATTTGCTACAGGAAACACATGAAAGGTTATGATGTGTTACATTATAACTGTAGTATATCACTGTTAGTACTGTTTCTATTACTACTCACTTATTACTGTTACTGTTACTACTCACAAAAGATGTTTTTCTTTGCAGGTCCTTCTGAGCGTCTGGGGAGTAATCCTCTCAAGCACACTATGTAATAGGGCTCATGCTTTCTAGGAATTAAAGTGAAGTGAACCAAGGTGTTCACAAGAACTCTTTTATGAATAAATCACACTTTAGACTTTGGTATAATTTATTTATTGACTATGTCCTATTGAAGGCTGCTCATTAGAAAGGTGTTACAAAAATAATTATTCTTGGGACATAGACGTAAGAACGTAATTGTATTACCAATCATGCATTTGGTAATCTGTGCTAATCACCTTCCTGTGAATTCCAGCATGGTACCACTTTCCTAAAAGTGTTCCTAAAGGTGTTCCTAATAACCTCTAAACTGCCATCTTATAGGGGGAAAAAAAGATCAACATATTTTTAAAAAAAAGTGCATTTAGGAGAAAGGAGAGATAAAAAGGAAAATGGAGAAACTCAGCTAAAAGTGCTTTGACAATAATGTTTAATGTGCAGCTTAATGTTGAAAAATCCACCTAGGTGTGACAAGATACCAGCAGCCACAACAGAGGCCAAGTAGCTATTAGAAGAGAAACTGAACCATGTTACCATGTTAATGCTGCATTGTAGACAAGCTGACTTACTCACTCACTCATTGTTATACCTTTTGATCACCGGGAGCCTGGAGCCTGTCCCAGGAGACTTAGGGCACAAGGTGGGGTACACTCTGGACGGGGTGCCAAGCCATCACAGGGCACACACTCATTGAAACAATAATGGAATGCCAGTCAGCCTGATCCGCATGTCTTTGGACTGAATTGTAAACCCTAATGCTCAAAGTAATTAAACATATTGAGTACTGTTAACTTAAATGATTACAATTAGTTCAAATGAATAGACCTTCATGAGTATTTAGAACTTTTTGGTATTTATGCGTTTGTAGAAATGACACTTTTCAAGTTAGCTGAACAAAATTGGATCTTTTAAGTAACTGTAAGTATTTAAGTAACAGCAACTGTCACCTTAAAGTTCCACCAACTTAAAATCTTTTAGACTGGTGATTTTGTGTCTGACATCATCAGTGCAATAGGGCACTGGTGGCTCAGTGGGAGGTGTTTCGCCTGCCATGGGTTTGATTCCCAACAACTGGATGAAGTGTCTGTCCCAAGTCCGGATAAAATGGGAGGGTTGCGTCAGGAAGGGCGTCTGGTGTAAAACCTGTGCCGAGCTCGTGTGCGGACCGGATCGTCTGCTGTGGTGACACATTGCCGGGAGCAGCCGAAAGACCAATAACAATTTATTTGATTTGCAACAACTAAACAAAAATGATAATTGCTATTAAATAGTATGAGTTAGGCTACTCAATAAGGCAAGTAAAGAACGATTAATATCAATGAGTACAACAAACTCAAAAACTGATAGTTCTGTTTACTTTAAATTGGAAACATCATTACTAAAAAAAATTATGTAACTGATTACCTCAAATTACTTGGGTTTACAGTGTGTGGGAGGAAACCGGAGAACCCGGAGTAAACCCACCAAGCACGGGGAAAACACGCAGGGTCTGGGTTCGACTCCACGCACACAGACTCGAGGCAATCGAAGGCAGGAACTCGAAGCAGCAATCGACCCCAGACCCTGCAGGCTCATAGTGGCAGTGCCGCCATGCTGCCCTTGTAAACAAGCTATTTTAAAGAAAAGAACAGTAAGATAATGTCTTTATCAGTTTGGACTCTCACTTAGTGTGTGTTTAATAACAAGGAGGCTGGAAAATACAGTAGCTTACTAAGCTGGCAACAATGATCTACCAGTTCTACAGCTTATTGTGCGCTTTATTGTGGTATTAACTATTAAGCACAAGTCTTTGCGTAGTATGCGTGTGCGTGTATTGTTTTGGACAAAACTAAGATCCGGCCTGAATATTTAAATGCTCATGAGCAACCGAGATTCATGTCAACTCCTGGAGACTTCAGTGCAGAGTCTAACCACAGACTGCACTCAGTAGGACATAACATTACTATTTTAAATGCATTTATTAAGAAAAAAAGAAAGCACATTTGTGAACAGGGCTTCATAAGACAATGCAAATCAAATCGATCAATGTTAACTAATTTCCTTAATTAAAACCCCTGCCTGCATAAGCAAAGTTCAGGTCAAAAGGCAGTGTTTATTTCATCCTTTAAAAAAAAAAAGTGTAATTACCTTTTACCCAAAACTGTGTTACCTTTTACTTATAATAATAACAACACTATTCTTGATCATATTATTGCAGTCAAAAGTAATCTTACTTAGTGTGTATTTTCTTGATTGGAAAGCTCCCTAGGTCCTGGGCAACAATTTCCATTCTGTAAGATATTAAAAGTATAGCTGTGACTCACACTGTGTCCTTGTGCTGACTTTCCGTCTTCTGTTGGGACGAGGTAAGGATTGCGCTCCTGTCTGCTTGTACACTGGGCTGTACATACTGTACGATGGCATCCTACTGAACATGTTTTTATTAATTTCCTTAATGGCCATCTGCAGCAGACGACCTTCTTCCAATCGCTGATGTACTGTAGCCAAATGCTCTGGAAGTTGCCTTTCTCCATCACCTTCAGGGGACAACACTCTCCCCATAGTACATACCATAATCTCAGTGTAAATACATCTGCTCTGTAAAGCCCTCAGAGGTCTGCTAAAGAATATTAGCAAACAAACAGCACCATGAAGCCCAAGGAACACAACCAGACAGGTCTGGGATAAATTTCTGGAGAAGTTTAAAGCAGGCTAAGGTTATAAAAAAGAATCCCAAGCTTTGAACATCTCACTGAGCACTGTTCAATCCATTATCTGAAAATGAAAAGAGTACGGCACATCTGCAAACCTACCAAGACACGTCTGTCCACCTACAGTAAACTGACAGGCTGGACAAGGAGAGCATTAATCAGAGAAGCAGCCAAGAGGCCCATGGTAACTCTGAAGGAGCTGCAGGGATCCACCTCTCAGGTTGGAGTATCTACAACTATTAGTTTTGCACATCACACATCTGCCCATTATGAAAGACAGGCAGGAAAAAAGCCATTGTTGAAAGAAAGCCATAAGAAGTCCCATTTGCAGTTTGCGACAAGCCATGTGAGGTACATGTGGAAGAAGGTGCTCTGGTCAGATGAGACCAAAATTGAACTTTTTGGCTGAAATGTAAAATGCTATGCATGGTGGAAATCTAACAGGGTGCATGGTGGTGGCAGCATCATGTTGTGGGGATGCTTTTCTTCAGCTGGGACAGGGAAGCTACTTAGAGTTGATGGGAAGATGGATGGAGACATATAACGAACTAACGAATGAAGGAGCCAAATTAACGAACATTTTATATGCCAGCTCCAACTGATGACTCTTTCCATTCCTTTCCTTTTTCTTTTAAAACAACATAGAAAGACAATCTGTACAAGTCTAGAGGTGTGAAACATTTGTACATGTGAAGACATCATTAAGAGTTTAAAATGTTTGCTGTGTACTGTACTTTTTTCCCCTAACAGTGTTTTTCTTCCTTACCCTTTTAGGCAGAAATGTCTAGGCATGCTGAGGAGGCTGGGAGGTAGGATAGTACGCTCCAGCTGAAATAAAACCCACCACCAGTTCAGTCAAGTAAGATCTTAGTGTCTGGACCAAATCAGAACTATTACAGACCAATATAAATGTTTACCAGACTTAATTTCTCATTAAAACTACTAAAATCGTAATAAATTGGATCCTGACTGCATCGTTTTCATGCATCATGCGCATCAAACCTCGAGGCAATTGTTTTAAAACACTCAAAGAACCTGGAGAAGGTTTAAAATCTTCTTACCGCACACATGGTCTAATCTGACCCAAAACTTCCAACATATGTAACAGATTTAGTAAACAGATCCAGCCCAGCTTATTCTTGCACGGATACGTTTCTGTACATCTGATGTGAATCTAGGCCAGAACAGGTCCGGCTCAGACCCAGGACTCATTCTCACATCTGGTCCAAATGGGGCACAGAACCAAATCCTAGTTGGATCAACTGGTTCAGCTCTGCACTTTAAACCCAAGCTTATCCAAGTCAGATGTGATCCACATGTCCTGTAGATTTATTTGCATTTGTGATTTTTTTTTATCGCTTTTTTAATCCTCCACATACTTGCTGTTTAAAATTTTACTGCAGACATCTTTTTTTTTAAGCCTACTAGTTCATTCACATTATATCAGATTTATTATCTAGCTAATAATATAATATAAAAACAGGAAGGGCATTCATATTGAATTAACCTGCATGCAACAAAAGATGTGTGTGTAAATGAGTGTAAGAGCAGAGGTATAGGTGATGAGTGAGTTATGCGTCTGCCATGTGTGATATACAGGTGTGCTTGCAAGTTTGTAAATTTTCACAAATCTACTTCACTCCAGGCAAATGAAAATGACCTAATTAAACAAATGACATAAAAATATAAAAGTGTTACTTTTTCATTTTTGAAGAACATAACTCATAACCCAAAACTATATGTGGCAAAAACATCAGTACCCTTGTGCTGCAATAACTATAACAATAGCAGGAGATAAATTCTCTGACGATGTGGCAGGCTTTGGTAGTAGTTTCTGGTTCGGGCTACGATGGCTAGCAAGACAGATTTACTTTAGCTAATGTTAGATGCCTAATTCACATGCATTTACTTCATGCATTTTACTCTATTTAGTGCAGAAATGTAACATTCTGCAGTAAATATACAGTGGGGCAAAAAGTATTTAGTCAGCCACCAATTGTGCAAGTTCTCCCACTTAAAAAGATGAGAGAGGCCTGTAATTTTCATCATAGGCATACCTCAACTATGAGAGACAAAATAAGAAGAAAAAAATCACATTGTAGGATTTTTAATGAATTAATTGGTAAATTCCTTGGTGTGATTATAGATTCCAGCCTTTCGTTTGAAGCACATGTAGATAATATCACCAGGAAAGCTTTCTTTCACCTTGGAAATATTGCCAAGATAAGAAACATATTGTCACTAAATGATGCAGAAAAACTAGTTCATGCTTTTATCACCTCTAGGTTGGACTATTGTAACGCCTTACTGTCTGGTTGTTCAACGAGGTGTATAAACAAGCTTCAGTTAGTACAGAATGCAGCAGCGAGAGTCCTCACTAGAACCAGAAGATACGAGTGTCACGGCTGGTCCGTGTGAGGCAGGCTTGGAGGACCCAAAAGCAGACACAAATAGGCTGGATTCAATATAACGAAGTTTAATTCAAAATGTGGAGGTGAAAGAGAGAGATAGATGATCAAAAGAAACCAGTACTTGGGGTGCTGTCTGAAAGGAGCTGTGGCGTGGCTTGGTTGTGGCGGTGGATCAGAGACATAGAGCACTGAACGCACAGATTGAACGAGCGCAGCAGAGGAGTGAGCGTGGCTGTGTGGGGAGGTGAGGGCTTTGGTGCACTTGTAAAATCCGATGTGCAGTTTGAGGGAGAGATTGGAGTCTCAGCAATCCAGAGGATAAAGGCAGGGCCGGAGTCAAAAACAGAAGCAAAGGTTCAAAGCCGGGTTATCAATCAACGTAGTGAACAGTTCCAACTCGTGAAGCTAAGGGTGTAACCAGAAGAGAAAAAAGGGTCAATAACATGAAAGGTAAAAAGGTATTATTTTCACAAAACACTAGACACAAAAAACACTAGGTTTGTGGCACGCAATAATTCGGCACTGGATGGTTGTTTGTGGCTGGTTTAAGTAGGGAGAAAGTGACGAATGAAATGCAGAGCAGGTGTGCTCATGCCGGTGAATGAGGCGGCAAAACAGAAGCCGTGGGATGGAATGTGGAGAGGAGTTGCAGGTGATCATGGCTTGGTTTGAGCGGAGGGCGTGACATGGCGTCCTGTTACAACGAGCACATCACCCCTATCTTATCTACACTGCATTGGCTCCCTGTGTGATTTTAAGGTACTACTTTTGACATTTAAAGCACTAAATAGTCTCGCGCCACAGTATTTGAGTGAACTGTTAGTGTCTTACGATCCGCCACGCCTACTTCGATCAAAGAATGCAGGCTGCCTGTCATTACCACGTATTATTAAAACTACAGCAGGGGGCAGAGCTTTTTCTTACAAAGCTCCAAAGTTATGGAATAGTCTTCCTATTAATGTTCGGGACTCAGACACAGTCTCAGTGTTTAAGTCTAGGCTAAAAACCTATTTATTTAACCAAGCATTTTTGTAAATAGATTAACCTTAGGTAAAGGAGCAGATCTGGGGGACTCATGGACGTAGAGTATTCTGGTGAACTGGTATGTTTAGATGCTGTCCTCCCCACTCTCATTGATCACTCAGGTTTGTTGACGGTGAGGTGATTGGTTGCTTTACATCACAGGGAGCCCTCATGTCTGTGTTTCCTTCTGGCTCTCCCTTTTAGTTATGCTGTTATAGTTAGTCCTGCCGGAGTCCCTGCTTGCACTTTGCACTAAATATACATTCACCTTATACATGTTGACTGTGACCATACCTAACTGCCATCTCTCCTTATTTTCTGCTCTCTTTTCTCTCTCTCTCTCTCTCTCTCTCTCTCTCTCTCTCTCCTTTTCCCTTTCTCTCTGTCGAGCTATACATGTTCGCTCCTGAGTTGCCAGTGATCCAGACCCCTCTGCCCTCTGGACCCGTCTAACCCGTCCTGGAGTCCTGCTTCTGGTTGGAGATCTCGTCGCATGGATGCCCCATGTGGTCTGCCTGGATTTGTGTGGTGGCTGGGGATGGTTTCCACGAAAACTGTCCTGTCCTCGCCTGATGCAGACAGCTGTTCTCTGGGGACCTGTGACTTCAGTCGTTCGATAGTTCTGGACTGGAATCTCCTACAGTCTACCTGAGCCTCCAGGAACAAACTCCTTTTAATTTTAATTTTAACACATCTCCTGTTATACGGAACTTCCAGTGTTACACAGTATTACACTGATCAATCCCTGCTATCCGTTATCACCCAGATGAGGATGGGTTCCCTGTTGAGTCTGGTTCATCTCAAGGTTTCTTCCTATTACCATCTCAGGGAGTTTTTCCTTGCCACCGTCGCCCTCGGCTAGTTCATCAGGGACAATCTTATCATTTTAATTCATACACATTCACATTTCATACAAACTTACTTCTTTTGATTGTGTAAAGCTGCTTTGCGACAATGTCAATTGTTAAAAGCGCTATATAAATAAAATTGAATTGAATACCACCGTAAGTATGTTTCACACCTGTGAGGAACACACATTCACAAACACGCCTTAAACATCAGACTTTAAAAGATTCCTGTTCTTTAACTAAAATGTGGACTCTCTTTCCACCTTATTGTGACCCCATGTACTTAAAACACCTGATGCTGATTTTACCTTCAGATTAACTGGTAATCCTAGACATTCACAGACATTATTATCTTTATGTCATATTAAATTCACTCAATTCACTCAATAAAAAAACTGTGATCTAAGCACTGTCTGCATGTTGGCAGTAAAAGCTATCTTCTTTCATGGACTTGAATCCTCGTTCTGTCACGAGCAACCGAGGGATGAACAGAAAAGCCTTAGCAGTTAGCCCGTGTAGCGTGGATGGTAAACCCAAACGCGGAAGCAGCGCGAGTAGGCAGGATAACCACGCGATTAGTTTAAGAACTCTCTTACACGAAGAGCAAGGATCTACACAAATAAACCCGCGTTCTAGCAACACACACTCAATCAAAGAAGCAACCCGAATTGGTGAGTACTCACAGAATAGTCGGCGTAGTGTCAGCAAAGGCATGGGCGAAGTCAATGACTGAGCAATATGAAGCGCCATCTTGTTTCCATTTATGCTTCCTGAAACCCGACCGTATTACTTCTGGGTCCTAGTGCCGGTCGTGTGACATGACAGTACCCCCCTGTCCAGGACTGACTCTCGACGGTCCTGGGGTGGAGGATACCCGACGACGGTAGTCCCGGATGAGTTCGGGGTCTAGGACGAACCGAGCCGGAATCCAAGATCGCTCCTCGGGACCGTAACCTTCCCAATCCACCAGGTACTGGAGCCCTCTGCCCCGAGGACGTGAGTCAAGGATCCGGCGAACGGTGTAGGCGGGACCACCCTCAATGATACGGGGAGGAGGAGCAGGGTGTGTTGGTGGAACCATTGGTGAAGTGATGAAGGGTTTGAGCTGGGAGGTGTGGAATACCGGATGGATCCGGAGCGCTGCAGGCAGCTGGAGCCGGTAGGTGACAGGATTGATATGTCTGCATGATGCGGTATGGACCAATGAACCTGGGTGATAGCTTCTTGGATTCTGTATGGAGGTGCAGGTTTCTCGTAGACAGCCATACTTTGTCACTTACATTGTACCACCATCCCGGAGGGTGTCGACGGCGATGTTGCGTGGTGTAGCGGTGGTTGGCACGGTGAATGGCAGTGTTGGCTTGACTCCATAGCCGTCGACACCTTCGGACCAACTGTTGGGCCGACGGTACATCGACCTCTGGTTCTTGGTGTTCGAACATCGGAGGCTGGAAACCGTGGCATATCTCAAATGGGCTTAGGTTGGTGGCAGAGGAGACGTGGAGATTATGTGAAAGTTCTGCCCAAATGCGATAGCGGGCCCAGGAGCGCTGACGATCGGCGACGAAGCACCTCAGGTATTGCTCCAGTTGTTGGTTGGTCCGTTCCGTCTGACCATTAGTTTGAGGATGGTATCCAGATGACAAACTGCAGGTGGAACTGATCAGACGGCAGAAGGCCTTCCAGAACCGTGCCGTGAACTGAGGCCCCTTGTCCGAAACGATGTCCTTGGGGAACCCATGCAGACGGACTACGTGTTCTAAAATCAGCTCGGCTGTCCTTTTAGCTGACGGGAGTCCGGGGAGGGCCACCAGATGCACAGCTTTGGAGAACCAATCTACGATGGTTAGAATGGTGTTTTTTCCCTCGGCGACCGGCAGGCCCGTGATGAAGTCGAGGGCAATGTGCGTCCAGGGCCGACGGGGGACGGGGAGTGGTTGGAGCTCCCCGGCTGTTGGTTGGTTGGTGTTTTTCGCCCTGGCGCACACTGGGCACGCCTGGACGAACTCTTTGATGTCCTTCGTCATTGTGGGCCACCAAAAGGCGCGCTGTATGAATGTTTGGGTGCGCCCCACGCCCGGGTGGCCGGAGAACGGAGTGGAGTGGCCCCATTGGAGGACCTCGCTTCTTAGGGCGTGGGGGACGTAGAGTCGTCCAGGTGGCACACCTGCCGGTTCGGTCTCCGTGGCCTGTGCCTGGCGGACCCTCGTCTCCAAATCCCAACAGAGTGGTGCGATGATTTTGGATGGTGGGAGAACAGGCGCAGGGTCCGCCCGGGGGGCGTCTTCCTCATGTTGTCGGGAGAGGGCATCGGCCTTGGTGTTCTTCGACCCCGGACGGTAAGACAGATGGAAATTATATTGTTCAAAGAACAGTGGCCACCGCGCCTGTCTTGGATTAAGCTGTTTCAAACTCCGGATAGTGATTAGATTTTGGTGATCGGTCCAGACGATGAACGGCTCTCCGGCGCCCTGGAACCAGTGTCGCCATTCCTCCAAAGCCCACTTTATGGCCAGCAGCTCGCGGTCCCCTACTCCGTATCGCTGCTGAGTGGGATAAAATTTTTTGGAGAAGAAGCTACAAGGGTGTAGCTTCTGATCTGGACCTCGCTGGGAGAGAACCGCCCTGGCGCCCACGTCCGAAGCGTCCACCTCCACAACGAACGGTTTGGTGGCGTCGGGGTGAAGGAGAATCGGAGCAGTGGTGAATCGGTGGCAGAGTTCATGAAATGCAGAGATGGCAGCAGAGTTAAGGTGAAAGTGATGAGAAGATGGTCGGGTCAGGGCGGTTAAGGGAGCTGCAACTGTACTGTAGTCCCGGATAAAGCAACGATAGAAATTCGCAAACCCGAGAAACCTTTGAAGTTGCTTAAGTGTCTTGGATAGGGGCCAATGACGCACAACTTCTAGCTTCTGCGGGTCCATGGCCACACCCTGGGGCGAGATGACAAAACCCAGGAACGTGGTGGAGTGCTTGTGAAAAGTGCACTTCTCCAACTTACAGTACAATTGATGGGCGAGCAATCTCTTAAGTACCGCTCTGACATGCTGGATGTGTTTGTTGACGGAGCGGGAGTAGATGAGAATATCGTCCAGGTAGACGAAGACCCATCTACCTAGCATGTCTCTCAGGACGTCGTTAATGAACTGTTGAAAAACTGCAGGTGCATTGCAAAGTCCAAATGGAATGACCAGGCTCTCATAATGTCCAGTAGGTGTGATGAAGGCCGTCTTCCACTCATTACCCTCTCTGATGCGCACCAAGTTGTAGGCGCTCCGGAGGTCCAACTTTGTGAAAATGGTGGCACCAGAGAGGGCGTCCAGGGCAGAGTTGGTAAGAGGCAGTGGATGACGATTCTTGACTGTGATGTTGTTAAGCCCCCGATAGTCGACACGGGCGTAAATCACCATCCCCCTTCTTCACAGAGAAGAACCCGCGGCGGCAGGCGAAGAGGAGGGCCGGATGGTACCTTGGCGGAGGGCGTTGGAAACATATTCCTCCATCGCCTGCATCTCGGTGGTGGAGAGTGAGTAGAGATGGCCGCGAGGAGGGGTGGAACCAAACTGAAGGTCAATCGGCAGGTCGTAAGGGCGATGAGGAGGCAGGAGCCCGTAGGCAAAGCTCGGTACAAGCCGGTCCCCATTGAAGGATCCGATTCTGTGTCCAGGAGATGAGCGGGTCATGTCCAAGGATGATGGGAGGGGAGGAAATTGAGGTGAGGTACAATCGGATCTGCTCCTGATGTTTGTTGATTGTGACGATGATCGGTTGGGTCTGGGAGGTAATGGGACTGGAGGAGAGAGGCCGACCATCTACAGAGGTGATCCGAACCGGCTGGGATAACGCCTCGACTTCCACCCCCAGTTCCTTGGCGTAAGAAGAGTCAATGAAGTTACCTGCAGCACCAGAATCGATTAACGCGGTACTTCTGACCCGTCTGTGGCCAAACTGGAGGTGTACCTGAACCATGAGGCGAGAGACGCTGGGTGTGGTGGCGGAGAGATGGAGGGAGCCCGGTGAACTCTTCCCAGGGTTCACCGGGCCTGGCCGTTTCCCGGGCGAAGAGGGCATATGGCTCTATGATGCGCCGTCGACCCACAATAGGCGCAGAGTCCCTCCCTGAAGCGAGTGAGAGAAAGATGGCATGATGGGCGGCAGGGTCCGGGGGGCTGGCCTCGGACGGGAGAGCAGGCGCTGGTCAATCCGGAGGGCGAGTTGGATTAGTCCCTCCAGCGTGGTCGGAAGCTCCCTATTTTGCACCATGTGTACACCACCACTTCACAAGTTACATGCACATACAGTGCATGGTCCAGCAAGGTCAACAGCAGGGTTAGTGCGAAAAACTTTATACTGTACTGCGTTATTGAGTGGAGACTGTTGTTTGGAAAATGGAATGTAATGAGCAAATAATTACCTAGCATTGACATATTTATTCCATGTCAATAGTCTAATAAGGATGGGTTTCTGTTGAGCTGGGTTTTCTTAATGTTTCTTCCTATTGTTATATAATGAGTTTATCCTTACCACCATCTGCTAAACAATTATAAACAAGACTTTTTTTTCCCTTATATTTTTTCTCATTTACTTGCATGATATTTTCATTCTGCAAAGCTGCTTTGCAAGATAGTGACCAAAAGCACTATATAAATAAAAATCAACTAAATTGAATTGAATTGAATTTCTGGAAGAAATACAAAATAAAAAATGAGAAATGACATAAAAGTGACAGTTTTTAAAGCTGCCCCTAATGGTCTCAGTGGATTATAAAAATTTAAAGGAAAGTCTATGTTCTTATATAGAGATCTATAGTTTTATAGTTTTAATCTTAATCATAATCTTAAGAACGAAAGAAAGAAAGTATATAACACAGCCAGTGGTATATTTAGACTGGAGCTTAAATAGCCCTTTGACTGCAATGAAGTTATTTGACATTGAGATTCTGTCATGGGTCTAGCTGGTGGTGCTGGCTAGACCCGGCTGATGATGTTGCCGTGGGCATGGAGGTAGGCATGAAGGCAGAGGGGTGTTGCAAACAGAAAAAGTCTTTATTTAACAGAACTCAAAAACAGACACAAACAAACAAAGGAACCAAAACAACAAACTCAAACTAAAACTAGGGCTCAGGAAAAACAGGGCCGGCGCGCCAACACAGGGAGAAGAGCTGACATGGGAGCCAGGAACCGACAGGGAACGGCGCGCCAACACAGGGACAAGAGCTGACATGGGAGCCAGGAACCGACAGGGAACGGCGCGCCAACACAGGGACAAGAGCTGACATGGGAGCCAGGAGCTGACACAGGGGACCGACAAAGAGAACTGGGGATGAGGAAACATGGAGCTGAGCTAACTAAGACACATAGGGGAACTAGAGACTGGAGAGACAGGAGACAGGACTGGAGAGACAGGACTGGAGAGACAGGAGAGACTAGAGACAGGAGAGACTAGAGACAGGAGAGACTAGAGACAGGAGAGACTAGAGACAGGACTGGAGATGGAACAGGCTGGGTTAGTGGTTAGTTGGGTTAGTAGCTACATGGAATTCTGGGGACACTGGATGCTGACCTAACCAGGTTAGTATCTAAAGGGGTTAGTGGCTAACCGGGTTAGTACTGACCTAATGGTGGGGAAGTGAACACAAAGGCAAAGCACACATGAGGCTACTCCAAACTAGCGGCTAACCTACTAGCGACCAGAACCACTAGCAGTCAATTCCCCTAGAGGCTAGCCTACAGGAGGCTAACCCTACTAAGGGCTAACCCTACTAGCAATTAAGGCCTACTAGCGGCTAACCCTGCTAGCGGCTAGGCCTGCATGTGGCTACACAACACTAAACCAGAAGACAGAACAGTACTTACACAGGACACAGGAGGAGACAGCCTAGCTAAACATGAAACAGGATAGCTCCATGAATCCAGCAACACAAGGAACATAAGGAGAACAAACAGTAGAGCCCTAGACAAACAAAGGTAAAACAATATAACTAAAATATAAACTTAACCAAACAAAAAGGAATGCCCACATGACGGTAGTTTACAAAAACAAACAAACCTACAGACAAACAGGCAAATAGACAAACAAACTGACAAACAATGCTCGACCCAGTTTCCCAGAACAGACTGCTATTTATAGAAGCTTTAATGAGGCACCTCAGTCCAGGTGAGCATTCATCATCTGACTGAGGTGCCTTCTGGGAAACTGAGTCAACCAACAAGAACTACTCAAGACTGACAGACATAAACAGTGACCTCTAGTGGAGGTTCCTAACAGATAAAGGAATCATGTTGTTTCATCTCCAGCATAAAGGGTGGGGGGTAAAGTGTGGTGGCAGGATGGGAGGGGACAAGTGGCAAAATTGGGGTGGCAGAACAGGGTGGGACGGGGTAAATGTGGGTTGGCAGGATGGGGTGGGACAAGTTTATTTAAGCCATGAAGTAAGAATTTGCCTGAGGCTGCAACTGATAAAAGAGAGTTGGGTTTTATAAAGGCTGATCATTTCAGCAAGAAATAAGCACAACTAGAAATCCACAGGTACAAACTGAGGCCTGCTGATTAAGTACTTATTGTACCTATCTTCTGCTACTCTGTTAAATTATTGAATCCAACACGATAGTGCTAGATATTACGGGATATTTAAATATTCCTATAAATTAAAGAAAGGTTTTGTCTGTACATTAGTCAGAACTCGCTTTTTCAAAGATATCTTTACGTTTCATACATTGAAAGACCGGAAACCTCCAGAACATTTTCTGTCTGTATGTATGTCTGTCTTGGATACTAGGATATCAGCCTTAAGTTTAACCTGCATCATACTGTAAGTGAAACCAAATTACTGAGTAAAAGTGATGTTATAAACAGTTATGGGCCGGATTTAATAATTTAACGTAAAATAAGCTACTAATAAGTTAATAAGCTGTTAATAAACACCTGCATTAGAAAAGCTAAACTGAATATTTGTACGCGGATTAGTTCATCCAGTGGAAACAAATACCATAATATACTGTGGTCACACCGAACAAAATTTAGTGAAATTGTAGTTTTAAAAAAATTAAGAGGTTCATCTTTGTTGCAGGCAGACATGTACATGGGCTTCAACACAAAAATAATAATAATATCACTGATTACAGTAAAGCTGGTCAACATATTTTTTTATTTAACCTTTTAACTATTTCTACAAACTCCCTTCCCGTCAACGATGGGGACTTATGCTAGTATATAAATTAATCTGAATTGGATTTAATTTCATATTTAAGACAGCGCTATTTGTAAAAATAAGGATAGTGAAAGTGGGGGATTGAAGTCATAATTGTAGTAATACTCATAATCATAATTGTCACAATAGTCTCAGTATGCTTTACTGATGGCATGATATAGGACTGATGGTAGCACCTTCATACATTTTAAGAAGGGCCGCTTCCCCAGTCTGTCAGTCAGTAAAACATCAGGGACAAACTGATATTTCGCAAAAGGTATAGGGATTGAACTGCTGAGGACTGGTGTAAAGTGATGAATCGCCATTCCAATTGTTTGGGCATCCAGAAAAAAGCTTGTTCAGAGAAGAAAAGGTGAGAGCAACCATCAGACCTGTGTCATGCCGAGAGCAAAGCATCCTGAGCCCATTCATGTGTGGGGTTTCTTCTCGGTGAACAATTTTGCCTAAGAACACAGCCATGAATAACCAGTGGTACAAAAACATCTTCTCCCAAAAATCCAAGAGCTGTTTAGTGACAAACAATTCCTTTTCCAGCATGACGGAGCACCTCGCCAGGGGAAAAAGTGATAACTAGTGTCTCCATAGCCAGGAAACTCCCAAGACCTTAATCCCACTGAGAACTTGTGGTCAATCCTGAAGAGGCGGATGGACAAACAAAACCCCACAAATTTTGACAAAGTCCAGGCATTGATTATGTAAGAATGGGCTGCACCATCAGTCAGCATGTGGCCCAGAAGCTGATTAACACCACGCTAGGGAAATACTGCACTGCAAATACTGACATTTTGTCTTTTTTTTTTTTTTTTGCATACATTTTATGTAATTGTTAATAAAAGCCTTATATAAGACACTTATAAAATGCGTGTAATTATACTTCAGTATACTACAGTAACACGTGACAAAAAGACCTAAAAACACTGAAGCAGCTGACTTCGTGACAATTAATATTTTTGTCGTTTCGAGGTTAACTACACGATACCTTTACTGTATATTTTGTTAAAGTTTATGTGAATCATGAATTGGTATTTTCACCAGAGTTTGAAAACAACAATTATACGTGCATACAATCTTGGGTTCAACAGTCAGAGAACCTTTCAGGATAAACATTTCCTGTACGCCCTCAGAAAGCACAGAAACTGCCTACGTCAGCACAACGCAAGACCGAGTGACGTACTGCGCAAGTCTCAGATCCTGGCCTGGGGACGGAAACGCAGCAGGCTCCAGGGTTTTGCGGCTCAAAGCAAAGCGGAAAATAACTGGAATACTCAAATATTCCCTTGTGTCTGTTTAGAGACGGTGTACGGCGTATTTCTTTTGACGCTGACCTTCTTTGGGAATATCGCCAAGAGTGTAAGTAGATATGATATGATGTGTTTTTTTCCCAGGACTTTGTTTTGAGGAAGGGTATTAGGCTCGTTGTTGCAGGCTGGATCGCAAACGGCGCGTTTGTTCCCTACACCGGCGCCCTAGTAGAGGTGTTGAGGAAGGGCCTGTGAAGGCGAAGTGCACTAGATAGTAAGTTCAATAGGAAGCCATTTGGAATTCAGCCAGCGTTAATGTTGTAACCTAGCGGTTTAGCTAAACAAGCCCGAAAGTCTGCAAATGTCTTCACAGCTGCTGTGTTTTGAGCCACATTATGTCCAAATGGCATTAATTGAGCAACATGGCAGTATTTTTACCCGGTATTTAGCTTATTAAGGTGTTCCTTTGGTCTGTCATAACTCAGAGTTTTCCCCAAACATGGCTGTGTATCTGTTAAATGTGAGTTATATAGTGACTGTTAGACATTACAGTTTGTTTTCTAGTGAAATGGTGTTACTCTGGACACTGTACACACACACACACACACACACACACACACACACAGGACACAAAGAAACAAGAGCAAAGCAGGTCACCTGAGATCTCCTAGCTTTGGATGTCAAATGCTTGGCAGTAACACACACAAACACACAGTTAAACATCACAATCTCTTGAAATCATGAGGCCTTTTGATTTCTCATGAGCGTTCACAGTGGAGTAGATTTTTTTTATTATTATTTTTTAAACCTGAATCCGTATTCTCTCATTAAAAAAAATCATAATGCCATAACTAATCTTACTTAAGACTAGTTGCTTAAATTTGCCTAAACCGAGGCGCTCTCAGTGATCCAGACCCCATCTGCCCTTCGGCGCTCAGAGATCTCGTCGCTTGGGATGCGTGTGGTGACCACGGACGGTTTCACTGCACCATAAAGACTTGGCCGATGAAGACGGCTGTTCTCTGACGACCTTGTGACTGCAGTCGCTCAATAGTTCGGGACTGAAAACGAGTTTGCGACTGCGAAGCAATTCCTGCCATCCGTTATCACCCAAATGAGGATGGGATCCCTGTCTCTCTGTTCCTCTCAAGATTTCTTCCTATATTGCCATCTCATGAAGTTTTCGCTCGTCAGGGACGATCTGATCATTCTGATCTGTACACATTTTCTCACTCATTTCCATACACTGTTCCTTAATTTTCTATTGATTCTGTTAAGCTAGCTGCTTTGCGACAATGACACCATTGTTAAAAGCGCTATATGTATATAAAACTGAATTGAATTAAAATGTCTACAAACAGTTTTATACCTGAGCAACCAATAACGAAACTGGATTTCATATAATCGGTGAAAACACAAGCAGAAGAGATGCATGCTGGCAACACAGCACAGATCAATGACGATTAAAAAAAAATGTATATGTATATATACACTTTAGATGTGGTTATATGGAAGCCTTGCTGGTGTGTGCTAACGGAGAGGCTTCAGACTTCAAACATTTGTGCCTTTAGGTTTTCGGGTATGTCAGGTAGAACAAAACTTATTACTTTTATTATGTATACATAATTCTTCCACTACAAGAATATGGGAATGATGTCGCAAAAAATGTAGAACTCTCAAAGTGAGGGTATTATTCTTACTTTTTGGTCACTATGCCATAAAACATGCTATTTCTTTGCATCTGTGACCCAGTTTTACATTTTTTGTACAGTTCATTAAAATGAACTCAAATTCACATTGTCATTTTGACTATTTTATGCTGAAATAAAGGACGTCACATTATACTGCACAGTCCTGTGTATGTTTGTTAAAAAAAAAAAAAACACACAGAAAAAGGCTAAAATGTCTAAGCTTTAAGGGCTGCCTCCTCTCCTGTTATCATATTGAACTTCCACAGTATGACTGCAGGTCAATCCCTGCTATCCGTTATCACCCACATGAGGATGGGTGCCCTGTCGAGTCTGGTCCCCCTCAGGGAGTTTTTCCCTCTGGACGATCTGAACATTTTGATTCATTCACAATTTCTCACACATTTCATATTCGTTTCCCTGATTGTCTTTCGATTGTCTTAAGCTGCTTGGCGACAATGACCATCGTTCAAAAACGCGCTAAACAAATAAAATTCACTGACGACGTCAGACAGTAATAGCAGTGCATGGATGAACTGTATAGACTGGCAGAGCTTGTTTTATCATTCGTAACCGTTATCTCGATCAGGGCTGCAGATGAGCCTGTTTTGGGGACACCATGTGTGGGGCAAGCGTACATCCCCTGTGAGACGTCAGTTCATACACTCCCTCACACCAGGGATGGTTTTGGTTGAGGTGGAGGGGAAAATAGATTCAGTTACTTATCATAATTCTTTCATGAATCACTGCATTGATTTTGAAATAGTTTTTTTTTAAATTGTAAATTTATGTTTGTTTCCCTTTGAGGTGCAGCCCCTGTATAATCCTAAACATCAGGCATCACTAAATATCCGTAAAAATAAAGATGTCCGGACCGAGTGACGGTCCTATCCGGCCCCTGATGCTTTTCTGATAAATGAGGATAATCAATATATTAGAAATCTAGCTCTTTTGTCCTCAGTGTGTGCGCGACTATACAGGTCACTCAAAAAAAAAAACAATCACCTGACAGTTTACTGTATATAGACTGAGTGACAGCATGGCTTACTCCAAGAAAACGAAAGTAGACTATGAGAACTGAACCATCAAAGATGAACAGACAGATCAATGTATGATTATTCTTCTTGCAGGAAGTTTAAAACCATTTTATCTCATATGTTCTGAAACCATGGTGATAATAACAAGCAGTCATGTGAAGCCCCACTATGAGACAAAACACGTGTCATTTGAGCAAACGTATCCGCGGCGGTCCGAGGTGAGGGCGTGAAAAAATACCCGAACTGAGAGCTCGGTATGACGGAGCAGCCAGAGTGCTTTCATATTCATTTACAGCCCAGCAGCGTGCAAATGAAGATTCACTAAAGATTGATTACAGATCGTTTGTATTCCATACAGCAAAGCGTCCTGTACAGTAGAAGTGAATGAGTTATATCGGGATTACATTTCAATACGATGCAATACGATACTGTCCTGATACCCCGGTGATGATTCGATTTGTATTGCCAGTCTGTAAGTATCTTGATTTTATAGTTTTTCAGAATTTTTAAAAATTAGACTAAACGAGTAGCATGCGGGTAGTGATTAGCACTGTCGCCTTGTACCTCCAGGGTCCGGGTTCGATTCCCGGCCAGGCTCAATGTGCATGGAGTTTGTATGTTCTCTCCGTGCTTGTGGTTTCCTCTCTGGTTTCCTCCCACAGTCCAAAGACATACAGGTTAGGCTAACTGGCGTTCCCAAATTGCCCGTAGTGTGCGAGTGAGTGTATGTGTGTGTTCCCTCCAGGCCCCCTCGTGTCTCTGAATTACAGGATAAAGCGGTGTAGACGATGAGTGAGTGAGGTAACATGCGTACTCTAAAAATTCTAATTAAAAAATGTGATATTTATAAAACCATGACACAGACCACAAAGTCAATCGAATCGTTACCTAGGTATCATGGTCATTTCATATCGGGTCACCCCTAGTGATTCCTATCCCTTGAATTTAGTGTCCCTAGTCCCACTCCCACCTATGTTTTTGGGTTTTTGGAGATGAGCAGAAACTGTCGCTCCTGAACTAAATGATCAGGTGTATTATCGGTCAATGCATTATGATCACATCAAATTTCTTTCTTTCTTTTTTTTTTTCCTGTATTTTTTCTTGTTGTATTGCAGGGCCACTGTAGGTCTGCAATGCAGGTGCATTACAATACATTACGTGATGTTCACAGTGCAGTTATCCCCGAGACGGTCGGTTATCTGATCTCTCCCTCATCCTTATCCAAGATCCCAGAGTTTAGCCCTCGGCCTTGTAAAAGTTTACCTCAAGAACACTGGAACCTATCTGGACCTGGGGTCAGGACTGATTAACTCTTGTTACCTCTCTGGACACACACACACACACACACACACACACACACACACACACACACATGCATGTCTTTGAAGTGATTCATTATTGAAGGTTAAATAGTGACATCCTTTTTGTTTTATTATTTGTTTACTAAGGTGCACTGATTGATCGATTAAAAACAATATTTTACACTAAATAGATTCC